>CM060264.1:25850114-27050114 GCA_030684275.1 Acipenser oxyrinchus oxyrinchus
AACGATCACTCTGCACAACTGAGAAGCAGTTGCACTGTCCTCCCTAAGGAGATACTACTGGCCCTATTCCTATAGTTAAATAAGTCAGCAAGAGTGACGGACAGCAAAAGCAGGGACGCCAGAGGTGTCAATTTCACGAACAACCAGTTTATTATTCTGAACAATAATGTCAACAAATGAAAAATGAACAACTGAATTAAATGAATAATGATAAGACAGGAATTCAAATAATTGCAGGTAACAGATAAGAAATAAGATGGTACAGATAAGTATGTAGGGACAAACAGAAGGCTAAACAGTTTCACAAAGTAGAAATGAATGGTGTCCGGAGGGTCTCCAATAAACCCACACTCACAAACACAACCCACACAGATAGACAAAAGATAAATAAATAGATACAGATGAAAACAGTGTCTTGTGGAAACAATTACATTTAACAGTCTCTGTGGCAATGGTGGGAGAATGACAGGTAGGCCCAACAAGTCCAGTAATAGCAGGGTAATTGAAATCCATACAAAGTAACAAAATAACAAAGTAACAGAAAAATACAGGAAACAAAGTATCAAATTAAAGTAGAAAAAATCCAAACAAAAAGAAATGATCTCACCCACAAATAAGGCAGTCCAGCAAAGTGTCCCGAAATGATGGTGATTGTAGAAGGTTGAAAACATTGAGTACGTTGAAATTGTTGAGACTGTCCAGTAGTGTTGAGTTGAATGGTGAACAGTTGTTTGGCAAAAATCAGGAGGATCAGGAAAAATGGAGGCTGTCACACATAAAACAACAAACACTAAACAGACCTAGAAAAACAGCTAAACTTAAACAAGTAACAGTGAAAACAAAAAGACCAGTTTAGACAAAGCGCAGCAACAAAAGAAAATGAACGGATGCACTGGAATTATCTAAGGATGGTAATGGATTCACTGAAATTTAAGTAGAGAAAATGCTGTAGTTTAATGGATTCCTCTGAGAAAGGGAGTCCCCTCAGGCCTGATTAGCCAGCTTTAATACAAGTGATGGCTTACAAGGAGCTCTGAGATTGGAGGAGTGAAAATCTGAATGAGCCAATGGGGAGAGAGGATGAACAGAGGGTGGTTGCAAGGAACTATGGGAAATGAAGTTTTAACCTGGCCAGGCTACTGACCCTAATTAAAGGGACAGGTGGGTGAGACTTACACCCACATTATGTAGCATGGGAATTGCTACATATTCCCCCACACTGGAGGTGCAAGGGACTAACGCCATAGTAGCGCTTTTAAATTAACAATATTGACGGTATCCTCTTTGAAATAATCTGGCTCCCCCACTTGACTTTGTAGTTGTTGGGTCCAAGTCTCTTGGTGACAAGAGCTGGCCCAAACCATTTAGGGGCAAGTTTTATGGAAAACTTTCCGGAGGCATCAGATAAGGGGTGAGATCTTATCCAGACTAACTCACCTTCTTCATACTGACAGTGTGCTCTCCGGCATTGTAATTCCGAGCTTGCCGCTTCTGAGCTTTGGCAACGTGATCCCTCACCTCTTCGGCAATCTGCTGCTGGCGATCTAGCAGTTGGTAGGGATCGGTGGATGGAGCAGGAGCAACAGCGATTAATCGGTCCAATGGGCCTCTGATGGTCCTTCCGAGCGCTAGTACTGCAGGAGAGAAGCCAGTGGTTTCATGTTTGGCGGTGTTGAGGGCTTAAACGAAACTCAGGTAGCCACTGATCCCACAGCTGATGGTTTTTCCCGACGAAAGATGCAACCATGGTCTTTAAGGTGCGGTTCACGCTGCTCTGTCAGGTTGGTCTGTGGGTGGTAGCTGGTGGTGAGTTTTTGTACGACTCCCCAGGTCTTGCACACCTCTGCGAGTAGCTGGCTCGTGAACTGAGGTCCACGGTCTGAAAGAATGTGTTGCGGTGTTCCCCATCGAAAGTGAATATTTCCTGCGCCAAAATGTTCACAATCTTGGTGGTCTTACTGTCCCAGCAATGGAAACAGCTCAACCCACTTTGTGAAGTAATCAACAATGACCAGGATGTAAGTATTACCTTTTTACTTCTTGGGAAAGGTCCCATTAGGTCCAGACCCAGCATCTCTCCAGGCTCCTTCACAGTAGTGGACTGGAGTTGACCTGCAGGTTTGGTGTTGGACGGTTTGTACTTCTGGCAGGTTTGACACTCCTTTATGTGGCGCCATGTATCTTTACGGATGGAGGGCCACCATGCAACCTCCAACATGCGCAACAAGGTCTTCATCCTGCCCAGGTGACCTCCCAAAGGGTTGTCATGGTAGTGGTGGAGGAAGGAATCCGTCAGCTGTTCCGAATAACCAGCTGGTATCGGAATCCTTGTTTAGGAATGGGCACCCGCGATACACAAGTCCCTGCTGTTGGATGAAGGAGATGCGGTTATCATTGGCAGTATTGGAAGCAATGTCATTGATGATATCAGCGATAGCTGGGTCTTTGGACCGAGCGGCCGCAATCTGGTCCATGGTGGTGGGAAGATCCATGCTACTCGCAGGGGCATTGCTAGCACACACTGATGCAGAAGGAGTTGAAGGTGGTACAAGGGGAGCTCTGGAGAGTGCATCAGGCACAAGATTCAGACTACCTTTCCTGTAAATAACGGTAAAAGTGAATTGTTGTAGGCTAAGAGTCCAGCGGGTCAGTCTGGAAGAGGTTTTGGGTTATTGAATGCCCAGGAGAGTGCAGCGTGGTCAGTGACAACCTCAAACTCCATCCCTCCAGATAATGCCGCCATTTTTCTACTGCCCACACGACAGCGAGACACTCCTTTTCAGATGTGGAGTAGTTTTTTCGGCAGAGTTCAGTAATTTGGAGGCGTAGGCTATTACTTTCTCATCCTCTCCTTCTAGCTGGGTCAGAACTGCTCCTAGTCCTACATCGCTGGCATCAGTGAAGACTCGAACGCCTTGTTGATGTCTGGGTGAGCAAGGACTGGAGGACTGATCAAAGCTTCTTGGAGGAGTTTGAAACTCTTCTGGCACTCTCCTGTCCATTTCCAGGGGACATCTTTCTTTTCAAGTTGTTAAGTGGGGCAGCAATATCCGCAAACCTGGGGATGTACTTGTGGTACCACCCTGCCAAACCTAGGAACCGTTGAACCTCCTTCAAGTTGGTAGGAATGGGATATTCCTGGATGGCTTGGAGCTTGTGGGGATCAGCAGCTACACCCTCACCTGAAACCACATGACCAAGGAAATGGAGAGTGTGTTTAAAGAAGTGGCATTTTTGAGATTGAGAGTAAGACGGGCCAGATGAAGTTTGTGGAAGACAGCTTCGAGGTCTTGAAGATGCTGCGCTGAGTTTGGTGAATAGACAATGATGTCATCTATGTAGACTAAACAGATCTTCCCTCGGAGGTCTCCTAACACTCTCTCCATCAGCCGCTGAAAAGTGGCTGCAGCATTTTTAACCCAAATGGCATTACTTTAAACTGATAGAAACCAAAGGGTGTGGAAAATGCAGTCTTCGCTCTACTTCCTGAGTCCATCGCCACTTGCCAGTAACCCGAGCGTAGATCAAGGGAGCTGAATACCGTGGCACCACTCAGGGACTCCAGGATGTCATGAATGAGGGGCATGGGATATGCATCAAAGATGGTCTTGGCATTCAGCTTCCTGTAGTCCACACAGAACCTGTATCCTCCATCTTTCTTCTCTGTGAGCACCACTGGAGAGGACCATGGGGAGGTAGATGGTTCGATAACTCCGTCCAGAAGCATGTCTTGGACGTGTTCCTTGATTAAAGCCTTTTTCAGTGGAGATGCTCTATACAGTCGACCCCGACAGGAACTTCGCCCTCTGTGGAGATGGAGTGACGGGTGACTGTTGTCATTCCCAACTGATCAGTGCAGACCGATGACCACTTTTGCTGGAGGTTCTGGAGTTGTTGCTCAACAGGAGATGGTTCAGCTGAAGTGATGGTCATGGTCACCTTCGCCGGTTGGCATGGTTTTGGATCAGAGGTGGTAGGTGGCTGGCAAGATGTATGGAAGTAGAGGCTGACACTCGATAAGGACCTGTCCCAGGAAGCTTCCCCTCATACCGTGGCAAAAAGGATGGTAGGAGAAATCCTTCTGATGTTTGACACCATACTGCCTATTGACAATGTCAATCTGGGTATGAGTTTTCTCCAGGAAATCCAAGCCTAGAACTAGGGGAAATGTTAGATGATGATCCTGTAGGATATATGTGCCTAGAAACCAGATCTCCCCGTGGAGAAGGTAAGTGAGGCTTAACTTGACCTTTGGCCTGGTGTGACTGTCCGTCCGCCAGCATGAAATACTGGTCCTGTGCAGACTCCAGCTCTTCCCCTGGATGAGCGATCTTCCTCCAGAGACTCTCTCTCATCAGAGTGAAGGTGCTCCCAGTGTCCAGGACTGCAGGCCCTTGGAGCCCTCGAACGCCCACATCCACGATCAGCAGAGTCAGGCTTGCAGCAGGAGCTATATTCTTCTCCTGGCTTCTCACCATGCTGACCTCTGCCGGCTTCTTCGTAGCTCCTTTATGGCTCCTCTTGTCCTGAACGGCTTTGCTGGAGTTTGCCTTGACCCAGTATTCCCGCTGGGCAGCGTTGTCTTTCTCCACCTGGGTCCCGATGCGCACCAGTTCTTTCACTGTCTTCACCGCTCCCCTTAGACAGCTTGCCAGTTTGGGATTACAGCTGTTGAGAATCTGCTGAACCACTTCAGACTCCTCCAAGTCTGGCTTCCAGCGCAGACATAGGGCACGATAGTCATAGGCAAAGTCAAGGATTCGCTCGTCAGGCAGCTGGACTCTGGAGCGGAGTCGGTCTTCCACTTCGGTCTGGAAGTCAGACGGCAGAAAGGCTTGACGGAAGGCAGTCTTGAACTGTTCCCAGGAGTGGATTCCCTTGCGCTCTGCAAACCACCAGCTCTTTGCTGAGCCTTTCAGCACACTGGACATGGTTGCCATGATCTCATAGGGTGTCATGGGACGAAGCGCTAGGAATTCATCACATTTGTCCAGGAAGTCAATGGCATCGCTGCTGGCCTCCCCGCCAAACTCTGGGAAGTTGATTTTAATGGGCAGCTTTGCTTGGGAAAGACTTCCTTCAGTTCTGGAGCCATGGTAATCAGCAGACCCACCGTCAAAGGAGAATTGTTGTGGTGCAGACTGCTTTCTAGAGGAGAGAGACGGCAAAGAAAGTGGCAGACGAGGGGTGCTGGTCTTTTGAAGAGTTTCTTCAGCTCTTCTCCCCACAGCACATCGCGGCGCTTCAGGCACTTCACCACTTCCAGATCCATTTCGTCAAGGGCCTCTTGCCTTCGATTCTCCATATCTGCGGCGCCCTTCGATGTAACCTCGCAGGACCTGTTCACGATTAATGCTGCTCTCCTGTAACTCAGACAGCTGTGTTTCCAGTTGCTCAACACGGTCAGTGAGATGGGAACAGTGCTCAGTCAATTGCCCTATCGCAACACTGTCAGTAAGGTTCCCTTCATCATCATCGCCTCCAGAAAGCTCTGCCCCTTCTTGGGTAATGTACAGATCACTAAGGCGGGTAGTTCTCTCTGTGATAGGCTCTCTGATAGTCACATGGGGTCTATCTCCAATCTCAGAGAAGTTTAGCGAAGTCAAGGTCTGATCTTCCATTTCTGACATTAAGTTCCCAACAATTTAAACTGATGAATTTAGATTTGAATTTAATGACACAAAGGGTCCCCGTGACGGGCCACCAATTCTGTAACGATCACTCTGCACAACTGAGAAGCAGTTGCACTGTCCTCCCTAAGGAGATACTACTGGCCCTATTCCTATAGTTAAATAAGTCAGCAAGAGTGACGGACAGCAAAAGCAGGGACGCCAGAGGTGTCAATTTCACGAACAACCAGTTTATTATTCTGAACAATAATGTCAACAAATGAAAATGAACAACTGAATTAAATGAATAATGATAAGACAGGAATTCAAATAATTGCAGGTAACAGATAAGAAATAAGATGGTACAGATAAGTATGTAGGGACAAACAGAAGGCTAAACAGTTTCACAAAGTAGAAATGAATGGTGTCCGGAGGGTCTCCAATAAACCCACACTCACAAACACAACCCACACAGATAGACAAAAGATAAATAAATAGATACAGATGAAAACAGTGTCTTGTGGAAACAATTACATTTAACAGTCTCTGTGGCAATGGTGGGAGAATGACAGGTAGGCCCAACAAGTCCAGTAATAGCAGGGTAATTGAAATCCATACAAAGTAACAAAATAACAAAGTAACAGAAAAATACAGGAAACAAAGTATCAAATTAAAGTAGAAAAAATCCAAACAAAAAGAAATGATCTCACCCACAAATAAGGCAGTCCAGCAAAGTGTCCCGAAATGATGGTGATTGTAGAAGGTTGAAAACATTGAGTACGTTGAAATTGTTGAGACTGTCCAGTAGTGTTGAGTTGAATGGTGAACAGTTGTTTGGCAAAAATCAGGAGGATCAGGAAAAATGGAGGCTGTCACACATAAAACAACAAACACTAAACAGACCTAGAAAAACAGCTAAACTTAAACAAGTAACAGTGAAAACAAAAAGACCAGTTTAGACAAAGCGCAGCAACAAAAGAAAATGAACGGATGCACTGGAATTATCTAAGGATGGTAATAGATTCACTGAAATTTTAAGTAGAGAAAATGCTGTAGTTTAATGGATTCCTCTGAGAAAGGGAATCCCCCTCAGGCCTGATTAGCCAGCTTTAATACAAGTGATGGCTTACAAGGAGCTCTGAGATTGGAGGGGTGGAAATCTGAATGAGCCAATGGGGAGAGAGGATGAACAGAGGGTGGTTGCAAGGAACTATGGGAAATGAAGTTTTAACCTGGCCAGGCTACTGACCCTAATTAAAGGGACAGGTGGGTGAGACTTACACCCACATTATGTAGCATGGGAATTGCTACAAGGTCACTCGCCAGACAGTAGGCAAAAACACCTTTCCTTTTAGGTGTGACTGTTTCCCTTGATAGAAGAGATTTTTTTTTTTAATAACACGATATAACCAACTGGTGGACAAATATTGTCTTTAGTATTAATTTCACTTCGAAGCAAAAACAAATTCAAAATATTGATATATTTCTGTTGCACAGTACTGTTCTCCTGTGCTTGCCTATTTTATGAACTGAATCCAGTCTTGAGTTATCATGTGTAGTAATTAAGTGGCATAGAATGGCAGTTTCCTATGAAAGTAAGCATCACACCAATTAGCCAGTAACTTGTCAAAGCAAGACCAGATTTTAAGGATTTTCTAAAAACGTATCAAAAATAAAAATAAAAAGCTTGACTTACTAAGCGCACAAAACAGAAGAGACTGTGTATGCTGGAATTGTGACCGGTTATAAATATGTTATTAATATCAATTTCTATTCCCGCAGCAACAGCTGTACAGCATAATTATCAATTAAACAGTGTTCAGTGAAACACACATTCTTGCACTGGTATGGTATACATCCCCAGTATTCTTTGTTTTTAAAGCCCTGTCCTTGCGCCAGAAAACCTGGTTTCATTCGAAAGGATCTGAACACCCAGGGTTTAGACGTGGCTGGATCAATGCCAAGCTGACGCTGCCCTCCTCCAGCTCAATGGCATTTTAATTATAAATGATAGCAGCATATGGCACTCAGTGATACTGAATGGTGCCATTAATGCCGACAAATACCACTGAGGTAAAATAAAATGGAGGGAGTTCTCATCAAGCACTTTGGGCCTTCCCTTACAATGTGACACAAGGGTCCGTCTCCAGAAAGATCATTAAAAATCAAAAAATGTAAAGCTCCCACAATCTTAGTACCAGCACACATTTTACCACTCAACATGGTCCACAGATACAGCAAATTAAACGAAAAGTGGGCTGTTTAAATGCATTCAGCCAACAACACTTGTTCCTTTTTTTTCTTTTAACTGGAGGTCTGGGAAGAACATATGTTATAGTCAGCTCTGACTGATGGCATATTTTCTTCATTTACACATATATTTCTTCATGATAACTTGCACAAGTTTAATATTAAAGCTCGTTGGGTTTACGATGTATCAGGTTTGTTTAAGTTAATATTTGAACCTGCAAAGACCCAGATAACTCATCCACAGTTGGTTCAATAACGCATACTTTGTAGCTTTTTGATCAATTTTTAATGCAGTGACTACATAAAACCTTTTAAGTTCATCTAGGGGTGAAAGATTTAGACTCCAGGCTCTCTCGTTGAGAGGGTTGGCGTGCATTTATAAAAAACAGATCTGTAGGTCTCTAAATGTGCTTTACTATTATTTTTCAGATAGCTGTTCATAGACGTGCCTGACTGGGGGGTGATGTTGCCATGTGGAGCTGAAATAAAAATAAGACCTTCAGAAGAGAAATGCTAGTACACTGAGCAAGCTCCTCATTGTACATTTCTTTCCATTAAGGACTCCTTACATCTAACAACAAGCAATACCTGCTGTCACATGTACTTCCCTCCACATCTGGCATCATGCCTCCCTCTTGTGAACTAACACAAGGTGAGTTTAAGAGTCAATGCATTAGATTGCACCATGGAGAAGGAACATGCCAATCATTTTTCTCATTCAAGCTGGTTAGAACCATTATCCTGATGCTTCTGTATGACCCGCTGGCCATGAAACACCCCTACTTTATCTGAGGGATGGTATACCTATATAGATCGCTGAAACCTTATTGTCAAAGTCCACAGTTTACCATAAATTCACTTACAAAAAGCTACCATGGGATTACAATGGTAGTACCATGGTAATGCATGGTATTTTCATGCTACAGGAAGGTAATATTTGTTTATTCATTTAGCAGACACCTTTATCCAAGGCGACTTACAGAGACTAGGGTGTGTGAACTATGCATCAGCTGCAGAGTCACTTACAATTACGTCTCACCCGAAAGACGGAGCACAAGGAGGTTAAGTGACTTGCTCAGGGTCACACAATGAGTCAGTGGCTGAGATGGGATTTGAACCGGGGAAGTCCTGGTTACAATCCCTTTTCTTTAACGACTGGACCACACAGCCTCCTAATGTTGTACTTCGTGGTATTAACTACTGGACAAGATGTAAGTACCATGGTAAAGCATGTAATACCACAGTACATCCTGAAGGTACCATGGAATTACTGCTGGACAATATACATCATGATGTTACAAAAGTAAAGATTGGATTGTATGGTATTTTACTGGACGAGTACTATGGCATACAGGATTAACTAACAGCATGATTTATGTTTGTGTAAAGCCAAATAATGTGGAAACTGATTTTGATCTTCACACTATCAAAGTGGGTGTCGGTGATCTTATTTTGCATATTACATTCCATTATTAAATTGCCATTAATTAGCACTGAAGGTCAAATTGACTACTCCCTGGAATCAGCCACAGGGCAAGTTACTTTACATCCCTAATGGATACACTTATTAATTCTTTATTTGAACAGAACCTACAAAACCTACAAAATGACAGCAATCTGGAGTGTATATTACACAATATTCTCTTTAGACCTTGAATATTTACGGTACTTTTCTTGTTCCATGGTCAATAATAATCATGATTGCGATATTGATTATACATTATTCATTTTGTCCAGATATAATGACATTTTAATGTTGACTTTACCATACAATTATTTCATCCTAATCATGTCAGCCTTGTTGACTGGGTTGATCTATGAATCATCAATACAATTGATTACAGCAGATCTTAACAATTTCTGGGTGACTGATATTTTAGCATTTTCCAACAGGAAACACCGAAGACTGGAGAAAATCTGCCATTAAACAAAATGACACTGTTTGGGTAGAATATTAAAGCCATAATAATTTTAACCCTTTAACGACTTGGCTTTTGTTTTAGACGTCATCAGAAAGCCGTTTTTCAAAGTATTACCTTGGTAGTTGACCTTGTCTGTATGCCTACGGCTTAGGCTCTTACCTTCCAGACTCAGTTAATTACGATACAATAATGCCCTCCAATCAGTGTGCTGTTCAATCAATCAATCAATCTTTATTTTATATAGCGCCTTTAATAGTGGACCACCTTCACAAAGCGCTTTACAAGATGCAGTAACAACAACTGTTGCCCTGTATCTGTATTGTGTAAAAAAAAAGGTAATTGCAAACTAAATATATTTTTCTGTTTCTTTATTTATGCATTCATTTTATTTGATATCAATGACACGTTCATACAGAGCAGTTCAAAAGTCATAGTTTTGGTGGAGGGAAAGTATGCGCCATATAGCATTGAAACTTGACAGGTAGTAATAGTACAGACCCTGGGAGAGATATGATTGTCACCTTGTATCACAGGGGGCTGCGTTATATGATGCCTACCAAGTATAGATGGAACACACAGTGGCCATGCAACACATCAGCGGGCCTGTAAAGATTAATAGACTATTATCAACATCCTTCAGGGACCTTGTGAATTAGCTGGCATTACCCTACAGCCATGGTCTGAACGATTCCCAGTCTGACCTCATGTGACTTCTGGTTGTGAAGGTTTCTGAAGGCACACGCTCAATAGCAGAGGCCAACGAGAACATTGAGGTATGACATTTATCATGAAGTACTCTTATTGTGGAAACAAATGGTGGTCACAGTGTGTAGATATAGCATGCCACCACAGCTCCAACTAGATCATTATCTCCTCTGTGGTCTATTGACATTACCTTCCAAGTTACATTGCTCAATGGCGCAGTTTTGCCTGGCGTATCCGTGAACCAGTTCAAGTGTCTTTCGCACCACATGGTATACAAAATATAGAATGTATGAAGAGTAAAACAAAAATTAAACTGACAAGAACCTGTTGCTATCATTTGTTAATCTGTAAGGTTTTTAAAAGTCACAAGAATCTGTCAACAACGTACACCTGATAGTAAAAGCTTACTCTTTTATAAAGCCTGTAGGAAAATGCTTATGCTGTTACATGGTAAATAAAACATTCTCTAAATGTTATTTTTCCAGTTTATTAGGATTGGTCTGAAACATTATACCAGCATTTCATTTTATAATGAAACATATCATCCATAATAAGTACAGTATTAAATACTTAATACTTGTGCTAGATTTAGAAACACTTACAGAAACTTAATAAATTAAATGACAGAAACATTTCAACTGGAAGTCTTTTTCAATGATCTTGTCATTTATGGACCTCTTTCTATATGTTTTAAAAACCAAGACATTGGGATTTTGGAAAAATAAAAAAATGTATATAGCAAATGTGCAATCTGTAAATTATAAATGAACTGGTGTAAATTATCACAAAATTAGACCAAATTATATTATATCACGTTCTATCAATGCTGTCAGTGATAGAGGAGGAGTACAGCATAGTGTATTTCACTTTAGGCTGTTTCCAAACGAGGACTGGAGTTCAGTATAAAACAAACTGATCTGGCTGCTCATGTGGGTTTATTGGGGACCTCTTGTGGAAACAGATAAACAGTACACCAGCTAGAATACAGTCATTTACAGGGAAAGATCATTGAAACCAAGATGTTAAATGTGAATTGTTGAAATGTTTTAATTGGGTATTTAAGTGACCGATGGACTGATCATTTCTTGTCTGCTGTTGGAAAGTGTTACCCAATTAGTGAAAATGTATTTGATCAGGTGGCAATTGAATAAACATAAAAAATATTTGATCTTAAACCTTTATAACACAGAACTTTTGTTTACCATGTAGGACATTGTTAACCTATAGAAATACTTATTTGACCAGCTGCACAGTGGAGCCTGTGTTCACTGAATGACATTCCACAAGTTCAATCGTGTTCCTTCTGGCTACTGTCCCACACAATTTCAATACTTTCTAATTTTGCAGCAGTTTTATCTCTGTGGTCTGTAACTGTATCTACGGCTATGGCCAAAAGTTTTGCATCACCTAGAATTTTAGGATTGAGATAATAAAAATAAAAATAAACTATATATACTGTACATAATTTAGATCTCTTATTTAACATCATGTAATTACAGAAGCCTACCGAAAACCATAATAGTAGTACAGTATTTCGTGTTAAATTTCACAATGTCACATTTTTCATTTTTCTCAGTTTTTGGGTTAAGTATATGGAGAACCACAAAGAGGTATATAATTCAATATGTGAACGTAACATTATTCAGCAGGTTTCATTCTACTTTATGAAACAAAATTAGTTAATTCTATTGGGTGACGAAAAGCTTTTGGCCATAGCTGTAGTAAGTCTCTTTGTTTGCCATTCTCTTTTCAGCTTAATTGTATTCATGTTTTCAGGACATTGTAATTTATGTCTGAATTACTATGAAGGTGATGGAAGCTATTTTCCTAAGATAGTACAACTGATTTTTACACACTTCATTTTGTTATTCTGTTGCATGGACAGCTCTAGCGACTGTGACTACCTGACCTACAGCTACTTTGGTAATGCAGTCTCTAAATGCATTGCTGGACTCCGTTATTACCAAGCTGACAACAGTATTAAGTGCTTGAAATAAATTGATTCATACCAGTAGGAATGTGTCAAATGACCTTTACATTGCTCATTACACACTGCGTACATCACACGGCAAGAATGTTCTTGTTGTTTGTTTTTTTTCTTTCTTCACTACCGCAAGTAATTAATTCAAATCATTTTCATGTGTAAGATTTCAATCTCCTCATGTGCTGTGTCAATGGGTCGATACGTATTTTGAGCATACAGCAGACATAGTGTAGGTCACAGTTAACACGTGCACAACAGTAACCATTACTGATTCCTGTCTATAAAAGCATTCTGTCTAGAAAATGTATTTTAAAATATCTGGTTTTGAACTACTGTACAACATGTAAAAAAATGTGTTTGCATGCCTTGCATTTTGGTTTTCTTGCTGTTTTTTTTCTTGTTGCTACAATTACTTCAAAGCTGACATGCATATTTTTAATGCAATTATTTTCATTACAGGAACTTCCTTAACAGCTCGCCACCTGCTGCAAGCAATTCTCCAATTGGACCTGTAGTATGTTAAGTGTCCACAAGGTGGTTTGTATCTAGTTGTTGGCTTTGAATGATGTAGAGTATGAGTAATATTGCAAGTCGCTTGAGTGTAATCATCAATACTGTTAATGAAAATAATTGTGCATTTATTTTTTAAATAGAATGTAAATGTTTCCATTAAAGGTAAAGTAAAATGTCCCAATTTTCCATCCTTTGAAAAAGGTATTGTCACTTTAAGAATTCTATGATGTTGATTTGTTTTACTGAGAGAGTAAGCAGAGCTCAATAAATTAAAGATGAATAAATTAAAAATGTACTCTAGCAGAAAATTGCTTGGAAAACCACCTCTCCATTAAAACATGTATAGTAATGTCTTTTATGTGCTGTAACTTGGGATTAGATATCACTGTAAATTAACACGCCATCAGACCGTAGTAGAGAACTTTTCACTTTTAACAAGGACTTGTAAAAAAAAAAAGGATTTACTCTAGTGTACTCACTAATTAATTTGATATTTAAATGAGCTGATGTATTATAATTGCAAATATCCTAAGTAAGAGTAGTTTAAAAAAGGGAATGGTGTCAACAAAGATTGATGAGGCTTGCTTTGAAAATGCCATCTGTTTCAAATTTTTACTTGAAGCAGGATTTATTTTAATTTTTTTTTTTTTTTTTTTTTTGGAGAATAAGCCTGCATAGCTAAAGCAACCTTGTTTTTCTTCTAACGAACCATTGTGGAACACAGTAAAAATGACTGCAGTGGATGTCTCAGGTGTTGATCACCAGATTAAGACTAATAACTATAACTATCTCTATATGCAATCATTAATTAAGTCAGCACCATTCTACTACACATAGGGGCACTGCATGTGGGCCTGTTAAAATTGCCCCTCTGTGTACCTATTGTACACTCAGTGCCAAGACTCTGCCTTTAATTATCATTTTTATCTTCACCTACCAATTTATCTTTAGTATCCTGGTGTCGTGCTTTAGCTAATTTCCCTAAGCCTCACAGCATCACATCCTCTATCATCATCTCCATCTCCATCGTGACTCGCAGGTTGCATGTTAATGCTTCTTCTGGTCCTGCTGTTTCACGGACCTCTTACCTCCATCTGCCAGGCAGGGCCACAGCTTGTGAAGGAAGGGGGCTACCCCAGGTTCCAACTCAGCACCTTTTTAATTTACTTTCCCTTGAGTCCTGCTTCCCAACCAACAAAGTCCCCTTGTGCAGTGACGATATTGTGTTTGGCAATATCCTCCAAGAAGTTTGGTACGTTCCACTATCGAAAGGTTGATCTTTTCTTCCCCAAAGTGCAAGGTCAAAGATACAATATTTTTATTTAATGAAGCATAAAGTCCAGTGTTATTTTGAACATTAATATGATATCTCCTGTCGATATAACAGAACTCATTTCTATCAATTATTACTATGTAATATGTAATAGCTTAGGCTGTAAGTAATGATATATTTATTAGGGTTTTTTTTATACGTTCTTGGATTTTGGTCAGTAAAATGTGCTGTTTTCCCTGTGTTGCTATCATACTGGGGCAGCAGTGTGGAGTAGTGGTTAGGGCTCTGGACTCTTGACCGGAGGGTTGTGGGTTCAATCCCAGGTGGGGGACACTGCTGCTGTACCCTTGAGCAAGGTACTTTACCTAAATTGCTCCAGGAAAAACCCAAATGTATAAATGGGTAATTGTATGTAAAAATAACGTGATATCTTGTAACAATTGTAAGTTGCCCTGGATAAGGGCGTCTGCTAAGAAATAAATAATTATAATACTCTCCCATGTGCTACCCATTGCTTTGCTTAAAATAGTCATGAGTGTACCAGCAACTCCAAGAGAAAGGATCTCAAGTTTAGTCTGCGATGACACCAAATGCTGCACAAACAGTAAATTGCTATTGGTCAGCCTTTGAAAATTGAGCAATGATATACAATGTTCCCCCTTTATAACGCTGTAATCAGGAGCCATAGTTAAGAGACAGTGCTATTTGTGTTCCACCTTATAACAAGAATACTAGTGTTAGTGGAATGGCATTATGGGCCAAATGGGAGCCATGAATGTACTGCCTTATAACCTGTTCTGCAGTATAAAGGGCTGCCTTATAAAGGTAGTTTACCCAGTAAGCAATACATATTTTATTTTTATCTTCATTGCTTAATGGAAGATGGTAAACACTAAACATTTTCCTAATACAATTAGAATATTACCCCAGTAATAACTGAATATTTCTATTACATTATTTTAACGAAAGGGGTGGTTAAATTTCAGCATCACAAGCATGTGTAGTTTGTTTCAAACTTATTTTCGATCTTTTCACTTAATTAGCACGAGAATACATCATCTTTATCTCCATCTAGTGTTTCAGTGAATCAACTGCTTCCCATTTTCTTTCCAAATTATATGTTTAAGAGATATTTTACCGTGTACCTTTCTGGACCCAAGACTAAAGCAAATAATAGCACGTGGCAAGAACTTAATAGAAGATAGAATCACATTGTAATCTTGTAAAATGATAGTTTGCTTTATCAATTCCTCTATTAAACTAGAAAATGTTATGGTATGTGTTATTACTTGTGGATTATTAAGATTCATATTTTCAAAGCATACCGTAGATATTCATCCCACACAGGAAAAAAGAGAATGCATACATGGCGAGTGAAGTTTCTCTTTCATCTTTCAGAAGGACTGTTATATTGTACTGCTGAAAACACCATGGACAACTACAATTTTATAAGTAACACACTGCCTACCTTTGAAGTTATTATGGGCCAAATTACACAGTTTTCAAATGATGGATTGAATCCCCCAGATGGAAAATGAAGTGTGCAATTTGCTTTAAACGACTATTGTGACTTGTTGGTTGGCTTGCCTTATTCTGCTTCCGTTTTACCAGTACCAGCGTGTAGCGGCATATAACTCCCAATTTGATCTGCTTTTGCTTTTCTCCCAGTTGCACAGAGGGTGGATTTTAAGACTTTGACATTGAATTTTAAGGTCTTGCATGGCCTAGCTGCTATTTACATATAATATTTAAGCTACTTAGTACGTTGCCACAATTGTGTCATCTCCCTAAAGTAAACACACTTGACTGGCATGTTTTTGGCCATTGCACCCAAGTTATTAAGGCAACAGCAGCACTTGTCTTTTGTCTAAGTTAAGAACGTGCCTTTTCGCTTGTATACTGTGCATTATCCAACACACAGCAAAAATGTAGTGTGCGTATTTAAAGTGCCATAGATAGTTTCTGTAAATCTATTCTAAAGTCGGTTTGTTTTATTGATACTTGAAGATGTAGAATCAGGAACACTCAATCTAAAATGGCTTTGTGAAATATATCCTTAATTAAGAATGTTAGAAGACCTGATTTTTAAACCTTAAAAGAAACCAAGTTTAATTGTAAGGTATGTTAAGGTACAGAACAGAATACAATTATGATACAAACACTATTCCCAGGTTTTTTCACTCCAAAATACATTGAAAGATGGCATACTGTGTATGAAATGAATGCAGCATTAATTCTTAAATGATTATTTCAGAAGCAAGACAAGAAACAAAAAAAAAGATAAAGAAAATCACACCAATGCCTGTATTACTAAATTCTTTCTCATGATGTTTGGAAATGATCTGGTACTGATCAGCATTTTCAGGCTGATATATTGAAAATATTATCATGGAAACTTAGCTGTCATATGTATTTTGTATTGTTTTTAATAAAGCAATATAAAGCAATATCAAATCTACTTCTGCATTCTGAATTTCCCCATCCCACACTTGGGAGATGTGCATGGATGAGTTTGTTGTTTTAGATAAGAATGTTGTACCAGAACTGTCCCTAGGTAAAGGCATTTTGAATTCCAGCCAATATATTACATTTTTTTAAAAATATGTATTTTTAAAAAGTACTTGTGTCAGCAATAATTTCTAAACTGTGCTCATATGTTCCGGTATCTATACTGAATACTTTGTAACAATACTTAAACAAAGGAGGTTATCTTCATTACAATACAGCAACATCCTTATAGTCTTTTTGCAGTTATGTTTGCCTTAATAAGGATTAAATACTGCTTATAGGTTTATGTACTATAAACTTCCAAGAAACGTCTAAGATTTAAATTTGATGTTTTTGAATTTATAGATGGATAGTATAATGAGATGAACTTTGCATTGGAATGAATATGATATGTTTTAAGGAATTACCAATCTCTGCATTGAAAACCAATTAAAATGTGATGTAGACAAATACCAATTTGAAAATTGTTAAAATGTTAAACACACTTAAAAACAACACAAAATATATTGGACATGAACCCATGTATCATAGCAAGGGTGTTCAAACCACCCTAACTGTTTTCAAGTTAGTCTCTCAGTGCAATGTGAACTAATTTTGTGATTGTATCCAAAACTTCTATACAGAATAGCAGTTTCTCTGTCTTTTGGTAGTGACCCTGTTACACAAAAGTTGGTAAAAGTATGTCCCATGTGCAAACTAAGCAAATACCTTTGAGGACACTTGCAGCAGAGCCCTGCCAATATGCCTCTAGTCTGTAAAAGAAATACATTATGTAAAACATTTTTTACACAAAGATTTAAAAACATCCTCCAGGGAAAAGCACACGGTATATACATTTACAGCAAGGGTTTCTCTAATATCGTCCTATACATTTGTCTAAGCGTTGCAGAATCAATTATAAAGCTAGTCCAAGCAATCTAATTCTCAACTGTAAAGTGCATAATGAAAAACCGTGTATTTCCTGAACCTCACCGTTGCTTTGTTTTGTACGGCCCTCTCCTTTGGCACTTAAGTTTGTCGGTCAGTAGTTTTTCCACTGTATTCCCTATGTACTTTTTTTGGTCTTAGAATTGGCCGCTGACTTTACGCTTTTCTGTCCAGAGCTGCTACTAGGAAGGATAGGAGACTTGCGGACTTCTCCTTTTACAGAAAAGGAAGATTGCCTTACTGAAGGTCCAAGGTTTTGGGAACAGGATTCAGATTTATCCTGCTGTCCTGTTCGCTTTATGCTTGATATTGGGGAAGACTTGCCACCTAAAGGAGGCTAGAAAAAGGAAAAATAAGCAATAATTTAACTTACATTTACATAACAAATGTTAACAAGACTTCATAGCTCATTAAAAAAAAAATTATATATATATATATATATATATATATATATATATATATATATATATATATATATATATATATATATATATATACACACACTATAATGTACTTGACTCTTTTTTAAGCTGTTTTGGAATAGTACATTTATGGATCATGTTGGTTCCACCTAGTGGTAGAACAATAAAATTACTATCCAACTAACAGTCACTGTATAGTTTAGGAGGGGTGTTTTCTTACAGTTGTTGTTCATAAAACAGTTTTGCCTAGACATTTGTGACTTGTTTTTTTGTGAGGAGATATAGATATCCATTACTTAAGTACATCAATTATTTCAGTTCAGCATTCTGTAAGGCATACATATTTTGTATTAGTATTTTTATCAGTGTATTTGACCACTTGAAGTCTATTGGAAATATGTAAATATCCCTTATAAGACCTATTCATTATTGTAATTGACTCTTCCTCCTCACAAACGAAAATACCCTGTGCATCTCATGAGACAAAAGTTATGCTGTATTACTATCATCCTGGCTGAATTTGCCCTACCCTGAGTAAGGTCCCTCCCATGTCTCCCATTAAGAACCTGTTCTCGATTGGTTGCACCTGGTTAAATAAAGTATGGTGTTTGAATTGAATTGTACAGATACAGGGTTCTCAGACACTCTGCTAAATACACACAATCGTCCAACTGGGCAGAAGAAAACATCATGAACAACAGCAAGAGAAAAATGAAACCTCTTGGGAGTCACTGAATCAAATAAGTTTACCAGTAATTGTGCCCTTGTGGGACATTCACTCTCAAGTTAATTATACATCAGTAGAAAGCTTTGTCACATATACTGAACTCCAGTTTCCTGTGGCAGTAAATGCAGTCACAAATTCCTGTCCCAAAGTTGTTTTGATCGTATTTCCCAATTTTGTTCTCAAGAACCTCAAGACTTTTTGTCAATAAAAGTATAAAAAGTTAAGATATGGAGCTTTAACGAGTGAGAATTAACTACGAACCAAACTTTGAGTTTGTTTGCTTGTTAAAATAATGCATTATGGATACTTACAGTGAAACATGGCTTTAGAGTCGAGCCATTCTTTTTTACTGAACCATTTGATAAGGAACTTGTAAGAGTCTTCTTTTTGTTTATCTAAATAGCAAGGAAAAATATGTTTTTCAAAACAGCACATGTAGTTAATAGGAATGTCTTTACTAGAAACATCACTGCTGAAGCATTAGTGCAGGTGTCAGAAAAGCAAGAGACAGGAACATAGCTGTGGAATTTACGATGTTAGGCCCATTAACTAGCATTTTCTATTTTAGATGTTCCAGCAAAAGCAGTTCTGGAAATACAGTGAAACCCACTTAATGTCACACTCTGCATATTATAACTACATTGAAATGGTCCAGCCACAATATGATGAGAATCAATGAAAGCAAGCTCCCGTTAATATCACTTTATTAGCCCGCTCTGCATGTACATGGACACTTTTTGTATACTGCACGCTAAACGATCACCTTTCTTGACGCAACAACTGCTGCTGGCTGCGCAGTGTCTGTTCCAGCTTCAGTATTAGGTTTTGTAAGAATTCAAATTCAAATAGAAAAGTTTTGGAAACAAAAAGTTTCAGACATAACCCCAAGGGCTGAAGTAACTGCATTACCAAAAGAAAGGAAACAAAATAAAAACTGACAAATTGCATTTGCTTTTGGAAATGGTCGGAGAGTATGAACATTTAAAAAAATTCCCTTTTCATAACATTTTTACTTCACAAATATAAACTCACCCTTTGGGGGAAAAAAAAGACTGAACCATTTACACTTCAGTAGTTGCTGTTTTTTCTAGTTTTTTTTTTTTTGTAACGTTAGGATAGTTTATATGTAAAAATGATGTTGCTTAAAAGTTGTTTTGGAAAGCTATTACACTGAAATAAATGCACTGTCATTTTATATTAATGACAAAATAACATAGTCTGTTGAGTTTAACCACAGTAAAATTAAGCATAGTAGTTATATTAGGGCTGGTAATTTATTTTTTATTGGTAGCCATGAATGCTTATTTTTAAAGATTATTAGTGAACTCCTGATAATGTCAACTTATTGCCATTTCTGCCCAGTCTCTTTATTAACCAGGTTTGACTGTAGCTACATATTTTCAGACATTCGTTTATCATGAGTTGACACTCAATATTACAATATTTGTATGTTTACATGCAAATGCCAAAACTGGAAATATAACCCTTATCTATTTGCCAAACAGACTAATCGGCGTATGTGAGTAATCCCTTTTCAGAAATGAACCTCTGTAGTCCACGATGGAAAATGCACAGACTAGCTTTTGTGCATTAGTTATTCTGATGTTTTACTCTCAGTTCCTCGGTTGTTATAGTTGACCTGTTTAGTTGGAGTGGAAGGTTTGCTGATACCGCTGTCTGTCTCTGCTTCAAGACCAAGCTCTAAGATGCCATTGCTGCTCGCTGAGCTTGCCCTCTCCTCAGCCACCTCCGGAGACCCAACAGGTTTGTCCTCGGGCGACTTCAGTGATAAGCCATTCAGATCAGTTTCCAGCTCTCCACACTCTGTGTCATCTGGATCATCTCTAAACTGCTTCATCATCTCCAACACATTTGAAGGCCTTGCTGGTGTGGATGTGTCACCCTAAAATAAAATATTACATTAATAAAATACGTATGTGTTTATTTTCTTTAATAAATACAAGGGCTGTAAACTACAAACAAGAATAATAGCAACATACAGCCCCCGTCGTGGCTGTAAATACAAATTCAGAGTCATCAGGATGTAAAATGGGAAGTATCACATACATGGTCATAATCCTCCATATATCCCATTATTCTGATACTCTCAACAACTTGTGGTAAAGAATGTTGTGACCATATGGGATAATATCAGCTTACTTTGATGAGCTCAATATTGATTTCTGAACTCTTTATTAAAATAAAACTGAACCCAGAGCAAATGGTTTGTGTAATTCAACTTGAAGCACAGAGAGACTCAATATATTGTCATTTTTACGATGGCTGCCTTCTAATAAAAGGAAAGTGTTCTTTCTAACCTTCTAAAAAAAAGAGGCTCGAAGGAAAAAGGGCAACAGGTTACTAGCAAGCGAGTGGCAAGAAAAAACAAATCAAAATGTTACCACTTATTTAGCATTCTTACCTAGCTTTCAACAAGTTTGCACATAAAAAGGGTAACTTACAGTGATCCAAGGATTATCAAGTAACTCATTGGCTGTAATGCGATGTGCTGGATCCACCTTCAAAAGACAATTTAACACATTTTTTGCTGTAAAAAACATAAAACCAAAAAAGAGGTTAGGTTGCATACCTTTACAATTTGAACAATTACAATTACAGTTTTTATGACTTGTTTCTTTCTAAAACATACCAGCATTACTAATGGTGTGCCAGACTGGATCAGTGAAGTGCAACTCTCCCTTTCTGATCAGCTCAAAAAGTCTTTCTTCAGAACTTGCCATAAAGGGGGGCTCGCCACATAATCTGAGAGCATAAAATGAGAAACCTTTTAAATGTGTTTATTTTTCTTACTTTACGTGTACAGTAAGCTTTGATCGAATCAAACAGGAAAATTCAACCATGCACTCATTAACAATATCACTGTTAGTAATACTGCAGATCTAAATTACACAAGACAACTGAGGCTTTACCCTACTCTCGGGGGTTGGCAGTAGTCCCACCTGGGAAACTTTAACCTGTGTTGTTTCTTTGTAGTTTTACTGCTAGATCAAAGCATGCTTGCCAACCTGCCCACAAGAAGGGACTCAACTATAGCTACTGAAAAGTAACAGCTGCTGCAGAGTAATGATGAATAACAATGTAAAGCAAGCTCATTACTTACTATTACCAAGACAACTTTCGAATTAAAAAAATAAAATACATAAATAATGCTTACTTTTACTGTGGATTAAATACCTTATACAAATTAAGTTTTAGATTGATTGATTTTGTATTTTTTACTAAATGCTTCAAAGGCTGTAGCATACAATGGCAATGTTGCTAAGTCAGAAATCACAGTGTACTTACAACATGTACATGATAACCCCTATACTCCAAATGTCACACTGCTGACTGTAGTCATGAGCGTTGATGACTTCTGGAGCTGCCAGAGAAACAAGAGATTACAATTCATTTAAAATATTTATAGAAGGTAGACATGTGTTCATTCCAAGACAGAAAATAGACTTTAAAGGCTTCAGGAAAGCAACATTTGGCAGAAAATTATATCTCAACTTGATTCCACAGCCAGGCATAGTCAGTGTCTGATAGCCAATGCTTATTGTTACTATTTACAATTGTAAACCTTTTCAATAACTATTTTTTTAAAGGAAAATAAAACAAATAATGTTACAGGTCAAGACGGAAAACAAACAAAGTAGACACACTTCTGAGTCCTTAAATAAATCTTCAGTATAGTTATTTTCACATTCACAAAAAATGCACTTGGCCCATAAGGCTTTCCTTACCCATGTAAATGGGTGTTCCACAAGTTGCCTGAAGCATGTTTTCACTGCCAACGCCACCTTTCTGCACTGCTAAACCAAAATCTGTCACCTGGAAAAAGAAAATGTAAAATCAACAAAACCAGACTAACAAAAAAAAAACTAATAGGTGTCAATTTAATTTGGGATTTTAAACGATTGTTCTACACACAAAATTATTTGTAAGAATATTTTTTTATAACCTCATGCAAGGAATATTAATCAGTGTTGTTTTTTTAACTTTACAATTGTGCCATATGTTCTATATATTTGTACATAGACGAAGATGTTTTCTATGTGCTGATCAATGCTTCTTGAATATGTTTGTGTTTTTGTTTTTTTTTCTCACCTTGATATTAAGGATCATCTCGTTTTCTTGATTACTATGATCACTTTTAACTAAGATGTTCTCTAGTTTTAGGTCCCGGTGTACAATGTCTGAAAAAGAAGAACAGTTTGCTGGCTGAAGAATAAAATAAACGTACTTCAGTATATCTACTATGGCAGAAATATCCATGCAACCCAGGTTTCCTTTAGAATTCTTCATAAATTTTATTTTTGCAAAATTAACAAAACATGACATAAAGCATAGAAGCTGCATCAAAATGTACTTTTCCAATATAATACATTCATAGTCAGCATATGTATGAACAGGTATGCTCATAAATGGATTCAAACTTAAGTAAACATTACACTTTGCATAATATCTAAGCATATAACACAACAGTATGTAACAGGGACTTGCTAGGAACACAATCAATCATACAGATAAGACATCTGCACCCCAGAGAATATTATACATTTAGATGGTCTGTAAGTGAAGGAGGAAAGCCAGATGCCTTTATGATTCTTTATGATTGGGAATTGTGCATGAAGTGTATTTTTTAAAGGATGAAATACGTAGTATGGGAAGTAAAAATATGGTAATGGTTTAAAAGGCAGTATCCTAAACATATAGAATAGTCAATAAAGCTTTTAAGTGGGTGCTATCTCAGTGCAGAAGCAGTTACAGAATCGGCAGGCAGCACTACGTTAAGAGGAACACAATAGGCTGGATAACGACACAGATCACTCTTGTTCACTCATCTACTATGGTTAATTTTACTTGTACAGACAGAGTTTCTCAAAATACAATAAAAAGTGTTAATAAAGATAATTTTTTTTTAATATACAGTACTGTGCAAAAGTTTTAGACAGGTGTGAAAAAATGCTGTAAAGTAAGAATGCTTTCAAAAATAGACATGTTAATAGATTATATTTATCAATTAACTAAATGCAAAGTGAGTGAACAGAAGAAAAATCTAAATCAAATCCATATTTGGTGTGACAACCCTTTGCCTTCAAAACAGCATCAATTCTTCTAGGTACACTTGCACAAAGTCAGGGATTTTGTAGGCATATAGTCAGGTGTATGATTAAACAATTATACCAAACAGGTGCTAATGATCATCAATTCAATATGTAGGTTGAAACACAATCATTAACTGAAACAGAAACAGCTGTGTAGGAGGAATAAAACTGGGTGAGGAACAGCCAAACTCAGCTAACAAGGTGAGGTTGCTGAAGACAGTTTACTGTCAAAAGTCATACACCATGGCAAGACTGAGCACAGCAACAAGACACAAGGTAGTTATACTGCATCAGCAAAGGTCTCTCCCAGGCAGAAATTTCAAGGCAGACAGGGGTTTCCAGATGTGCTGTCCAAGCTCTTTTGAAGAAGCACAAAGAAACGGGCAACGTTGAGGACCGTAGACGCAGTGGTCGGCCAAGGAAACTTACTGCAGCAGATGAAAGACACATCATGCTTACTTCCCTTCGCAATCGGAAGATGTCCAGCAGTGCCATCAGCTCAGAACTGGCAGAAAACAGTGGGACCCTGGTACACCCATCTACTGTCCGGAGAAGTCTGGTCAGAAGTGGCCTTCATGGAAGACTTGCGGCCAAAAGCCATACCTCCGGCGTGGAAACAAGGCCAAGCGACTCAACTATGCCGCGAAAACACAGGAACTGGGGTGCAGAAAAATGGCAGCAGGTGCTCTGGACTGATGAGTCAAAATTTGAAATATTTGGCTGTAGCAGAAGGCAGTTTGTTCGCCGAAGGGCTGGAGAGCGTACACGAATGAGTGTCTGCAGGCAACAGTGAAGCATGGTGGAGGTTCCTTGCAAGTTTGGGGCTGCATTTCTGCAAATGGAGTTGGGGATTTGGTCAGAATTAATGGTCTCCTCAATGCTGAGAAGTACAGGCAGATACTTATCCATCATGCAATACCATCAGGGAGGCATCTGATTGGCCCCAAATTTATTCTGCAGCATGACAACGACCCCAAACATACAGCTAAAGTCATTAAGAACTATCTTCAGCGTAAAGAAGAACAAGGAGTCCTGGAAGTGATGGAATTGGCCCCACAGAGCCCTGATCTCAACATCATCGAGTCTGTCTGGGATTACATGAAGAGAGAGAAGCAACTGAGGCTGCCTAAATCCACAGAAGAACTGTGGTTAGTTCTCCAAGATGTTTGGGCCAACCTACCTGCCAAGTTCCTTCAAAAACTGTGTGCAAGTGTACTTAGAAGAATTGATGCTTGATGCTGTTTTGAAGGCAAAGGGTGGTCACACCAAATTTGGATTTGATTTAGATTTTTCTTCTGTTCACTCACTTTGCATTTAGTTAATTGATAAATATAATCTATTAACATGTCTATTTTTGAAAGCATTCTTACTTTACAGCATTTTTTCACACCTGCCTAAAACTTTTGCACAGTACTGTATATATATACTGTGCAAAAGTTTTAGGCAGGTGTGAAAAAATGCTGCAAAGTAAGAATGCTTTCAAAAATAGACATGTTAATAGATTATATTTATCAATTAGCTAAATGCAAAGTGAGTGAACAGAAGAAAAATCTAAATCAAATCCATATTTGGTGTGACCACCCTTTGCCTTCAAAACAGCATCAAGCATCAATTCTTCTAGGTACACTTGCACACAGTTTTTGAAGGAACTCGGCAGGTAGGTTGGCCCAAACATCTTGGAGAACTAACCACAGTTCTTCTGTGGATTTAGGCAGCCTCAGTTGCTTCTCTCTCTTCATGTAATCCCAGACAGACTCGATGATGTTGAGATCAGGGCTCTGTGGGGCCATCCCATCACTTCCAGGACTCCTTGTTCTTCTTTACGCTGAAGATAGTTCTTAATGACTTTCGCTGTATGTTTGGGGTCGTTGTCATGCTGCAGAATAAATTTGGGGCCAATCAGATGCCTCCCTGATGGTATTGCATGATGGATAAGTATCTGCCTGTACTTCTCAGCATTGAGGAGACCATTAATTCTGACCAAATCCCCAACTCCATTTGCAGAAATGCAGCCTCAAACTTGCAAGGAACCTCTACCATGCTTCACTGTTGCCTGCAGACACTCATTCGTGTACGCTCTCCAGCCCTTCGGTGAACAAACTGCCTTCTGCTACAGCCAAATATTTCAAATTTTGACTCATCAGTCCAGAGCACCTGCTGCCATTTTTCTGCACCCCAGTTCCTGTGTTTTCGTGCATAGTTGAGTTGCTTGGCCTTGTTTCCACGACGGAGGTATGGCTTTTTGGCCGCAAGTCTTCCATGAAGGCCACTTCTGACCAGACTTCTCCGGACAGTATGGGTGTACCAGGGTCCCACTGTTTTCTGTCAGTTCTGAGCTGATGGCACTGCTGGACATCTTCCGATTGCGAAGGGAAGTAAGCATGATGTGTCTTTCATCTGCTGCAGTAAGTTTCCTTGGCCGACCACTGCGTCTACGGTCCTCAACGTTGCCCGTTTCTTTGTGCTTCTTCAAAAGAGCTTGGACAGCACATCTGGAAACCCCTGTCTGCCTTGAAATTTCTGCCTGGGAGAGACCTTGCTGATGCAGTATAACTACCTTGTGTCTTGTTGTTGTGCTCAGTCTTGCCATGGTGTATGACTTTTGACAGTAAACTGTCTTCAGCAACCTCACCTTGTTAGCTGAGTTTGGCTGTTCCTCACCCAGTTTTATTCCTCCTACACAGCTGTTTCTGTTTCAGTTAATGATTGTGTTTCAACCTACATATTGAATTGATGATCATTAGCACCTGTTTGGTATAATTGTTTAATCATACACCTGACTATATGCCTACAAAATCCCTGACTTTGTGCAAGTGTACCTAGAAGAATTGATGCTGTTTTGAAGGCAAAGGGTGGTCACACCAAATATGGATTTGATTTAGATTTTTCTTCTGTTCACTCACTTTGCATTTAGTTAATTGATAAATATAAACTATTAACATGTCTATTTTTGAAAGCATTCTTACTTTACAGCATTTTTTCACACCTGCCTAAAACTTTTGCACAGTACTGTATATATATATATATTTGTTAATACCACACTTTTAAAACTGTGTCAGATTAAATATAGGACTACATGAAAGCTTTCATTTGTTGCACTGGTTGTGTATCTAACAATAAAAAAAACATTATAAAACAATAACAGACTTCAATTTCTAAATTTTATTACTATTGCCAGAAAAATAAAAACAGTCATGCTGGTGATTTAATTTGCTTGTAAACTACAAACAAGGCACGTTATCAGTTTCTACCTTAAATTATCTTAAAGTACTAATGTATATGCAGTTGTAATGAACTAACTTATTAAATTACAGCTGTAAAAGCTTTGTTAAACAAATTACTACTTTAATTAAAACTGGTTGGCTAACTCGTGCACATGTTTAGCTCTTTATTAAAAACAGCACAAAGAGATTTTGCAAAGACCAAAGTCATATTTTCACATGTCTGCAAAAATAAACAGCATTCAATGGTATTTAATTCAATAGTAGTCCTTGGGCATCCTTTTCAATCCAAGATTATTTTTCTACATTTCTTTTTTAAATCTGTTGTTCAAAGTGCAATCACCTTTGCAACTACACTACTCTGGGACTCTAAGGGCCCTAGTCATAAAAGTACTTGCCGACTGCCGTAATAAAACGAATTTCGTTTAAAAATAGGGAGTGTTAATCACGGGTATGTCAAACTGTATAACAGAGCAAGTGTAGTAATAAAATCTGTCTTTGAAATAATAGACGGCGCATCTGAATTATCTCTTATGAATTGCAAGTGCCGTTAAATAGGCGGCTATGGTCGAAATTCGATCATGTACTCCTGTTTTCTCATTTCGACAGGCGTTAACCCTTTATGAATAGACCCCTGAGTGCTGTATTTGCAAGGTGAAATTTTGATATTTATGAAAATATTTAGTATCAGGCTGAAACATAGTCCGGAACTGTAATCGGTGCTCTGTTCCACAATATTGCATTCAATGTCCAGAGATTTGAGACCAGATCATCCCTAATCAATCTGCCTTCTACAAATCGTATCCTAGGGAGATATCCCAGTCCAGGTTTTTAGTTTCAACCCAGTTTGTAAAACCTCTGAAACCTCTGTCTGCAACTATTCAGTGCATATCGGGATACAATCCACATTTTAAAAACATTTACTTGGACTAGATTTGTACAAGGTAGAATGCTATATAATGGAACTTTATTTTGAAACAGTAAAAGCCTCGATTTGACTCACACCTCACAAGATTTGTCTAAAGGAATGCTCAGAATGTAACGATCAATGATTATATAGTATTTTGTTGTTTAAAGAGATAATTTTCTACAGCAGAAATAGTTTTTAATAGGACTTCCTATTACGACGTTACCTTTTTTGTGTAGATATGCAATAGCTGTTGCTAAACTGCAAATTATGTGCCTGGTCTCGTTCTCTGTGAAACGTTTATTTCTCTGAAGAATTTCTTTCAGTTCTCCGCCCTCACATAGTTCTGTCACCAGGTACATCCGCTGGAAACATAATTTTAAAAAAAAGATCCATAGTGTCTATAAGTTATATATTATATATATACAGTACTGTGCAAAAGTTTTAGGCAGGTGTGAAAAAATGCTGTAAAGTAAGAATGCTTTCAAAAATAGACATGTTAATAGCTTATATTTATCAATTAACAAAATGCAAAGTGAGTGAACAGAAAAAAAATCTACATCAAATCCATATTTGGTGTGACCACCCTTTGCCTTCAAAACAGCATCAAGCATCAATTCTTCTAGGTACACTTGCACACAGTTTTTGAAGGAACTCGGCAGGTAGGTTGGCCCTAACATCTTGGAGAATTAACCACAGTTCTTCTGTGGATTTAGGCAGCCTCAGTTGATTCTCTCTCTTCATGTAATCCCAGACAGACTCGATGATGTTGAGATCAGGGCTCTGTGGGGGCCATACCATCACTTCCAGGACTCCTTGTTCTTCTTTACGCTGAAGATAGTTCTTAATGACTTTTGTTGTATGTTTGGAGTCGTTGTCATGCTGCAGAATAAATTTGGGGCCAATCAGATGCCTCCCTGATGGTATTGCATGATGGATAAGTATCTGCCTGTACTTCTCAGCATTGAGGAGACCATTAATTCTGACCAAATCCCCAACTCCATTTGCAGAAATGCAGCCCCAAACTTGCAAGGAACCTCCACCATGCTTCACTGTTGCCTGCAGACACTCATTAGATATGCGCTCTCCAGCCCTTGGCGAACAAACTGCCTTCTGCTACAGCCAAATATTTCAAATTTTGACTCATCAGTCCAGAGCACCTGCTGCCATTTTTCTGCACCCCAGTTCCTGTGTTTCGTGCATAGTTGAGTAAACTTGGCCTTGTTTCCACGTCGGAGGTATGGCTTTTTGGCCGCAAGTCTTCCATGAAGGCCACTTCTGACCAGACTTCTCCGGACAGTAGATGGGTGTACCAGGGTCCCACTGTTTTCTGCCAATTCTGAGCTGATGGCACTGCTGGACATCTTCCGATTGCGAAGGGAAGTAAGCATGATGTGTCTTTCATCTGCTGCAGTAAGTTTCCTTGGCGACCACTCGTCACGGTCCTCAACGTTGCCTGTTTCTTTGTGCTTCTTCAAAGAGCTTGGACAGCACATCTGAAACCCCTGTCTGCCTTGAAATTTCTGCCTGGGAGAGACCTTGCTGATGCAGTATAACTACCTTGTGTCTTGTCGCTGTGCTCAGTCTTGCCATGGTGTATGACTTTTGACAGTAAACTGTCTTCAGCAACCTCACCTTGTTAGCTGAGTTTGGCTGTTCCTCACCCAGTTTTATTCCTCCTACACAGCTGTTTCTATTTCAGTTAATGATTGTGTTTCAACCTACATATTGAATTGATGATCATTAGCACCTGTTTGGTATAATTGTTTAATCATACACCTGACTATATGCCTACAAAATCCCTGACTTTGTGCAAGTGTACCTAGAAGAATTGATGCTGTTTTGAAGGCAAAGGGTGGTCACACCAAATATGGATTTGATTTAGATTTTTCTTCTGTTCACTCACTTTGCATTTAGTTAATTGATAAATATAATCTATTAACATGTCCATTTTGAAAGCATTCTTACTTTACAGCATTTTTCACACTTGCCTAAAACTTTTGCACAGTACTGTATATATATATATATATATATATATATATATATATATATATATATATATATATATATATATATATATATATATATATACAGTACTGTGCAAAAGTTTTAGGCAGGTGTAAAAAAATATATATATACAGTACTGTGCAAAAGTTTTAGGCAGGTGTAAAAAAATGCTGTAAAGTAAGAATGCTTTCAAAAATAGACATGTTAATAGATTATATTTATCAATTAACTAAATGCAAAGTGAGTGAACAGAAGAAAATCTAAATCAAATCCATATTTGGTGTGACCACCCTTTGCCTTCAAAACAGCATCAATTCTTCTAGGTACACTTGCACAAAGTCAGGGATTTTGTAGGCATATAGTCAGGTGTATGATTAAACAATTATACCAAACAGGTGCTAATGATCATCAATTCAATATGTAGGTTGAAACACAATCATTAACTGAAACAGAAACAGCTGTGTAGGAGGAATAAAACTGGGTGAGGAACAGCCAAACTCAGCTAACAAGGTGAGGTTGCTGAAGACAGTTTACTGTCAAAAGTCATACACCATGGCAAGACTGAGCACAGCAACAAGACACAAGGTAGTTATACTGCATCAGCAAGGTCTCTCCCAGGCAGAAATTTCAAGGCAGACAGGGGTTTCCAGATGTGCTGTCCAAGCTCTTTGAAGAAGCACAAAGAAACGGGCAACGTTGAGGACCGTGAGACGAGTGGTCGGCCAAGGAAACTTACTGCAGCAGATGAAAGACACATCATGCTTACTTCCTTCGCAATCGAAGATGTCCAGCAGTGCCATCAGCTCAGAACTGGCAGAAAACAGTGGGACCCTGGTACACCCATCTACTGTCCGAGAAGTCTGGTCAGAAGTGGCCGTCATGGAAGACTTGGCGCCAAAAGCCATACCTCCGACGTGGGAAACAAGGCCAAGCTTACTCAACTATGCACCGAAAACACAGGAAATGGGGTGCAGAAAAATGGCAGCAGGTGCTCTGGACTGATGAGTCAAAATTTGAAATATTTGGCTGTAGCAGAAGGCAGTTTGTTCACGAAGGGCTGGAGAGCCGCATTAACGAATGAGTGTCTGCAGGCAACAGTGAAGCATGGTGGAGGTTCCTTGCAAGTTTGGGGCTGCATTTCTGCAAATGGAGTTGGGGATTTGGTCAGAATTAATGGTCTCCTCAATGCTGAGAAGTACAGGCAGATACTTATCCATCATGCAATACCATCAGGGAGGCATCTGATTGGCCCCAAATTTATTCTGCAGCATGACAACGACCCCAAACATACAGCGAAAGTCATTAAGAACTATCTTCAGCGTAAAGAAGAACAAGGAGTCCTGAAGTGATGGTATGGCCCCCACAGAGCCCTGATCTCAACATCATCGAGTCTGTCTGGGATTACATGAAGAGAGAGAAGCAACTGAGGCTGCCTAAATCCACAGAAGAACTGTGGTTAGTTCTCCAAGATGTTTGGGCCAACCTACCTGCCGAGTTCCTTCAAAAACTGTGTGCAAGTGTACCTAGAAGAATTGATGCTTGATGCTGTTTTGAAGGCAAAGGGTGGTCACACCAAATATGGATTTGATTTAGATTTTTCTTCTGTTCACTCACTTTGCATTTAGTTAATTGATAAATATAATCTATTAACATGTCTATTTTTGAAAGCATTCTTACTTTACAGCATTTTTTCACACCTGCCTAAAACTTTTGCACAGTACTGTATATATATATAAAAGCCAATCATGGCTTAAAATCATGTCTTTACAATAAGACACCTGTGTCTTGATTTTAATTAGATCCCAAGATAAAAGATAATGTTAAAACATATATACCTGTATATTGTTAACAAGTACGTAGATCACTAACAATCAAAACACCTTAAAATTAAAATAACTGTAAATCATTACATGCCTTTACCTTTCACAGGCCTTGAAGAATTTAAAGAATGTTATACAAATAAAAATCTGTGTAATAGAAATAATAATCACTTGGGGAAAGGGATATCAAAGAGTTTGGCAGCTGTGCTTCTTCAAAATGAAAATTGATTATTATTAATATTATTAGCTCTTTCTACACTGCAGACCTGCAAAGGCTCCGTCCCAAAGATGCCAGACTGTTGTGGCAGTCAAGGCAAAGTAACTCCACTCAAGAGGTGGTTTCAGTTCGGTTCGGTTCAGAAAAAAGCCCCAGTCTGAACAGGCCCTTAATCAAATCAAAGCAACTTTAAAAGTGATGAGAAAAGTTACATTTAATTCCTGAGAAAAGTTACATTTCAACAAGTGATATAGAAAACTATGTTTAGAATATCATATTTTGCATTTTAAAGGGTAAAAATAAAAGAAAGAAAGAAAGAAAGAAAGAAAGAAAGAAAGAAAGAAAGAAAGAAAGAAAGAAAGCCTGAACATCTCCATGTGTTTTAACCAACTAATTACATGTAATTGATTTTAGACCCCTCACCTTTGGTGTTTCAAACACTTCCTCTAAGTGTATTATATGCTCTTGGTTAACACGCTTTAATATGCTGACTTCCCGTTCCAGCAACTTTACAGCAGAGCTCCCTGCCTATATTGAAGAACACAAGCATCAGAGCAATTCAAGAGCGTGGCGTTGTTTATATTAAAGAAACATTCAATAAAATTGTCTTTAGATTTCTTTCCACTAAAATGCAATTTAGTAACAAGAGTAAACACTTTGGCAAAGAAACATTTAAGTTTGGTATTTTAACACAAAAATGACAATCCACTGGATATGAAATTGTTCTTTTAGGTATTATTCACAAAAGTATGAAAGAAATTACCTTTTCTCTGTTCACTTTTTTAATTGCCCATTTCTTTCCAGTTTCTTTATGTGTGGCCTCGTAAACTACCCCAAAGCTGCCTTCACCTAATTTCTTTGCAAATATGTAGATTTGCTGAAATGGAATGCCAGTGTTATAAAGTGAAATAGGATTCATGTAAGCTACAAGCACCATATTTGAACATAAATCTGCAACACTCTACACTTTTGTTTGAGGATTTGGAATATGAAAGTTTCCGGGCGAGAACTTTCAACATGTTACAGATTCCATGCCAATCTGCATTGGCACATGCAGATAATTTTCACATTATACGGTAATGATTAAGACTACAAGAGGTTGCATGTTGTCAAGACAATCCATGAAATGTGTTTTGATTCAGCTTGGGGCTCTACTGATGATGTCTTATACCTGGATAGCAGCTTCATCTTCCATCCTAGTATGTGGCACCTTGTTTTCTGCACTGCTTGAACGAATCCACTGGCAGGCCATTTTCTTGCCAGCTTCTGAAACTTCTCCCTTCAGCATCTAAGCATTAGGATTTGCAAAAGAAACCATTTCTGGGAGATGCCTAAAACAAGACTGAAAAACTTATTTCAAGGCCACTATTGCCTAAAGGGTCACCATGTATTAAAACGAGAGGTTCAATGCTTTTTGCCCACTGGTGGTAGAGTAACTGACTATACTGCATTGTTATGTGTTGTATTATTGCATATGCACTTAGGGCTTGATTCCCAAACTACTAGCGTTATGTTTGCCCACTTTGCGTCTGAAGTGCATTAAACTTTTCCTTTCCCTTACTTGCCCATTTTAAATGTATCCTTGCAAACCCACACCTACAAACATATTGAGAGGGTTGACCCTTATTATGGCAATATTATGGCAATATGTAATTTCTATCAGGACAGAATTGAGTAAACCTAAATGCTTAATTAGCCGATTAACATATTGGAAATCAATACAGGCTTGTATCATTTGTTAATTTGTATTTCTAACATACAACAGTTATTTGACAATAAAAATGTATGTTCCTAAAATTTGTGAAAAAACTCAAATATGTGAGAATCAAGCCCTCACTGTATAATGGATAAGACAAATATCTATGCTATGAATGCAGCATGCCGTTGCCTGGTTCAAACACTGTAGCTAAGGGATTGGTAGCTAGGAAAACAGTAAGCCACCATATTGATAAACCTGTCGATAAGGAATCAACATATCATCCGTTTCACCCATGCGGTTCATATATAAATTATTACAAGACACAAAAGGAAAAACTCCTTTCCAGTACTTGGCAGTGTGTACTGCTTGTGTTATTTAACTTAATCTTTTATTACAGAGCTGTTAAAGACATCATAATTAAGGATGCCTGGCAACAAAAAAAGTACTGTATGCATAAGCAGTACTGAACATAACTTTAATTTACTGTATACTGTATAACATTGTGTTTTATTTGTTCTTCAGTGATCCCAGATCCCTGCAATGTGTAACATACTGTACGCCAGCACAGTTTCAAAGCAAGTTACTTTTAAAACCCTATTTCTTTGTACATAGGTATATAGTATTATACCTGTTAACATTTTACCAGTGATATTAAAAAGACTGTTACGACACACCATAAAATCTTTGATGCAAGGACATATGTACTGTTAAGCGCAGGTAAGAAGTCAGTAATACATTGGCAAAGGGGTGTTGAGTGAATTGTTTGTAATTGTTATGTAATCAGATGTTTTTATGCATATAGGTGAATACCTTATGATACTTTTGTTACACTTTTTCAGCTTGATTACTCAAGAAACTCAAAACAAAGGTTATTTCCAACTTTTTTTTTTAAATAAAAGAAACAAAACAAAACAAAACAAAAAAATCACTATTTTCAACCCAACAATCACCAGTGATCATTTTATATACAGTCTGACTTTGTTATGACAACATAAATTACATTTAAAAATGAAATATTCTATAAAATAAGCCAACAGAACATCTCATTAAATATAGTAATAGCATACAATTTGACGACTCAAGATGCAACAGATCTAACCTAACAAATGGCACAACATCCAGACATGCTCCAGAAAAGTTTCATATACTGCACCTTCTTCCAGTCATTTCACCTGCTTCACCCACTTTAGTAGTTTCTAAAGCCCCTTACATATCTAACCAGGCAGAAGTTAAACCCTGGCACCTACACAACACACATTAAACCTGCTACTAAGTGCAAGTTTGTCAACCTGAAAAGCACTATGAAAGCCAACTCAAATGTAAAGCAATTAACAGGTGTTGACTGAAAGCACTAGAGTGAATCTACCACACGGAAAGCAATTAATTATTAACAAGGAAACAGTGTCTTTACCCTCCACTCTGGCACATTATCTTATCACAGGCAGCCCTTTAATAACATGCCTGTCATTTAAATTACCTCAGATCTATTTACTAATCAAAATTATTGTGACAGTATGAAAATCAAAATACCCTCAATCACAGCTAATGGGTGCAGGAAATCAGCTTCACGTTACCACCCTTCAGCCTGTGTGTTCCAGCTTTGTAGCCGGTTTACTGTAGAAGCTCCAGCGCTTGCACAGTTCAGCTCTTTAAAGGGCCTGAGATAAAAGTAAGCACAGTCTAGCCATGTGAACTCAACCAACACATGCCAAATTCCTCAATTTTTCATTCTTAATACCACATTGTAGATCTATACCCACATGAGAAGGACTTAAATTTGCCACCAGTGAAACTGCCCTAATGTTCAATTTTAATTGCATTATACATTCAATAGTGCTGAATGTAATGCTGTTGTCTAGTATGAAACTATATATAAATTTGCCTGTGTAAACAAGTGGTGAATGGCTATATAAGCCCTTTGTGGGAAACCTGCTTAAACAAGATTTATCCAGATGTCTTTTACAACTAAGGAGTTTATTTTGGACGTTGCATGAATGATGTAATCAAATTAATACATATGCTATCATTATTAAATATTATAACCCAACTATGAAAATTGATCAAATAAATGCAAATGAAATGTATATATCCCTATAACCACAGAGGGAGGCTATCCCAGTACTGTATATCCAACTGTATTTACGAAGGCTTTTACAGTTTAAGAAAATTTAAGAAAGTTACAATGACATTCACAGCGATAACAGAAATTGTATACCCAGTATCTATCTTATTTCTATAATCCCACTTCTCCACTTTCTGTGTGTTTAATAATAAATGTTCATTCGATGCCCCTGTAAGTGGGTCATTCTTGAATCACTACCTATGTAAATGAGGATTCATTTCAAACAGGATCTACAGGTATTAGGTGTTCTACTGTACTACAAAGAACAGAGATGGTCAGTGCTGCAAGACAGTACTTATATATGTTATATTTTACTTAAAGTAGGATACGGACTTACCTGTAATATTTTTAAAAGAACTGAAGAAAGACAAATCCTTCCATATCAAAACATTTTCCCTTCTGCTTTTAAAAAATCTGCAAAGAAAAGTACTTTGAATGATCTGCTGCAAGAGTACTAGCATAGTTTAATACATTAACACAACAAAGTAACAGGCTTTGACCATTTTTTTTTTAAATTTCATACTGCTTCTAATAAAGAGGGTAAACAAAACATTGATCGTTTACGATGTCTAACTGTATCAATACAAACGGAATATTAAGTAACCCTCAGTTTTCAATCAAATATCCAAGTCACTACCAGTGCTACACGTGCACATAGTGTATAGGCATGTTAAATCAATGCCTGTTTTAAAATATAGTCTGCAAACCTTTGCAGTAGTTTGCTTACTGTGGTTTTGTATTAGTGCAAAGACTCAAAATCCTTAGGGTGTATCACAGTGTAGCCTTAGACAAATCACCTTACCTTCATGTGCTCTACTCCCACTGAGTTGCAATGGTTCTTCAGAAAAAGGGCTTCAGCAACAACAATACTGGTAATTGCAAATACCATAAAACCTGCCAGAAAAAATAAAATGTTTTAAACTAAAATTAATCAGATTACACAAACATACAACTGTTAAAAAGGAACAAAGTTGAATGGGTTATTAAAATAATACGTAACTAAACACCAAATGGGTGGAACAGCTACAGTATTATCTGTGAACGTCCTTGACGGGGTAATCACAGCAGTGCTCCTGTGTCATGGTAAAATGAAGCAGTCTTTTTTCTAGGGCTATTTGTTCAGAAAAGATAGCAATTCATAATACCCTGCTAAATTATGCCATCCCACTGTAGCTGTGCCATTTAGTTCTGTAAGTAAACAGTGGCATACAGTAGTACCAGATTTATACAGTGAACTCTTCACTCTTCTAATCCTTGTGTTTATCCCTCTGGCATTCTGTTGCTAATAGTAACACAAACTGCTTTACAATGTATACTGAAAAGCAGGCATGGATAGTCCCCCTTTCATTACCTTAAAACCTGCTTGCCACTACATTACTCTGTGAACCGAATTGGCATCTTCTGTGCTTTAATGAGAAAACAATTTAAATAGTGGGCTTACTTTCTTAAAGTGGTATAGCCTACTTTTTTTTTTTACGTGAAACACCTATTGTTTAGAGTTTATACTCAACAAGTGCAATAAAGTTGCAGCCTCCTTAAATATGTATGGGTCACTACAAATTTAAAATGATCCCAAGTTGCTCCAAGTCATTGCTGGTAAAGCTTGCTGCCGTTTTAAAAGTTACTGGGGTTTTCTTTATTGAGTAAGAAAAATAATTTGATTAACTGTACTGTACTACAGTATTTTGTTCTTACATTAACAATTCACATATTCAGTTATTTAAAGAAACATTTTAATATGTAGAAAGGAGTTATTAGTTAAAGAGAAACAAAGCACAGTACTTCAAAATGTCTGCAAGTTCCATTATGGGACGCCATTATGAAAGATTAAATAAATCCTTTTAAAAATAAAACATCCTGGAAAACTCCTAAGAGACTGATAACACTTAAACCTGCATAATACAGTAAACATTGATTTAAAAGTATTTTAAATACTGTACTACTACTGTACTGCTCACTTAAGATTTTATTTATTGAATATGCACAACCATAAAAAAACATAAAAATGTATTTTACCATGTTAAACCTTGTCTAATCTGATATATGGGCTACATTTTCTCCTTTAGGTGAAGAATTTCACTTTCAGAAAGCAACTAAAACATGAAATCAATCATCCTACTGTATAGAAAACTGAGTAACATCAGACCATATCACCATCGTAGATTAGGTAACAAATTAAAGCAAAATAAATGGATCAATTTCACAGCCACGTACACTCCATCATACTGTATGTCCTCTGGCTTTCCAGATATCGGTTTACAACATTAAGCACCTAGCAGTAAGTAATTATAGCAGATAGAATGTCAGCAATCGATCCCACAGATTTTTCACTTCAGCAACAAAACTGTCAAAACCCCATTAGTGATTTATAAATACTGTAGTTTGCAAAAAAGGGAAGCACCAATTGTCTCCCTTGACTGCAAAAGAGAGGCTGTGTTTCAGCGGTGACACAAATTAAATGTGACACTGGAATAATGTCTGGAAACACAGAGATAATCCCAGCTATCGATAGTTCCTTTTTCAGTGCGTGGCTCTGATACTGTCTATCTGTCTGTCTGTCTGTCTATGTAGCAACAGTGAAGTGTAAACAGCGCTTTGTGCCATATGGAATATTAACTTTATTACTTCCATTATTTTCCCTGCAATTTAAATTGTTAAGTGCTAATTAAAGTGAAGGACCAGAGATATGTAATAAAACTAATGGAGGGCAAGGTTTGGGACCACAAACAGGCCTGGCAGTGTAACAGAAACTGGAAATGTATGGATCCAGCCTACGCATTAATCCTTGTTTGTTGTCATTTTGCAAAGTAGAAGTGCACTACAATTTCCTTATGAAAAATTATCAAATAACCTCAACAGTGCAAATGTACTTATCTTAAAAATTATTTTAACTTCTTCAGGGCCAGGCATAAAAATCATTCATCTCTGAATGCAGTGCTCCAGTCACTGTAGATGCTACAGTTTAATAAGACTTCTGGTTTAGTTTCCATATATGCCACATTTCATAAATTGGCCTAGTATCTAGTCTTTGTGTTTACGGGGTGCATTGTACTGTAGCTGTGTTACTTTTGTTAAATTACCACCAGAGGGCGATTTTTATTCTACAGCAAGAGATTTGTGCTGTACCTCCAGTGGAGATAAAAAGATTGTGATTAAATGTTGTCATTCGTTAAAACTGTGATGTTATAATCAATAATCCGACTTAGCCTTAATAATCTCTGTTTCTTATTCACACGTATACAAAAAAAAAAAAACACTGTACAGCAAGGTTAAAGTTTGATAATAACCAAAAATGTAGTTTAACGATATATCATACTGTCTGTAGAAGGTCAGTGTGATTATTTCAGTTAAACGTCTGCCTTTGATTTCTACTGTGTACTTGCCAGACTCAATTCCAACTCAAACATTACCACTGTCTGAAAAAGGACTTAAATCAAGTAAGGCTTCATTGAGACACAATGGATGGTAGCAAGCTGCCTGGGTATGAACAGGGTCCCAGACTGCAACCCACAGTGCTCTCAAATAAATCCTTGTACCAGTATAAACTCTGCATACCCTATGACTAACCTGGCCCTTTAAACCCATTTCACCTTTCACAACAATCTGATAACACTAGTGGAAGCTGTGATGTTAGTTAACAATCTGTAACAATGATAAATAATTGTGTACTTATGGATATTGCAAGTGTGATAGGATGTCATCTTCAGGTGTTTATCAGCACAACCGGAGGAGATACTGAGTGACGTTTTCAGGTGTTGTAACTCTGCCATTGACTTAACTGAAGATACTGACATGTAGCACAAAATATTATACAGTAACTGTAGGTCTTAACACTTGCATCTGGAAACATTCGGATTGTGCACCACTACAGTATGCTGCACAACCAACCAGAGCAGCTAAAAGGACTATCAGAATACATGTACAATATACTGTACAAAGTGTAAACATTAGTTTTGCTTGCTATTAAATTAAACATAGTTCTCATCATGATCCTACTAAAAAGAATTATTTTTCTGTTACATTTATAAATACAGAACACCAAACAGCCCTATATTGTATTTAGTTTCTATAACACTTTCGTAAGTTGCTTTAATAACCTTTGCAGCTATTTAATTTTTTGTTTGCTCAAATTGAAAAGCAGATGTAGACAAAGGAAGCGTTATGTTTAAGAAAATCTTAAGCAAACTACACGTTTAACAAACAGTGCCTTGCCATGATTGGGGAAATACTGAAAAACACAGAACGAATGTCACGTACAACACTTGTTACAAAAGGTCTCAAGCTGTTGCTAAGAGATGCGTCTCGACAAATTGGAAAGCATTTGTATTAGTTTACTCAATATCTAAGATCATCAGAAATATATACATCCCAACTAACACTTATTATCAGAAGCCAAAGAAATACTTAATAAAAGTACCAATATTAGGGGGGCTCCCGAGTGGCGCATCCAGTAAAGGCGCTTCACGCGGAGTGCAGGATGTGCCCTATAGTCTGGACGTCGCGAGTTCGAGTCCAGGCTATTCCTTTGCCGACCGAGGACAGAAGCTTCCAGGGGGCAGCGCTCAATTGGCCGAGCAATAGTAATCATTTTTGTTGGCTTTTTAAAAAATTGCAAAACACATCTTTGCCTTGAAACTCTTTTATAATATTATTTAAGCCTCGTACAAGCAGAAATTAACTTGCCATGACCTGCCCCAGCTAAATATAATTATCTGGCATGAACCATGCATAATAATAGGTGTTTTAATGCTCGCTGATGTTTAAAAAAATGCAATATGCTCTCAGAGTTGAAATATGTTAACAAAATGTGTTTTTGAGGATTTGAAAACAGCTTTCCTAAGGCCACTTTACATGTACTGTAGGCTAGCTCTTTCAGTATCAAAGCATGCATACTGTATGTTTTGCAGACCACTCAGGCATTAATTAGGCTTGATGATGAAATGCTTGACACACCTTCATAGATTACACAGGCAGCATATCAACTTTTAAAACAGATCAGGTTTATGGTGGGAATTGGGCATCAAGCAGGTAATACCATGTCATTAGTTTGATTGCTTTTCTATACTGTCTAGGGTTCCCTGTGTTATAAATGCTTATTCTCATAACCTTCTGATTGTTTTCACTGTACACAGGAGAACTGACACATTAAGTCATAACAAGAGTACTCTATGGATACACTACGTTCATGGTGCAATACAGATACAGTAATATCACAATATACTATACAGAAAATGTTACAGTTTGAAGCTACAGTATACTATCTATAGTCAGGTTTGCTGGACTCTTACATCACCTCTACATGCCTCTTGCACTCATTTCCATGGGTATTCCACACAGTGCATCTTTTTGCGCAGCAAAGCTTATTTTTCACAGCAATTATACAGGGGTGTGTTTTCAAATAAATCCGTTATACACTTTGTTGAGTACGGTTTTTACAGCAATAAAAAAAACACTGTAAATTAGTCCATGAGCTTTCCTATAACTTTCGTGAGGTGGGTGGGTGTTATTGAGAATCCCAGTAGACCCGGGAGACAGGCTGTCCACATACATAATGTATGAAGAGACGTACTGAACTACTTTTTAGTACTACAATAACATGATTGCTAATGACTGATTATTTGGTAATAGGCTTTGAATATTCTCATAATATGCTTGTACGGTAGTTAAACTTTTTTATGCGGCCAAAAAATAGACATTAAAAGGATTCATCTAAATTAGTTTACCAGAACAAAAGATGGTATCAGTAGTTTTGGATTGATTTGAAGAAAAAGAAAGAAAGAAAGAAAGAAAGAAAGAAAGAAAGAAAGAAAGAAAGAAAGAAAGAAGTGGCCCTAGTGGAACATCCAATTACTCTAGTTAAAATATGTAACATATGGACCCAATTCATCAAGTACAGGAACATAATATAGTATTATATAGGCCTTGAAATTCTGATAAGAAAACAGTTTTATTCTTATACAGTACAAGCCTATTTAAAAAAAAAAAATAATACCTCACTACAAACAAATGGTATCTGAAATCGTACTTCAGCACCACATTATGTGATTATTTCAATAACTCTGACTAATGTTCCACTTGAGCAGTGTATTAGCTTTTCAAATAATGGCATCAATAATAGATGGTTATTAGTGTTTTGACAACTTGAATGCCTTTTCCCCAATGAGAATCTATAAACAACAGCTATCCAGTACCACCATTTAGAGATGTGTTGAAGGGATATAAAGTACTATAAAAACTGCAGGCTTAATTGTGATATCAATCACCTTTAAAAACCTTAGCAATGAAAAGTCCTCAGTAAAAATGGAGAAAGCTGCAAGGATTTGCCAGCATATTTCAAAGATATATTTGTGGGTTTTTTTTTCCTCAACACAAGTATCACTGTACAGTAGTAGTTCTTTGCATTGTGTTGTATTATGGTCCACATGGTTTCCTAGCAGTATGGATGGATACATAATGCAGAACCAATAGACAGTGGAAATGAAAGCTATGGTACTTATTCTGCTACTGGATTGTGGGTGTTTTGTCCATGAATCACAGGTTGAAAAGTTCAGGATGTCTAATAGGTCAGGGATAACATGAGTTGCCTACATGCTGTAAAGCTGACTTCGAATCTCAAAAGGAGGCCCTGAACTGCATTTACAGTGTACCATGGAGATGGAATTACTGTAAGTCCAAAAGAGATTGTGCCTACAAGTTCTGCTTGAGAACACACATTGTGTACAACCCTCAAGTGCTTGGCTAGAGAGATGGAGAGCGACCCTCTGTCGTCTATGGCAATTGGGTTTGCAGAGTAAGGATTCAATGAATTGAAATCAAACAAAAGTAGTTTTGCTCTTTATAGAATGTGCATCTGGCAGAACCTCATGCTAAAACAAGCCAAAAAATGTTTAGACCAGATTTAGAAAGAGCAGAGAGGCTCTGTATTTGATTCAATAGTGGGAGGACCATACAGTAACAAAAGCAAGACACAACTTTCATTTTCCTACAAAGATAACTTGAAATATGCTGTACAGTCAGTTTAGTTTTGAATTTACATTTGTATTTTAGTGTTTCATAGGTTTTAGTTTTAAAGATGTTGTTACCTTATAGAACTATTTTGAAAATACCAGCAACTTAGCCACCTGTAAAATATTTAGACACACAAGCAATTTTTAAAAAAGTTGCTTCCTATAACCAAGATTAAAGATCTCAATAACTAATGTAATGCAACCGAATTAAAACATAACATCGCATTTTGATTCACAAAGAAACGTAGTGGCAAACATGTTTTAATGATGAAGGCTAAACAGACAATAATGACGTAGCCAATATTTTAAGTAACACTGCAATCAGCAGGAGTTTCAAGTAGCCTATTAGTATAATAGACCAACTGTACTAGTAGCCACTTCATGTCACCAGATTGGTTTAATCACTGATAAAATGTAACCGTGTGCTGGCATTTTCAATAACGTTTTTAACCATTTTAAATTGTATTTTCTTGCCCCATGTGTTGGAGTTCATTTGAAACTGATGACTCTTTTATGATTTCACCTCTTCTACATAACTTCCAACGGTTCATGAAAATGTGAAACATTTTTTGGTTCTGAAAACAATGTTCATGATATTGAGGGGAAAGCCCTCAATTATATTAATAGAAACACATAATAAATCGCATCATCTGACAATTGAAATAGTATGTAGAGATTTATACATCAAATAAACGTTTTTGTGGTGGAGTCATTTACACGTGGATGGATACAGATCGCCAGTGGCCCATCACTGTCAGCAACATGTTCAGCATTTATATATTCTAATATGTCAAATGAGGAAATACTAAAATAAACTACTTCCATGTGGTGCTTCGTAAACAAGGACATGATATGAAACTTGAGAGTCTCAACCGTACATATGATTTACTGTAATTTAGTTAGCGACCGCATGCACCGTGTACAAAAATAAATCAACTACTATACAGTACATATATTTTACTGTTGGTCGGTTAATTATAGGAAAAAATAAAAGGATATTTGTGTTCAAACAAAAAAAAAACTATAGAAACTTACATAAGTAAGTAGGTATGAGGTTCGTAGTACTGAACAAAAAAAACCAATATACTTGCATTACAAATATATACATATATAATAAAATAAAGAATTCACAGAACTAGCATGTCTGGCTTCAACTTCATATCACAAATAATGTATCTTTTTGTCAATATGTAATTGTATTTGGATGCAAAGATAATGTATCGGTCTACAGCGTGTGTTGTTGCTATGGCAACAAGTGAAGTCGCTTTCACTGAATTCCCTATCGTTCCAAACACAAACAGATATTCCAAATTAAATTGATATATAACATTACCTTGAATATTTTTCCACTTGTCCAGTTTATTAATTTCATTTACTAGTTCCAAACTCTCGTTTGTTAACTCACCGACTGCTTCTCTCCCAAGTCTCACAGACTTCAAAAACTTTTCGCACTGGAGAGAATGAAGGCGCTGTGCAACGGGTTCTGCAGGGGGACAAACTTTCTTTTGAGTCGAAAGCGAAACTGATGTGAGACGTAATAGCAACAAAAAGTTGTTCATTTTTTTCACCAAAATTAAGTTTTCTGTAATAAATATTTAATTGTATAATCGCAGTTTGTAATTAATTTGATAAATAGCTGTTTTAATAATGTTATAAACCATAATAAACTGATACCCGTCTCATAAATAATATTGCACTTTGATTATGAACAATACACTTTATAAATCAATTAAGATGTATTTTATTCATTAAAGTAACAAGGCATTAATTGACATTCATAAATCTGGTGCAAGTCGCACTTTCCCCTCATGCGATGGTAGCATGTATGGCAGAAGAAACTCAAAATATACAAAACAAAAGTGTGATAAGGTGTTGCAGAAAGTTTAACAAAATAATCCCAAATTCCGATACAAATTCTGATACAGTTTTTTGTCAATGTACTACTGAATTGAAATGAGCTGCAATGCCCTCTTGTGGCTAAATTGATTAGTGCAACGTTTCAATATTTCACTTCCCTGTCCTCCTTGCACAGTGACTGTCAGGAATAGAATTACCATCCATCAACAGTCCAAAGTACCTTTGACCATTGTTCGATAGTCCAATTTCTGTGTTCTTTTGCATATTTTAGCCTTTCAGTCTTGTTCCCCTTTCTTAACAGAGGTATTCTTACTGCAACACACCCTTTAAGTCCTGATTTCAAGAGTGACCTTTGTACTGTTGATTTGATGGACAACGACACCTGTGCCTTCTGCCAAGTCTGTTGTCAATTCAACAATATTATCTTCAAGTACAGAATATTATCTTCAAGTACTGCTCATCCTACAGCTTTTTGGTGCCTTCCATTCCTGGGTTTGTCAGTTACAGATGATGTTTCTCTGTACTTGTTGATTATGCTTCGGATACCACACCTTGAAAATCAAGTGATGCGAGCTATTTCACTCAATGTTTTTTCTTCTTTATGCAAGTCAAGGTTGTTATAAAATTAGAAAACACTAGTGGAGGCTTTGAGTAAATTGTTGATGCTCATAATGCAGCTGTTTTCGTATCAAAATTTTGGGCCGGGGTAAATACACATGGTGAATGTAGAGGGGTTCCCCCTCTGTGAGAGTCAACATTGAAATAAGCGGCCCAAAGCGATTCAACCCCAGTTACTTATTCAATTTGTGTTACATTTCTATGCAAATAAGAAGCTGGAATGTGCTATCTGTGCCATGTTTGCACGCTGTTTTTGTAACAAAATCTGTTTTGGGCTGGTTTAAATGCATATGGGGATGTAGAGGGGTTCCCCCTCTGTGGGAATCAACTTTGAAATAAGTGGCCTAAAGCGATGTAACCCCTGAAATACCCCGTTACTTATTCAATTTGTGTTACATGTGCGGGATGAGAATAAGAAGCTGGAATGCGAATAAGAAGCTGGCGAATAAGAAGCCAACTTCAGCATCTTTAAAACATCACTGTAGTATTCTGCTATTTTCTGTTTAACTGTATCTAAAGGCTAAATGTATTGAATATAAATTACTTCTATTTACTTAGAAATATCTGGCCTATATGTCAAAACTTTATTATTATTTATTTCTTAGCAGACACCCTTATCCAGGGCAACTTACAATTGTATCAGGATATCACATTATTTTTTACATACAATTACCCATTTATACAGTTGGGTTTTTACTGGAGCAATCTAGGTAAAGTACCTTGCTCAAGGAAACAGCAGCAGTGTCCCCCACCTGGGATTGAACCCACAACCCTCTGGTCAAGAGTCCAGAGCCCTAACCACTACTCCATACTCCACTCCAAGTTACTTTAAATTTATATTTAAAGACCAATCATATGTAACAACTTCACTGATAGAATGCATGCATATGTGTGATTTTGTGTAGATCATGTTATGTTAGTTATGTAGTGTGTGTCTGTATTAAAGCTACAAACTTACATACAGGTTAACTGTCTTATAAAAATGTTTTGTATTGCAAACATTATTTTAAAAAAAAGCCATACAGCATTGCTCAGTAATGTTAAAGAACTATTAAAAACACGACACAGATGGACACAAAAAAAAATTACATATTTGCACAAGTATTTTAAAATACAAATGACTAAATAAATAACAGCTCAAATGAGCTGACACAGAGGAAAGAAAATCAAATACTATATGATTATTATAATAATACAGAAAACAAACTATTTCTTAAATAAATAAACGCACATGTGACGTTAATGTAAATATGCAATGCATTTTTTAATAAAAAAAATAAAATTATGTTTGAGAACAGCAATTATTTTAGTTTTGTGTTTTACTTCTTTCTAGTTATCTTTATGGTAACAATCATGAAGGGTTACGTGCCAAAAAAAACAAAGAACTTCCTGTTCATCGGCCATCTGGTTTATCTCTTTAAACTGAATTAATGAAAAGAGCACTTCAGTTTTTATTAGAATTTCTTGCAGATTCAGATGCTACTTTATTAATACAAATAGAGATTCAAGCATTGGTGCAGATCTGGCAAATATTACTCAGTTCATTATTGTGCATTTATGAAATAAACTACAAGCTGTGTAGTAGCTGTAGTGATTAATGTATGACATAAAGCAATGGGAATGGTTTCAGAGAATAGTTCCCCCCAGCTAATGGAACGTGTGGTCTAAAACATTGTCTAGTCAGACAGCATAAGGTATAGATAAAGAGGAAAAAACAGGATCAGAACCTGAATTATGAGAAACACATGTTTATAAAGAGAAAGGTTCAAACGTTCACTGTCATATAGAACTTTTATTGTTGCTGAAAAGCCAAATTTAGACTTTGTTTTTTTCACATTGTGTTGAAAGCAATGAATACATAAAGGAATGTTTGGATCCAAACAAAACCCTCTAAATTGGCAGTTCTTTGCTCGATAAGTTTTTGTACAAATTACATTTTATTATAAGAAAAAAACACACAACTGTACTGTTTTGATTCTGGATTCCCCTAGGGTTCAGTTCATGCTACTTTATCAGCCTTATAATAGCTATCACTAAGATATCATTCCTTATCTTGATTAGAAAACATGCTTTTCCTAAAACTAGAATTGAATTGTACATATAGCTTCAGTTAGCATAACTCTGGCAGACTGAAAAGTTTCAACATACACAAGTCACCCCATGTCTGTAAGCATGAAGAGCAGTGGATGCAGTCCATGTTGGCCGCCCTAGAGACAGAGAAAGCCAGGTTATTACCCTAAGCCTGTTCTATTAGTTGGATTATGATCTCCAGATGAAGCTGGTGACATCATGTGAATAATGAAATGTTGTGCACGGGAGGTTATTTTGCTGAAGCTAATAGCTAGTCTGAACAGTGGGGGATCTTAATATTGCAAATGCCTCAACTATTAAATCTGTTCTAATGTGCTGTAGTCCTTTATGATCTTTAGTGATATAATGAAGGGGGGGGGGTCAATAATTCACCGCTGGGGGCACCTCCATCCAGATTAATATAGAGATACATAGTATTTAGATCATTAAAACAGACTCCAAATATGTTTTTGAAGGGACATATGTAGATGCTGTACAAAAGCTTTTTTTATGTGTTGTATGAAATAAAATGTTTCCTTAGCCGTGGACCTGGTGTATGTGGCAATAACAATTAAACATAGAAGCAGATTCCATCTGGGTACAATTACAGTCATTTTTGGAAGTAACATTCTGTTCCATATTCATGAGTCGTAGTTGGGCTTATTTGCCAAAAAAACACAATATTTCCTAGGGGTATTCCCAACAAATGAATAACACTTGGTATAAAAAGGCTTTAATACAGATTTAACAACAAGAAACAAATAATTGTAATATCGATTATATAATGTAACAATATTAGTGAAAAGCAATATTTTTCATTCAAATGTTGTGAAAGAACAGCTTAAATATACTATACCTGGGCTATTCCTTTAGCTTTTTATATGGATTATAAACATAACATAGTGGTATATTTTCAGTTTACAGAGAGAAAATGTTGTAGTGTGTGTCTACTGTATACATCCATGCTGCTATATACAACCATGCTGCTACATTGGACCTGGGAAGGGAATTAGATAAGTGTTCCGTTGAGCATGTAATTAGGATAGATCTAGGTTTAGAAACAATAGGTATAACATGTATTGTAGTCCTATTCCATCTGAATATGTTAGTATGTCAACCTGCTTGTATATCTATCCTATTAGGCCGAAACAGGTACCACAATGATGCAGGCTGAAAACTGAACTAAGATTCTGTAGCCATGTGCAGCCATTCTGATGGACAGCAGTGTAGCAACCAAATCAGCCAACAGGATTGTATAATGTGGACATCTTTGGCAGCTCTGTCTGCCAACATTTTATTGTTGGCCACCATGCTGGTCATGTATACCAGTGCCCAACTTGCATACAGTTGGCAGACTCTGGCACCCAACACATTTCACAAACAGTTGCCAATCAGATAAACAAAATAAAAAAGGGCAATGTCACATGGTGGGTGACCATGGAACATTCAGATAGAATAAATGTTTAGCTTAAAACATGAATCAGGGAAGGAAAGCAAACATTTTAAAGGTAAACAAATCTTTAATTTTAAAAATGTTTAAACTAACGATAACGGCACTGATTACTGATTTCTAATCACAGCCCTGATTGTTGACTTTGTGCTTCCTGACACAGCCAACTAGCAGCCGGTAATGCTTTCCAATCAGGGCTCTATTGTTTGAGTAATCTAATACGGAGCACTCAATCCCGCTGAGTGGCATGTAAATAGAAAACATATGTACAAAAGGCTTATTTCTGGTTATCTTCTAGTTAGTGTGATAATGCAGAAAGGTTTTCTATTCCAATAATAATGTCTTAATAATTTGTTATTAAGCATTAAGATATTGGATTGCAGATCTTTGACTCAAGGAAAGGAATTAGGGAGTGCCAACCATTACATCAGCATATTTATGAGTGACCTCTCTTAATCCAGATATACAGCTGTAGTCAAAAGTTTACATACCGCAGTTGAAATTTATAATTTTCCAAATTTTCTCAAAAACAAATAATTCTAAGAAAAATCTTTTGTAGCAAAAGTTTTGCTTTTGTGGATGAGGAAAAAAAGTTTTCATACCCTTTGATATGCTATGATAGTATTGTTTAGAAGGTGCTAGAAATTTCAATATGATAATGCAGAACCTAATTCTAGAAAAATCTCAAAAATGCTGTATTGTAGAACATTCTTAGAGAGTATAAAGGGTTAGGCATAGGATGATTGCTGTCATTACCAATAAGTCAATACGGGAAAAAGTAAAGAGCTATCTGAAGACCTTAGGCAGAAAAGTACTTATTGTCATAAAGCTGGAGAAGGATACAAGAAGATTTCCAAGCATTGCAATACTCATGGTACTGTCACAGTCTGGAAGAAGGAAGGTTCTTTCACCAAGAACAAGTAGACGAATTGTGAGGAAGGTTAATAACAATCCGAGATTGACTGCCAAAGATATTCAAATTGAATTGGCTGCAAGTGGGACTGGGGTTTCCAGTTCAACCATAGGTCGAGTATTGCATGGTGAAGGTCTCAATGGTCGCAGGCCAAGGAAAAAGCCACTCTTAGGAAAACGTCTCAAGGACAATGACTTAAAGTTTGTAAAACGACGTTTGAATGATGGATATGAGTTCTGGTCAAAGGTTTTGTGGAGTAATGAAACAAAAATCAAGCTGTTTGGTCACACTGATAGTCATTACATTTGGAGAAAGTCTGGTGAGGCGAACGAAAAAAAGAACACCATACCTACTGTCAAGCATGGAGGTGGTACTATCCTTCTATGGGGCTGTTTTTCCTCTAATGACACAGAACATTTAGTTAAATACATAGTAAAATGGATTCCATAGCATACCAAAAGATATTGGCCAATCCAATGAAACCCTCTGCTACAAAACTTGGTTTAAAGCGCAACTGGACTTACAACACAACAACGATCCAAAGCACACATCAAAATCTACTTCAGAATGGTTAAAGAAGAATAAAATCAAGGTTCTGGAATGGCCCAGTCAAAGTCCTGATTGAGAATATTTGAAGTATGAGTTGAAGAAGGCTGTGCACAAGAGAAGTCCTCGGAATTTGAATGAACTGGAACAATTTTGTGTTGAAGAATGGTCAAAAATCACTAACGAATCATGCCAAAAGCTCATTGACAAATATCCTAATCGTTTAAAAGAGGTTATTATTGCTAAAGGTGCTTCAACTAGCTGTTCATTTCATTTTCCTTGTCAGGGTATGAATACTTTGGAATGAGCATTTTTGGAGTTTTGCAAAACAATTCCAGAAATAAATTATTGTAGACATCTATTTCTTGTAACTTTTTTTCTTCATCCACAAACGCAAAGCTTTTGCTACAAAAGATTTTTCCTATAATTATTTGTTTTCGAGAAATTTCCAGAAATTATAAATTTCCATTGGGGTATGTAAACTTTTGAATACAACAGAATATTTTTTCCACGGCCCCTGTAAGAACGCAAGCGGAGGTTGAATTTTTCTAGTGACCTTTGCGGTAGCCATTTTTCACACAGACTTTCTTCTCTTGCCAAAGACATTGTTTATGAGCTTGGCCATGGACTTGGACCCGCTGTACCTCCGGCGGTCTGCTCTGTATTTCAGATGGTCCATCACGTTCCGGATCAGCTTGATGAACATGGTCAGAATTTCCTGATAGTGCTCTGCTGCAGACACTTCTTGGAAGTGGCATTTGTTTTCCACGGCAAGCGAGTGAGCTTCTTCTTCGCAGACCTGCCGGGCGTGACACAAGTCCTGTTTGTTTCCAACCAGGCAGATGGGGACTTCCACTTCACTGCGTTGTATAAAAACAGGCAAAGAACACACATTAAAATGAAGTAAGCATTATTATGTAAGATAAAGTGTGCACACACGTTCTAAATTGAGGCAGATCTTAATACCATCTCCCGAAAATGTTTCAACCTGATATTTTGCGGACCTCTTTTTATTTTTTTTGCGTGTGTGTTTAGGGATATTAATAATGTTCAATAAATCACTCCTGTGGGAAAAAACGCCAGAAAGATTAATATAGAGTTTGTTGATTAGACTATTAAAATAGACACCACCGTCTTTTATGATATATTATCTTGTGAGCCCTTTAGATGCACAAAAAGACAGCAAAGCCCAGTATTTCAGCACAGCAAAGCTCACAAGAAGAGGTCTTATAGATTAGGAGTGTGCAGATACTCGTACTGGTACTCGTAATCGCCTCTTTATGAAGTATTTATCTGCAGATACTAAATAAATCCATGCATTAATGTGTTGACTCCAAAACAAGCTGCCCTATCCTCACCTTTACAATTGAGTACCAATCAATGACAAATAACTTCAGCACTGAGTGTTTTAAAAGCCATTTGGAAGCGTATTTCCCTCTCATACGGCATGAACTGACAATGGTTTATACGAGCATCAGCACACCCCTATCATACATGAGACTGTACATGCAAGTTTACATATTGACTTTTTAAAAATCATATTTATATAATATAGGAACAGGACAAATATATTTTTCAATATTTAAGTCGGTGAATTAATGTCATTTTACTGGTGTCTGTGCATAACCCTTATTGCAAAATAAAATATAAAACAATCTTTGAAAATCGGGTTAATCGGACGAAAGAGATTTCAGGGTTTATAATTATAATCACGAGAACCCATTACTACTGATAGGCTGACAGGATCACACCTGAAAGCTAAAATGAAATACAGTCTAAACTGAATCTTTTGTTCTTTCCAAAACAATGCCAGACATTTGTAGCATGTGTATCTTTTTCAGGGTTTAAATTGATTAGCTGATTACATTTTGAAATATGCTCATTAATATTGGCTAGAGAATGGGATACAAGCAGTGAGAAGAGTGTTGCACAAGACTCAATTAAGTGGAAGAATCCATTTAAGCATTTAATTAACTTAGTGCCCAGAGGAACTAAATCCTACAAATCAGTTTATTAGACTTTTAAGGCAAAGGCTCCAGTGCAGACAGCTGCCTTATTAATTTATTTACTTTTATACAAAAACATATTTCTTTCTTTATTAATGGTGTTTTTTCAGTTGGAAGCAATTTTAACTAAAGTATGTAGCCCAGATTTAAATTTATAGTTTCCAATTACAGTCTTAGGGATGCCATCCATAGATGTATTAAAGCTCAATTTGCCATGTACACCCTACTAATAACTTGACTAATGATGCAGCTTACCCTTTGCAGTTTTCAATGCGTGCTTCTTTGATCTGGCGCACAATGTTTTTGGCATTGAGAAAAGATGCACGGTCACTGATGTTATAAACCACAATAAAACCATCTGCCCATTCCACAGGTTCTTCCAATATGCATCGACTTTCAGTGCTCTGGTAAAGAATAACACACATTTCCATTGCAGGGTGTCAAGCTACAGAGATGTGTTATGCACTAGTTGAACTGCAAAGATATTCGTTTTAGGAGAGAATGCTTTTTTAATAGTTTATTACTAGGCTGTTACACGGTAAATTATTTTTATATCTGTGGTGTTTGTCGAAATAACATTTTCTGCGTACCCCTTATCTAACTGCTCTGAGAAGTCATAAAGCTAAATGAAATCACAAAATGTGCTGTTTTTTAAACATGAAATATAACCATAAGTAAGACATTAAAAACAACAAATGTCTAGTTTTTAATTCTAATACCTTTGTGTTTGTAGTTTGGATGGTTAAAATGAAAAGCTTATTTCTTGTTTTAGACATAGTCCATTCTTTGTGGATAAGGCCAATGGTCTACCTTAGGCCTACTAGGGCCCACTGAACTGTTTCTTAAAGTTTGGGGAATAGGGCACCTAGTTAACAGCAACACCACCTAGTTTTTCATTTTATTTAAATAATTAGCATTGATATTAGATCCTTGCTTGTACACACCTGGGAGCATGGATCAAATATTTCCAGATTCAACTGTCTTCCATCAATCGACAGCCTTTTATGATATAAGGAATCTGCAATGGTTCAAACACATTTGATACTGTCATGAAAAACAGAAGGACTGCATTATAGCTGGCTTCCTACTTCTTTAAACAATTATCTGAAAATTGATTGAGATTCATATTTTGCAATGTACACAGTATCCAGAACAGTACAGTGAAAGTGTATGGCTCATAGTCACCTCACATAGACTCCTTTGTACTCATACTGTAGATAAATCCCCAATAGAAGCTAAACCAATCAATCACCAGTGTTGGAGAGTGTGGCGGAGCGTCTTTATAAAGGAAGCATGTCAAGGACAGTTGTTTTACATAATTATAAAACAATTACTATTAGAACTGAAAAGCAGACTGGATTAATGGAACACTTGTAACAGAACACACGCTTTTGAATTTATAAAGGGTTGATTCTGCCGACAGGAGTGTTAATCCCACTGAATATGTTTCTGAGGTGCAGTGCCTGCCATTCAGTACTGACAAGCTCGCTATGGTCTGTAACTTCAAATGATGACGTCTTGTTATTGTAAAGCTTAACTGGCTTGACTTAAAAAATAGCAGACAAACGAAGGGCCTTTATGAACAGAGAAGAAAGAAGCAAAAGCAGAGTTGTGAGGTTTTAGAGGTTGTCTTTTTGACATTCAACAGAACATACAAAGCAGATCTAAAATGCTAAAGAAATTCCAAACTAGTTTATGTATCTTAATCCTTTGGCAAGGCCGGTTAAAATGAACAGTTATTTACAGAGCAATAATAATAATAATAATAATAATAATAATAATAATAATAATAATAATAATAATGTGGTTTGTTTTATAATTCTTATAAATTATTAATATAATGTTTCATTTTGAATTCATTCATTTTGTTGTCGTTATTATTAAGTGGTGTACAAATACTCACTTGAATTTGAGGCATATTCTCCAATAAATCTTTTTGTTAGGAACCTTACCAGGACAGCTAGAAAGGTGAAACATAGTTTAGTGTTAGTGTATTCAGATTCCGTTTCTGGTACATAGAAGTTGATAATAAATTACAAGATTCCTTTTGCAGATAAACTGAAGTTGTGTTGACAGTTGTGCTGCGGAAGTTTAAAATGAATGCGTTGAGGTGGCATTGAATGAGATGACTGAGAGGTAGTTATGAACCTATGACATTTCTTTCAGCAAAATATGCAGCCTACAGTACATTTCAGGTTTATATGGTTATTTATTTAATTAGTGGAACTTAGTAACACAGAAGCTAACATACATATAAGAAAATACTACTGCAGTCATATAATGATGACTATTTGTCCACAGAATGTAAAATTTGTATAAGAGAAAATAAAACATTATTACACCATATAAGCTGTTGTACTTTGTATTTACCACAGTGTGCCATGCTTTTACCAAGCTTCACCATGCTTCTCTGTTCTTCTCCATATTTGTTCTATACTATAAATAAATCAACAGCTCCCAAACATTGTGTATATACCATAACAATCAATGCAATATCATTAAAAAGGTGGGATAATGTTAGTGTAGTTTACTATATAGATGTCAAAAAGGAAATACTGGTTCCAATTACCATTCCATTGTTATCTGCACCCCAGAGCTTGGACCTACATTTTTGACATTTCTAAATGCGCGCTAAACTGTATGTGAAAAAAAAAGTTTACATAAATGATATGATGCCAGCCCCCTTCAGACTTACGCATCGCCTCAAAAAATGCAATTTATAGTATATTCGATGAAAGGATGTTTTTTATATTTTAGATCCTGGAGGCATTTGTAGATTTCCATGGTGACCACACAAAATATGCCATGACAAACGGGATACCCTGCAGTTTTATTTACTAGTCTACTCAAAGCTAGTTGTGTGTAGGGGGTATTTCTTTTTTCTAAGTATCTTAAAGAATGTGCTTTCCTAATAATGACTTCAGCTTGCAGTACCAACATTTGAATGAGTGACTTTTATTGCATTATGTTGTATACAGTAATTTCCAAGATTTTTGGTTTGTTCCTGTCACAGTATCATGGCATCATTTATCTTAATTTCCTATTGTTTAACTTTATATATGTAATTGGCTTCCCCTGAGAGGAAAAACAGTCATGGAGCCTCCAGTCTAATGTATCTGTCTAAAAGTCCTTCAGAAAGCCTATTGTAGTGTTATAGAGTATTATTCTTCCATGTGTACAGTATTTGTATGCCTGGTATGAGACAAAGTAAAAACAGATGTGTAAAAAAAAGTCTATGTAAGCAATTTTATAATGCACTATTGTTTATAATAATTTAAAGCAAATTTATATATACAGTACCTAGTAACCACAAATAAAACATACCTGATTTCCCAGCTCCCTCACTTCCAAGGAGCGCAAGTTTTATATCATTCATGATGGCAGCGACAGAGATTCCAGCAATCCAAGTGTTAGAAGCCAATTTTCTCTACTCAGCCGCTCTTACAAGCTGTTGATCATTGCCTGACTGTAAGAAGTGTTCAGCATTATGCTGCTTAGAAAAGCTCTTAAGTTTCTAGACTAGAGATCTCCAAATAAAAAAAAGTCCTCTGTCTGCTCTCCTCCCACTAAACAAATCAAACTGTGGAGAGTTAGGTTAGTTTCAGGTCACACAGAGCCTGAAATAGCTGTATAGGTTTTTTGGGCATGCTTTTTGTGTTTTGGCCAAATTGTGCTATATTTAGTGTTCCATGAATGTTTTCTACATGTGCCGTGGTGAGCCTAGCTGAAATTGTTCTCCTTCTGATAAGTCTTCTGCTCATGTTGAAATGACCTAGGCTACACTTTCTAAACTTGCTTATTTGTTAAGAATGGATGTTTCTCTTTTTCTTACTCTGGCTCATTAAGAAGGACAGTGGAAAAAAATAATTAGAAATGTGTTATGTCGAGATCACAAGATAAATTATCTCCGGACCTCGACATAAGACTTTTTTATTTGTATTGCTTTCCATGTCCTTTAATGTAAGAATTATTATCGAAAATAATTATTATGATTCTAGATTAAGTCATAAGATTTTTCTGGACAGCTACTGTATGTATAACCACACAAACAGGTGTATGTGTATGGAGTAAACTGAGGTGCAAGATAAGCACATGTGCTTGTACTGTATGTGAGACTATTTTAGAAAAAAGTACAGTATAAGAGAAAGAAAAAAATGAAAATCTACTCCTACATTAAACATTTTGGAAAAAGGCAAGAGCCTCATAAAACAGGATCCTTTCAGTTTACTATTTACCATTTAAACCTTGACAGTCTTAATCCCATTAGTACTAGTAGTATGTGTATTTAAAGATTGTATAATCCAGTGTTTGAAGTTAACTTGTAATAAACTGGTACTGCTTTAGAATTACATTTGCTTGGAAGGGACATTCAGCATTTTGTTTGGCATCGCCTTTCGAGGTACCCCTGCCCATAAATCCGCTTGCAGATAAGTTGAGAGGCTGGCTTTGGGGGAGCCATGGGTAGGGGGGCAGGATATGTTAGACAAAGACAAAAAAGCAGGAGACTGGGGAGGCAAACTCTGGCGCACAGTGTGGACTGAGGTAAAATATCAATTCTTTCCTTGCCGATCATTGGACATATTGTTTATTGAGGGTCGATTGCCAGAACCTTCACTTTGCTTAATTTATGCATGCAGTAACAGAAAGTACTTTGCAGAGCTGAAGGGACCATGAAGTCAGAATGATCTGCTTTCTATAGCCAGTGTAAACAGCATTTTGAAGGTGTTCCAGAATAGGCAGATATATGATCACATTTAGCATATTCTACTCAGCAGTTTATCATTTTGTTTAAAAACATGCCAGTTTGTTGTTTATAGCTTGTGAGAATGCATGGCAACAACCAAGTGCTTATTGACAAACTGGCTGTTGACCATGCAGATGAGAAACCCCATGCTGAATGTGACAGAGGGATAGGTAACTAAGAGCCAGTTAACCCCCCTGTCACAATATAAAAGACCTGCAGCTTTGGCTGAAGGAAGTTAGTGTGTTCAGAGGTGGACGAGGGTCAGGAGGTAAAGCAAAGTAAAGCTTAAAGTAAATCTAAACCATTGCAATAGGTGCTGGTTATACACCAACCAACACGATACTTGTTTGGTTTCGGTTCCGTGTTATGTTCTGTTTCTTTTGGCCATCGAGCCATTTTGTAAAAGTGTTTTGCTCTGTTTTGTTTGAACCTTTTTGTTTAGTAAATAGTGAGTACCGTAGCGTCTTGTGTTTACCTCGCAGTTGCCATGTGTGTGGAATAACTTTCTGTTGTGACGTCACCCCTACAGCTAGCCTGGTCACAATCTACTTTTCAACAGCGACTCCTCTGGTTTACACAACGTTTAATGCACCATTTATGTCTACATCCCAATTTTATGGATGGTTCACTGTTAAGTCAGCCTTTGACTGTTGTGCTGTATGTCATTACATTTCTGTTGACGGGATACTCATTGATTTTTATCACGAATAAAAGAACAAGCTGTACCAAGCATTAAAATATGCTTTCAAGACAGCACTTCTTGTTTCCAGAATTACCCTTTTTTTTAATTTAGTCATCACCAATGTTTTTTTTTTTTTTTACCCTGTTTTCTCCCCAATTTGGAATGCCCAATTATTATTTGTATTCCGGTTCACCGCTACAACCCCCTGGCGACTCTGGAACGGCGACTCTTTCAAGACTGCGGATCCAACAGGGGTAGCTGGTGCGCAGTGAGCTGTGGATTCCCCTGCTGTTGTATTTATTATGTTTGATAGGTGATTCTGTATTCTTGAATATAATGTTGCACATACAAATATACCTATAGAATATCCATTGTCTTGTTGATCATATACCTTTGTGTCTCCCACTAACTCCCCTGGCTATGCACAGAAATACTCTATTTCATACCCACAGAGCCCCTCCTCAGAATATCAAATGGAATTCACTGGCTCCCATCCAGCAATAGCATGTGTCCCAGTTCACTATACTTGGCATTGACTTACCATTTTACTGTATATGTGAGCAAACAGCAGTGTTTGTGTTACATGCAACCTCTCCTATATTCATTGTGCACCATGCCATACATGGTCCTTTCGACCATACCATTTACACCACCCCACGTTAAAGTATATACTGAGAACATCATCGAAAACACTGAATCCAAGAAATTGTCAGAGTCAGAGATTCTGTCACCAAAAAACTTTACTGCACTTCTATGCTATGCAAGCTAGCTTTCTTCTATTATAGTGGTTCCTGGTTTGAATCCCAGTGACTGAGCTAAATAAGAAACATTTAGATGTCTTTCAGTTAAATGCAGTGTTTACTAATCATGTATAATTGGGCCACTCTTTGTTTGTAGTGCTTGTCATTGATTTCCCTTTTAAATGCTCTCTGCTGCGCCCGTCTGGTTACATGCATGTTAATGATACAGTAATATGCAGTGTCTGAGAATGCTTGGTGTTTTAAGAGCCTTCAGTACTGGACATATGGCCAGTATTTTTCACAATGTTCATGTTATAGGTCATAAACCATAAACATTGTGAAACATACCATCAACATGACTTGCAAAGCCACTGGCAAAACTGCAAGTTTCTTCATTTTATTTTAATACTGACAGCACTTAAATGTTAAGATTCTTTATTTTATTTTTTTTACTCCATTAGAGTCTAAAATACAGCTCTTCATAGAAGATATATTGATGTTGAACACCATCGATATTAAACAATTAAAGATGATCTCTGCAAGTCAACCTGGATTTTGACTTAGACTGACAGAGCTCATTTTTCTTTAAATCCTTTCAGTCACAAGACTGAATGGTTTTATGATTCATTTGTAATTCATTTTCATTGTTTTCCATGTTATATTTATATGGAAAAGGAATTAACAGCATTTGATGATAATATAGATCTTTGAGAATAATAATAAAAAACTCTTCATCTGGTGTGCATAATACAACAGTGCAGGTTACACAAAGAATTGCACATGTGGTATATACACTATTCACTATGGTAATTATTGTTTTAAGTTATTGGTTTAATGTGCTTCTAAAACATAAGCAAGTGGCAATGTCAAAATTACAACAGAGACAAAAGTCTATCACAAGAGCTGGCTGCCCTGTGTGAGCACTGGGGTAAACACATGAAGGCACAGGGTACTGTTTTTATTACATCACATCTGAGTCTAAAACACTGGCCTCGAAGGGAGATAATCTTCAAACAGAGCTCGACCATGTCTTCTTTATTTTGAGAGTACCGCAGAACTTTATTTGCTAAAGACAGGTCTGGATTTAGTATTTACCAGGAAATTGAGTACAGAAATGTGGTTTCTTATGTCTATGGAGAGGAAAATGTTTTGAAAGAAAATGGGAAGAAACAAAACACACACAAAAACAGTGCTATTTATACACAAAGCACAAGAAGGAGAGTTGTTTAGACAGTTTAAGGTTTTAAAATGGTCCAGCCAGTGACAGCATATTTCAATGTATCCAATTCCCTCCTTATAGCTTGCGCTACAATATGGTTTTAGAGTTCCTTTTTAAAAGATTTAACAGAGTTTTTATATATAATTTATAATAGTTGACAACGTAATTTGAGGTTAGTTTACCATGGTTAAGTTAAAACAGGATCCCTGCAGTAGATACTGAATGATGTTCTAGCGTGACAAGCCTCTCTAGGCTGAACGCCCTCTCCTAATTTCCAGCATCTTTTACATACTTATGTTAATAAGAGCCATTATTCATCTTCTAGAAACACAGTCAGTTTTAAACAAGTACTGCCAAAATGCACATGCAATATTATTAATAACATAATTAAGGGCAAAATTCAATTCACTTTAACTGAAAAAATATTTTAGGAAAATGTATGTGCACCTGTTTATGGAACATGTTTAAAACTATCTGTTGACACTTTTCCATGCTTTTCCAAGCTGGACTTCAGCTCTTAACCTCTGTTTTAAATCAAGCCAGTAAAGCAACAAGTTACATGATGAAAAACATTTGGGCTGTGCTCTTGAACAACAATGTTATGTCTGTTTTACATCAAAAATAACTAATAAAAGCTTGTTTGATACCAATGATAAGTCCCAGTTTCTTAAAATCAGTTCAATCTTTACTGCGCATTGTTTCTGTGTGAGATAATCTGCAAACCAATTTAAGATGTGTTAGTAATTTGATTACAAAAATCAATTTTTTTTACTGCTATTACTGGTAACCGAAATGCTTTTTTGTTTGAACTATTCTAGTTCTGAACATGTTTAATTAAAAGGAAGCTAAATATAGGTACCATGAAGAGCTGACCTAACACCCTAGACTGAGGCTGCTATACAGAGCTGAGGCTTGTAAATAATGACCTTCTCAAAGTGGAATTTCCCAGCCTTCAAACATAGCTGTAACCTAGTAACTAGCCACTGGCATCCACAACATCAGTATATGGAAAAAAGTGTTTTCTTTCAAGACAGAAAAATAAATCAAAGTTTTATTTGTAAGAGAATAAACATTCAAACTTCTTGATGGCCTCTCTGCAGCCCTCAGGCTCCCCTGGACTAATACATCATGTTGCATACCGTAAGCTTGAAGCATTATTGCCACCTGTTGGATGAAATAGAAACTGCAGTTCTGCTGGCCATGTTCCTGTTCTAGGTAGAAAAAGTCAATACAATATATGAAATGAGAGAAAATACAGAGAACATAACAGAATGTAATATGAAATCCCCCTGCAATCTGCAGTTCAATAAGTTGTGCTGTCCATTTAACAGAATGCTGAGTAATGTTTTAGTTAATTGGTCTATTAAAGCAGTTGCATGCAACTAAATTAGCTGTAAAAAAGAGAGATTTAACAGTAATGCCAGTTAACCTGAGGGTTTTTTGGGGGTTGTGTTTTTTAAACATTAACATTTGCATAAACGATTATATTTTACTTCGCATCTTTAAAAAATAGAAACAGGTAAAATTCATACATATTAACAGGTAAATGAAAGTCACTTAAAATACAACCTGGTACAACCAAAACATTTTTAAAAGGCATGAAGAAAAAGCAATCAGTAAAACGACCTCCCTTTTAGGACATTCCTCCTTACAAATCACTTAAGAGAAGTTAAGAATAACATGTTTGTGAAATCGCATATTAAGAACACTTGCAATTGCCCCTTCAGCAGATTGGATATATGGGGTCAATGTGGGTCGTTTTCACTCCCAGAAAGCATATATTCAGCAGTGTCCTTGGTTAAACCCGATGTCTTTTGCAGCCGACAGAGTTCCGACGTCTTCGTTTGATGTGACAGGGCTCCTTTTCCTCTGGTGGCCAAAGAAAGCCATTCATGCCCACCTTATACACACCATCAAACTCTTCCAGATCCGAATCATCCGTCAAATCCTGAAAGGCTTTATCTGGGAACACCTCTTTGAGCTTCTCCTTGAAGAAAGCCTCCAGGCTGCGCCCTGCTTGGGCCACCTCGGAATCTGGCTGTAATGAGTTTGGGTTACAATTTACTGCCTTTCAGCATACAGTAGGCTCTTACACTTGGTCCTGAAGGTGTGTTCATAATAAGAAAAGGATATACTTCCGCCACACTGAATGGCAAATAATTTCTTAATGGAACTCTAATTAGAAAAAAGTAGGACAACCACAGCTGGGCTTGTGTGTGAACCCGAGACCCTGCACTCCCTAAGCAAGTCTTAACCACTCACTGTACAATGTGCTTGCACAAGCAGCTATTCCTGAACTCACCTGCAGAGGTCAGAATCTTTAATTGCATAATGCTGGGGTTTTTTTGTTTGTTTTTTTATACACTGGGGAGGAATTAAATATCCCTTAATTTCACTTTATTCTGGGTAACGACAGTATATCACTGTTGTAAACAGCATGGTTAAAATCTGAAAATCCTACTCATATATATATTATATATACAACACACATCTGACAAATACAAAATAAAAAAACTCCCTCTCTATAATGCACATATAGTGAAGCAAAAATGTAACTTCCATTAATTAACCATACATAAAAGTACCATGTAATCAACGCTATATTTTTTTTACAAAAAATAAAATAAAATAAAAAAGGGCAAACCAAGTGCAAGGCATGCGAAATGGTCGGGAGAGGGGGTGAGGGAATGGGCTCGCACCAGGTTCGGCTGCCAGAGAGGGGCTGAAGCATCTCGTCTACCGGAGAAAGCCGCAGCTCCTCTCACAGCAAAAAAAGTAAATACATTAGGAAAGTTCACCACGTAATAGGCCTAATATTTATTTTGTTATAAAACGAATGCTGAATAAGATGTCTGTGTTATAAAGTGCCAGCGAAGCTTTTCTTCAGTTCAGATACTGTATCAAAAGGGAGACACAGAAACGGAAGTTAGACTGAGAAGTTGTTTACAGTTTGAACACTGGTACTGTATTTACTGTAGAAATATTGCATGAATCACTAGTATAGGGAAGTTGGGGGCATGCTGTAGGAGCGTTATATCTGAGGCGCATTATAACCGAGAGCCTTATAGCGAGGGAGCACTGTATAAATAATAAATGAATATACCTACATAGTTAAATTTTGCACAGTTCCTGAACATCAGGAAAACATCAGCCACAAACTCCTCAGGGGTGTAATAACAGAGAGGGCTCCTCTTGTTGAGTTTGCTTCTTATAACAGACAGGTCTATTGGTTTCTTTATTATTTGGTAGTAATGGCGTGCCTAGATTGAAGTAGAAAATGGAAATATAGTATTTTAAAAAGGTCACATTAACTATGCGAGTATAGCAATAAAACATATACAACTGACTAATGCAGAGCACACTGGGATTCTTTAAAAAAAAGAATTGTATAATTTTGTTTTTCTGAATTCATTACATATTTCCTCTTTTTTAACAATGTATTTAAAACTATCAAATTGTTCAAGAAGACCACATAGTGGAAGTATCTATGGTTTCAGCTTCCTCACAAGAGCACTTACCAAAGGACTGACAGGCTCATGGAAAGGCAAGCTGAGGGTGTTGCAGTAAATGTAGAGAATCAGTCTTTCACATTTCTGTTGAGAATAAATACGACTCATCAGAATAGTTCATGTTTAAATGAGATAGACTGGGAGTGTAATAAAAAAAACACACACACATTAAAATGTTCATAGAGAACTTGAAATACAGCATCCCCAGAGCGAAGACTGGCTATGAGAGGGTGATAAGGGAATGACTGGCAGGAGTTTCTACATACCCTTTGGTCATAGAGTGAAAGCCCATACTGTGGTCTTTTCCCTTTATGTTCTTGAATCAGGCGAGTGTTTTCACAGTCGTATTTCATCTCTGGAATCTGCAGGTTACGGCACAGTGAACACACCCACTCACCCCTAAAAAAAAAAAATTAAATCATTGAGACCAAAGTGACCTACCTTTATTCTAATCTGATTTCTTATTATTGAATCACCATCTAGAGATTAACTTCCAGAATCTGCCTTGCCTAAACTCACAACTGTACTCAAAACACTGCATACTAGTAATGAATTGCACAGAATTTCAAAAAGGTATGATACAGTTACATTTGCAAAGTGCAGAAAGTGGTCCCAAAACTCTACTGGTGGTACTTCAGTTCATCTGCCTGGCCCCCAACCCCTACCTCCCCAAAGAAACAGCAAGAAATGTATTGTCCTTACACTGGGAAGCTCAGCAGTGAAGGCACATGACAGGGGAGATGGAAAACCTTAGGGCATCGATCACAACACAGCAGATCCCCTCCATTGAGGCAGACTGCACAGAAATCCTCGTTCTCCATTGCACTGGCTTCCTCCACCTCAGGCAGATTTGTACAGGGAGGTTCCTCTTTGTCACCACTGAGCAGTGCTGGCTCTGGGTCTTTGGGATCACAGCTTTGAGCGAGCCTGTGCAAGTCTGAAGTGTCCAGTGATTTGTGGTTAGGGTCATCTTGTGACTGCAAATGGTTGGTCTGTGGAGGATTGACTGTGTCATCAAAAAGGGCTGTCTTTAATAAAGAGAAAAGGTGCATGTTGTTATCACTCAAATAGCTCTGCTTTACATAAGGAAAAATGTACAATATGAGGCTGTAATTTCATCAAGGGCTTCTGTTGACGCGAGCAATCCATCTTTCCAGAACCTTGAGTTGTATTCCGTCTTGTACAGTATTCACAGTTTTGTTGAATTTTATAATAAAATCCTTTCATACATTGCAACAGAATAAAATGAATACACTATATAACAACTACAATTGTGTTTTGTATTTTGCTTAACATATTCATATTAACCTCTTGAGCAATGTTATCCGCTTCCCATACTTGTTCAGTTGCTGCTGGAGTCTCGTTTTTCACTTCCATCAGAATGAAATAACTGCCATCCGTCTGGCTGCAGTCTGGCTGCAGTTTGAACACTGGCAGTTGACCAGCACCTTGACAAATTTTTAAACGTTCCAGCTTGACGAACGGGACCATCACATTTTCAGGTGCTCTGAAATACAATAGAGTGCAATCATGCTTTGTTCAGTGTTTAGGCTTTTTCTGCTTTTGTTGACTATCATACATGCAAACCAAGCTTTGCATAAAAAAAGTCAAACTGCCATGAAAGAAACACACACACACACACAGATAGATAGACAAAGTGTGGGGCACTGTGGGCAAGGGAAGATATATAGGGCTGTATATAATGCGCAGCCTGTTAAAAAAAAAAAAAAAAAAAAAAAAATAGCCAAAAAGGAAAATGTAGTTCTGGTGGTTAAACCTGAACAGCCAAACTACATTTCCCAGAATGCTTGGGCTTACAAGGGCCAGCGTGCACTTACCCAGGGTTAAGTAATTTTTTTTACCTGGGTTTTAAATGTGGGGATATTTGTTTCTTTTGAAGTGGCCGGTAAGCAGCTTAGTTGCCCAGTTATTAGACAGCGGACCTTCAAAGTTTAGTTAGAACTCCAAGAAAGAAACAGGTTTTGTTTTGTTTTTGTGAACATCTATCTTAAGTGTTATTCTCACAACACTGACAAAGCAACAATCATAGGAAACTGGAATAAGTTACTGTACCTGATATTATTCTGTGATGTATTTCCATTATCTTCACCTTCAAATATGCTGCCAGCTAATAAAGAAACAAAAACCCCTTTAATTGATTTTATGGTATGAACAGTACTTGCATTTATTATAGGTTAAAAGTTTAAGGAAATAGTAATAAAAAAAATAAAAATGGTGTTGACATGAAAGCACAGAGCCCGGGCACTGTCCCGCTATTTTACCTGTTACAGGAGAGATACGAAGACCAGCAGAGGACATGGGGGGTGTTCCAAAGAACTGGTGTTCGTTGAAAGACAAATTTATTGGTTCATCTAATGTATTTTCACCGTCCTCTTTAATTTGTCCTTTTGTTAAGATACAGTCACCTATCTTTAAAAGAAAATTAAAAATCAAATAGTGGAATCATGCATTAAATAAATTTATCTTTTTTACCCTTAATCTTGGTGTGGCTGGTCTTGTATAGGGAATAATGACTAGGTCACATGCTTGATTTTCAAAGAGAGACACACTTACAAACCCATAGAATGTTTCTGATCTTGCATGTAAAGTATGTTTGTATATACAAAACTCAAACCCACTTGTTACTAAAATTATATTAATTAAAATAATAATGTACACTTACAGTATTTGTAACTAGTATAAGGTCAACACCAGTGTTATTGCTAGGGATTTCTAGTGGGATGACCCATTAAATGAAGTTTATAACTAAAGATCAGGAGGAGGGTCAGACACCAATCTACGAGTCACCAAATTGAATCGTTCAATTTACACATTAGCTAATTAAGATTGTTAGCACTATAAATACCCTCTTCACGTACCTCTCATTTGTGTTTCAATTTCATCGTAACCCACCACCTCCCCATCTCCACCTTTTTAAAAAAGCTAATTTTTAGGTTTTGTCTATGGGGGTCTCTGCCTCGTCCAGTTGGCCAGGCAGCGAGCCCTCAAACTAAGTTAGGTTTGATGCCAAATGAATGTGTATACATAACATACTTCTCTGTAAAATCGCATACTCTGCATTCTCCTCAATAAGTATTTGTACTAACATTTTGTGATTGGTGTTTGTCCCGAACTACTGAAATGATGATTTAAATACTAATCAATGAAAAATACAATGAAACATCACATACCCTTCACTCCCTTTCAAACTTATTAAAAAGTGTGGCTCTCAAATCATCCAGTTGCTTTTCCACATACAAAATTGAAACCTGATTAACAGAACCCATTGTTTAGGTTATTAGCTCGTCAGCAAATCAATCTCTCAAACTATTCTGGGCAATCTGGATAATTTGTAACCTGAGCGTGGAAATTGATGTCACATCACTTAACCTTACCTTGAATTCCATACTCCCTTGGTCCCTGTTATGTGTTGCTAGGTTATCATGCAGGTCCTCGGGGGATGAGTGTGTTTCAGGTCTTGGGAAAGGTGCTGAATCTTGCTGGGTGTTTTCATGAGCTGTTTTCTCTGATATTAGGTCAATTATTTTTGGTGCGAGGCTCAGGTGTTGGTTGGCTGGCACGGCCATTTTCTGCGAAGCAGGATCCCTGTCAGTGACGGCTCCTGATGCACAATCCTGACAGATTTAGACCGTTGAACTTTCATTTCCCACACAAATTAACATTGGGAGATTTAAAGTGGGTCAGCAAGGATCAGTCATTGCTTACTAATGAGTTTCGGATTTTAAAATCATCAGAAAAAAAGAAACTGCGCCAAAATTACAGTTCTAGGTAGACCTGCAAAATGTGCTAATTTACATGTTATTTATATCAGGGTAGGCAGAGAATTAAACCTGCTTTTAAAAATGCCTATTTGTTCAACCATTTGATTTGCATTTTCGTAACAATGCCACAAAGACAAACATGCATAACAATTAAGATTAAATACAGCCATTAATAGCATAAGGCCCCTGTAGCTTTTGCCCGTATAGTTTTAAAAATATAAAATAATGACCTATATTGATCTACAAATCTAAGCATTTATATATTATGCACAGTTAGAGACTAACTGTATTCTGAAAAATACAGCAACATATTCTGCACAATAATACTGCATGTTCACGCACGGCTTTCCTTGTTTCTAGCTACACACCCAGCTGTAAGGTTTTAGCTGGCTGAGATAAACAGATCTCATGTAATTATTGAGCAATTAAACATACTTACCTATAATAAGTCCCTTAGGAATCCAGCTGCGTTTTCTGTGTTTTAAATGTGAATAGCACTAAAAACGCAGAAAGCCTTTAACTGCCATCCACCTCTCAAATGAAAGATGTGATATGCACTGATTTGAGGCAACAGTAAGAGATGCGCTCTGAGGAATGAAATCTAACAGCGAGCTCAAGTATACTCCCAGGGCAACTCATTAATGCAAGGTTAAATAAACAGAGGGATTCAACTCAGTGTTTACCCTTCATTAAACTCTGCTTTTAACTGTCAATTCATTGTATTTAATATATCCCACTGTTTTACATTAATAATGTCCAGCTACATCTTTTTTCATTATTTCAGATGCTTTTTTAAGCTTTGTTGTTCATTAAAAGGGACACATTTTGTGATTACACATTTGTGTGTATATACATATATTGATGTACATATATTTACATGATAATACTACTGTAGAAGGTAACTCCTTCTACAGTAGTATTGGAAACTCCTCATAAATTGAGTTTTTAAATATATTGAATTGATTTTGCAGGTTTTTGTAATTATTGAAACTTGGCCAAGTGGCTAGGTTACTCCTAAATATGTAAGAAATTGTCTGAATCTGTAGTCACTTACTCAATAGTTTCAAGGTAAACCATTACCTCTGTGTTTTGCTTGGAAAGTGTTGATGCTGAATGGCTGGGTAAGGGCAGTGTGCAGGTCAGCACGCTGCCATGGGAATTCTGTGGCTTTGCTGCTATGAAAGGTACCCCATTGATAGCTTCGGAACAGGGTGTCTGTTGTGGCTGTGAAAGTAGCGAGTCATAATGTACAGGTAGCTGTTAGGAAAAGAAGCATGGTCTTTAAAATCACTACAATAAAACACATTCAACAGATTAGGAACCCACTGTGTTCAGAGCAAGTTGCATCGTGGGTCAGAATCTTGGAAGCACCTCGGAAAGACGTTGGTTGGTACACTGGAAGATTTGGGATAATATATTCTCATCTCACGGTCTCTCACATTTTATGTCCTTTTCTCAGTTACTAAGTTGTATCAATTTATTCTTATGGCCTGCTTTGAGCTGATCAGAGCCGGAAGTGATCAGAGCCCACTGCATGCTATGTACAAACAGTCATGTAGTGTTCTGCGATAACAATTCTACATCTACAGGCCAAACACAGTAGTTCAGAGACTCAAGATAGAGCTGGCTCTTACCACTATATAAAATATAGTGACTCAAGCAGGAACAAGGAAATGAAGGAGACAAATATGAAATCTGAAAATCATTTAAAAAACTGACCAACCTAGTATTAAGAAAAACATTACACCGGTCTGATATTGCATCCTGCTTCTCTTAACCTAATGTGATGCTTTGAAGTTCAACAATATAAATACAGCTACTGTATTTTTCAATTTTTTTTTTAAACCTTTAAATTTTACTAGGTAAGCACATTGAGATTAAAATCTCTTTTACAAGTGCGACCTAGCCAAGAAAGGCAAACAGTAACAAGTCTACTCAACTACTTAAAACATGCACAACTCTCAAGCAGATAATCGTGCAGCTTACTCTTAAATTGTACTAAAGTTATCCGGGTAAGTAAATTATTCCAAGACCAAAGAGCAAAATAGACAAATGATCTTTTAGCAGCCTCTGTACGCACTTTAGGAAGCGTAAAATTATTAAATTATGTATGCGATCAAATACTGTAGTTACAAAAAGCAACTATAAAGTATTAATTTATATATGGAGGTAATTTCCAAAGAACAGCCTTATACAAACAGAATATACCAGTGCTTCAACTTTCGCAAAGCCAAGGAGGTCCAGCCAACCAAACTGTATGGCGTTTATAACTACCAGAGCCACACTTTCAACTTTCAGAAAGAAAATATAATATGAAAAGCAGACTATTTGAAATGCAGAGAAACCAAAACCTACCCACTTATATTTCATTGCTTTTTGAAGGACCTAAATACACATTGTGGTTTTTTCACCTTTATGCATGGAGGTATAAAATATGTATCTTTTCTAAAGCATGCAGTTGGCTGGGCTATATATGACAAATAATCTAATGTGTAAAACTTACGATTTGGTTCACCACACTTGCATGAGTCATCCCATGGTTCTCATTGTGTTGCTGGAGCTCAGCTTCCTGCTGCAGCTGCTCAGTCTGCTGAACCCGACCATTATCCTGTGCTGGCTGGAAGCTTTGCTGCTGCACACCATTCTGAGGTTGAACAGGCTGCTGTCTCACAATGATCTGCCCCACTCTGGCTTGCTGAAACTGCTGGGGTTTTGCTGGGGGCTGGAGCTGCAGTTTGGGCTCCTGAGTCTGCAGCAGGACCTTTGGGTCTTTTTGCATTTGCTCCAGTTGGCTGGGTTGCAGGACGCCATGCTGCATTGCATGGTCCGGTAACAGGGGCTCTGTTTTCTGCATCTGTCGTTGCTGCAGGAGTTGCATCTGCTGCAAATAGCTGCGCTGCACCACACGCTGCTGCTGTGCCACGTGTGTCTGGGGGGCTTTCATTGTTGGTGGAGCCCGGTGCAGATGCATCTGCTGGTGAATGCTGTGTGACTGCAGCGTGCAACTAACTGGATAGGCGTTTTGCTCCAACTGCTTCATTTGTAAGTGCGCTCCCATACCTGCCTGCTGATCCTGCTCAAGCTGTGCTTGTTGAGGTACTTTCCAGGTCTGTATTGTCTTCATGGGGTAAGGCATTGTCCGCCGATACCTCCTGCCCTGCTTTAGTTCATGTTGACCCAAGGGATTCTGTTGCTGCAACCGTGTGTGCCCTCTGTTTGTTTCTGGAAGGTGCATACACTGTTGGGCGAGATGTTCTTGGAGAGCTTGAGGCCTATGATGGCACTGTCCACAATAGACAGGGGTCAGCTGTTGAAAACACGGCTGGAACTCATTGGCTTGATCTACAGGTCTGTGATGTAGGGCTGCTGGCAGGCCTTGACAAATGAGAGGTTGGGGTCGCTGTATGTTAGCATTGTCTGGAAAGCCTTGGTGAGCTGTGTCTGTTGTCAGCTGACCTGAAAACAAATTAGCACACTTTTGCTGAGACAGAATTCAAGAGAGCAACCCTTTCATTTTAAAACAAATCTATTTCCCTCAGACAGCCAAATGTTATCCTGAAATGTATTTAATTTAAAATGATTTCCATTTTAATCTAGTCAATCCGACAGCGTGAACATTTTAACTTCTACCTTTTATACTCTATAAATAACTTCATGTGCAGTGGTTCTAAATTCATGTGCAGTGGTTAAAACCACAACTACACAACAATGAAGCAGTTATATGTTGTTTCTTGTATACTGTTTCTACAAGGGTAAAATAAATAAATTATTGCTGTACCAAAGAGTGAAATCTGCTTGGTCCAGAAACTGGCATCCCAGTAGAAGTTGATTTTATTAGCAGGACCCACATTTGCATGGAGCTGGGATTCATGCAAGCGTTGCATCTGAAATGTAAGCTGAGAGACACCTCTTATTTTACTTTCCCCTGTGCATTTGCAAACATGTACAAGTTTAAACATACAAGGGGATGCCAATTCTTATTGACACTACTGTACATATATATCCACCAGAAGAACAATCTAGGTTGCATGAAAAGAAAGGTACGACTCACCAGTTCCTTACTATAGAGGAATGGAATGCTCTTGTCATGGGCTGTTGCCCAGTTTATAAAGTTCTGCACTTGTTCTAGCTGCTGATAAAGGTCTACGATTCCATGCTGCTGGTATTCCAGACTCAACTTATAATGATCCGTTATCCTCTGTGTGACAAACAAAAAACTGCATTAGCTCAGAGTTAAAGTAGTCTAAGAGGGAAATATCTAAACTATATATTAAATGGGGGATTTAAAATTAATAATCCCATAATAAATCTGTCTCATAATAAAGATTTAAGTATTTCCACTGACATCAAGACCACTCAATACAAGGTCAGTATTATGTGAAAATGAATGAAAATTCATTTACACACGTGAATTGTACTGATTAAACAGAACGTGAATGCAGGATGTAATGTTTCGGCCTCTGGTACAAACTGCATGTTGCTGAATAGAGAAGAAAAAAGAAAAAAAATCTTTTGAATAAATACATCTTGAGACAGAGTAGGTAAAGTAGGTAAATCATGATATCTAAAAAAAAGAATGTCTTTTCAATGCTGCACTTACAACAAAGGAACTCGAGAGTTACAACACCCTCTGAATTATGTGTTTTGTACAAGTCTGAATTACTGTTTCTGCTTATTTTAGCAGGTTAACTGCAGCAACTGTGAGCTAGAAAATTGAAAATCTCTATACAAAAATCAGTTTCAGAGGGGACAAGAATTATAGCTGCACTGCCCTAGTGGTCATCTTTTAAAACTACCTCACTACCAAACCAGCTTTTAGGAGTCTTTTCAGAAAATGACCCAGCAGTTGAAAAATTACATTTTTGCTAGAATAGTTAGCAAGCATGGCAATTATGATCTAAGCAAACAAAAACACATCACAATAGAGCACACATTCAAATATAATTTAAGCAGGTAAACAATGAAATAGTAAAGAAATGCATATAGTATAAAGTACAGTATACCTTTTAGTTGGCCTGTGATGTATGCAAATCATTAACTTTACCTCTAATAAACCTCTTCAAAAGGTTCCGCTAACTCCAGGATGAGTAATTACCTCAAGTTGTTCCAATAGTACATTGGCTCGTTTGTTTATTTCATTCATCATGATCATCTTTGCCATTTGAATCTGGTTTTCTGTTTTCCTGCGCATGACTTTTATGTCATGTAACCTGTAGAACAAGACAGCATTAAGAACATCATTATTTACTGGATCACTATAATAGTTTATATACTCTGAATGTATTGTTTTATACACCATCCGCAGCAGAATCAGATGGGCACCATATAAAGGGTTTGTGTTTGAAGTGAGGTCCAAATACCTGGTTTAGTATAAATAAATGGACAAAGAAAGCTAGTTACACTACTTCCATTAAAGATACAGCATTGTGGCAAACGGGACTCAACCAAGTCGAAGGGACAATAAAAGTGTGAGTTATTGTGCTATGTTACGAACATCATTACACAAGATTAATTGAGATTTTCTGGGCAAATCAAATATTGTATAGTGACCTCTTTTTATAAGAATCAGACAACCTTATTATTACTTACACACATGTAGTTAATTCCAATGATACGGTGCACTACCAAGGTTAAAATACATGAAGCCCAGTTTTCTGTACATGCATTACTCTACCTGGATTCTATTGGTTTAGTGGAGGGTACAATACATGGAGCCCAGTGTACTCTACCTGGATTCGATTTGTTTAGTGGAGTTCTTCATGGTTGCTTTCTTGTCCTCCACTTGTGCTGTTAAACTTTCAAAAAGCCTCTGTTGGTTTTGAATGGCCTTACCAACATGGAAAAGCCTGAAATACAAAAAAAATAGTTACATAAACTGTCTGCAATGAACACTTTACAAAACACATTTCCTTAAGCCGTTTAAGGGTTGTTAGGCTGCAAAATTATAAATAAATACCTTGAATTTCTTAAGAAGCTATAACATTTTACAGAACAAAGTATTTGGAAATGACAACTTGCTGGGGTGGTGCAGTTAAGGGACCAACCAAAGAAAGGAGTCTCGATTCATAATTGCTTCACAGTCATTCTCTCCCTGTGTGCTTTCAGAATAAAAGGTTTCCTTACCTGTGATTTTTGTGCGATGAAAGGTGGCAGCTACTGCAGGTCAACATGGCACACGTTTCACAAAATAAACACAGAGGTTCCCGATTGTGATGCTGACAATACAGGAGTTCCTGTGACCGACCTTCGGCATCTTTAGGGAACAGGAAGTTCAAAAAGCCATGCTTTAATGTAATAATCTGCTAAAAAAATAAAATAAAAAAAGACCACTGTAGCGGATCCTCTTCACAAAGCTGCAATTTGTGAGTTATTAAAGTCTATTTTTACCAATAAAATATCATTATACATGCGACATTCAGGAACAGTTTCATGAATACCAAACTGTACTTTATTAATTGAAACAGACTTAAAAACATTTAAATAACTCATGAGTTCAAAATTGTGCATAGTGACCAGTATTTCAAACAAGCAAACATTGAAAATTAGTCTGACATTTCTCACATTTTTAAAATCACATTTGTGCAGTAAATTCCAACCACCAGAGATATCACAGTCTTCCATTTATAACTATTTGTTCAGTCTTCTGCTACTGTAGTCTGTTCTTACCAGACAAATCTATATCATACATGACTCATTTTACCAATCAGTGTCATAATGTCTTGTATGGAATATGCTTTGAATGGTTTTGTTGTGTCCTGTCCATGGACCATGCATCAACACATGGACAAGCCTAACATGGTCAGTGGAGACAGGTCACAAGGAACAGTGATGATCATGGGTGTCAATGGACTATTAATTGTTACCCATTTAAACACAGACGTCTTAAGAAAATAAATAGTCCTGCAATTCAGTTATAAACTAAATGATTACCAGTCAATCCTTAGTTTAAAGTATTTTTAAAATTCATCAAAAAACTAGTTCCAAACTATATTTGTGTTATTAAGTTATGTGTATCATGAACATATGTACAGTAATTTCATTGTAATATTAATACATTTTATCATGTGGCCAGGGGCATGATTGATTGAAATCACCATCTGGCTACATTCCACACTTTCAATCAAACAATTAACTAGGTGGCTGCACAGCCATGTGCAGAGCAGTTATTAAATAATACTATCTAAATGGTTTTGTTAAAAAGAATATTGCACAATTTTAATGCATTAACAGGTAGACTTATTTAGCAGGGTGTTTAATAAATCTAGCACCTGGCATTTCAAATCATTCAATGACCACATCCTGCTGAAATGGTTTCTGTTTTCTCCAGTGTTCTGCAAACTGTGAAAGTATACACTTCAGAATTTCAACACAGCATAAACCTGCGGCACAGTTTAACCAAACTCTAGAGTTAAATAGCTTGTTTGTACCCTAAACCTTCATAATCAATCATGTGATAAATAAAAATATATAGCCTACCAGTACTGGGTTGCATCCTCTCAGTTTCTGACAAGACGTTCATTTTGCTATCTTTCGCATGGTGGTGTATATCGGTACATCTCAAGCACAGCCATTTGTTACAGTAAGGGCAGAGGCTCTGTGCTAATCTCTGTTCCTTACAATCTGTACAAAAAACCTGTAGGATACAAAGGCAAAAAAACCACAATGAACCCCTGTCATTGAAACTAGAATGTGAGCTAGGTAGCACAGTGCCTGTGGAGTTTCAATACAGCTCATAATAAATTACTTTAGTGTAACAACTATGGAAAATGTAATTGCAACAGCGTTATACTAAAACTTTGTACCACTGACTTTTTTTTTTTTTTTGAAGTCGCTATAGGTTGTTAGAATTTAATCCTAGTCACTAAATTTCAACAAAATTAGTTCTTTTTTTGATCGATGGTTCTATCTTGTATGAGGCTCTGTAAGGCCACAGGACATTATATCAAACAAAACTATACAGCAGAATATGATGAGATCTGTATCGTTTTCCTGCCACAAAACCACTTATATCTCTGAGATACAATCTGTATATGTTAGATCAGTGATACAGATCAAGGTTCATTATAACTGTAAACAAGTGGTGGTAATCCGTTTGTCCTTGAGGGTAACCTAATTCTTAAACTAAAGACTTTTTCAAAGCAGAGACGATTTTATTGCAAGAATTCACTTTATGTAACATCTGTCTGCATAGAAAACAAAATTAAGCCAGAAAAGGAATTAAACAAAATATAACAAATTAATTTTACTAGACTATTATTTTATTTTTTACATCTCTATGTATATATGTTTAGTATAGAGAAAGCAAGCAGGTAGGGGTCAGCAGACTATGACTTGGATTTTCCACTTCCCCTTAAATTGTATTGAAAAAGCTCCCAATTTAAAGTAATAATCACAGTTTAAGAGACTTTGAAAATAAATATAATTTAAAGAAAATATGAAACTGGTCTCATTACAGAAAATGTGATGAATGTATTTAAATGAAATATGTCTTAATATTAGATTCCATTCCCATATGATTTGAAAGGATTGAAGATGTCTGTTTAAAGATAGAACAGGGCCATATAGAGAGAACCAATATCACAGCACCAGAACCAAAGAAACAATGTAAAAAATAAAATAACTTAAGACATTCAAGGCTATCTGCTGTACTGCTGGGGCTTGTTTGTATCTTTTTTCAATGCCTTTCTTTATCAATAAATAAAGTTTGATATTCCCAAAACAGTCCCATGTTAAAGAAGCCAACAGCTTCATAATATTTCACAAATAGCTATCTATTTTATTCTTCAGATCAGTACCAATATAAGGAGACTCTCCTTGGATGCATCAGGTATTCACTCAATCCAATGTACCACATACTATATTAGAATAGAAGGATTTATGTATACAGAAATAAAAGTCATATTCTTATTAACCCTTTAGTGCTGTACATCAGACAGTCAGAAATAAAATGATACGGCAATCTACAATGCAGAGGGTTGCAGCAGAAACTGAGACACACTTACCTTGTCCATGTCAGGAACTGCTTTCTGAAGGTCTTTTAAGATGATGTTCTCCTCTGCATCTCCAGAGAGGCAGGTCTGACTGCTGACAGGACAGCAAACAGCACCTCAAGAAAACCAGAGTAGCAAGAGGGTTTGTCTGCAGCAGGAAATGACAGAAACCACCGCTGAGAAATAAGGGATGTCTGAACTTGTTCTGAAACCTGCATAAAGACTGAACTGCCTTCTGATCTCATTATAGTTTGGTGAACTTCTTAGGAGTAATGATTTGTGTTTTTTTTATTCTGTCAGCACCATGTACAGTAATGTATAGCATCACATGATGGAATAAGGAAAGCAGTCCAGACAGCAGTACCCAGTATCTAGACAATTATATGTAAAAATAATGATCCACAATAATCTAATATTGTGAGGAACATCCTTTGATATTCAGTGGGGAAAAAATATCATGGAGCTAGACTACTGTGAACGTTCTTCATGTTTCCTAACCTGTAATAAAAGCTCAGATTTAAAAACGTATAATTCTTTTTTCTAGGACAAAAGATCCCCTAAAGCCCTACCAGAAATTGCTAAAAAAAAATCAAAATGAAATACAATTAAAATCTCGATAGGTACTGCAAAAAAAAAAAAAAAAGCATGCACCGTGTCCCCTTTCTAGCTTCCTTAAATGACACAGAATAGAAAAAAAATCTCTGTGGACACACTAACAAGATAAGCTGCCAAATTGGGACACTGTAGAGTAACAAGCTTGGAATTGGTCCTGGTAAAATCAAACACTGGAATGAAGATTCAAAATGACCCAGTTCTCAACTTAATAAGAATTTTAAACAAAATGTATAGTGAAAAGCTTTGCAGTGGTAAAATGTTTTCTGCAAGCAAACACAGAGGCATTGGTGAAGTTCTTGAAGAATGACAGTGTACAGAACCATGCAGTAATAAAGAAACTGGAAAAGGTTAAAATACTGTAGAGTAGCTGCTTTTCCTTCTATATTCTAATCCCTGTATAGCGGGATGTGTTTTCCAAGAGCATGTTTACCTTTACTGTTACAGTAGTGTATCATGAATAAACCTGCCACGTTACCATGCATGAGTCAAGAGAGACTGCATGACTGGAACAAGCAGCACAAAACGCTGAGGTATAATTATCAGTGCGAGCAAGACTGCAGTTTAGGGCTTCCTTGCCCACCTATTTACAAACAAAACAAGAACTAGAACAATGAAAACAAAAAGGTTTACACTAAACACTACAGCACCCAAGGTGTGACTATCCTGGTGCCTCTCGCCTTTTTTCTCGTTGCTGTTGTTATCATTGCTGTTTAGGCTGGGCATGAACCTTTTCACCATGAACAAAGCAGCTGAAAATACTGAAAGCTTTGATAAATGCAGAGGGTACACTCAGTCATGTACTGTAATATAACACTTAAGTGAAACCTGAAATTAGAAGCACTGTATTTATAATTACACTACAGAATAACTGTTGTAGACAGGGAATATCCTAAAAAGGTGATACAGTATTATAAAAATAAGAAAAAAAAACCAACAACTGTGATATATATATATATATATATATATATATATATATATATATATATATATATATATATATATATATAGATCGATAGATAGATATAGATAATATATATATATATATATATATATATATATATATATATATATATATATATATATATATATATATATATATATATATATATAATATATATATATATATATATATATATATATATATATATATATATATATATATATATATATATATATATATATATATATATATATATATATATATATATATATATATATATATATATATATATATATATATATATATATATATATATATACATATATATATATATTACATATATTAATATATATATATATATATATATATATATATATACACACAATAGGGGCTTACATTTTTAACGGAAGACGCACTACTGTTAAAAAAAATGATATGCTTGACTTGGCGATTTTATTTTAATCTCATACTTTCCACACCCTGGGTACTCACCTACAACAGAACCTGGCCGTGACACACACACACACACACAAATCCCCTTTACAAATCCTAGAATGATATATTATGTGTGCTTCTTTGCTGTGTTTCTGTCTATATTAATTACCATGAACTACTCCAGAAAATAACAACTTTTGATCGTCGTCGCCGCACACCTTCAGAATTTTTTTTTTTTTTTTTTTTAAACCGACTTTAAAATTAAAACATTCGGTTGGAGAAGTTTAATAGATTTTTACGGTAATCGAATGCTTTCATATATGCAAACGTGTTTTTTTAAAATGTTATATTACGATCAAAAAGAGTGATTACTGTTGTTAACAGCTGCTCTTAACTTTAAAAATATATATTTCACATTCGTAAAGAAAAAGTTCCAGTCAGACTATCTTATAATTACTATAAACGGCTTTTTTTTTTTTTAATCTCGCGGAATGCTCAATTAATAAACTTCGGAATTCAACTGGATTTATGAAGAGTTTAATTTAACATTACGTAGCTAGCGAAGCATGACTTCAATTTTTATCGTCATGGGAGTAACATTAAAAATACTCAGTTAACTTACTAGTTTCATCGTGTACATTAAGAAAATAATGACATTATTTCTCTGTAGAGCGGTTCTCAGAATTCATATTTTACTTTTAAATTAATTTTATTTCACATGCCTCGAAAAACGCCTATATTTTACAAAGTCCGTCATATTCGTTGTTTTGAAGGTTTAGAAGAAGAAAACAAAATGTAATCATGAGACAATTAAATATTTCATAACAGTAAACCTACTTTCCGATATAGTTCATTCAATGAACAACCGAATTTCGCTTTCCATTTTTTAAATAATTACTGTAGTAGTCGATCAGGGGAGGGCACCGACACGTTTTGTCCAATCATATAAATCCATAGGCAGACCGATTGGTTTAATAATGATTGGCACCAAAGCTGTCAAATAACTTGCTGCCAAGGTAATTAGATCATCCATTGCCACTGGTTAATTTCGAGAATATTTTAATGATTGTTTAGTTTCTGTGACGAAACTGTTTTCAATGAGGACTGTATAAAAAATAAACAACGGTAAAAGAGCGGGGAGTGGTTGTATGAACCGTAGCGGACCCAGGTACTATCTACCCGCAGCCTCTCACCTGAACCTACACTCGCTGCTACTCCCCAAGCAAGCATGTCTTTTGTCTTTTATAGGGTATGGCAAGGGTTTAATTGAGAATCAATAATTAAATTCCCACCTGGCCACGTTCCACACTTTTCTAATTAATCAATTAAAACTTCCATCCATTATCATTAACCGCTTACTCAGCCAGAGCCTAACCCGGCATACACTGGGCGCAAGGCGAGACTCCACTCCGGATTCGAACCCAGGACCCTGGCGCTGTGAAGCAGCAGCGCTAACCACTACGCCACCGTGCCGCCCCGATTAAAACTTAACAATTACACTGTATGGCAGTGTGAAAGTGGCCATCTAGGACCCCAGGTGTGTGCTCTATGACTGAGCCAAGATGGCTGACAGCCACAAAACACATACCAGTACTTCTCAGTGTGCAGGGCCACTGCCCTGTGACAGGGTGCTACTTACCAACAAGTGTATGGGCAAAACCATCTTAACAGTATAAAGTAGCAAGGACTTGCTCAGAACAACAATTTACCTGCTACTAACTGAAACTTAGTTGTTTCTTTTATGCCAGTTTTATACCATTAAAGTGGTTTTATTCCTATCAGAAAAGTTGCCTTAACCCGTCTCATTCGTTTTCAATCTAACGGTATCGTAGTTTATGACGTTACTGTACCTCACTGAAGCCCATCTATTATTCTATATATATATATATATATATATATATATATATATATATATATATATATATATATATATATATATATATATATATACACACACAGTATACAGTTTGTGGAACTACTTGCTGCCACTGTGGAAATTAACAAGTGTTCAGTGTGACCTCAGGCGTTATCTAAAAATCTTCTTTTAGATAACACGGTCTGAGTGGTTCTGAGGTCTGTTGCTCTAAGATTTAATTGAATTTTCTCTGGATCAGAATCCAGAGCCTGTTGGCTTCACTAAAGAAGATGGGGCTTCACTAAAGGATTGTACAAGCTCACATAAAGCCTGTGGTTTCAGATAAAATAGAAGGGTAGCAAAAATAAAAAAAAATAAAAAAAGACTCTTGCAGCCACTTTAACCACAAAAACCCAAATGAAATGACTCAACCTGCATGGCAACAAAATATAAAAAAGATTTTTTTTAAAATAGATCAGTATGAGTCTGATTGACCCGCCCTATATGTGCATTAATAATGTAACTAACTTCAGACAAGTAAACCATAATACAATTAATTAGCATCCTTATTTTTAGGGGTTTGCTTGTATTCCCATATTGTAAATATTTATATTCTTCTGTGTTTAAAAAAAAAACAAAAACTAAAACGCTGACTAGGTAGGCGGATCTAATTGGAAATAAAGATACGTTGTATCCTATGTGTGCAAGCAACCAAGGAGGCTGCTATCTGCATGAGAATCCAACCTTCTGAGACAGAATTTCTCTATATACGAGTAATATTCACCCTAATAGAGGGATAGCAGACTTTACAAATTAGGTTTAGCTTTGCAATACCTTAAACACATTTCAAAACATTTACTTACCATATGCAAACACATCTTCTTTCTTGTGTTTTTTTTTTTCTTTTCTTTGAAGCTTTACTCGAGGTTGTGGTGTACTCATATCATTATAAATCGATCTTTTAAAGAACACACAGCTCACTGTTTTAAACAGCCAGTTGGGACACCTGGTACAGCTTCCTGTGAGAATACAAATCTATCGCCAGCCACCACAGCATGCGCTAAAAATAAATCGAGAAGAGCAGCAGCCTATGCTCTTTGTGTTAATACTTTCATCCTTCGCTGGGTTTGTTTACAGCCCGCCATTCAATTTTCAAGTCTATAGATACATCCATGACAACAGCAGCTTCCTTTCAGGGTAATCATAGCATCACAGCAATGTCTAGAACCTTTAATCATTGTCATGGTTTAGTGGCACAAGTCTTTGTAGTTTGCAGTTTTACCTCAGTGTACTGTACTGTAGCAATAACACTCAGAAGAAGACATCTTGTTCAAGAATCACACACTATGGGAATGGCTGGATTTAAATCCGCTATGTATTTTTGGACAGTTCAGGGTCTGCTTTGGCTATAAGCAATGCTACTATAAACTAAAACAGCAAAACCACTGTTACAATAAATAAAAAATAAAAAAAAGATAACCACATCCATACGTAATGAAACCTGCTAAGGATTCCTGCATTCTTCAGGTTATCCACACCATCACAAAATGGAGTACATTGAGGTGGCCTCTTATAATGTCTGTTTCACTTACATTTGAAACTTGCCAAGGGTTTTCTTTATCACAGATTGAGTTTATTTTTTTCTAATGTGCATACAGTGGCTATAGGTTTTCCTAGGTATTGCTGATCTTTTTATGTTACCGATTCTGAATTTACAGCTGTGGCTGAAGACGCATGTCACTACAAGCTAGCGATCATGATCATTTGTTCTTCTCCGCTCCACTAGAGGTCCCTGCAGCCTTTGCGCTTGCTTTCCTCGCTGTATGGGACACACAACTCTCGGATCAAGTCGCGAGACTTCCTTTTCTATCTCCTCTTTGCGTCATCCTCCAAGATGGTAGGTAGCTGTAATTTTTTTCTGCTACAAATCTTTATTAAAATCCGAGTCCATCCTGTGTACATAAACAAAGATAGTGCAGAAAGCCCTTGTTATAGAGACAGATAAACATGTCAAGGTGTCTTCTAAGCAATAATTGGTCATGAAAGTTTACGAAATGAGTTAATAAAGAACTTTGTTTCCCTTGCTGGTGCCTCCGATGTCAGTTCGATCAATGCAGTCTTGAAGGCCTTACCGTACTGCTACCATTTTTCCATGATCTACAGTTTTGTCGTTCTTTGATTGTGTATTCAGTTTGTCGGCTTGTTGTGAGTTACATACCATTTTATAGTGATTTAATAAGGTCCGTTTGGTTTCCGGACAGTCAGTGTGTTGACTGTGTTATATTCAGAACGGGTTTAGCCATGCCTAAATATTCTTTTTTTGTTTTCCGCGTTGGGAACCGCTAGAGGTTTTAAACTGTTCACTCTGTGTAGTTGCCGTAAATTGTATATCATTTGCACGGTTTCGTAAGGTCTGTTTATAACTTTGGCCATATTGTGGATCGTTGTAAAACACCGCAAAATGTTTCTTGACATAGTTTTTATAGATATGATTTTTTTTTTTGCAAGCGGAAAGATGTAGCGTGGCTTGCTTTTGAAAAGAAAACTAACCTCTAGTGGTAATACTGTATGTAAAGTAACAGTAATTTCGTACCGGTACAGACAGGTGATTTCCTGGGCTAGTATCAGAGTCGAAAATCGGGTTAATGTTCCTTAGTGGCTTAAGATTTTTTATGAAACACTGCAAATGTTTTGGTGAAGGGGCTGTTATGTATTGCTAATGTAAGACGTCTGTTTTACGAGGGTACTTTTCTGAAATGCTTTATGGTGAGGTCTGGTAATAAACGGTAACTTCAAATATATGTGCACGACCTTTTTTGCACTACTCCGAATGCGTTTTGTCTAGTTTCACACCTGGCTGTGTTGTGTGGATTTGCGCAGAGCATCGAAGAGAAATATAGAAGCTTTTATAATCACTGGGGAAAATGAACTCTTCAAACGCCTCCCAGAAACTTTTAGATGAGTTTAAAGTACTTTCAGGGTAACTTAGTACCACTGCATGGAAGATGTGATAGTGGTGTTTTATCTTGCTTGTTTATTGTCATTCCCATGCTTTTATCTGAGTTGCTAATACTAGTGCCATGGATGTATGTATGTATTTATTTTAATGCTACTGTTTCTTTTTTAGCCTGCCAGAACAAGCAAGACCCGAAAGCTCAGGGGGCATGTCAGCCACGGCCATGGGCGTGTTGGTAAGGAAACTCTGCATTTGGTATTAAGTCTTTAAATAAAGGGACCCTCCTTAGTGTTGGTATATTGCTAGTTGTCAGCTGCTCCAGTAAAGTAAAATTGGATCTGTCTAGCAGTAGTGTAGATGCACCACACTAATGGCTAACGTTTCATAAACCTTATCTGATGCCTTTGCCATTCAGAGTGAGTTTTAATTCTGATTTATGTTTTATTTAATACAGGCAAGCACAGAAAGCATCCTGGAGGTCGTGGTAATGCTGGTGGTATGCATCACCACAGAATCAACTTTGACAAATAGTAAGTTAACTATGAAAGTGTGTAGTATTAGTCTACCAACTTGGGCTGCACACAGCATTCAAACCCTGTTGGTAAAAGACAGCTGGCTTATTTATTACACCCCCTTGTTCTCTATAAATGCTGTAGTTAAGCAGGTGTAATAGACTATTTATCCTGAGCTGAATGTGGGTGCTCGGTTGGTAGGTTCTTCCTTTAGACTGGATTACTGAATCACAAAGATTGTTTTGTGATTATCCAACCCGTTATGTCGGAGGCAGTGAAGTCTTTAGTAATGCACCACATAGTCCTGTAGACATGTTCTGTCAAACATCATTAGCAATGTACAAGTGGCTGTGTTGTGGATATGCTCAAAGCCTTGCAAATTAACTTGGAAGGTTTATTCACTGGGAAGATTAACTTTTCCCCCCCCTATTTATAAATGGCAATGTTAATATTGTATGTCAGTGGAAGAGGACTGTTTCTATTTAAAGTAACAACAGTACATTTTATTAAGGTCTATACAGTTTACCAACCTGTGAAACACACCACTTGAACTGAATAGTTTTCTTTTGTATTAAGCTTTGTCATGGGGCCGCACAAATGCATGCACACACTAAATGTGCAGATTTTAACTATTACATTTAGTTTTTAAACTGGTGGGGCATGCTGTTAAATGTACTGTATTTATAGGTCTTTGCTTGTTTTTCTGTTGTAATCCACAATCTCTTAACTTGATCTGCTGCTGCTTGTTAATGTTGTATTTCTCTTAATTTAGCCACCCAGGGTACTTTGGTAAGGTTGGTATGAGACACTACCACTTGAAGAAGAATACATATTTCTGCCCTACAATCAACTTGGACAAGCTGTGGACGCTGGTCAGTGAGCAGACCAGAGTCAACTATTCCAAGAAACCAGACGGTCCAGCTCCCATTATTGATGTTGTGCGCGCTGTAAGTAGCTCTTGTTGTTTAATGCAGGGAATGAGTGCTTAGATTCCTCTTTTCTTATTATTTATTTCATAGGCAGAAGTAAATAATACCGAGACTAGAGTCACACCCTGACACACACGATTGTCCTGATGTGCTATAGTACTCGAAGAGCAATTACTGATCTTATTCACTGACTGGCTTCTTATAGCTCAGCCAGCCACATGGTCTGTGACATTTTTTTTTGTTTGTTTTCACATTTGTGTATTGAAGCATACCAGCTGGTAATTAATATAAGAATGGTACTCATTCATTTCAGTTGGCTATGTGTCACAGCTGTGATATCTCAGGACGTGTATGATGGGATATTGCCACCTTTCTGGTTTGTTTATAGACACGATATCCCACAACGACACACACCCTGTTGTGCTATGTTCCTTAAGAGTGTTTGGGAGCCATAGTTAAGAGGCTGTGCTTTGTGTTCTGCATTCCAACAAGAATACAAGTTCTAGTGGTATGGCATTATGGGGCATATTGCATCCATAACCTAATGCTTTCTAATGAGGGATCACTGCACTAATCTTAAATACAGGGTATGCTCTTGATCTTATTTATTAGCTACATGTAGTGTGTGTAAAAGGCCAGCCCTTCTGATTAATTGAATTCTCAGGACATGTGTCTGAGAACAGGTTTTAATCTGCTTGAACTGTACCACTTAAAACCAGATTTATATTATACATCAAATTTCAGTTTTTATTTGTGTTAACTTAATTACAGGATTAAGTTAAACATTGTATTTTACAATGAAAACTAAACTAGTGGAATTACATGTGTGTTTGTTTTTTCTCCCTCTATTCAGGGCTTCTTCAAAGTCTTGGGCAAAGGCAAACTGCCTAAGCAGCCTGTCATTGTGAAGGCCAAATTCTTCAGCAGAAAGGCTGAAGAGAAAATTAAGGGAGTTGGCGGGGCTTGTGTATTGATGGCATAAAGGTTTCATTCCATCATGTGAAAATAAAACTGTTCTGTAAAAGGAAGCTTCATGTGTGCTTTGTTTGCCCCATACCCCCCAGTCATGGAGTCTTACAGTAGTAAAGAGAAGAGACTAAGTAGCATTTATTTTCTTAATATATACCTAAAGTAGTGCATTACATAAACAAAACAGTTTACTGACCATTGCTATTAAATACATGGGATGTCTGTCATACAAAGTACCACATTATCTTACTGTTCTGCAAGAATAAAAAGCTAAAGGCAAATATAAAACTAACCATTAAAGCAACATTATTTTGACCTTCCACACTAACAAACAGCCTTGCGCTCATTGGTTTCACTCATTTCCACAATACATCTGCTCAGATTCTCCACAAGCATTCTTTAAAATCAGTGGTTATTCTGAAACAGTCAAATGCACATTATTCAATAGTCATTGGTACCATGCATACTCATTCTATTGTAATGAGCACCTGTTTTATTCAGTCATATACAAGTAGTTACCACAGGCCTGATTAAAATGCTCATTAAAACAACCAGCTTACATTACACTATGTACAAAATGTTCCCAACAGTTAGCCTCTTGAAAAGTAGTGAATTGTTCCAAGCTAAAAATATCACTTTGAAGTGTATGTGGCCAGTCTGGTGGATCAAAGGTTTTCTTATGTGCATAAATTGCTGTCTTGTACGTGAAAAGCTCCACAGATAATTTTTTTGGTAAGTGTTACAGTAGAAAATGGTCTCTTCAGTTCTTCTTGTGAAGAAACCTCATTTTACTGCCTAGAAAAAGAGGAAGGGGGGGTCAATTTCTGGATAATCATCAATTGTAAATAATTTCCACATGTAATTATTTAACCTTTGAAATGCTGTTAAATTGTAACAAAACACACAACTCTTGGATATGTTGATACAAAGAGCCATCTCAATACACTGAAAGCTCAGATATTATTTGTTTATTTAGCAGACGCCTTTATCCAAGGTGACTTACAGAGACTAGGGTGTGTGAACTATGCATCAGCTGCAGAGTCACTTACAATTACATCTCACCCGAAAGACAGCACAAGGAGGTTAAGTGACTTGCTCAGGGTCACACAATGAGTTAGTGGCTGAGGTGGGATTTGAACCGGGGACCTCTTGATTACAAGCCAGTATCTTTAACCACTGGACCACACAGCCTCCTCACCCGTGAAAACAATATGTAACTATCTCGATACACTGAAAGCTCATAGATAATCACCCGTGAAAGAATATGTAACTATCTCGATACACTGAAAGCTCATAGATAATCGCCCGTGAAACATTATGTTTAAAGAAAAATTGTAGTTGTTGAAAGGCATGTACAGTTGGAGCAACCTCCACCATTGTATTTGCTTTCTAAAGCAAATTTCCTTTTGAATCTAAATATGGCCCTGCTGTGCTCAGGGTTTAATTTTTTTTTTAAACTGAAACATCCAGACCTACTGTAAGACACTGATACATAATAATGTTCCTATAGTACACAATGGAACTGTATTACACAGACAGAAGAGCACTTACCTAATCCTTTCAGAAACCTGTTCACTCCGCTCTGTTCTGTGTCTGGCAGCTCCTCCAAATACTGCTCAACTCTCTGTTCAAACAGACCTGTTTAAAACAATACAGAACATAGTTATAGAGAAGATCTTTGTTGAAACAGCAGCCCATAACGTTTACATGTGGTAGAACCTTAAGTTTAGTTAAGAACATTCTAATGAAGGGACCCATTCTGAAATCATTAAAATACATGTATCCTTGTAATACTCAGCATCACCATTAGAGGGAACTACAATAACGTGTGTTAATGCAACTACCTTGTTAATAGCCTTACAACGTATTACAATAGTAGCCACTAGGTGTCAATATAGAAGTGGCTTTTGAAATTGCTGCATATATTACAGCTGGTTGATAAACACTTGATTTGCCAACTTTTGTTGGAAACGCAATCTCGTAAAACCTGAAACAATAATGCATTGTTTTATCACTACAGAATTGTAAAACAGGTCTAGGCAAGACGAATATATTTACACAGGATATAATATTATTTATATATTCACTTCTACATTGTGATAATCTACTAAAGGGAATGTGAGAAAAGTAGACTTATTCCATTAACAGTCTATGACTGAAGGAAGTGAAAAAAACATATATCCACTGAGAGTGGTCATTGATGTCAACTGTAAGACACATTTCCTTTTTATTGAACATGTGATGTCCTGTTAACAGACTGACAATACATAATACATCAACACTGTTGGCCAGCAAGCTCTTACTTCAATTAAGAACTTTTTTTTTTTAATTTCTGTTCAGACAAAGAACAAGCTTCAGCAATTAGGGTATTTATAAATACAACCAGGGAGATGTGACCTTTTAAAATAAAGTTATCTGCAAAGACTAAATATGGCCTTGTTTTTGTAGTCTGGTCTTAACTCACGTCACAGATATCATACTGGTGAATATTGGTATATAAACAAACGTACAGTGTTATTTGGAAACATAATCTAACAGTGCTGGATTCTGAGAGGAACTGTGTTTGTTCCCATACAGTACATGCCAATCTCATCATAACAATATGAGAAATGTGGGGAACAAAAAGAGCCTGTTGGGTCCACAGCAGTATCTGATTACTTCTGAAATTATCCTTCTGCCTCTGGTAAAGTATTTCACACATGTATTATTCTCTGGGTAGAAAGGTGCTTTGTACCTTCATTTCTGGACTCTCATAGCCTCTGTCCTGGCTGGATTGAAATATTCTACACACTGTTTTTACCAGACATAGCCTAAACTGAAATAAAAGCATTAGGAGTGCTACTGTACCTTTGGCCCTGCACTTCCTCATCTCTCTGTCCTGGATGAATCCTGCAAACATCTGGGACTCCATGAAAACACCCAGGAAGCGGCGGATGCTCTTGGAAGCCACAGATTTGCGGAAAGCCTCCCTCTGGAAAACCCGCTCCCCCTTCTCGTTCTGGGTCAGGAACAGGGTATAGTGTCCGATCGTCTCCAGAAAGAAGCGGATGAAAGCCTCAGACACCAGACTGCTCAGACTGTTAGACTCTGGAAATGGCATGTTACTGTCAACTGCTTTTAGGGCCACGGTTATACGGTTATAGAGTTTGGCATATACTTTACCTTGCAGGGCACAATTTTAAAATGTAATAATGACTACCTATACTGCAAGATTATGCATACAAAATGTTTAGCTAGTTTTTGATCCTCAACATACTAAATCTAAAAACATGATAGACATACAAACATACACACATACATAGAATATGCATCTCTGGGCTCAGTGAGGCTTATTTAATAGAAAAAAATAAGATAATAAAGAAAGTTGAAATAGCTGAACAAAACTTATTTTCTTTTTGAGCCATAATGATGTGAGAATAGCATACATATTTGCAGTCAGGCTTAGCATAACTCATTAGTCTAATCATAAAAATGTGGCAGGGAACTCTGCGTCATAGTCAAGTGAATTATTGTATTGTCGATGTTCAAAGACATGACTGCAGCTTTGGAATCAATTAGCTTGTGTATTGCAATATCAGATTCTGAATTGGATGAAGACTGATATAAACTGGCAAGCGTGTTCATCTACGGAATTCTTCAGCTACCACATAGCCATCCGTTTCCAATTTGCAGATTAAAACTTGTTTATGGGTTTATATTTATTCTGTTAGTTTTACAGTTTGATAACAATTTGTGGAACAAACTGAACAGCAATATCAACGGATCACACAATAACCGTTTTCATAAACAATATAACCGTTTTCATAAACAATAAACAATATTAATTTTGCTACTTATCAATTTTAGTATTTAGCTGTATAAAGGCAGCACACCTTTCTCTAATTACAATATTGACCAATGTTTAAATTCAATGCTTTCTGCTATACGCAGTCTCTCATACCTTCATCTGATTCGCTGTCTGAATCCTGATTCATGAGGTCATTCTTCTGATCCAGAGCCTGCTCCAGAGCAGCTTGCAGTTTCCGTGGCAACAGAGTGTCCTCATCATCCATCTAGTGGCAAATAATAATAATAATACACCCACCCAAATGTAGATAATAAAGCTGTAATTACAGTTGTATGCCTACATGTAGCACGTACGATTCTATTCAATATCATGTGTAATATGTGTGGAATCTGATCTTTTAGAGACGTTCTTCCTAACTTCTAAATGGTACGGCAACTTGTTTGAGCAAAATGCTTTATTGTATTTCTGATCAAGGTCTTACCTGTCTAATGAAGCGGTCTGTTTCCAAGTCAACCATCAAAGCCTAATTAAGACAAACAAACAAACAAATAAATAAATAAATAAATAAATGCATAAAAGGAACCCTGAAAGACACCCCACCCACAAACCCAGTCTGAACCTCTGATCCACATGAGGGTTTCAAGTTTTTAGCTTGACTTGAGGGTAGATGGGGTGAGTCGTTCACCCTGGTTAAATAAATAAATCTAACTCCATGCAATTATTTAAAAAAAACAAAAAAAAAAAACAAATGTAACTAGTTTTAACCCGACAATGATTTTCATTTCATACGCAAGAGAGCAGCTCATGACAGAGTTGACAGGGTCATTAGAACCCAATGCTCTGTATTTAACATGATTCACTGCTGTTCCTCCCCTTCATTAGCGTGCCAAACCCACAAGAGCAAGACGAAACTGACTGCTTTGAAACAACATCTCTCTGCAGCCAGCTGTGGCTTAATACAAGTCCTGTACATTACAGCATGTCATCAATGAAACAGTAAATTCATGAATTGTTACATTCCGTTGTTCTTTCATTGTTTTGCTGTAATTTACAGAACTTACATCACATGCTTTCCAATGGCACATTGCACACTGTATCCTTGCTATTGACAAACAAGTAGTGCAGAGAGATAGATAGATAGATAGATAGATAGATAGATAGATAGATAGATAGATAGATAGATAGATAGATAGATAATCATTCTCTAATTGGAGGGGAGAGGACAGAAACGGAAGATTATAAATGCAACAAATACATCAACGCAGTATATTACTCTTGTGAAGTAAGCCAGGTAAAACAAAGTTCTCTTTGGAAGTACAAATACCCTTTGACCAGAAATACAAAAACTCATAAGGATATCAGGAGAAGAATTCTACTTCTGATGTTCGGGTTGTTTATTAGAGCACAGTAAAACATTAAAAAGGTCCCAAAGGACATTCCTTGCTAAAGCTTCTTGCCACAAGCTTCTTGTGGCTGCTTTTGAAAGGATGCCAGATTCAAAGTTTTTGATGCTGAGCAAACTTTCAAAGAAGCCGGTTTCCTGAGGGTATGACTTTTAATTAGTGTCTCATGGGTTGTTTCCCAATCTTATTATTATTTGGTTACATCTGCCTTATGATTTTTCAGGCAACCAAGACTGTCAGCACTTGAAGCTGATGCTGAACAGAACACAGCGACCCACACTCATACAGATATGTTAAAGAAATAAAATGCACTAAATAACTAAGTGTATCACGGATAACACCAAGAACTAAAGAAGTCAAGGGGTGTACAGAAAACCAAATAATTCAGTCCTCCCTTTTTAATTGGTTTTAATTGGCTACCTTTGATTCTAGCACACACAGAAACCTATATCAGTGCAAAAGGATCCACCTGTGAGAGAAAATGGAATACAGCTACATTTTGGAACTTCATTGTCATAAAACTAAAAACTTGAAGACTGTATATTCTTTGACAAACTAAAAGTCTTTCAGTACCCCTACATGTTGTACTATTGGGTGTCTTTTTTTTTTAGTCTTTGCTTTGGATTAACTTGATTGTCAGCAAGGAGACCTCTCTGATGAAGCAATGTATGGGCACAGAAGCATATACAACAGAAGAGTGGCAACGAGCAATCCTATTCTCACCTCTTCCACAGGAAGCTCCTTCAGTTTGGGGAGGGAGCTGGACAGCAGTCCTACCAGGAAGGGGGTTGGGCAGCAGACAATGTCGACAATGGAGGAGGGCAGGACAGGGATGAAGGTGTGCTGCCAGGAGAAGGGGTAGAGCAGGGCAACCACTGCATGGACACAGGAAGACAGGATGCTGCAGAGGACACAAAACACAAGCTTCATGGAGACCGCTGGGTGCTTTGTTGGCTTGTTTTGTCCATAGCAAGATACACTAACCAATAACATTGGAAATCAACTTGAGGAGTTCTAGGGCCATTGACAGAAAGCATTGCTTTGTCTATTCATGCATAATATATATTTTGTAGAGGAATACACACATAAGCTTGATTGAATGAATGAATGAATCCAGAAATTACAAAGACTGCAAAAGGATTTGAGGATTTATTTTGGTGCAGGTCAAACGGAAATCTGCTGCAACAGAAATCCACAGATCAAAGGTTTGATGTCTATACTGTAGAATATAATGTATATGGTTAACTAACTACCCACTGTAGACTGTACTTGAAAGTGCTTTTCTATATTTGCTATGCACTCAATAAATTGCCCTGCGTCACTGATGCCCGGTTCTTCCCTTTGATTTGGAATTGGCACATTGAAAGATATCATTAACACAAAACTGTTTCAACCCCAGCTGACGCAGAATCACATGCTGCATGTTTTCTTTCTCACGATCTTGTGTACATTAAATATATATTTCTTGAGAACAACCCATTTTCACTGTTTTAACAGGAGTATAATTAAATAAACTGTAAAACCCTCAGAGAAACACATGAATGTGGTTACAAAATTTGTGCAGACTTGGATGTCAACGGCTAAACAAAGCCATGATCAAACAAGTAAACCGATAGCCCTTGAGAGAACCCCAAATCTCAAAAACCAAGCTCATTTAAACAATACTTCAATATTTCGGTTTTCCTACGCCCTTCTTGAAATGTGCCCTCTGCTGTGTCTTGTCTACTTATAAATAGTACCCTGAGTTTACCCTGAGCAGTATCCCTGGTGCCATTCATCCTCATTTAGTCCTGTCCCGCAAGTTTATATACTTTGTAATGACATACTGTAGACCAGCGGTGCACAAACTTTTTATATGGCCCCCCCCCGCCCAAATTTCAAAACTTTTAAGAATGTGTTTGTTAACATTTATGCATTTAGCTAAATCTGGCCTTTTTTTGGTTAAATCAAGGAAAACATACATGATTTACATTAAATCCAGGAAAAAAAAACATGTTAAAATAAGAGTGTTTTTTTTTTTTTTTTACAATTGTCGCCCCTGTTCATTGCAGTTTCACTGACACGCGCCACTTAATTTCTCTGGTTCTACAAATCCTAGAGTGATCGTCAATGGCTCATTTTAAAGGTAAGAACTTTGACTAATTAGCTGTCATTTTATGTATTTACTAAAAATGTTCTATCCTTTTAAATTTTTTTACAGAACTGCCCCTTTCATAGTCGTTTCAAAGATTGTGATAAGCATTAGTCAAGGCCTGCCTTAGAAAAAGTAAAGTAGTACAAGATTAGTGCTAATCAGGGTCAGGGAAAGGGTTGTATAAGTTTAAGGATACACATTTCGCACACGTTCCCTTCCTGTGATGAAGCACCAGCTCTCCTCACATTGATATTCTAATCTGTACATAGAACTATAGGGTCAAGTGGAGTCCTAATACCAGAATTACAGAAAACATGTTTTTAAAAGCATTTTTACCCATTTAAAGCTAACTAAATAAAATATGGTATTGATCAAATTAAGATTAATACTGTTAAATTGAAACACAAATTATGATGCCAACATCTTAATCAATGTTTAAACATAGGATTTGTTTCATATGACCTGAAAATCACAATTGCAGGAAGCAGTTAAAGGATTTAAAGTCATTCAGGTGTACCTACAGTGATCATCTAACTTCTTATAGACTAGTAACTGAAGTGCACTTCCTACAACACACATACTCACATACATACCAAGGATGTGGCTGTTTGAAAAGGGACATACTGATCAGGGACTTAGCAACTCAAAATACAAATCACTCAATTCTATGGCATGTACAATCAAAGAGAATGTACCAGAATATATTACATACAGTATTATTAAGGAAAAAATATCTCAGTGTCATGCTGGTGTTTAGTAACGAGCAGCACATGGGTATTTTGGATGAATATGTCAATTTGCTGAGGGAGTGGGAAATAGCTTTTGGAATTTGTGCAGACGGTTTGAAAAGTTGTGCTCAGTTTTGCATATTCCCTGGAAATAATGGATCATTTGGCCAGCCATCTTTTGTCATATACAAGCTTTCACCACAAGAACGCCTAGTGACCAATAAAATATAATAGCGTACAATCCCTAAAGACCTAGATTTCTGTGTAAAACATTTATTTGGGTTTTGGCAAAGCACTGTACATTTTGTTTTCAATATTGTATGCAAGCTGTTTTACAAAAGGATGCTTCACTGTGCTACATCAAACCCTACTGAAAAAAGCCAGGCTTGTCTCCAGGGTTCACCCCCTTGGCACCAGGGGTTGCTTAGGATCGTCGAGTGAAAAGAGGCGTTTGGGTTGACAGAGTGTGTGTCTTTGTATGAGCTGGGGATAGTGTCCCAGTTAAAGATCTATTGAAAAGGACTGATGCAACAATTTCCGATGCCTCCTACACTAAAACGGCAGGTTAAAATGTGAGTCAAGATTTCTTTCACTTAGTTTTTAAATAAGAGAACTACAATAAGCTGTGATGGCGACTGAGACACAACCCATAAAGCTGCTCTAACTGGCAGACTGCCTCCTGCTGTTAAAATATTGCGCTTCATATTTACAAAACCCTCCTTATTACCATGAAAATCAAAGTCTGAAACAATGTGTTCCCTCTTCCAGCCAAACCCATCATTTCTTCTTAGATTTGAAGACTGCACTCATATGGGTGACAATGAAGGTGCAACCTTTAATTACTAAAACGTGCAATATCTTTGTTGAAGAAAAGTTGACATTAATCTGGTTCTAAAAATGTTCTTGCTAGACTTTTTAAAGATTTTACTTTAACCTTTTTAATTCCTGGCCATTTAAAACTAGTCAATGTCACAGAACATCCACTTTTATTCCATTCTCAAGGAAGCAGAGCAGTGGATCCCCTTCACCAAATTGTTTTCTAACATTCTATTATGCATATTCTGTGGTTCTTTACCATGGGCAGCATTTTCTTTTATCAGAAGTGGTCCAGTGATTCTCAATGCTGCTTTACGACCATGACATTTCACAGTGAACTTCAATAGAAGTAGAAGTGAACTCCCATATACACAAACACACTCACTGTCAGGGCTCAAATCTGCGATCATTTTTTAATATGCATTCGCCATCGGCTGTGGGAGTGGGTAGGTCAGGTACGAAATAAAACCTGGTTTCGCTGATAGTTTTTTTCCTCCCTGATTTTATGAAGCGCTAGCTTTGTTGTTAATGAATACAAACGTTTACTTCAATATTCCATGCGTGGTTTGATAGCCAGTTGTTCAGTATCCCATCGGCACCGTAAACAACTCAATATATAGGTACAAAAAAAAATATTCTTAATTTACACGGAGCTAGTACCTTGTACACAAAAAAATGGTCCTGGTCTGTGAACGGTTTCTCTTCAACTACATGTTATAGGATAAAAGTATCGGAAACTGTGTTTACTACTTTACGTCATAAAATGTATTAGCAAAAGTAATATAATTGATAATATCTGGTACAGCCAACGTGTTGTTGCTAATCGTGCTTTGCTCAATTACTTCAGTGTGTTCATAAAGTTTATTCAAAGTCTGCTGTAATGAGCTATGGATATCAAGTTGTTTTATTTTTACCACTTGTCATTAAAACCATAGAGTAGTTGTTATTGCCGCTGATGGCAAACATTATTTTCAAATTTTAAAATCTAGGAGCCAGGTGCCCTTAAGGATTTTGGCCAGCTTTGAGCCCTGCTCACCCAATTCTAGCTCAAGTGAAGCAGCTCAGCCGCATCATTCTGAACAGGAAGCTGTCACTTAAGACATGCTACCCACAATCCTCGTCTCCCTTCAGCCTCATTTAACTCTGGTCAATTCTCGGAAACTATGGTTTTAATCACTTCATCTTACTAAAAAGAAAACACCAAGTGGTGTCATAGAAGACTACTTAACCAAACGTGTTTAGAACTCCAGGATTAACTGTTTTAAGGCAATAAATTGTATTTTTTTTTTTGTTTTGTTTTTTGTTTTGTTTTTTTTAAACAGAGGTTAGTTTCCATCTCATTTAATTTAATTTGAAACAGACAATAGTTTTTGTTATTCCATGCTTTGCCTGAACAAATACTGTATCTAATAAAAATTGTATGAGTCAGTCATTTCTTTTTTTTTTCTTTTTAAACCAGCCAGTGTGAAAGAAAATTCTTGATTAATTCACCATGGCCGTGAGAAAAAAACAGCAGTCATGGAATGTGCTCTCACACTACATTTTTATAGACAATAGTTACATTCACAAGTTACTATATTACTGAAACAGAATACTTCCAAGGCCATAGAAGGAACACAATCTTTCTGGGTAAAACTGGTTCAATTATATACAAAAGCAGCTATTGCTTCAAATCTAATAAGGCATTTAGGAAACATGTGCAACTTTTTTTACTTCTATGACATCAACGACTTTTTTTATATACAGTCTTAATACACTTCTCACACTAAATGGTGTGACAATGGTAATGCGTGACAAATGTCATTGATATGCTGAAATTGCACGAAAACATGCTTATGCAAACAATCTCTGAAATAGCATGGCACAACTCATCCTTATACAGACTCCAGAAATACAGTAGTGAACAGTAACATGAACTCAACAGACTTTAATGACAACGGAAGTGGAAGTGTTTTAAGCAATTGCTACAGTGGGCTGAGATCCGTGTCATGTATTATTTTATGTTAGTGGAAAGTACACGTTACCAGTATTGTGTTACCAATTACCATCACAAGAGGCCTGAGTAATTTCCACTTTAGTCTATTAAGATACCACCCAGATGGAAGCTCAGAACTCAACTAACAGCACACATTTTCCATTTCTATTAATTTCAATAGGAACCGCTCCACAGGAGTTTTTCTGTTAAAGCTTGTGTTACACAAGAGTTTAGCAACCAGTTCAGCAACGCCTCTATTTATCATTGCCGGTGTTAATTCACAAGAGGTTTCCACAGTGTTACATCTGCACTGTTCATTTCATTTCGGTTCCATAACAATCTCTTCCCCCATACAGGACGACGACGTTGTGGCTGCTGAGGTATTTAAAAAATTATTTGTTTTTGCCAAAACAGTATCCCAACAGGCATTCTTCAGTATTGTCCACTGTCTAGTAGGCTCTGAAGGATCAGGTCTGATCAGGCAGTGTGAGTTCTACAGCCCACAAGTTCTTAAGTGTAGGCACTTTACTGTTATAACAGAAAAAAAACACACAAAGCTTAATGTGCTTACAACAATGTTCAAGTCTTGGCCAGCCCAGAAGCTTATTCCAGTCTTATCTTGTTGGAACTGAGTGCTGAGGAGTGGCAAAGAAGGTGTTGGAAAAATAAGAAGGGTTTGCTTTGTGCTGGTCAGGTGAAGGGGACATTTAGCAGCCCTATTCCCAGATCCATACTTGCAATATAATTTGCATTTATGTTTCAATCTATAATTTTACAATGTTCCCACTTTCCAGCCGTCTTAGGTATATGCTACAGTACCTTATAAAAAGCTACCATGATATAAGTGTAGTAATGTATAGTGAAAGCAAGGTACACATAGACAAGCCCAGTAAAGAGCAGAGATGGGACATGCTTTATTTTAAGGGCCATATTTTTTGTTTATTAACTGTTAACAAACAGTTATAAACATGTTAATGTACATTATTTATTTTCTGTAAACTGTTAGTCAATAATATATAATAGGCCAGCTAAAACTGCAAACACCACAGCCCTATGGATGATCAATCAAACACCAGAGCCCTATGGATGATCAATCAAACACCAGAGCCCTATGGATGATCAATCAAACACCAGAGCCCTATGGATGATCAATCAAACACCAGAGCCCTTTGGATGATTAATACCCAGTCAATCATATGCTTGAAATTCGTTCAAATTGTTACTGTAGTAATGTTTAGCAAATTAAATCAGGTTTTTATTAACCCTAACCCTAAACCTAAACTTAAACCTAAACCTAACCCTATCTCTTGCCCTTAGCTAAAAATTAACAATGTTTGTTAACAGTTAATAAAGTGAAAAACAGCCCTTAAAATAAAGTGTGACCCAGAGATGTATGGTACAAAATAGCAAATCATGGTAAGCTAACATAAATTTATCATATAACCATGTGAAAGGCATGGAAAACAGCAAACTGGTCACTTTTATCAAGGCTCAAACATACCCTGAATGGATGCCAATTAATGAAGCTAGATTTCTTTTATTTAATTTTTTTTTTTTTTTTTTTTTTTGAATGCTGTGAGTTTTCATTTACTGCACAGTGGAGTCATTATAATCAAGGAGAGGCTATCTAGTGTTGCTACAGTGCACACAACAATCTAAATAGCAATCAAAAATGAAATCCACTTAGTCATGCACACCACTTGGAATTCCATTCCTTATGTTCGTTTTACAAAATTGAGCTCAGTCATTCACTCCCTGGAATACTTTATTCATTTTGATGACTGGAGATATGAAAGAGGGGGGATGACGTTATTATCAGTAAAATTGTGACAAACTGCCGTGATCAAGCACGGGCATCCGTGATAAGGCCATTAAAACAAACCAAAGGGAAGTGCATATTTTCCACATCACGTCAGCAGCCACCAGAAGTCCCTGCACACATGTTTGTTTAAACTGTCCCAAACAATGTAAAGATACATTTTTCACAAAGTCGATGAACATGTGTGCAGTCTCTTTGGAAACCCTGCTTTCAGTCCACTGGAGTTTAGGTGATAATTGAATGCCCTTGGCTGTGACACTGCTGTCTGTTGAGTTCTGTTAAAAAGATGGACTTTCATGAACTCAAGTAAAACAATGCAATACAGTGTACATAATGCCTTAGTGTTCACTATTGAATTTCTGTCATCTGGGTTCAGTTTCTAAATTCACAAGCGAAATGAGTTTTGTGACCTTAGCCTAGCCTCTTCATGGGAAAAGTCCTTAAGGAAATAGCTGGGGTGGGTGAGAATTCAGCAAGCTTAGAAGCCCAAGCCACACAATGCACTTTCACTGCAACTAAACTCCATACAACTATACTTTTAAATGAGCCACAAGTAATATGTCTTGATACAATTCATAAAAAAGTGATTATTAGACCATATGTTGTGTTATTTTCTAGTGACAAGTGTGCTTGAGATACCAGTGGTTAATACATTCGTGTCTGGTAAGGAGTCACATACAATTAATGACCTCCTATATCTAGTACAGCTCTGACCTTCAAAGAGGACTCAGTAACCTAAATGTTTCACACCAGTAGCTCCATTTGTGCATCTTTAATTATATTTCTTGCATTTACCTGTGTTCAAAACTAAACGGTAGACCAATGGCCTTAGTTCATGAAAATAATCAGTGGATGAAAAAATCGATCTGCTCTAAAATATCAGTGGTACTTATGCATACGGTATGTTACCTCAGCTTATCTGCAACAAATATGACTCTCCGTTCCAGCAGTAGAGAAGCGAAGACTCTAATAACCTGCCGGACACTCAGGCAGCGAAAGAGACTGTCAAAGTCCACATGCTCCAGCCTGGAGTCCATGGGGCGACGCAGCTCAATAACCTAGAACAGGAATTGAACATACTGTAGCATCAGAGTGGAACTTGCTGAGAAGACTCAAATTGTAAAGGATAATTCTAAACAGACAAGCAAAATAAAGATAAAACAATGCAATCATGTAAATCACTGCTTAATCGAATATTGTTAATTGCAGTTTTAACCATACAACTAACTGGACACAGAAACTTCACAGCCTGAAAGCATGCAGATAACAGGGTTGTCTAAGACTGACTGACCTCGTTTCCAGCTCCAGGTAAGAAGGTCTTGACTTTGATGGTTTTCCCCGGCGCAGGGAATGGGGACTCCATCAAACTCCTCATGAATGGATAGACCAGGGCAGCAGAAACCTCTCTCCGCCTCTCCACCTCGTCCAGGATCTATCCAATCACAGGGCAACATTGTCAATAAAAAAACACTTTCCATGATAAGTGTTCATTGTACATTTGTTATAAGTCATTGATACATACATTGTGATGCATTTAAAAGTGCGTTCTTGTTTTATTAACACATCTGTTTTCTATACATATTCATGGGCTTTCATCATTACAATTGTAAATTACAGTCGTGCATTTTAGAAAAATGATCCTGCTCATCTTTAGAACAGTTCACACTTGCACAAGTAAATGTTACCCTCTGACTTTGCTCACCAAGTCTTAAAAATAGGACTACACGAGATTCCACATGAAAACACAAGGACCCATCTCATTAACAGACTGTATAATGAACATGTTTATCCTCTGCTAATGAAATCCATGTCCTAACTTGACATCCTGTAACCAGTTACTAATGGTCCATACCCTCTGTTTCATCTTTTATACTCAGTGGAGCAGGAGATTCATTAGTTGCTTATTAACATCAAAGATCACACTATAACTTCTCGATTTTATCTAAATCAGCCATCACTTTCTGATTACTTGGATCAAGCACCTTTTCCCCCCAAAACGATCATAAACAATAGATTATGGGCTATTTAAGAAACCCCACACCGATACGATTCATTTAAAGTTCCACAATGAGCACACATGAATAAAAGCTGCTGTTAAAAAACCTGCAATGATGATATCACTCAAGAAACCGCTTCTGGAACACACACACACACACACACACACACAAAAACTAAAACCATGGATCAGTGGTTATCCAATTTAAGGGATATGTGAACTATAAGTTTATTTTAATTTCACTGATTAGACTATATTGATGGAGGAAAATAATGGACAGTAAGTCCAGTTTGAATATTAACTACAGTATTTGTATTTTTCTAAACACCTAAAAACTACTCAGCTTTTACTGCTCTGCTTGGACCTGATCTTTTGACAGTCTTCTTAAAGTTCCTGCTGTTATTGCTGAAATTTGGTGAAGGCTTTTGAGGATCCACATAAGCAAACTGTCCCTCACAGGTGAGCCCCACCCTTTCATTGAGTTCCAACTCCATTCATCTTTATGCCTAAACAAGGCTTTCATGTTGCCCTTAGTTGCCAGCGACTCGGATCACAATACTGTTTGTGAAAGCATTACCTCACCTTGGAAAACAAGTCGAAACACCCAAGTCGGCTGATGACACAGTACACTTCGGGCAAGCGAGGGCCTTTTCCACTTGGCTATGAAAGGGAAATGAAATCACATTCAACATACTGCTAAAGCATAAGCAAACACGTTTATCAGATGAAAAACAACAGCTCAGCCCACATCAAAAATGAAAATGAATAGGCAAACTACTGAACTTATGTTTAATGTTAATGAAATGTTAATATATGTTCTGTACACAATTAACAAATCTTTTTTATTCATAAATAATAGAACAAATGCCCAAAGCCAACCTGTCAAGTTTATACATATATCACTGTGCATATGTTTATAGAGTTTCTTTGACCTGATCAGTTTGACTATACATCAATTTCAAGTTTTTCAGATGAAACTTATGTAGTTATTTGGGCGTTGTGAAATCCGTCTGAGCATAGGGATTAGCTTGTATAACTGACTGTCAGGAAAAAAACTTTTGTGCTGCAGGACTAATAAAAATAAGCAGGGGGGACTCCCGAGTGGCGATCCGTAAAGGTACTCGTGTCCAGTGCAGGATGCCCTATAGCCTGGACGTCACCGGTTCGAGTCCAGGCTATTCCATTGCCAACCGTGGACGGGAGTTCCCAGGGGGCGGCGCATAATTGGCTGAGCACCGCCGGGGGGGGGGGGGGTGTTTAGGTCGGCCAGGGTGTCCTTAGCTCACCGCACACCAGCGACCCCTGTAGTCTGGCCGGGTGCCTGCAGGCTTGCCTGTAAGCTGCCCAGAGCTGCGTTGTCCTCCGACGCTGTAGCTCCGAGGTGGCTGCACGGTGAGTCTGCAGTGGGAAAAGAAGCGGTCGGCTGACAGCACACGCTTCGGAGGACAGCGTGTGTTCGTCTTCGCCACTCCCGAGTCAGCGCAGGGGTAGTAGCGGTGAGGCGAGCTTAAATAATAATTGGATATTCTAACTTGGGAGAAAATAATAAAAAATAAAAATAAATAAATAAATAACTAAATAAATAAATAAGCAAGCAGGTAACAATAGTATACTATGGGGAAGAGTATTGTATTATACCACTTTGTTTCACAGGGATGCATTCTGGGTTCTAAATGTAACAAAACCAGTGCTCAATAGCACCCCCTTTGACGCAAGCAGTCTCCTGGCTTCTGTTTCATTGCGTATAAACTTTGGATATGACTTACTATTGTCTCTGGAGAGTTAACAGATAGATGCTTCAGATTATGAATCCCCTGCAGGTGCGTGCCTCATTGTATTTAAGGAACGGCAAAGAATTTCTGCTAACTAAACCCATATGAATCTGTTCACGGATCAAACTTGCTTATTGTTTCTCTCCAGCTTGGTGAAAAAAACCTAATCTTTCTTGTCCATATTAGGTATAAAACTGTTTCTAAAATGAGTGATTTTAGTATGCAAGTATGCAGAGTTTGGTTAAAATCACAGTGAGGAATCTAAAGGAATGTCGACAGAATGCCAGGCCTTGGACTACCACCAGCCAAGGAGCTGCTTAAGCTGTGCGCCAGTGAAAACACACTGTACACGTCTCAGGACCTCTGTATGTTCAGAACTACAGCTACTTCATGTTATCACACTGGGCTTTAAGGGTCACATTTTCAAAGTGTTCACTCAAGTCATTAATTAACACAACCACAGGGAATTACTGCAACTCATATGTCTCTGAAGTAATCTCAAGTTGTTGGTTTCTCAGTTTTGTAACATTTTGTTCTTTTCAAATGTGTTATGGCAGGTGTTCGATTATTTATTTTTTGTCCAACCTCTACATAAAAGGTATACAAGCTGACCCCTGGCACAATCCGCCTCATAAATATGAGACAGTAACATATACTGTAGAAAGCTAAGACAGAACTTCCTTGAAAATGTTTGGGTTTGCAAGCATTTTTCTCTGGCATATCTAATGTATTGTACTTTTTTATTCAAACTTGGCATCCATCAAGGTCAGCAAGCTGAACTTTAAATGAAGGAGAAGCCAGTGTCAAGGCAGCATTTACCCGTTTTCCTGATGACAAGTGATTGTGCAAACATTTCATACCCCCCCCCAAAAATGCCTGATTCTAAAGAAGTATGTTTATTTTAATTCTAAATGTAACCACGGTAACTGATGACACAAGGTTTGTAAAGTTTTGGCTTGCTGTACAACTGGGAATTCAGCCAGTGTCAGCTCGTCATTAAACCAGTTCCATAAAAAGCAAGAAAAAACTAAAACAAGACAAGCTCTATTGATCTGTGGACTAATGCAATTAAATAAGGCTCTGACCAAGGTTTTACAATCCATTTTCTTACCTATTATTAGCACTAGCAAGATTATCACTGGTCCAATTTTCATCTACAGAAGGTCTTTGTGTATTGTCTTGTGTTTTAAACTTCAATTTGTAATATGCAGATATTTTATATAAGCTATTGCTGTCGCTTCCTCATACCTGTTCACTTCTCACACCATATGACCTACAACAAAAGTGTTGTAGTGTTGCACTAGTGTTTTATTACAAAATCTGCATATCTAAAACATACTCCGCCCCAGAGGTAAACCCATTTAAATAATTACTCCTTTATAACAATGCTAATGCTAATGAATTACAAAAAATGAAATGTATTAAACTAACCAGCAGTCTTCTGCAGTATCCAAATCTTCTGCTTCCATCTTCTCCAGTCAGCATAAATGAAAAGGTTTCGCTGCATTCAAAACAATAATAATTGCACGTATGTTATTTAAAGTCAAGCTGTGTTATGTCCCTAGCTTTACATGGCATGGATCAGAGTGGTAGATTTTAGAACGAGAGTTCACCTGCTGTACTCCAACACTGGGGTCCAGTCCTTGACATCAGGAAAACAGAATTGTGGGATAGCTTTCAGGCGCCCCTCAGCTTCCCTCATTTGTTTGGTCGGCCTCTCAAGCTGTGAGAAGAGGTTCCAGTCAACTTCATTCTTAATTTCTCTGCACTCTTTATGGATACAGGGAACCTTGTACTAAACACCACTTACTCTATAGTGCCTAGAGAAATGGAGATTTTCATTTGCTTAAAAAGCATTGTGTGTAGCCAAACGTCTTGTTTTAGATGTATACTTTTTTGTTAGTACGGGAGACTAGCTTTTACATGTTGAAACCATAACTTTTTTGTAACCCAAACTTTGACATGCTAAAATATATACATGTTGACTAGGAAAAGGGAAGGAAAATTGTTCTAAAACTGTACTAAGTTCACTTTCAAAGAGAATAGAGTGAAAATAAATGAACCATGAAACAGGGTCATGCTATAGCTAAAAGACAGACACTGAATGAAAATAAAGTCAGTGATCTAAACTTAACACAAACTTTTAATTTACATCCCTAAAATTCTATTGAATCAGTGAAACAAAACAGTCTTGGAAAGCAATTGAAGGAAAATTATACTCCATGCGGTCTCCAGTACAACAAGCTGTGCTGTACAAATGCATGATTTAGAGGTGGTGGGTTATGAGAAATAAACTGGGCAACAACAGGCCTGCAAATCTAAAGACCCTTGGGATGCTGGCTATCCAACAACCTATCAGTCCATGCTTCCATTAAACTGCTTCCCAAGGTGAAGCTTTCATCCATGATGACTGCTTCTTGTATAGAGTTGGCCCTGGTCCCTTCTTAAGATGATTAACAAGACCCCTCTGTTTGCATACTGGTACCAGATTACAATAAATATTAACAATCTTAAAACCATGGTTTGATTGGCTCATTGTATTAAACATTGCCAGGAGAAGGACCCCTGTACACACAAAATTCCAATCAACAAAGCACTGTACTTCTTAAAATAAAGAGGGGGCTCTGTTTACTTAACATGTTAATGTTCCTCTTAAATTCATATGTGAATCCCTTTTAAGCAAACCACAATGCAGTGTTATAATATAACAGCATACACTATTGCCCACAAGCTTCCTTGGTTTATCTACTTCTTTTCCTCTTATTTCAACTCCAAATCTCCTAGGCTTCTCTTTGGCAGGGATATGACAGCTAGAATATTTTCATACCCAAGGGAACACCCCTTTGTAAACAAACAATTCTTTTTAAATACAAAATTAACTACCACAGCAACGACTTCCTTACTTCTCAATAACCCAGCCAGCCCAAGTCTATTCGCAACACACTCGCCCACCATCTTCACCGCTCCTGTACCTTTGGGAACTGGTATGTTACGTCAGGGATGTAGGAGTTCTTGGAGGGTTTCTTCTTCAGGGACACCACGACAAAGTACTCAAACAGCTCCCGCTCCTGCCATTGAATCAGCTCCAGCTCCAGGGTCCGGTAACTTGGAGCCCGTCTGAGCATGGACTGGAGGTGGAGCAAGCGCTGAGTGTGAGCTGCAGAAGGAACAACACCAAGACAGTGGGAGGGGGTTACACAGGGCAGTCAATGGGCTCGGGTGTTTACTCAGCTCCCCATGGTGCCCCTGACTGGCACGATGGCCACAGGAGTAGAACGAGACTTCCACTTCCATTTGTGTAAAAAAGCTTAGGCAAGAAGCCTAGCTGTTTAAGATTATTGACACCAACTTGTTTTTCAAATGCTACAATTATATGGTGCCATCAAACTGTTATGTTAGTACATTATTAGATTAACAATTTAGATGTATGCTTTATAGTTGAATGGATAGCAACTTAGAACATCAATTACCAATACCACCTTCAGTCATACTCCTATAATACCACCTTAAAAAATCAATTACCAAAACCATCTACAGCCATACTCGTACAATACCACCTTAAATCGCCTGTGAGCTGAAGCTATCATGTGTATTAGTTTAAACGGACTTAGTAATCTATGTTTTAGGGTTTGGTTTTAAATACTGCTGGAAGCAAGAAAAACAAAAGTGACAAAAAAAAAAGATTCTCGTTTGTTTTCATTTTTTGCAAATCTGCCAAGGTTTAAATTAAATAGCTACCCAGTGATTCATCCTTGAAGCTATTCCATTAACACACTAGCAGTATCAATCTGATAAACTAAAATGCAATGACAAAGTAAATTTGAGTGTACTACAGTACTTTTCTTTTCGATATATTTCTAATAAACTAAGGAAGCATTTTTGTTTGGAACCTTTTAATTGGGGAGTTTAATTCAGTTTACCCTGCAACATTAATTTACATATTGTTTGAGAGTAAATAGACAGAAATATGAACTACTGAATATTCAAATAATTATCGAGCTAGTGGTGTGTTGTAATGCATCTCTTCGTTTATCTTTTAGTAATTTAGTAATTGCTTTTGTAGTTCTCTTGTCAGGGGTCAGTTTTCATAATGCATACTAAAATGTCATGTGAAATTCACCCTAAAAGCAACATTTCACATGATATAGTAAGTAGGACAGAACAGTAGTAAAACAGTACTTATGTCCTGGTTTAATGGGCTTTCAGATCTTAAAACACAGCTAGCATGCAAATCTGTCACAAATGTATATGTGGTAGGCATATTCCGTAGACAAAACAAGATTCCAGCGTCTCAAAGAGACAGCAGTACAGTGCAGTGGGGTGCCAAGCGATCTGGAGACTGAGGCATGACTGTGCTGAGCGACCTCTCACCTTTGAACCTGTCATCAGAGTCGCTCTCACTCTCACTGTTCTCATCTGCAAAACACATATAAACAAGTCAGAAACACCCAGAAACACACACAGCACTAGGCAAAGTTGCATCACTTATCATCCATAAGCAGTATTTGTATTATCTATTAGATTTATGTTTAGAAGAAAATTCATACACTCTCATGTAAATGTAAACAAATCTTTAAAAACAAATGTCTGTTTAATGTAATAAATTGGCAACATTTTTACAGTATATCTGTTTTTATACATACACTAGCATTATTTAAGTATCTTTGTGCTAGAATCTACATTGTTGTGGCAATTTATTTTGATAAAAAGGACAATACCTCGCAATGATGATGTTTCGATATTGGACATTGAAAGTTTCTTCAGCCTTTTCTTCCCCGTTTCAAGACTGTAGATATTATTAATCCTTTGGACAAGCTGCAATGAAATGCACAAAATAGAAAAAAGGCGGCGTTAAACTGGAAAGCAAATATGACAGTCTGTTAAGCCATGCTTAAGGAAGCAGTTAAAGAGTTTGATAGAAAGAATTGATATGAAATAAGATGTGCAATAAGACAGACAATTGAGACAGACATTAACTATAGATATTAATTAGAAAATCCCTTGTCAAATTCTGATCAAACTTGAAAAGGACACTCAGCAGGAAGTTATTAAGAGTGTCAGAATCTGGTACTGCATGGAGGCACCCTGTCTGTCTGTCATGCTCTCTGTCTGTATGTTACATATATCTAGAGAAGCTATGAAACTGGACATACTTCAGTACAATCTTTTGAGAGTATCAGTATATGGGTGTATACAAAGGAATCTATCAGTCTGTATATCATGTCTACAAGTAATAGGATAAATGTGATCTACAGTACTTTTTCACATTAATGTTAGCTCAAATTTAGAATCTACAGCTATGGCCAAAAGTTTTGCATCACCCTATGGAATTAACACAGTTAATGAAACCTGCTGAATAATGTTACGCTAACATGTTAAATTACATTTCAAAATCGAACATGAAATACTGTACTACTATTATGGTTGCCAGTAGACTTTTTTTGCCATTTATTTTTACATGATGTAAAATAAAAGATCTAAATTATGTTCATATAGTTTTTGGTTTTTTTTTATGGCAGGGGGTGACTGTCACTGCCATGCTTGTTGATGGCGGGGTGTGTCACCTTGGGGACCCTCCTGGGCCTGCGTGTGGAGAGCTCGCTGGTGGTGCTCAGGCTGTCCTCGTTCAGCCTGCAGGAGGGTGGGGGCACACTGAGCTGGGGCAGGAGCAGCATGTCATCATGGCTGTGCCTCTTGGAAAGCCGAGGGAGACGGTGGCTCTTCCTTTCTGAGGGCCCTGGGAGGCGCAGCGACTGACTGCTGGGCTTTGAAGGGAGCTTGAAATGAGACAGTTTCAGATTAATATCAAACTGCTTTTACTGGTGATGAGTTGTGGTGGTGTAAGTTTTGTCAATTAATCTATTCCCCCCCTTTATCTTTTGTAGACCAAGTCCAGTCAACTTACAGTAGACCCCTAATAGGCGCTTAATATGCAGTATTAGTAGAATGGGGTTATTACAAAAAAAAAAAAAAAACGTCCCCAAACATTATTGATGGACATGACACTGTACGTTGTATCACATTTAACATTATAAAACCCAATGTTATATCATTACGTTTTAATCTGCTATGAAATGAATTTATTTTATCCTAAAACTGTTTTTAAAAATACTATGTTTAAATCTGCAGTATTCATTGTTGACCAATTGAAGAGGAACTGTGAAATGTTATTTTAAAATAAAAACAACCACATAGGAAATGATTATATGTTGTAAGCACACGTTCCTCTAAACTTAACAGGTGACTAAATCACTCAAGAGTTACAGCATTTTTTAACACACATGGCACCTGCACCATTCAGGCTAACTTATGGGCCCAGGGCTTTAGGACAACCAGCATTGTAAACCTGTGCAACCTCCTATTTACAGTATTTTACTAATTCCTTCCAAGAGAATAGTTGCCTTTTATTACAACTGTCCACAGGAATGTATATCTTTCAGACTTTCTCACTTCCATAGCATAATGCTTTAATTAATAATAATAATAATAAAAATAATACTTCTGGGTCTTGTTTTACAACAGGACTGATTATTCCATTACAAGTGATAAATTACCTGGGGTGGTGTAGTGTACTTCCTGTCCTGAGGAGTCCACATCCTGTGCAGTGAGTTCTCAGATGACAGTTTGGATTTTCGGCCCAGAGATCGGCCTTTCAGGTCCACATCCTCGTAAGGATTCTCTTTGGGGGATTCTGAGTGGTGTTCAAGGAGAGAAAAAAACAGACTGCAGGAAAGTTGTTTAAAAGAAATAACGAAAGGGAAAAAAAAAGCACGCAAGTGTTTTAAAAAAAAAAACAAAAAAAAAAAACTCCTTGGCTTACAGTATGAGTCATGCTGCTGCCAGCAGCTGGAAAAGTTTTGAAATAGACTGCTGGCTGTATTGACCATTAATTCTGGTGTCTGTCACAATAGTTACCACCAGGCAACAGCTAAAAGAAGAAAATGTATTTTCAAGACATTAGGAAGACCATGAGTCAATGCACTTGCATGTCTGCAGCCAAAGGTTAAGAGGTTTCCTTGGGCTTGACATTGACTAATTTGTTTGAAAGGAAATTATTTAATTGTATTTGTTAATGACAGCATGTACCATTATCATAAGAAGCTTTTACATATTGCAGTAATTTTGTGGCTCATTGATTAATAGATCGTTTTAGTGGTTTAATGGAGATTTCAGAACACTAATGACTAGGACCCTTTTCACACTTGCAATTTGAGGGCTTCAGGGCCACATTTTCTCATATGTGAATGCTCCAAAAAGGAAAAGGCAGCCCAGGGCCGGCCCAGATTTAGGCAGTCATTTCGATGTAGCCCAGGGCCTGCAATGTTTTAGGGAACTTTAAATCTTCCTTTTCTGTTTCAAAATGTTTAGAATGTTAGAATGTCTTACTTATATCCTGCTGAAACGTTTTAGAGGTTTATATCATTACTGTACAAAGTTTACAAAATGACCCCTGTAAGCTATATTGGCGCTTGTAATATGACTGCATAATAACAGTGCTTGGGGGGAAATTATGTGTTTCTTTTGCAGCCAATGAAGCTGAAAGTAGGTATTAACTGCTCTGGTTAATGCATTCAAAATCATTTTTGGAGACAGCATATTTATTAAGTGTTCACATTAAACTCTTATATTTTATGCTTTAGCAGCTTACAAAATAAACATATTTCTGCCAGGTTTGATAATAGAACAACAAAAAGTACAGTAGATTGGTTGTAGAACCTACTGTATTTATATGGCAAGGGAATCGCTATAAGAGAGTTTGGTTTGCATATCTTCAAGTGTTCTATTTTTACCACAATTTCAAGGATATGACCTGCAGTAGTTTTCTATAAAAAAAAAATAGTTAGCTATAAAAAGACTTGCACTTCTACATTCTTCTTAATCTTCAAAACAGGATTATCTACCTAGTTAATAAACTGTATAATTGGTGTACAATGCTCAATGTGTGTTTGGTATTTCTGGTGTATAAATACAAAAGCAAGTTGGTATATTTAAAAACATTAACGTTTTCAGTTTCTTTTATTTTAATGTGTGCAATCATTCTGTGTATTCCTGATCAAACCACACACCACCTTCTGGAAACGAGAAAGCCAAAGACAGCTGGACAGTTCCCATTCTACAGCAGCATTGACTCTAGCTGGAAACTAGTTACATATTAATATCATAAAGAACAATATGATTGAAGCAATAGCACTACTCAGAACAGTTGAAAGGGCATTTAATCTTCTGTTCCTTTCCACAGAAAGGCGAATGATATGTTTTTACTAATATTTAGCAATTATTTCTGCTTTGCTTGAAATTAGAAGGCCTGAACAACAGCTGCCCTTGAATTGTTTCTACTGGCAAATTAGTAGTATTATTTCACTGCATTGGAATTTCATAATGTACTGTATTACAATGGGAATTCACACATAAACACTCTCCACTAATGGTAAGGTAATGTAGTCTAAGGGTCTGTTAACTCAGAGGGGTTCTGGGTCATAAAATCATACGGCATAAGTAAGTAAGAATGTAAGCACTGCAACTGGAGGGGATTACAGGTCATTAGTTAGTTTAATCACAACACACTTATTCAATGCAGCATAGCTGGCACAACCCAATGCAACATGGGCCCGTATGGGCCTCCAATGATTTCATTCCAAAGTATACACCCCAGACTGACCTGGCTGGTTACCTGAGCAAACAAACATGGCACACTACATTTAGATTCAACAAGCTCAAGGAAGAGGGAACTCATTTTACAAAGCACGCACCCTCATCACTTTCATTACCACTATAGAAGATTTACTAATCTTCCTGTGCACTTACTTTGTGTTCAAAAAATTGTGTCCCTCAACTTCAGGACAGTTAAAGAAATGAATACTGGACGTTCAATCAATATGTAAAAGCACATACTGTAAATTTTGGATTTGGTAAACAGGCTAATTAGAAACATTTTAAATCACTTCAGATAAAGGACTAAAAGCAAGTCATAGAATTTTATCATAACAGAAGGACAGCTGTTTATATTACCAATGACATGTATGCGTCACAAAAGGATTAATGAAACATGATTTTTTTTTTTCAGTTGGCCTGACTGTGGTTATTACTATATATAACAATGCACTCTTTCTCACTCTAGGAACTTGGCAGTTATTTTGATCCAAACTTACAACATGACTTATTAAAGACCATGTAGGGCTACATCCAATTAAACTGCAAATGTCACACTTCATTATAAGCAGAACCCCACCCCGATCAAGGTTTCTCACTCAGAACCATCGTGTTATTTCTAGGGCTGTATTAGAAGGTTCAAAGGTTTGTTTTCGCTAGCCAGGAATTCGAAGATTGTTTTAAACCTTCGAAGGTTCGTCAGACGCCATTCACACACTGTGTTTGCTTTTTTTGTTTTTTTCTGTTAACAGAAATCGTTTGACAATTTGTGAATACTATAAATCATACCATCTCGACAGTAAAGCGATAGCGTAAACTGTACTGAAAGAAATGTCTCGAAACCCGTCTGTTGTTTGAGATTTTTTTTTGTTAAATGACCGGACGACCAAAAAAAACTGTTGAATGCAAACCGTGCAAGCGACTGTTGATGTATCATGGAGGCACATCCAATCTCTGGGGTCACTTTACAATCATAAGTTCATATTATTATTATTATTATTATTTGTAGTAGTAGTAAAATGTGACTGTGACTGATAACCTGCTTGAAACGGTGACTGTTAAATTAAGTTTGTTTTGCCTAAGTCCACTGCAGTTAGTGCTGCTGCAATGCAAGCTTATGCACAAGCAGCATCAATCATGGAGTTTCCATGCGGGTCAATTTACACGTGAAATGGAGATGCGCGTGCGCATTTGGGAGAATTACTCATGTAAATCAGGTTTGTGGCCGAAAAAAACGACCAAAGAGAGGGATAGGGTAAATATCATTTACTCGTGTAAATGATGAAACACATGGGAAATCCATGCCCAGTTTCGCATGGAAACCCGCATTTCACGTGTAAATGTTAATGAGCGTGTTTATCTTTAACTATATTATTACAAGGGAGCAGGTCAGTTGTTACTGTGGATTCCAAGACGGCAGAAAATAGTGGCTGAAGAGTGATTTTATGGTTAGCAGTGGTGTAGTTCACCCTAATGATAATGCAGGTGCCTTTTTTATTTTTGTTTTTTGCTGTGTCTGGCCTGTCATGTTGTATATCTCTTGTGGGTTTACAGTTCTGTATAAAGCCACTTACCATGAACTGCATTAAGCTCTTGTTATAGCAGCTGTTTGAGAATATCCTTGCTGTAAAAACTATGCTAAAGTTAAACACGAAGAGCAAGTGAGCTGCTTAAATGTCTAACTGAATTAATTCCCGTCCTTTTTTTGATCCCAGCTATGTCCAAAGACAATGTGTGTCTGCCCTCCAAGTTAATAAATATAGTTGGTGAAATGGATGTCATAAGCCAGCTCGATCGCCCAAAACAGCGCAACAACATCCAAGCTGTTGATGCCCTCTCAGAACTGACCAAATAAAATTGCAAATGAACGTATTGATTGTGTTTTATTTGTTTGCATCATATTTATCACAACAGTAAATCCAACACAACTTACAAGAAAGGAGAGAATCTCTGACAACACGAGCCTCAGATCGCTGCTGTCCAATTGAAACTGGAGGCTTAGGTAACCTTCACAGTTGCCAAGTCCGCTTATAATAAGCAGGATTGGGCTTGTTTTTGAGAGTCGCGGGTTGGATTTTGCATAACCAAAATCCAATGGGTTGTGCTTGTTTTGGGCTTGTTTAGGGCTTGTTTAGAAAGGCAATGCTGCTTTTTTTTTCTCGTGAGACTTGGCAACACTGGTAACCTTCCCCGTGTGTCTCACAGGCAGTCTGATTCCTGAACACCTAATTTTGTTGTTGCCAAGAGTTTGTGCAGGATACAGCAGGCAGTGGCAATAAGTGCCCACTAGCTATATTTGCCCAAGGGTGGTGTTGCATGCATCCTCAGCAGCTGTCAGCAGGCAGGGTTTCTAAGCAAGGGTAGTATATGCAGCATCACTTGATCCCCTATATGCTTGATTGCCTGAATGAAAGGGATATATATATATATATATATATATATATATATATATATATATATATATATATATATATATATATACAGTACTGTGCAAAAGTTTTAGGCAGGTGTGAAAAATGCTGTAAAGTAAGAATGCTTTCAAAAATAGACATGTTAATAGATTATATTTATCAATTAACTAAATGCAAAGTGAGTGAACAGAACAAAAATCTAAATCAAATCCATATTTGGTGTGACCACCCTTTGCCTTCAAAACAGCATCAGTTCTTCTAGGTACACTTGCACAAAGTCAGGGATTTTGTAGGCATATAGTCAGGTGTATGATTAAACAATTATACCAAACAGGTGCCAATGATCATCAATTCAATATGTAGGTTGAAACACAATCATTAACTGAAACAGAAACAGCTGTGTAGGAGGAATAAAACTGGGTGAGGAACAGCCAAACTCAGCTAACAAGGTGAGGTTGCTGAAGACAGTTTACTGTCAAAAGTCATACACCATGGCAAGACTGAGCACAGCAACAAGACGCAAGGTAGTTATACTGCATCAGCAAGGTCTCTCCCAGGCAGAAATTTCAAGGCAGACAGGGGTTTCCAGATGTGCTGTCCAAGCTCTTTGAAGAAGCACAAAGAAACGGGCAACGTTGAGGACCGTGAGACGCAGTTGTCGGCCAAGGAAACTTACTGCAGCAGATGAAAGACACATCATGCTTACTTCCTTCGCAATCGGAAGATGTCCAGCAGTGCCATCAGCTCAGAACTGGCAGAAAACAGTGGGACCCTGGTACACCCATCTACTGTCCGAGAAGTCTGGTTAGAAGTGGCCTTTATGGAAGGCTTGCGGCCAAAAGCCATACCTCTGACGTGGAAACAAGGCCAAGCGACTCAACTATACACGAAAACACAGGAACTGGGGTACAGAAAATGGCAGCAGGTGCTCTGGACTGATGAGTCAAAATTTGAAATATTTGGCTGTAGCAGAAGGCAGTTTGTTCGCCGAAGGGCTGGAGAGCGTACACGAATGAGTGTCTGCAGGCAACAGTGAAGCATGGTGGAGGTTCCTTGCAAGTTTGGGGCTGCATTTCTGCAAATGGAGTTGGGGATTTGGTCAGAATTTGCTGAGAAGTACAGGCAGATACTTATCCATCATGCAATACCATCAGGGAGGCATCTGATTGGTCCCAAATTTATTCTGCAGCATGACAACGACCCCAAACATACAGCGAAAGTCATTAAGAACTATCTTCAGCGTAAAGAAGAACAAGGAGTCCTGGAAGTGATGGTATGGCCCCCACAGAGCCCTGATCTCAACATCATCGAGTCTGTCTGGGATTACATGAAGAGAGAGAAGCAACTGAGGCTGCCTAAATCCACAGAAGACCTGTTGTTAGTTCTCCAAGATGTTTGGGCCAACCTACCTGCCGAGTTCCTTCAAAAACCGTGTGCAAGTGTACCTAGAAGAATTGATGCTTGATGCTGTTTTGAAGGCAAAGGGTGGTCACACCAAATATGGATTTGATTTAGATTTTTCTTCTGTTCACTCACTTTGCATTTAGTTAATTGATAAATATAATCTATTAACATGTCTATTTTTGAAAGCATTCTTACTTTACAGCATTTTTTCACACCTGCCTAAAACTTTTGCACAGTACTGTATATATATATATATATATATATATATATATATATATATATATATATATATATATATATATATATATATAAACGTCTCTGCAGGTTTTCAGCCATGGTGATCTGCAATACCTGTTGGTCAGTTTCATTTTATACTAATTTTCATTTTTAATTAATGAGTGGTAAGATAAATTAGTTGAAACATTAGTTCACTACTAACGACGTGACACCACGCTAATGACATTTGAAAAATAATTTGGGCAAGAGCAGTAAAACACATTATTAACCAACCTGGCACGAGGTATTTTGCTTTATTACAGCAGCTTAGATTCACTTGTGTAGCAGGTCTCTGGAAACCACATTTTCACAAAATTTCACTAGTAATCGTCAAAAACAGCACAAGTTCTTTACGCATAGCTAATTGACATATCAACCCCCACCTTTCCTATTCATTTGCATGACATCAGGTGAAAAGCCCGGTTTACTCAAGTAAAATAAACTGAGCGAACAGAAACACAATAAAACATTTTACACAAGACATTTTTCTCGTGGAAAATGTCTCGAGTTAAAAAAAAACTTGCATGGAAACCCCATTAATTACGTGTAAATAAACAACGTGTATTTGTGATTACTGTTCTACATAATGTATTTTTAAACTACATACTAATGTTTTATTCCATTTATATGGATTACCTGTAAAATAATAGGATTTTCAACCAAATATAAACAAGTAGCTATGGTGACGTCACCATTAAATTATGCAAATTAGTACCATCGACGGTTCGAACCTTCCCTCGGTAATGTGTTCCGAACCTTCGAAGTTCAAAATGTACCCTTCGTTACAGCCCTAGTTATTTATATAACATTTATAATTATGGTAATAGATAAACACAAAATATAATAAGCAGAAATTAGGACAATGGCTTATTTACCATTCATGGTAATCTGAGCCAATAAGCCTGAATAAGCAGTCAATAATTACCAGGGTTGCGTTATACTGTACATACTACCCCAATACAGTCACTCAAGTTGCTGAAGGGCAGTGGTACATGCTTTACCCGATGCAGTTTAAACTATTTTCTGTTACTTTAAAGTTGCCCTTGTATTGTAAATATAAGGACTGAACCTTATTAAAACTCTACCATCATGTCCTCCAAAGTACAGTTCTGCTGCCAGAGATAATGGGCATCTCTATGAAGTAGCCTGAATTGACTCTTAACATAAACAGCAACAAAATAAATCAAAATCTTTTCATACTTCATTTACTAAAGCCGCAACTATTCAGATCAGTTAAATCAGGCTCTACACACATATAGGGGATGCAATATTAATTTGAACCATGACTGTCAAATTCCACAGAGCCACAGCAAGACAGACATTATATAACCCACATGTGAATCTTGGCAATCACTTTCATGCTGCCCATGGAAACAGCCTGTCACAGTGCAGTAGATTAATAGGCATGCTCCAGTATATTATATATATATAAATAAAGGATTAATTATTACACACATTTTTCATTCTTGCTAAATGCTATTTCCTTCCATAAATTAGCAAGGGAACTAGATACTGTATACATAAGAACAAGCATTCATAAAGAATAAAATAAGTAATGAAAAAGCACAATAAGTTCCTCTTGGATGGTACACTGAAGAGTGTCCTATATAGTATTTATTTATGAACTTCTGCCAGACTCATGTAAAGTGTTTACTTTATGAACATAAACCGATATCCCTGACTTAACTATTTTTAAGTATGACAAACCACTATTTTTTTCAAAATGTCTTACAAATGTAATTGAATTTAATAATGTACAATTAGTGCGACCAAGCTGCTTGATTGATTACCATGATGGCATTGAACAGCATTTAGTTTCCCTGTAGAAGTTTTCCCGATGTCACTGTATGGTTTACATAAGGTGACACTTCTATGTTTCCAAAAGTCATGATTCACAGGCAGAACTAAAAAAAAAAAACACAGACTGGCAAATATATTTGAATACTTCCTATACTTTAATGTAACTTAAATAAGTAGCCTATGTAAGGCATTTCAATGGTTGTATGAGTTTTACAGAGCCTAGTTTATTGTATTTTGTTGTCCATTGTGTGTATGTGCTTTTATATTTATCGCTGCTGGCTGAAAAGTTCCACATAAGGTAAATATGCGGTATTTCCTAGCATCTATTTAAAGCTAACAAAGCACGAACACACTCAGTATTACAGCATCAGCTCTAGAGTCCTACTGACTAGTGCTGTGTGCGGCCTGGGCATAAGTACAACTGAAAAATATCAGCATGGAGAATTCTTACCTACAATGTCTTCATAAGCATTCTCTTCTAAAGTGCTCTTGGAACTGAATTGGCTGCGGGTGTCAGGCGAGGCAGTACCATTCTTGGTCGGGGAGGGGGTATGTGAGGACTGGAGGCTTGCAGCATCTTCAAACTCAAAGGATTTTCTAGTAAACACAAGTAACAAACTGTGCATCATTAAATGGTTTGCTCTTTCCACTTTTAATCAGCCAGGAGGTAGAAAAGTTAAAAAAAAATGTTTTACAGCCCTGATTCATTTTTGACATCGATAGCTGGTCGATTACATTCTAGAGACCACCTTAGGAGATCAAAAACAAATCGTGAGCATTTAACAGCGTGAGATATTTCAGCTTGAAACAATATGCTTATACTAACGGGAACCTCTGATTAGCATGTAGGGTGATGAGGCACATTGGCATGGGAAAGCTTGGATTGACACTGTCAGTGCAGTACCTTACCCGTGCTCTGGATTCATACAATAGTGAAAACATAAGCTCTCTAAATTGGCCACTTCTGTTGTTTAAATGAGAAGAGATTTCTTCCACTCACTAGGCTTGATGCTAGCCCTAACCAAAGTACTAATTTTAGGCTTTCATCTAGGCAATAGACACAGGGAGTAAACCCAAAACCTCCAAATACCGTCTAATCCAACATTATCCTGGCCAGCCCTGTGTTTATTAAAAAAAAAAAAATTCATAATACATTGGAAATTTAATTTCAAACTTGCAATTTGATTATGTTCCTTGGTTGATTTATCATAATTCTAAGTCATCAACAATTGCAGCTATACGCTTTGCAGTTTTAATTATCCAAGATACTGCAGTTGAAAATACTGTTTGTTGCCATCTTTTTCCACCAGTTTATAAAACATTCCTCTCTGGATTTGAAATTAATGGGTTTCCACAAAGCTATTTGGAACTTGTTGAAAAGACTATATGAAATTTAGAATGTTTTACAGCTTTGGAAAGGAATCGGCTTCCATTCAGAAAAGTCTGTCTGTTTTGAATTATACAATAGTTCAACTGGATTGTATTATAGGGTTTATACCTTTGGTTTTACTTTTGACTATATTCTTGTTGTAAAATGAAAGGACTTTCTTTACAGCGCCATTATTTTCTTTCCTGTCATTGTAGTTGACTTGTTACAGTGCAAGCCACCTTTTCATCATGTCAACAGGGAGGCAGGGACATGAAAGCATATAGGGGGCGCCCACATCAGCGAGGGCAGAGCCTGCTGTGTGAATGTGCTGCTGTGAGAGTGCAAGACTGTTTGTTGTTTTTGGTGTGGCCCAGGGAATAATCGTCCCAATAAACCGTGATTTCCAAATTAAAGCTGAATCCAGGCAAAATTACCACTGCACAATCAGAGTTACAGTGAAATATAATGATAATATTGTGGACTACGGATGGGTTTGTAATTGTTGGAATATATTATGTACCTCTTTAGAAAATGAATGTGCATCACCAGCTCTGGTGTGTATTTTGGAGCGGTTTTATTCTGAACATTGTGGTATGTACTTAAAATAAGAAAACACAAAAGTCACATGCAGAATAAACATAATAAATATAACGAATAGTAAAAAGTAAACCCTGACCTGTGTCCTTTACCCTTTGCTATATTCTCAGGCCACTTCTGATGTGGAAAACCTGCAAAACTTAATAATCTTCTGTCATAAGAAGTCTCAGCAGACATAGAAAGAATTCACTCTTGATTTGAAAAATAAACATTTAACTGCATTAATTTAGCTTCTTTTGCCACTTCAGCATTCTTGGAGCACATATCAGTGACTCATATAGGACTAGATAAATGGTCTCGGGGTCGCAGAATTTACCAAACAACCAAACATTTTATAGTATTACTAGGTATGAGTCCAATGTAAACTGAATGGAACTTACATGAAGACATGCATCACTAACCAGCAATATTTGAAAGCATCTTCAAAACATTTTTCTGCAATTTCCTTAGTTAATGCACACACCCCACCCCCTTTTTTAATAATTGTACTGATTGCAGCTGAACTACTATTTATTTCTTAGCAGACGCCCTTATCCAGGGCGACTTACAATTGTTATAAGATATCACATTATTTTTTATATACAATTACCCATTTATACAGTTGGGTTTTTACTGGAGCAATCTAGGTAAAGTACCTTGCTCAAGGGTACAGCAGCAGTGTCCCCTACCAGGGATTGAACCCACGTCAAGAGTCCAGAGCTCTAACCACTACTCCACACTGCTGCCCTAGTAATAAAAGGGCAAAATATCTCGCTGCTTAATGGCGGCAGTAAAAAAAACACATACAATATACAATAAGCCCAGCTTACATATTTACCTGCTAATGCTAACCACAATGAATTGTGCTCCAGACATGACCCTGCCAAATGAAGACCCTGAAGAGACTTGTGAAATGTAGATAAAACAATTGTCTTTCTATTTTTCATTAAAGACCATATAACTTTAAGAAACATATATAGAATTGCAAGTTCTTTCATTAATTGACTGCAAAACAGCTCTCTTGGGCTGCAAAATGAAGACATTCAAAGACTCTTACCTGTTCTGTACCTTCCTGTGGAAGATGCTCTCTTTCTTCTGTCTCCTGGTGACAGGTGGTGCTGGAGTTGATGGAAGTGGGGGAGGGGATGCAGAGGTTGTGGTGGGAGATAGTCCATTACTAGGTGTGCTTTTGTGGTTGCTGTCAGCTTCGTACTCAAAGGTGCGTTTGGGTTTGGGTACAGGGTTTACTGAAGTGTTGTCAGGATTTTCGGGAAGCAGTTCAGGACAATAGGAGCTTTCAGAACTCACACTGAACCTTTGCTTCATTTTAGAAACCTTGTCAGGCCCGGGGGTAGAATCTGGTTCCGTTACCACAGAGCTGAAGCTGCCCCTTTTGCTGTTGCACACGCTTCCGGCATCATCTGGGGAGCCTATAGTGAAGGACTTCTTTCGCACCTTGTCCGTTCCATAGCAATTGCTGAGGAACTGAGGAGGACCCCGACTGGGGCTGTCCTTCAGTGCCTGCTCGATTTTCTGTATCCTGTTCAGCACAGCTGAAGTCTCCTTCCTTGAGTTTGAGCGGAGGAAAGCACTCGTCGGCTCGATCTTGCTCAGTCTCTTTTCGAACCTGGGGAGAGGCTCTTTATCCAAGGCCTCCTCTTCTTCAGTCTCAGGGTAAGAGCACTCGGAGAACGTTCTGCTCATTTTCCTGATTCCCTTGAAGTCAAAGGTCTTCTCGCTGCAAGGGGAGGGCAGCAGGCTCGGACAAACCTCGTTGCCAACTCTATCTCCAAGCGGTCTCTTGTCCAGACAGAGGCTCATCCTAGCAGGAGTTGCCTTCCTGCACTCCCATTCAGAAATTTTCTTCCGGATGCCCAGGGACTGAGAACAAACACTGCTCCTACTCAGGGAGAGACTCCTGTGGTTTGAGGCAGGTCCCAAGGACAGCGTGCTCCAGCCAAGCTGGTTGCTGCTTACTCCATCACTGGCCAGGTCCTCCTGATGGTTCTCCTTCTGGTCCTTGCCTCCTCCCAGAGGTTTATAAAGTGATAGCTTTGTGTCCAGGCAGCCAATGCTGACAGATTTCAGGAGTCTGTTTTGGGAGTCGATGTCGGAGGGCAATGTGGAGCCACTCCTCAGGGTCGAGGCTCTGTTGCTCCAGTTCTTGAGACTTAGAAGCTTAGAGTCTGACGCCTTGGCATACCTTCCCTTCCAGCAGGGCTCGTCACTATCGCTCAGAGGGTGTGCGGGACCTTTCACCGGGGAAGAAATAGGGGGTGGAGATGCTGACTGGCACCTGGAGGGAGAAAAAAATAATAATTTGATAGTAGCTTTTGAAATTAAACTGGTTCTTAAACATTAGGTCTAAAAAAATAATAATGCAACAGGGAGTACTGTGCAAACATTGCTAACACTGATCCCAAACATTATGAATTCTACAATGGATGAAGGTATGCAGCAAGCCAATGCTGGTACATTACACACCTTTTGAAGCACACCGACTGACTTCTTTACAGCTGTAAGAAATCCTGCTGAATTTATGGTACACAACAAAGTTTTAAGCAACGCATGCAAAAACACTTCATTTTAGATGGAAAACGCAAGGCCAATTTTATAAAACAGCCTGCGGAAACTACTAATCTGACAAGCTGTTGGGTTTTCTTGTACTTTAGGTCACCATAAACAGAAAAGTACAGTATAATATGCATGGTTTTATCAATGTATTGCAATTACAATTAGCTGAATATGACTATGTAAACACAGTACAATACCTTCAATTGACTAATCCAACTCCAGGCTGCATTCCTTGACTTCCTAAGCAGTACTATACCGGTATTCTTTTTCTTTCAAGCTGGGAAGCAGAGTGAATTACTTCACGGTCTGTGTCACCGTATAACCTGAAGCCATGTCAGAAACTGCACTAGGGCTTTTTCTCACGTTTACGAGGCAGGTTAGACTAATGTCCTGTTGTTTATTTCAACCTGACGTAGCTTTCCAGCCACTGCACAGGACACTGCTGATCTCATCCAAGCTTCAAGCCTCTCTCACCTAAAAACTTTTTAAAAGAAGGATAGGCAAGTTCTCAACACCGCCTGTTTTCAGTGCTGAGAAGCGGAGCACTGTTGTGAAATCTAAGCCACAGGATCATTGAATCATGACACTCTGACGTTACAATTAGGTGCAGCTCGGGAAACAGACAAAAATTGGAATGAAACACAGGCGGTGATTCAGTGGACAGGTTGAGACAAATAATACTCCTCCTACAGTACACTCTTTCAAATACCCACTTCCCTTTTAACTGGAAACAGTTTGGTTACTTGTGAATATCTTTCCAGTCTTGACTGACAGTCTGCACCACATTCATCAGTGTTCTGTACCCGCTACATGTGACTCCAATGATTGGTCTTACAGCAGAGGTCCACAGACCTTGCCACTTATGTGAGCATTTTCATTTACTGTACAAAACACAACATCAGCTTTTTTTTATTCACAGCCAGTCAGTCGTATATTTCACCATGGAAATGGAATTTTAAAAAAAATTATATATATATATATATATATATATATATATATATATATATATATATATAGACACACACACACACACACACACACACAAAGTAAAATTATAAGAAACTAAGTCATATAGACAAACACACACTAATGAAGGCACTGGCTAAAATGTTTGTCTGCTTGAATTTTAAAACTCCACATCATTTTCTGTTGCCTTCTAAAATGCAAACAGTAATAACTGCTCCTCATATTCGAAAACTATTATATTTTAAATAATAACAAATGGTTGTACTGTATGTCATCACAACCACACACTCGAACATACTGTCCTTACCTTGTAACTTAGTGCACCTCATCTTTACTAGGCACTGCACACAGCTTTCTCCACATTTAGGACTTGGCAGATCTAGGCTCAAGTCCAACAACTACACAGTTAATTACAAATGTCAAAACTGTAATCAACTAGCCAGCAGCATATGGCTTATACTCTGATAATTAAAAACAAATTGTAGACAGATTATTTCAATGCTTATGTAAAACAATTCTAATGAAAATATTCATATGACTAGTTTATCTACAGTAGTAGCACATTTTAAGAGCGTTGATAGCAATTTAGATTCCTGAATTTTCACCAACACAAACACTCTTGTTCGCACAGTTTTGTTCTTGATAAATTTATTTGGTTCAACATAAAAAAAAAAAAAATCAGCATGACCTCCATAAGGACTGTAAAGTTTATTCAAGCAACAGAAGTTGGAGTGACTTTTATTTTACAATTACAATTTATTAACTTTAAGCTATGCATGATTCCTGAATGAGGACAATGAACTGCATTTTTTCCAAAACCAATCATTCAAGCCATCTGCCTAATTATCCTCTGCATGTAGAAGGTTCTGGTATTCCTGCTTTCCCTGTGTTTCAATGAAGTACCTTTGCAACGGCCCCTGCTGGGGGTCTGTGGCACTGCTGCCAACCTTCCTTGGAGGTGGCTGATGTTCAGACCTCAGCTCTAGAGCTGCTTTATGGGAACGAAGCTGCGCCCTGGGTCAAATCAAAGTCACTAAGCACATAACAAACCCTTTGCCACTGTCCTGCAAAAAAAGAATTTCAATTACCCTAAATAATTTTATAAAAGTGCTTTCAACACGCATGCATGCAAGACGAAACCAACAGTTAAAGATGTCCCTGCATGTTATACTGCAGCACAAGACTGAACAAAGTACAAGCCCCGGGAATTTTAGCTTTTACAATACCTGACGTTCAGTTTCATGTATCTGTTTCCCACGCTGATGCACTCTTATGGAAAAAATAAATGAAGTTCAACTGTGTGAATTCAAATCAAAGCTGAACTAAACATCTGGTTCTCTATCTGATTGCCAATACAGATTGGCATACTAAGTCAACAATGTTGATGCAAGAGATGACGCCTTCTCACATTTTTATTTGCCTATATTGTTACTCATTGCTTTGTCATCATGGAGCTTGTGTCAGACATTCACCTCCCTGAGTATTTCATCATCACAAAAAGAAAAGTAAAAAATGCACTCACCCCTGTACAGAAACGTAATTTTGCAAAACGAGTCTCAACAGCAACACAGGTGTCATTAAATAAATTCTATAATAAGAAGTATTTGCAGTACCATGAGAGATGGGATTCAGTTCAATACATTTGTAGAGGGCACCAAGGTCACTAAACTTAAATCAAGGCCAAAGTGTAGTGTGTGTAATTTTGCTTAGGATTTATATATAAAGCTAATTATTGGCTACAGAATGAAACAACATAGTTTAACTTAATAAAAACTATTTATTTATTCAGAAAATGCTGGGGGGTTTTTTGTCAACCAGCAGCCTAGACAGGGCTCAGCCTAGCCAATGGCTCCTAGGCCAAAAAAAAAAAATTGGTCTCCAAATCCAATTGTTGGGTGACACTTTAGGAGAAAGTTGGTTGCTACCATATTCAACTGCTTAAATCTTTTTAAGACACTAAAGTGATGCTAAAACAGTAACTTATGTTAGTACTCACTTGTTTGCTGCCTCATTCTGTTAAACAGGTAATCTATGCAGCTGATGACTGCAATGAAATCGGCATTTTATATTTGAGATATTTTGCAAGTGTTGTGTGTTGCATACTCAGTATAGTGGAGTCCTGGTCTGAGAGCATATCACACAGCCAGCTCTTATGTTTTTTTTACTGTACATGTAACCATTTATAGCTTCAGTAAAAAACACGTTTCAGTGAGTTAGTTCTGTTATTTACGATATTAAATACACCACAGTAAACACAGTATCATATACTGTATGTTAGATATTTCTATTATCACAATCTGAAAGCTAAGTTTAATGAATGGCAGTTTTACTACTGCAATCAAGTAAGCTGCAGAACATTTCATTTAATTTGCTAAATGTGTTTTTATTCAGGAGTACACTTCCTAATAACAGTCCCAAGTATTTATATGCATTCTGCTTAAGTACAAAACCCACATTACATTTACTGTTTTTCATTATGGTAACATCTTAAAATTACCCTGCCTGCTTCTTTGTAACCGAATATATCTGGGATAGATGCTAAAGAAGATGAAACAAGCGATAAAATCTGTTCATGTTAACTCCAAACTTTATTTAACCACCCTACGATTTGAGTATGGGAAAGACAACACTGGTTTAGGAGTTCACAAAGATAACTTTTTCAGCTTGATACGGTAACCTTTTCACTTCCGTTTTTATTTTTTGTTAATTATTGACCTTTCGCTGCATTTCAGCCCTTCATTGTAATTCTTTATTAAGTTTTCAAGGCATTTTGATAACGGCATGTGTGTTTTTATTGTTTTTCGTGCCTGTTCTAAATTTTTTTAATGAGTTTAAACATACTCACATAAGTTTGGTCACCATCACAACTGCTACATGAACCTGGGGTCACCAGATTGCGCTGGTGTTAGTACAGCTTTTCTGGACTTCCAGGCATTTCTGTTGAATCGGTTTAAAACATGTGATATGCAATTTTTAATTTTTCCTATACAGACCAATGTCCTTGCACCTTCATAAATATTGATAAGTATTGTGTAAGGAATTGGTGCAAAGTAACCATGTAATTCTGCTATTGTTTGGGTCTAGGGGCATTGCAGCAAATGATGAGGCACCCATGCAATTGCCATATGGCCGGCATTATATTCGAGCCCTGCTATTGGCAATATTATATTGTCTTCAACTAGCTACGAGTACCTTTATAATCTAAAGTAAAGCTGAAGACAACCGTCCTGGCGAATGCCTACAGTATGTCGACATCAGATAACATATAAAAAGAGACAGAAATGAAACAACTCTGAGTAATATAAACAGTATGGTCCATAATCCATGTGGAATTTATAATGAACTAAACGGCGACTCCATGGGACCAACAGTAGCTGGACAAGCCCTAATGGCATCCATGCTTCATTCATTGCGCACATGAAATTTTACTGACATCATCCTATATAACTTTACATAAGGTCCATTTCCAATAAGCTGTGGTTGCATTTTATAAAATTAAATTGCACACAATTGGAAACACGTGCAATATGGGTTGATGGTGCATTAAAAGCAAAAAGAGCAAAGAGGATACAATTACTTTAATGTGACAGAAAATAGTAACAGGCTGGGTTTTTAATGACTGTACAATTCTCTGGCCCTGCATTGAAACCAGTTGGAACCTGAACTCCAGGAGGCACAGACAGCACTGGCTAACACTGAAGGTATGGATTTATTAAGAAGTCCACTGGCATCTACAGATCTGCTCTTAATTCACGAAAGGCCAATCAATGCTAACATTACAAAAGTCCAAAGATAAGTGAAACGCATTGGCTGCTGTTTTATGTGGCTTGTTTTACATTTAGGTGGCGTACTTTAAAAATCAAAAGGCAATTTTCCAGGCAAATTTAGCTTTTTATACATTACTGTACAGTGTGCAGTAGACACATTCTGTTATATTTATAGAGCACATATTTTGTAGTTTTATCTGCATTCCAAAATAAAAGTACAACTCACCATAAAGATCGCTTATGTAAGTACATATCATGTCTCCTTTGTCAGATATTACAAACTCGTTACATGAAACAGCCATAACTCACACTTTAAATTCTGCAGTATCGGTATGGTACAAAACAAGAAGAGGAAAAGAAAAGGTCAGGGCCAACTCTGTAATCATTAGCATCTGCATGTTAAGGAAAAAATAATAGAGTTCTGTCCCGCACCAAATAGATTTAATATGTATATCCAATCATAACATTTACAATGTGTTTAATTTAATTTAGAAGCAGAGTTCATATTCTTTGGCTGGTGCTGGGGTGGTTTTCCTTAAATGTAAAAAATCAAAGGAAAATCAGCTGCAGAGAAAACTGTTTCTGCAGGTTCTTTAGGTATTTTTGCAATAGCATGTGAGATTCAGCAAGACCAAGTACATTGCTCTGTATGTCTGGATTCTGTGTGGGAACAATCCCCACAACGCCATTGCCACCCAGGCCCCAATCAGACAAACAGAAGGAGTGGAGGTCAGTTTTAATTATTTCAATAGAATCTGTAAAACGGTAGTAACATCATTTATATAAAAGCTTTATAAATGCTTGTGACGTTCCTGGATTAGAAGGGCTTTTTACAGGTGATCAACTAGTTAAAAACTGTTTAACATGGGCTATCTGGTTACCAAGTTTAACTTAGGCTCACTGAAGCTGATTAGCTCTGTTTATGCAAGGAAGCAAGCCAAACGGACCAAAAGTCCAGTTTCATATAGCTCAGCGCCATTCCTGTACACAATAACAGGTACATCTGAATAATAAACTGTACAGTATGAAGCAATTATGTTTGACTAAGCCACTCATTGTCTGTAATAGCTCATGAAACAGCCCTATGGAATGGTCTGGACACTGAATAAAATATAATGATAACAACATTTTGCATTTGGGCTTTCTAGATTCTAAAATTCATGTTTTCATTGTTGTGGTACATGCTGTACTTGAAATAAGGTTCCGATTTTTTATTGGGTCATGTTTGATTCAATATTTACTTTAACCTGCACAGACTGAGGATATGAATTCATTTGTGTTGGCTTGCCATTATAAATCAGTCATGTAAAGAGAGAGAGAGAAAAAACACGAAAATCCCAAGTGTAGAAGGCCACAGTCTGTCAGAAAGGAGAAAAATATGAATTCATCTGCAAGCTGTGTTTTATCTAACAGAAGTTGAAGAAGATACATTAAATGTATTAGTTTAGCTGTTTTAAAATGTCCACGGGGCATTCTTTGGTAAATGGCTGTAACATTGTGGTAACATTATGCTGTGCAATCGTATTTTTTACCTACTGCATATCAATTCATTTTTTCTACTAGCTTCTGAATATGTAATTTATTCCTTGAACAACTAACATTATAAGCAAAAAGTACAGTACCAAATAAACCCTTATATTAAATACTAACCAATGAGGTACAGTAAATGTGATACACCACAGGCACATTTATTTCAGAACCTTGTGAGTGTTGGATATACCATGGTAAGCTTTGGGGAGTCTTCCTTTAGCAGACTAATTAATAGCAGACTAAAGTAATAGGCTATGGGGTTGCCACCTAACTATGATGATGGTTAAAGCAATAAGTATTTTGTTGTACAGTATGGAAAAACAATGCTTTCTTAAAAATGTATTTATTTTAAGTGTGTATATGGCTAAGATGTCTCTAAAATGTACTTCATATGAATACCCGCAACGTACCACTGATTTTTCACCAAATGTGCAGAAATATCTGTCCCTGAAGTTGAAGAGAAAAAAGCTAGTATGTGTTGTAGACAGTGCTCTCTTCCTATAATAAAATAACTGACAAAAATTAAATATTGGGTTATTGCATAGTTACAATTGTACAGTACAGTACATATACTATATACTGTACTAAACTAGAACAGCTGAATTCAGAATTGTTGTATCGTTATAGTTGAATAGCTCGGCAAGATGTTGTTAATGTTTCCCTTGTGAGACCAGGTTGTAACAGCACAGAAGGTAGTCGCAGTACTATACAGTATGTATACATACAGATAAAAACATGAAACACACTTCAGCACACAGAATAGTATATTAACTTTAACCCCCAAAAAAACCAGAAAGAAAAAAGAACACTGGTCCAGTACAAGCAAATCAACGAGATATCAAACGTTTGGCTGGAGCTGGAACAGGCCACACATACACTGCAAAGAGTGCCAATCAAAGCCATGCTTCTGCAGAGGTTTGTGGGCATGTCAGCCCCTGGCCACTTCCTGTTTGCAGACTCAGATAACAGACTGGGTGGAAGAGATTCCAGTTGCAGAGATCAAAGACAACTTCAAAAGAGGCCCAATTAACACACCCGCAAATGTACCAGCCACAGTGATGGTACAAGAGCTGAACCCAGGCCTCTGAACTCTAGGAAGTTATTTTATTCTTTACAGTGATGGGCATCCTGTTTTACAGTCCTTTTAAGAGCAACATTTGTTATTGAGGGTTTTTATCCACGTGACCCCAGCGCCATTCTGGCGGTCAAAACAGCGATGGCAGCTAATGCAAATTTGGTATCTTCCACGCTACAGTGTGAGTTATTTGCCAAAGAACACACTTTTCACCTCCAGTCTCAGGAATTGAAAAGATATAGAGATAAGTGCCAGATTGTAGGAGTTTGTGATCCCTATTGTGCATCACCGGTGCGTTTTACAGCACTTAAAGAGAGCCATGAACTCCCCGACCTCGACTTGGGCGCTATCTGGATCCATTTAGTTGAGAACCCCTCTCCCGACACAGCCTCCCAGATGAAGGCATATAAAAGTACAGATATTTATATGTGCTTCATCTCAGGATGGGTAAACAACCCGATTGTCTGGCCTTTAGACAATAAGAAGTTCAATGTTATCTAGGCCAAGGTAGGGAATGTTATTGTTAGGAACACGATTGTATCGCAAGCTCAAACAACACGACTAAACATGACCTAACAAAACAGGTAATGTATTTAGTAATTACAATCGCGAAATTCGAAACTACACTATTAAAAACATAGAACAGTATAGCTAATAATTAATGACTGTACTGATTCACATTTAAATCCACAGATTAATTATAATTATTATTAGTAGTAGTAGTAGTAGTAGTATTACTATTATTATTAGCGTCCCACACTTAAAATACATAATTTTTTTGCTGTAGAAATGTATGTGTATGAAACATTTCAATGCAATTTAAATGATTAAATCTATTATTATTATTGTACCAGTAAATTGTCATTCACAATGCAGTGCCTTTAGGATTCTGTTCCCGATGAAGGATTTTTTTTAAAGGACGAGAATCACCAACCCACTTAAGTGTAATCCTGTTTAAGTATATTTTTAATGAAAAAATCGGCTATATAATTAAGCGTGTGTTAAACGTAATAATAATAATAATAATAATAATAATAATAATAATAATAATAATCCGCCATTGATATGCAGCGCTTTTTGACCGCCAATATGGCAGAGGGAGAAAATGTAACGTCACATGAAAACCCTCAATAGGGCAAGGAGTTTAATTTAGCTAAATAAAAACTGTTCCAACAGGGAAGAATGGACGTGCACGTTCCCCCCCTTTCACTCCAACGACTGAAAACACAAAGAATCATGTTCAACCTTATCAATAGCTTTGGAATGGTTTGGATACATATTTCAAAGTCTAGCTTGTCTACGGTGATGTGCAATACAGTAAATGTGTTACAGTATATTTCCAAAGACAGAAGCAGTGAAGCTGTAGGGAAGGGTATTGTCTACAGCAAAACTACATTTCTGAAAGACAAAAATGTTATTTGAATTGAAAATGGTACTGTGTTTAGCCACTCAAAGAAATAATAATAAGTGTGTTACAGAAAAACTAAATTACACTCAGTTGAGAATTGAATATAGAATAACATTATTATAAATGTTGCATATGCAATGGAAGTTTATCTCAAGATAACTGCATGATAAATGTACAGTATATCACTTTGCTAGTGTGTAACTTAGAACATCTGTGGTAATTGCTCCTTCAACAACCTACCCTTCCAGATTTAATATGCTTTTACAACCCTACACAAGTAACAGTAATTCTCTCCACAGGATAAAATGAACAGGGTAGGAGACAGTTGAAGAAACACATTTCAGCCAGGTTACTCTGATCCAAATATACAGCTAACTACTATGATGTTGCTATGTATGAAGAACAAAAAAGCAATCCGAATTCTCAAACACAGAAAGGTTCTCCACCACGGTCGTGGCTCTACCACAATCTTGGTGATTCTACGCTCAAGCTAAATAACACTAACACAAAACAGGCTCAGCTTTTCCTCTGCCTATCTGTGCTTATGTTAAGAAAACTTAGGCCTAACTCAATATCTTCAAAGCTGAATGTTTCCTTATTCACTGCAGAAGCATCCTTTCAGTCTCCCAGACAGACACTTATTGACCATAAAGTGTACAGACTAAACCTTTGACCCCAACTCTAATTAATCACCAAAGACAATTTAGATAATAGCTGATTTTATTTATTTGTGGAGGGGGTTGTAATGTGCATTTTCATTCTTTTTTTGGTTAACCTCTTTAAGTTTATTGCTCAAGGAAAGTGTAGTAAAGTACTGTACTAGACAAGCAAAGATACTAGACTTGAAAGAGAAGGAATTTAATGGACCCTGTATGTAATTCAAGTACTGTATATATATATATATATATATATATATATATATATATATATATATATATATATATATATATATATATATTTCTCTATCTGATATCCACCATGAGTACTAACTCCAACACCACGTTAACTTTATCTCTGAGCCACAGCTATAAAGACTCGGAAAAAAATCTGAACATTAAAAACTTCCAATAATTCAATTTTAATTTGCTCTTATTTTTTATTCCTGAGCACCAGGCAGTATGGTCTTTCATTTGCAACTGCAATCAAGCAGAACGATATGAAAATGACAACACTCAATTCCGACCTGCTATGAGCTCTGCAGGCAATGTAACTGGCGTATGTACAGCGACTAAGCACTGACAGCACTGGAGAGGAGCATTTATTGGGCCATGATCACATGCTTTACATGTGAATCTTTCACTGACCTGAATTTCACACTATAACCATGGTCCATATTGAGAACACAGTAAAAACAAAATACCTCATGGAAATCCCAAACAAATCCTAAAACCAAAAACTGTCACATGATCAGGTTAATAACAAGATCAACAAAGCTGACAGGTACAGCACGGTAGTTGAAAGTATACAAAAAGTATACAGTATTGAATGCCAAATATGTGGTTATTCATGCATGTGCTTATCCCGATTCTTATGAACTGTTTGGTAAATGCACAAATTCTCAGAAACAACCGTTTTCCTTCCAAATATGGTATAACAGTATTTCAATGACGATTTGAATAATTTTAGATTTACTGCTAATATGTGATCAGATTTAAATAGGTCTTTACACCAAAATACAATGTAAAATAGATACATAAATAAATAAATAAATAAATGGAACAAATTGCATTTTGGTGTAGAGGCCTTACCAGCCTTACAGTACATATTAAAAGAGCCCCTCCTGTATTGCAGATCTTCGTTAGCATCTCCCTCACTGGTCACCCATCACTAACCTGTCTGGGATGTCCCGGGGTGCTTTATTCCCTCCTGCTCGGTGAGACGCTTTGGCATTCTTGTTGGCAGTCATTGTCACCTCTGCCCTCAGCACTCCTGGTCACCTGGAAAAATAAGCGTACAACTGATTGTAATGAACTAACTTTTCACCGTCTCTTGACACTGTTCAGTCAGTAGCTGTCTTGCTAGCCCCCTCAACACAACCATATAGAGGAGTGCGGGGAAGTGGTCTCAGTAAAATAGAGAAAAAAACGTGGTGCATCTTCTAACAAAAATATAGTAACAGCAGCCAAATGTATAACAGTCGTTACAGTACATTCACGATTGCACATACAGTACTGTACAAGGTAGTTTGAGAGACAACCTTTTCTGTCATAAATATTTTAATTAAAAGCTTGCTCTTGTCTTTTTACATTTAAGTTAAGCCATTTAAATGATAAATAAGGCTGACATCAAGGTCTGCACACTTACAAATAATAACTTAAATAAAGTGGCTTGCTTGATTCATACAGTATCAGATTTAATTAGCAAAAGTCTCTAAAATTGCATGCAAGTACATTATGTACTATATAACACCAGCTAATATACATAACAGCAGTATTTAGATACTCCATCGTTTACATCCTCACTTGTGGCTGTGGGACTGCTTCAACATTGTGCTAACTTGTTGATTTGATACATCCAGAGCCTTGTTTCAGCCAGGTATTTAATTGCTTGATTGAGCGCAGGTGTTCAGTTAAGTACTGATGGTCCTTGGAACAAGTTCCTGGTTTGGAATGGACTGAAAGAGCCACACTGTACAATACCTAGATCAATAAAGTAGGGTCAAAGGGAATATGCTTTAAATACAAAAGTACACTAACGAGACACACATGCCCTGTTGGATACTGTATTAGTTTCCACAAAGAGCCCTATTTACAGAAAGTATTTTTTTGTTTGTTTTAATGTAATCTACTGTGGTACATCCAATTAACTAACAGTAAATACTGTAGCACTAAAAATGAATAAATGATGCACGTTGTGAAACCTACAGTACAGTGGCATTGTTAAACATGCTGCTGCTTAAAATGACTACTAATGAATACAAAATACATATTATTCATTTTAAACAATAGAGGAGGAAGATGCATATTTTCTATATAATAGGAGGAAGCCACCTTTCCAGTTAGTGCAGAATGCTTGTGCGTCTCCTACACTGTTTGGAAGCAGCTGCCAAGATTAACAGAGACTGGGACAGCCTCCTGGCTCATTAAGGGAAGATTACTTTTTCCCATCAATGTGTGTACCTAGCAAACGGCTCACTGTGTTTTTATTGCAGATATTAGTTTTACAAGCTGCGCAGGAGAGTTGTGGTTTCAATGTTCAGAACCCGTAAAGCTTAAACTAAATATTATGAGAGCCCTTCCCCTTATAACCTGACCGGGCAACTCAGAATGCAAACAAGTTCTAGGGATGAGAAATTAGTCATAACATGGTTTTTACACTCATGGTTTATGTTTTCTGGACAGCCTTTTTTTTTTTTGGTTTATTGTTCTTTTGCATTTTGAAACAAGATCCACACAGCCACCTACTACTGACTTTGGCCTTCATACTGTAAAACAAATCCGTAAAGCAATGCTGTACAGTATGTATTTATAAAAGACAGTCCCTCACTGCCATGCCATACACAATATTACGACACAAACCTTTTAAACATACAAATGGGAGTTTGGGTTTCTTGTAGATTTGTGTTCTGACAGGCTCGACCTACAATACTGTAGTCCTCATTGTACCTTGCTACGGCTGCCTTGAGATATTAAAAAAAGAAGTGCCAGAAAGTGTTCCAAGGAGTTTAGACATATTCTGAAATCTATACATGACACTGTGTGTTATAGACTGCTATACTAGTACACTAGTGCTGTAAGTACTGTAAAGTGTACTGGACTAGTGATACCATGATATTTCTACTTGTTTCATCCATTACAAGGAACATAATTACATCCATGTTGTAGAGTATATGTACAGAATTTATGATATGCAACATTATATATATATATATATATCTATATCTATATCTATATATATATATATATATATATATATATATATATATATATATATATATATATATATAAAACAAAGTTTTATTTCTTCATGAATCAAGGTAGGATTTTCAAAAATAGATACATAAATCAATTCCAAGTAATTTTTTTCAGGTTATTTAAAACACAGCAAACATTTTTATTGCCTTAAAGTGCTCCATAAAAAAAACACACACACACACACACATGGAAGCTTTTTCTGGCTAACATCCACATCATACATCATTTCGGAAAGCAGTATTTTCATCAACTCAGTCGTCTTATTCATCGGGCTCTAAATCTGCTGCTTGCAAAGCCTGGAATCCATCTACACAAATGCTTCTCTAAAAAAAACAACAGATCCATACAAATACAAACAAACTAATGTGGGAAAGTGGAAAGAAAGCTTTAGAAGTACTCTACTTGTATTTGCCAGACTTATTTACCCTTCAGCATGCACTGCAACACCCTCACTAAACAGAAACATGAGCGTTCAGCAAATATATTTCAATTTGGAATGATTAGTAGTCATATAATAGTGTAAATCATAATCCGATCTCGAAGGGGGACACTAGAACAATGTTTACAGGAAGCTGTTGTCTGAAAAGCCTGGCAAGCAACGTTGAGCTCCAGTCTGCCTGCAGATCACCGTGAAGACAGCTGGAGGAGACAGCCAGCATTCCTCCTGTCAGCCATTTCCTGTTAGAGAGGGCTACTAGAACATAGATCTTCATTTCACTCCAGAGTGGGGAGTTTCCTTGTGCTGCAAGTTTTTACTCTTTCATATTCTTACTAGCAATTTGCATCACTTCTGGGATGCGGGGGTCAAGTTGTGTCTAGTACATGGGCCAGGTCAGCCTCCCTAAATAAATCCAACGTCTTATAAAAATAGAAGCTTAAAAGGTTTGACTTTGCATTGAATGAACTCTCTGATCACACAGGGATATTTTACAAGAAGCCTTCCCCTCTTCTCAGCAGCAACTTCTTGACACTGCACTTTCTACTGTATCTATTATTATTATTATTATTTGTTTATTTAGCAGACGCCTTTACCCAAGGCGACTTACAGAGACTAGGGTGTGTGAACTATGCATCAGCTGCAGAGTCACTTACAATTACGTCTCACCCGAAAGACGGAGCACAAGGAGGTTAAGTGACTTGCTCAGGGTCACACAATGAGTCAGCGGCTGAGGTGGGATTTGAACCGGGGACCTCCTGGTTAGAAGCCCATTTCTTTAACCACTGGAAATATTTCCCTTGAAAAGTCAAACCTATATGCCAGCCAGCCCTCGCCAGTAAATTAATCATGATTCCCGTTTTATTATTTTACCAATCAAATGATTTAGTGGTTAGCCTAGGTGGTAGGAGTAAGAGGTTGTGGGTTTGAGTCCCAGCCAGGACAGTCTGGACCGAGCAAATGCACTTGCAGGCTGGCTGGCAAGCCAGCAATGTATCCAAAAAGGTATTTTAATAAAGGCTTACACAGTTAGTTAAGACCTTATGCAGCTTCTCAAAATGAAAGGAAAGCTACAAGACAAAAGCTGTAAAAGAACTGAATGCAGGAATGAGCTCAGTGAGAAGCTAGTCCTCTGCAGTGTTCACATGGAAGGAAGGAGAGGCTGTGAGGCAGGCCTCAGGGGCTTCAGATTAACACTCACATCGGGTGGAATTTCAGCTCACTTTCCCTTAAATGGAAACTAAAGCATGTATAGCACCAGATTCCACATTTACTGTACCAGGGTAAATTATGTATTATGAGCAGGGGTGTCGTGCTGGTGGGTCGCGGGGGAGCGCTGCCCCCCACTTCTCTTGGGCAGGGAAAGCACCGCTTCCATACTTCACATGTAGAATATTGAACTGTTTTACTCCTATTAATATATGGAGATAAACATGTGTATAACCCATACAAATAAGCAAAGAATACAATAACCGTAAGAAACCCTTGAGAGATAAATGATGAAAAAGTTTGAATATAGCGTGCCTGGTCTGGAACAACAGGTGTGAATAAGAAGGGAACCTGTATTAACGCTTTACAATTAGATGTAATAATTGGGACAGTTCTTATTTTAGACCCAAATATAAGAAATAATGTAGATAAAATAAGCTAAACATTTATTTAAAAGATAAAACTCAATCGCAACAAACAAATAAGGGTACCTTATTTTGCAAACGGATGCACTTCTGTTTCAAAACCTCAGTCTCACTCGCTCTTAAGCACCTGCAATAGGACAGTGAGACGAGTTGATTCTGGACCAAACCATTCAATATATGAGAAGGGGGAGTGAGGGAGTGTTGCACATAGGATTAATAATAATAATGACTGCGTTTTAATCATGTGTGTATTAGTGTATGAAACTGGTTGTGAAAATATGTACAGTGTTTATTTATTTATCTTTAATATAAATAGCTGTAAGTCTAGTTGCTTTACAATAATACCTCAATACCTGATTGTCTGAATTTGTAATCAATTGGTACACTTGTTAGCCCTTTCAAATACCATAACTACTAGTGATAAACTGCGGTCCTGTTGAGTTTATGGGGAAACAGGGACTGCAGGAGGCGTGGTAGTGTTGAGAGAGCAGGGGGTAGATAATAGCAACCCCTCACTTATAAATATAGCACTACACCACTGATTGTGAGTATATGAAGAAAAGACTGCTCGACTGCAATATTTTCACATTTGCAAAAGCTTCTCCAGGTAGAGTAGAATCACAAGGTCTACCGCTGGGGTCGAGCAATCCATTGCGCATCAATGAATCGTGATACACTTGAACAAGAAACAAAACACACAGGGGTATGTACAACACATGATGCACAACTCGACACACTGTGTAGTCTATTGTAAAATGCAAACTACCACTTTACAGAAAGAATATGGACAGTGCCTACAGTATATGTACAGTTCACCACTGATCCTACAATGAAGGTGAGCACTTTTTGATAAAAGGTACTTGAAAATCTATCATAAAGTGGAGCATTATAACATTTCTGCCCAGCTAGTGACGGTGGCATTGGACAAACCACGACAAGCATCTATGAACTGGAAATCAAACTTGTGAGCTCATCTGCAGTCTGGTGGAAATACTGCACTTGACTGTTTCCTGTTTTTTGACAAATATAAAATTCTGTGTCAATATCACAAATATATCCACACACAGACAGCAACGTCGCCCAGCAATCGCCCTGTAGACTCTCCAGTATGTTTAAAACCTGTTGTGTGTTTTCCCACTGTTATTTTTCCTACTGTTAGGACAGATAACCAACTGCAGCCTTTAATGTTGACCCATGTTACACAGCTCCCAACAGGATGCAAGTTCTTAGCCTTATCTAAATCAATCCAGGGAACAATTCAAACAAAATATGGATACTAATGGAAATATTTCTGCTTTTCTGAACTATGTGTTTATATCAGTCAGGACCCCAGCCAAGTTCTGATTGAGACAAGTTCCAAGATATAACCTGGCCAAACCTGAAATCAAGCAATTGTGAATGGCCTGATTCTGTTCTATTTTCTATGGGGAAATCATGTGACTAGCACTAATTAGAAACACATTTTTACATATATTGTACCTCCCCACAGTATTGGTTTGGGAAATTAACCTTCCAATCCAGAACCCTGGAATCAAGTCATATTTCACCCTGTGAGGCACATAATTACTGTATACCTCAATCAATCAAAGAAAAAGGCAATGTGTGCTGGCACATTCTGAGCTTCCCGACCAATGGTCTAGATTAGGTCTGCATCTTTTCAAACTTAATTAAAAAATAAAAAAAGCCTACCACCTCTGGAATTTGACATCATTTTGTGGGTCTTGTTTTTTGCAGTTTTAAAAAGAAAATGCATAGGTCCAAGGGATTTTTTGGGAACCTTATCCTCTAATATAAAGAGGGCCACAAGGAAACAAACTACTTCACAGCCTTATCGTGCAAAATATAGTCTTTGAAGCCAGCCTGTGATTACTGTACTGTACTCTTAATCTACAGTTCATCTCCCTCTTCCAACAGGACATAGTGGAATGCAAACTCTAGCAGTGCACCCAAGGTACCATTCACAAAAGAAATTGAAATCTCAAAATCAGTAGGGGTTTTGAAGTTTTAAAGTCTCTGCAGCTGAGAGCTTTAAAGCATTCCTGTTTGACCAAGAATGTCACACCTAGGTGTAAATAACAAAGGCAAGATTCTGTATAAAACTTTCCGAGTCATGTAATAACTGCTACTTCATTTGATGGTTGTAAATCCTTGACATCCAATCATCACTGGAAAACAACAGAAATATTTTATAATAACTCACAGTATAAGGCTCTTTATGGACAATTGATTTGAAACACATATTGCAGTAAAACACTGGTGCTGCAATGGATTAGAAGCATATATTGGTTCCTATTACTATTTTACCATTGATAACTCATACCACTGTAGCAACCCTATCGCTGCCATCGCCCCAAAGTACAGCACCATGTATTGTCATTGTAGTGACTGCATTCCCTATGCCTTGCATCAGCCAAATAGACCCAACCACTTCCTAGTATTGGCTGCTAGAATGCAAGACAGCTCAATCTCTCCCAGAATCAGAACCAATTTGAACACAGCGGGCGTAACCACCAGGAATATTGGTATCACGTGTAAACAATGTGTGATGGTACTGTATAAGTCTATGAGCATGATTTCAAATGCACAGAACATGTGGTACAGGATAGCTTGTTGGCACTGTGAGGAAATAAGGTTCACCATTTTACTTTTGCATTGGCTTTTCTATGTTTAAGTTTTCTGCTTTTCTAATTATACAGTACAGTACATGCCCCTCTTGATGTTGTTTAGTTAAACTGATTCTAAGTTTATAGCACCTATATTTTACATTTCTTTTCTTAACTGTTTAATATGTGTGCTCTGTATGATTGTGTGTGTATGATGTATGATTCTCACCATTTCTGATTATTATTCACTATAGTATGCTTACAAACTATTCCGGGTTAGAAAGCATAAATATCATTGTTTAACGACAGTTGAAGCATTGTGCACCGAAGCCTGTGCAAAATTGGTATGCTTCCACACTTCACTCCCCCACAATCAGCCATGAGGAGTCTTTTCAGAAGGATTTCGCTGGAATAGCTAATCAGCATGGGAAATAATTAGCTTTTTAAAAAACATACCAAACACACATAATTGGATATTAAACATGTAAGAAATGCAATATTACTGATATACAGTAAAGTATCCCTTTTACGACTTTTCTAAAACCTACAACTTTGTTCTTATTAAAAAGTGCTGCTACATTGCCTTCTACTGTATCTCTCTCTGAAGCTGATAACACCTGCCCCAAGTCATTAGCAGACCCCACTGTTACAGCAAGGACACTCACAGAAAAGTTCCTAATATATCACATCCTTGACAACATCATTACTAACAAGCTAAGCTTTCTTTCTCTTTATCTCAAAGTGACAGGCCAATATCTAGTAGCCCACATGTGCTTGACACAGAATGGAATGTTCAGAGGTCAAAATAATATACAGGATCCCTGACCTTGCATTTTTAATAGTGACAGATGCAAAGGGCAAAACTAATGTTCCGTACAGGAATGATAAAACAACCCATTTATCTTCCTCAATCAATCCACATACTAAAACAAATCAGGAAATGGCTCCAAGTATTAGCAAAGTTAATAGATCCTTTTCCTAAAGATTCGGTATGAAAGGTTCAACTGAATAATGATAACAGAAGCAGTGAAAAAGGTACCAAAGCTAAAAAAAAAAATTCAGTTTATTGAGTAATGTATGTGGTAAAATACACAACATGGGCATTACATTCTAATATTTGTGATTTACTGTTGTACTTTCTATCTTAAAAAACAAACCTAATGTAAAATACTGTAGCAATTACCCCAGGTATTCTTTCTTGGCTTACTGTACGTAAACAAAATTTTCCTTCAAAATGTCAGTGGTTTTGAATGAATATGCTGCTGGTACCACAATTTCGATGCATTGTTCAAATGCCGTGTTGCATTTTGCTATTTTAAATTTTTTAGCCATTCATATGAAATAAGCAGGTCTAGTGTTCACCCTGTCACTGTGCTGCTATAAATGCTGAATTACTGAACTACAACACATCTTTCCATTTGACAGCAATTACAGGGAAGCAATTCGGCAATGCCATCAATAACACTTTACAACTGGGAGTAACCATAAACAAATTAGATAAAGAGGCCTTATTGAGGCACACAAACTCCTCCATGATATATTTATCTACACAGTTCCCAGCTGTGGAATGTGAATGTCCATTCTAAATGGCTGATCATCTACCACAACACAGTGTTCTCTGCGCGTCACAGCATAGAAAGGACACTGGGGCTGTAGTTACAGATGGCAAAAAGAGTATTTTTGTTTGGTTTCTTTTCAATTCTCATTCAAACAATAACACCACCATTGCAAGTGTTTTCTGCGAGTCATAGCGCATCACTGGACTTGTTTTCACCTGTGTCCATCACACACCTGTTTCTGCTGCCTCTGAATAAGGATTGCTACTGATTCAACTTCCCTGCTAATGTGAGCGGCAGCGTGTGCAGCAATCATGTAAGAACATCAGGAAAGGACACTGGCTGTTCTGGGGTGTTTCTGTGCTGCTATGTGTTGTGTTATTTTATTAATTAGTTAGCTGTGTGTTTAAAATGTTTCTAATTCTTCATTTGCTTTTATATGTCTGCTATGTCTTTTTATCTGCAATTTCTCTCTGTATCATTATTCTTATTTTTCTATTTTATTTTTCCTTCTTATAGAAACATTTAAAATATATATATATATTATTTTTATATTTTGTTTAATTTCTGTAAGTCGCTTTGGATAAAAGCGTCTGCTATCTGGCAGTTTCATTTAGACTTATAGTTATAGATGCAGAGCATAGAACCACACGTCTTTAAGATGTTGAGCATCCTGAATAAATGTTATACTGTAGCTATTTGAAAACATCCCAATGTGACGACACAGTGAAAATGATTGTGCATGGAACTGGAATTAAACTGGTAGAACTTGAATAGAACTACATGTATAGTATCTATACTGATGGAAGAATCTCTAGACATACTGGAAACCTTGAGCAGATTGTTTTTGTATGTACTGTATTCAACAGGTGCACAGTTTAGATTTTTTTTTTTAAATAAAACGCATTGTTGGTTTCATGTGTATTTTGGGCTTTACTAGATAATAATAAACTACAATAATACAACCTCATAAACAAGATTCAAGCTTTTGTCATGTACAGTAATGTTTGTTCTTCTCCTAGCGTGTGATGGAAGATTTTGAACATATGCTGAAAACCAGTCTCTTCCACTTACTGTAAACAGTACAGTATGTAAGTCTTTCCAACATTACTGCACCATGTTTGCTTTTGATAAAATACAATCACTACACGTTTCCCCCTGCCTTTTTTGGAGAATGCTTTTGGTCATTGTAATAGGATAATAATAGGAAAGCAACATTCACTTAGTTTGTTCATATAAGCACAGATAACGTTTATGCATTATTCAGAGCTACATTACCAATTGCTACCCTGTAATGTAGATTAATGTTAACAAACTGTTACATATTTTCATTGATTTAAACTGTATGTTCCATTTTGTATACCCAGCTTGTGTTTTGTGTTCCTGTTAGTGTCTAACCTATTACTTTGGCTTTAATTAGAAATTAAAGAAGAAATCAACAAAAAGCTTCTCTGTAAGGTTGACTTCCTGTCGTGTTTCGATCAATCAGCTCCGTCATTACAAAACCCTAATAACAAACAGACTGAAGGCCAATCCAGCGGCCAAACACTTTAAAGGAATGGAAAGCAGCAGCCACTCGTGCATCGGCTTTAAACTCACCCAAGTGTTGAGTGACTGCTTGATTAAAGCCAGCGCGCCACTGCTTCACAGCTCAGGGCAGCCACAGAGCTGCCCCACTCCACTCTGTTCGGCATTCTCCAAGTTTTTGATTGTTATCTTATTTTTGAAGTTCATAATGCTTTAAGCCCTCGCTTTCATGTTTTAACAAATCACGGCATTCCTTTTGCATAACGACGGTAACATACAGCCTTCCGAGCTGCATTTAAAAGACCCTTGGCCTCTCTTTCAGGTAACTATCTCTTCATGAGCAAGGACTTCTTTGTACAGTGTTAATGGTATTTTTACTTTAGTGCCACAACTCAGCTAGGGGACCATCCTCTTGGAAATCCAATTAGATATACAATGTTTTTACTTGAATGTTTAAGTTTGACCATTCATTTGATGGATGTTATTTCACCACTTCAAGGAAATTGCAGTCCACCATTGACAAACATAAACCTACATGCAAAAAGATTAACTTGCATGAATTAGCAATGCTGGACATTGATTTCCCATTGGGATTGTAGCAGAGACTATGATGTAACCATTTGATTCCTTTGTGTGATATAGTATGTGCCACATTTTGGTAACATCAATTACTTTTTTATGCAGAACAAAATGAAAGCAAGCCATAGGCCGTTAGTGCTTCAGAATGGAAGGAATGTGACAAAATGACCCTCGATTTCAGGGCACAGCTCAGGAATTTCTTTCTGTACAGCAAATATTGCCCTTCTAAACTAGATAAAGTATTGCACCGTTTCAAAATACAAGACCAACAAAGGTCTTTTAATTATTAATATTGTTCCATTTGGTAAGTACCAATGCATAGAAATTGTCAACTATCTCCCTCTTTAAATTTTAGACTGAACACAAATCCTTTGGAACAAACTGGTTCATAAAGTGTGTCATGTGAAAGTCCCATATGTTGTTTAGCTTTGTAAAGTTCTTATCTGGATATCATTTCCTAAATAGTTCTCTTATCAGAAGTGTGCTTTTATGTCCCTCTCCCGTTTTGAGGATCTTTTCTCTATAATCATGCTACAAAAACGGAACTCCCAACACATTTTTGTGAACGCATTTCTTCCTGTTTAATAAGTTTGAGCAATTCAGTGGGTTTACAAGATCCAAACAAATTATATAAACCATGAATTTTCACCACTTATTTACAGATTACAGCTAAATCACCTTGAGAGGTTGCATAATTTCTTTTAATTTCAATGGCTATAGTAAAACAAACTTGTGCGAAGTATAAAAACAATGTATAGCCCAGTAGTATCCCTATTAAATTTCAAAAAGCACAACAGGGAGCCAAATATTTTAGCAGCAGAAGCCAAATTTTAGTCTGGTTTCCAAGACTGCTACATAAATACCCCCGAAAAAAAAATAAAAATAATGAAATCAAACTTGGACACAAAATAACAAGTTGCAAAAATGCATGTGCAATGCAAATTTTGTCTTGTGTCTACTATATTTATTACCTTTGTGTAAAGCTGGACCTTCCACTTGCAGACAAATCAGCTTGTTTTCTATTGATCAGCATGAGTGGAGCAGAACAGTAAAATGTTTTAAAACCACCATGGAACTTGTTCACAGCCAAAGGAAAAGCAGAGCTTGAAACCTAAATCTCAACATTTCCTAGACTTTATAAACGATCAGGAGACGTTACCAAATAACCTAATCACTGGCATTATTTATATTACTATTCCATGGATTCCAATTGATTAATACCCCCAAAATATTTATCCCTTGATTTTAAAAGAACCACCCTAGCTATATCTAGTAATCGGCTATCATTTTAAAGAGGCACTTTCTGTAAGCTTTTGCAATGCCCACACATTCCATGTCCACTCACCATAGTGGAAGGTGTTTAATTCGACTGCTGAATTCCTGAATACATTTCCTGTGGCGTCCCTTTCTGAGTTCTGAAGTTCTTTGAAAGAGCAGCTCTCTCTGACCCTGTCACCCCACACACAGCAGCTGCACATACTCACTCCTTTCAGGCTGAGCAGTGCTTTCCCAGCCCAGATGGAACTAATTTGAATCCTTTTCTTTTACCTGAACACTTTTTACTTCTCTGCTCTTTACATTTTTAAATAGTTAATAAGCAAGCAGAAATTGTTGCTTTCCTGGATAAACAGTAGTAAAGGAACACTGTAAAAAGCCATTTCAAAGCATACCAAATGTGGGTTTCACTTTATGCATGCACTTAATAATCCCAGTCTACAAGAAACAAAAGAACACAATATAAATATGTATTTGTAATCGTTATAGCTTAAATTATACAGCTAATATAAAATATGAAAAATATAGTACATACTGCAGCTGGTAAAAAATAAATAAAAAGATATGATCGTCCATTCTGTATAAAATCGTAGATTTGCTACTGTAAGCCCTATTTAAACCTCTTGGGTTCATGTGAAGTACTGTAGTTCACCCTCACCAGCAGTAATTATAATATGTCAAGATAGCCGAGGGCACTTGAGAGAAATGAAAAATTGTTGGGATGTTTAAGCTGTTTAAGAAATTTATGGTCACATGGAAATACCGTTCTGTCTTGTCTTATTGTGTTGTGGATTTGTGGACATTTTAGTGATCTTAGGAAAAAGTAAAGGAAAACAAAGTAATCCAATTGGTGCATTCAGACTGGTCATAAAGCAGGACTGTCATTTATCAAGACAAGCTTTAAATGACAGCACTGTTGCCAGACAACTAAGGGATCTTGAATCACCCAAGAGATGCATCAATTTATACTGCTGGACAAGGATGAAGGTGGTGGGTCATAACATGATCTACTTCCGTTAACATTCCTACAGTAGCTGGGTCTCCAACACAGGTCAAAGGATTGCAATACCAAAGAGAAGCATTTTATTTATTTCACATTCAAAGTTTACACAAGGCTATGAAAACTTACAATACACAAGCATATATATCTGAACTATCTGACACCTTGTACATGTGAACCGTTGTGCTTTAATGTGCAGTATCACTGAAATGCCCTGGTAAATGTAATTTACTACATACATCATGTACTACTGGGAAAGGCACACACCTGTCTCATAATCTATATTGCAGGAATAGTCTAAAAATACTGCTATAGTTTATATTACGTGAAATTCCTTAGTTGAGTTCCTACGTTTTTTATATTAAGGTGGAAACCCGTAATGTAAAAATATCAATTTCAAATACCTATTCCAGTAAGATCCTGTACATCTACAGCAGCTTGCATCTTTTGCTACAACATGGATCTGAATTAAATTAAAAACCTTTTGGATTATCTTAGCCAATCAGATTATAGAGCAGAGTGGGCCGTTATCCCACAAGTATGTCCTCTAGTTAATGAGACTTGACATGAAACTCTTAAACAGCGACAAAAAAACAAGTAGATCCAGTCCATACTATAACCTAAAAGCACATTTTTTAACACATTTGCTCACTGGCGTGTATTGCAAGCTGATACGCTTTGATATCATCATATTTAGCATGTATCGTGAAGATTATCTTAATATGCAAGGTGTGCATTTTTTGCCAAAAAATAAATAAAGACAGCAATGCTTATCAAACAATTACACAGCAGCTCTTCACTGTTGAGACACCTGATCATTCTTTCTGCATACTGTAGCCTGTCAAGGTAGAGAAAAATACTGTTACACAACAGAGCTGTATGGTTACAGTAAAACCACAGAACTAAAACCTTTTGTGTCGAGAACATCAACTGTACGGGCCTGTTTGTGGGACATACTGTACATGTTTTTTTTATGATGTTTTGATCATTCTGAGAGTTCTATTATGATTTCAGTTGCTTTGGCTTCACTCGCTCTGTTTGGTATATCATGTGAATCTTACAGAGTTGAAAGGTCATAGTCTCCCATGACTTTCTGGAATGAGGAACACAAAGGCAATGTCATGGCATACAACAGCAGATGTGGATCTAACTCAATATTGAAGCAACAGAAGAACAAAAAACACCTAAAAAGGCAAGGGGGTTGTGGTAAAATGTCTTTAGTATCTAAACCATTAATTATGTTTAAAATATGTAGCCTCAGGCTGCTGGAAGCTGCATATGAATAAAGACCTAATTGTATTTTTTGCCCCTGGAGTGCAATCTCTCTTCTTTGGGCCTACATGTGCTTGCTGTAAAAATTCCTCAAGTTACAATACACCCTGGTCACGCACTAACAAGTCTTTCCCAATCAATAAATCAATCAATCCAAACACCTTTGGTGTGTATCACTGATGCCCCAATGTAATGTAATCAGGCTACTGAGATTCTTTATAAATCAATGACATTTTTTAACCCAGTGTTTCTTTGTTTGTTTGTTTTTAACTGTCTGATTGTATATAAAATCAATTATTGTTTTGAGTTTCTTAATAGCTATATGACAAACATTGTATTAATTGAAAAAAACAGTTGAAATAGTGTTAAAAAAAAACCTTTTGTGAAAAGTGTACAAAACATTTTTAATTAAAGGATTGTATAAAGGGTAGACACACCCTCAACATGGGCTAAATTCCAAGTGTATACCGGGGAGAAAGCATATCTTAAATGCAGGTGCTCTCCTGTTACACAAATTTGAGAGAGATGGGGAAACAAGCAGCCACTTCCCTGACTTTCAGCTGTCAGACAAAGGCAAGCCAATCAGAAGGAAAGGTCATTGTTAGATGGAATACAAAAGACTCACTGTTTAGAAAGTTCAACACAGTGCTGCTGAGCCTGCTAGCTATACCAATGCAGAGGGTAAAGAATGCCAATTACTGATTAGATTAACCATAGGCCTACCTGATCATTTTCCTTATTTTCTAGCATATGTAACCTCATATTATATGATTTTCAAAGGTCATGACTTCATTAAGTTTGGAATTGTATTGTTTTCAAAATTGTGCAATATTTTATTGCATGCAATAAAAGGTTGAAAATGTTATACAATCAGAATTTAATTGTACAATTTGTAGAAAACTTAAACGTTACCTACAGTAAGACACAATACATAAATACACAACGTTCTCTATTGCGTTCTCTAAAAGGCTGCAAGATAATAATAATAATAATAATAATAATAATAATAATAATTGAAAAAAACATGAACGTGTTTCCAAAAGTGATGGCCAAGAATATAATGTTACCTACTTTCTTTGCAAACATAAATAGATAAATAAATAAAACATGTAATTGCTTTGATGGTAAAATTGCACTAGCTTACATCTCCATGTGTAGAATAAACAAAAGGAACACAGCAACAAAAACACAGCGCATATTTACTGTTCGTGAAAATGTGTACATGTCTCCCAAAGAAAGACTAACACAAAACACATGTTTTGTCCACTTAACTGTTGTATACCGTTATTTAGCAATGCCACTTTAAAAGTATATAAAGTTTTAGAAACCGAGAATAACGTTCAGCATAAGTTTACGATCAGAGGTTTTGTAACTATCTAACATAAACTGAGACAACCACAGCAACATATTTGACTAAATCGTACAGCATACTTACTGTACATATCGTTTTATTAATGTTCTATACAGTTAAAAACGATTTAGCATCTCTTACATGTAGATAGAGGATCACAAACACAGTGAATGGCCAAATATGGTCACGTTTTCTATGTACGTTAACGAAGAAATGTTTACGTTTTCTCTGTTCTGCCTAATAGAATCCAACTGTTTCTGTATGACATCATCCCTGACAGATATGCCAAAGTTATGCTGAAAACGGCTCTGCAGCACTCATTGCTAGACAAACTTTTTATAGTAAACTCAAGAAAACATTATAGGACCAAAAAAAGACGATTTTAATTACCTGGAAGCTGTAGTGTTTCTCTTTCCACTCCATTCTCAGTTTTGTATTTCCCAGACAAACATCTGCCCTATTAGCTAGACTGCTGCAAAACCAGTCGTTTCAGCCGAGATACCTGCTGATCTTTCTCTACAACTTCCTTGCATGACCTCTTCCAACCAAAAATGAGCCTGGGGAATGCTGACAGCAGGCTGGGCTAGTCTCCATGGAAACATGTTGTTTTCTCCCTCACTCTCTCTCTCTCTCTTTTCTCGCGCTCTTTCTCCCCCTCTCACACGCACACAGATACAGATACAGCAGGCCGCTTTATGAAACGCTTGCGCTTCTTGCTTCAGTCTCTCAGAATTCATTTTTTCCAAGGCAAATGCCATTGTTTTAGAAGTCTGAATGTATCTGGTTTACCCAAAGGATTTTAAGAACTGTAGGCTATAGTATATTGAAAAAATGTATTAAGTAATGTAAAAGTATGACATGGTATTCAATTGCAAAACGTTACCGGGTAGTTTTTTGTTTGTTTGTTTGTTTGTTTTACGGTAAACAATACAAAGTTATATTACCTACTTCATAATCTGGCTAATTCTCAGAATTCGGCTTGATGAATGGTGCCAGATTTAATGTGCTTACACAAGCTTGTCCTGCCCTGCTGATAAACCAGGTCTTTACAATTTACTGAATGGCAAAATTAGCACAGGTATTCTGACAGTCAGGTAGGGTAGGGTTTCCAGTCGCGCTTGAAGCCTAGGCTTGACAATTCTTGTAATGTGGAAAGGCTATTCCAGCATTTGAATAATATTACCACAGGAGTTAATACTGCTGACAACCTTTTTAAATTATATTTGCCATTTTAACGCCAGATAATAGTGAACATTTTCAAATGTTTTGGCTAGTTATTGGCACTAGCTAATCTGCTGGGTTTGCATCATCTGCATGTTGGTCCACCTGACTCTGAGTGTGAAGGCAAATACATGCTGTAATCTTGTTGTTTTTAGTCTGCCCTTATGCTATGTCAAACCAGTGCCCTATTATACATGCTCAGTGCAGAGCCAAAAATTCTGGGTAAAAGTTTTTATCCTGTACTGAGTCATGCAGGATCCCTTTTATAAACCATGCACACAAGTATTCAGACAGGAGCTGTTCCTATAGGAAGCCAAATGACGGTTATGACATCAACTCATTGTCACATATGTGATATAAATTGTTATCTCCACTGTTGGTACCACCACATGTTATACTGTATATCTACACTACAAAAGTCTTAGACTTAGTAGAAATGTTGCATTTTTCTACTTTGATGCATTATGAACATCAACAATTTACTCAAAGCCTCCACTAGTGTTTTCTACTATTATAACAACCTTGACTTGCATAAAAAAAGGAACTGGCAGAAGGCACAGATTTCGTTGTCCATCAAATCAACAGTACGAATGTCACTCTTGAAATCAGGACTTAAAGGATGTGTTGCAGTAAGAATACCTCTGTTAAGAAAGGGGAACAAGACTAAAAGGCTAAATATGCACAAGAACACAGAAACTGGACTATGGAACAATGGTCAAAGGTGCCTTGGACTGTTGATGGATGGGCAACGACACCTGTGCCTTCTGCCAGTTCTGTTGTCAATTCAATGCTTGTCTTCTTTCTATTCCTTAAGGATATTATCTTCAAGTATTGCTCATCCTTGTTAGACAGCTTTTTGAGTCTTCCAGTCCCAGGTTTGTCAATTACAGATGATGTTTCTCTGTACTTGTTGATTATGCTTCGAATACCACACCTTGAAAATCAAGTGATGCAAGCTATTTCACTCAAAGTTTTTCCTTCTTTATGCAGGTCAAGGATGTTATAATTGTAGAAAACACTAGTGGAAGCTTTAAGTAAATTGTTGATGCTCATAATGTATCACAGAAGAAAAATGCAACATGTCTAAGACTTTTGCACAGCAGTGTACATACATACAGTATATAGTATATTCTGTTAAACTGACTTGTTTGCATTACAAAATGACTCATGTTGAGAACAAAGCTGGCCTTGGGACCCCTAAAGATGAACCGATTTGTTTTCACGGCAGTAAGCACATTTTTTTCTGACTTTGACAGTTAAAATGTAGAGTCCCACAGCTGGCCTAAAGCATTCAGAGCAGTCTAAATGAGTGGAGAGCACTGGTGTACTGTGCTTGAGCATTGAACTATGTCAAAACGATTCCTGCATTTAGTCTGGGGTAAAGAATGCCACTGTGTTTAAATTTAACTAGGCAACATAGCATCCTTCACTACAAAGTTTACTTTCAATGTTTTATTGCTTAAAAAACAGCTCTGTGCAAATGGATGATAATCTTACAACAAGGACAATGCATAGCTTGTTGCATAAACAAAACCCTATCGTCTAATGGTAAAAATGGGACCAGATTGCTTTCTGATAAGCTGCTCCAACACAAGGTAATTGCGTTCCTACATTTTCATTAGTATACCTCAATAAAATCAAATTTAATTATTGTGCCTTCCAGCAAGATAGATGGCTAATTTGCTGTTATGATTCACAACAGCCTTTCCTCTGCAAAGCAAGAATATGGCTGGAGAGGCTTATTTTATGAAAATGAAAACAAAAATCCAACACACACCCATCGTCTTATGCAAACAAGTAATAACAAACATGCTTTTTATAAAATGCAATAGCACCGGTGATCAGAAAAATGGACATTGGCTGACAGGCACGAAAAAATCCCCATAGACTGCAAGTCTTTGTGTGCACTGAAAATCATGGCTTGCTGCATTTCCGGCTTGCAGTCTTCTTTCCTATCAGTTATTAACTGACGTGAAACACCGAGTCTGTCTGGCAGAATGATGTTATTAAAACAAAAAAACAAAATCCTGCACTGTTGACTCAAGCTTTTGGAGTTGAGAAACACTGCTCCCAATGAGTTTATCTTTGAAAAATGTTCTGTTCTCAGCAGCATGGTCCAGCCTGGTGTAACCCTCTCTTAACGCTCATAACGCCCTAGAGGAGTTCACTGTCACTGCCAAAGATTAGGCACCCATCACTTATTCTTTTGAGACATGAGAACTTTATCTTTCAATAAGCCTGTACTATTCACATGGGTTTTAACATTTTTTTTGTGTGTTCCTTTGAAACTACCAGAGAGTAGATGATGGCACACTGTACCAGCATGCTTGTCATTTTTCTGCTCTCAAATCATATTTGTAAGACTGGACTCAGGGTTGTTTTTCGCTTTTCCAGATTTTATCTGGCTCCAGTGTAAGCTAACCTCCACTGGCCTCCCAGATCTTGGCTCATCTTGCATAGCTGTAAAGCTGTCCCACTTACTGCGTACCAATAATGATTTTGGAAAAGCTAGTGTCTAAAATTCATTCTGCCTTAATGAAGAAGCACGCTGTCCCCTGACATCACTGGTTTAATCAAACTGATAATGACTGCAGTTTTCACCTTACAGTGGAAAATACTAGTCTGATACTAGTCTCATACTCATAATTTCCTTTAAAAAGTATTTATCAGCAGGTAATATTCAATAAATCCATTAATTAATGTGCTGATTTTAAAACAAGACAAGCTGACCTTCCCTCACCTTTACAACTGAGTACCAATCAATGGCAATTAAGGTCTGCATTGAGTGTTTTAAAATCCGCCTGGAAGTGAATTTTCGGTATGGCAGTAACAATGCAAGGGTCTCGGATGAGAGGAAAATTTGCTTCCAAATCAGCTTGATTGGTACTCAATTGTAAAGGTAACAGAAGTACTGCTTTTTTTTTCTTTTTAAATCAACACGTTAATGAATGGATTTATTGAATACCTGCCGATAAATACATCTCAAAGAGCATTTCAGGTACTGTTTCCATTTGGTTGAAAAAGTGACTGAAATAATGCCCGCAAGCTTTTGTCTATAACCATTAATTATCATTATACTACTTCACCTGGTAATATATCCCATGCATTTGTAAGTCTCTTTAGAATAACTTTTGCCCTCTGGCTCTACGCGCTGTGCTAAGTTTGAAACAACAACTCAGGTTAACATTATCTATAAAACTGAAGGAGCCGCAGGCAGCTAACTTCTACAGCTGGAGGTAGGTAGCGCCTTCGTTCTGTCAAGACGATAACAGAAGTAATCAACAAGACAAGCAGCTAAACCGTGGAGATCGACAAGAAAAGTGAGGGGAAGATCTGGCTCCTGAAATGATTCACCCACCACCCATGGGTCTGGTCAATGAAATGATCCTTTTGGTAAGAATGTGGGATTTATCTGTGTGTTCCCCTGCGGTCAGTTACAGCACACTAAACCATCAAAATCCTTGAACAAAACCGCAAAAGCCACTTTGTCTATTAGTCATTGTATGAATGGTGAAGAGGAGATCTTTTAGTCATCTTTTAGTCATTGTATGAATGGTGATGAGGAGATCTTTTAATATTTAGGTTTAAAAATGAAATAGGTTCAACTCGTTTATACCCCATAAGTCTCTAAACAACTTGCCTTGTATTGACTAATCTTAAACATGTAGCAACATCCACGTACAGTTAGTTAAACTCCACAGCTCCAAAATTAAACCCACAACTTTCTGGCTGCAAGGAAAAACTAAATAACTGCTTTTTTGCAGTTTTTTTGAGATGAGGAATTCTTATGTGATCTGTAATTTGCAAGCTCTTAAGAGCAAACCAGAACAGAATTATAAGCAATTCTGCCAAAGTGAAAGTTCAAAATACTGTTATGCATAATTTGAGGTCTAGCAGAATATCTCATTCAAATTCAGTGTCAGAGATAAATTAGGATACAAAGCTTGATACACAGTTGGCTGGACAGTTTCCTGTTAAACAATAATAAGTTAATGAAAAAAAAATAGCAACCTAAATCTTAATTTTTTTCAGTATGTAATTAGGTTGTTAATCTCAATGTTCTTTAATTCTTTGTTATTAGCAGCTTGATGTTTTTTGTTCTTCAAAATTGTAAATATGGCTCTGCTATCCTTATACTGTGTTTAAAGAAGATGTAAATAACAAAAACTGATTATAGTGATCAAGGTAAGTTATGTTTTTGTCAACATAATAGTAATTACAGTTCTCCTTATACTGCGGAACAGGGTTCAAAGGTGGTATGGCCATGGCTTTCATTAGAGCCATAATGCCATTACACAAGCACTGGTAATCTATTTATCAGGTGGAACACAAGTTGTGCAGTCTCTTACCTATGTTATAAAAGAGGGACAATGTTTCTTCATCACAGTTTTGTTATTTGGTAAGTCACAATAAAGTAGGGCTATAATTTAAACTGAATATCATTTCCAGCTTCTTTTTTTTTTTTACTCAGGTTGGAGTAAACTGACAGATTATTTTTTAATATTCAAAATATTAATTGAATTTTGAAAAAAAAAGAAGGAATAATAAATATAAATATATATCTTAATCACACTGCTAGAAACACTAGCCATCTGGCACAACACAGTATGTTTATGTACAAAAGTATGGACTGCTGCCTGAACTCACTTTGCAGTCGTTCAGTCAGGTATAATTAAGAACTCTGTAAACATAGCTGGTAAATGACTAGCAATGTGATAAACTGTACATTTTCCAGAAATGGCAGTCCAGGAAACACATTTTTTACATATTTTAGTACATGACTCTTAACACGGCACAATCACAAATCAAAATGGAATTAAGAAAGAAACCCAATTTATAGACCTGTTTGATATTCCTAAATAACATTGGTTTGATTTGCTGCAGGATGACACAAAGAAAGTTAAGCCAGTCACCACACACTGATAGTGTTCAGAATGATTCAGGCGAGTTCCCTTCTGAATTACAGGGCACCTTTCAAGGTAAGCCTGCAACCGTCCACCATGCTGCTGCTGTATATGGATGGTTCGAGGATCATGATTCTGGTATCTGTCATCTTCCTTGGCCAGCATAATCCTTGGATCTCAATCCAAATGAGCATCAATAGGATGAACTTGAACATGCATTTGTGGCACCAATGCTTTGCCTATACTCTGGGAGGAATGTGCCATAATCCTGTAAGGTGCATTCAGGCACACTAACATTAAAAAGCTTACTAAAGTACCAGGAGCATCACTCAGCTATTACTAAGTACTGATGTTATTATGTTAAGGAGGGTATGGTGGCAAATTGAAATGTAAGTCAGGTTAGAAATACCAAAATGTGTACTAGTACCTATAAACATGTCACTCAAAAGTGCCTACATCCATGTTTCATAAATAGGGTGCAAGTCCACTCTTGAGGCTTGCTGAGCCATATCTTCATATACAGACTCATAAAAACATTAAGAAAGCAAAGTGCAGTTTGTACTGTGTAAAAATTTGTTGCCAGCCTCCCTCCGCTTGTAATTTTTACAAAGCGTGTGGCTAACAGTGTATATTGCTTACACTGCACAGCATAGAAAAATATGTGTTAAAAATAGGTTGTACGTGAGTAGTTTACTCTCATAACCACTGTATTGTTCACACCTCCACACAATACATTCAGCAACGTGTGCTGTACCGAAATAGCTTAGATGTGTTGGAGAAAAAGATTGCTCATTGATTTTGCTTAGAGAAACAACCTGAATAATAATTGTAAAGCTGATTCAAAATATTCTGTGTCATATCATTAAGTCCTAATGAGTGCTGCACAGTGTGTTTATACAGCTCCATCTGATCCCATACAGCGATTTACTTGCATTGACATTAATTGTTTTGTGACCACTCGCTGCAAAGGTTGCATGCACAATGTTGGCCCAAGCTATAAACAGGAAATTGAGATCAGTTAAACTATACAGTCAAAACACTGAGCTAATTAAACCAAACTAAATGAGAAAGCTGCTGGTAGAATATTTCCAACCTATAGTAGGATTGATTTCCTGAATTAAACTAGAATTAAACAAAAGCCTATGTACTCTCTCCATACTAAATAAGAAAGACAAAAGCTATTGCAAGATGCTGTACTTTGTACAGGATTGTTTGAATGTAGCACTTCAAGCTTTGAGGCTGGCACACATTGCAGTAGGATTGCATTTGACACTGATGATTAAAGGAAACAGAGCATGAACTATGTATTATCATAACTCTGCAAAACCAAAGCCTGATTTGTGACAAGCTTTCTCTCTAGAGGTATTATTGTTTGTGCTTTTCTATCAGTCGATTCCTCATACTTGACAGAGCAGGTCATCATTTTTAGGAAACCGTGCTACTTAGTAAAGAACACTGTCATTTGGTTGAGTGTAATAAAATACTTTTATTAAAGTGGATCCATGGTTTCCTTCTGTTGTCATACAAATTAACAAGCACAGTGATGAACAAGGATAGAGATAAGAAATTGTATTTTAATGACATTGGCAAGGCCTTCAATAAAATGGAGCCATAATAATGATATGAAAACAGCCTGTAGGGGCCTTGAAATGCAAGCGCAGGATTTCTCATGCATGCTCTTTGATTCCGTGATGCACTTGCATTAATTTATCTAAACATTCCCACACTATAGCCAATGAATAACACAGGGTCATGGAAATAAACCTGCAAAGGAAATATAATAGTGCCTGTTTCTTGGAATAACCAGTTCCTAGGTACAAGTAACCCGATAATGGGTAAACAGATTTAACATTCGATATCAACTCATATCGCATTTTTATGTGGATCTATTTTTCTTATTTTTCACTTATATACACCTGTGATTTCTTTATTATTAGTAAATAGACTTGTGAGCAGATAAACTTCAAATGGAACAACCTTTAGTCCTAAAAATACATGAAGATTTCAAATGCTTAATTCACATTGAGACAAATATAGTTGATTTAATGGTTTACTTCCATGTCATTGTCTTATTGCCCAATTAACTTTTTCAGCTGGGAAAAATTAATTTTGGAGAATATATAAATTCATGCAAAAGACAAAGCAAATGTAGTAAAGTATTATTTTGGATTGAATAATGACTTCAGTTGTGTTGAGTTAATCAAGTTGAGACAAACAATGAAAACATTTTTCATAAAACAAAAAAATGTAGTGAATTGGGCTCTTATTACTTAACATGCTTTAGGGTACAGGTACACAAAAAACACTGGGTACTAGTAAGAGATCTGTACAAACTATATACAAAGACATAGCATTTTACGGTTCCTGCCTACGTTCTACATGGAACCATTAAAACACAATTGGTTCTATTTGAAAGCCAGTACACAAAATCCACTTGATATACAGAATGGGCTCTTTACAGAACCCAAACAAATACAGAACACCCGTACAAACTTAACTGAAGGCAGTTCTGTCTTTCATTAGTGATTGTTAAGGCTCGCTTTTGAGACCATTGGTGAGCTACTGCTGTTTCAAACATCTTTATGTTCCCCGTTCCAAAGGCAATGCCATATTATGCTTCTATAACTCCCTTCACCCAATACCTCTTTACAAAGTTATGGTTGGTTAGTAACCCAAGTTTTCACTGAAGCACTTTAATGTGTACTTTTAACCGTGAAGAACATGCTCATTAAAATGATATATCTTTTTACTGTACTCCAGACGGCATACACAATTGCAGCTCCTTTTCTATATAACCACAGTTTTGCAGCTGTGTTAATAAAGGTTTATATACAATGAAGTACAAATGTAGATTAATCTCCCCATGACTGTTCACGTTTTACAAAATTGAGGATAAAACATTCTAATTATCGTTTACTGAAGCATCGCTTTGGTTTTCTTTTACATAAACATTCATGGAAGCAAGATAACAGCGCCCTCTTCTTTCCTAAAACTGCAGAATATCAATTACTATTTAAATAACATAAACACATCATAACATCTCACGTGCACTGTATTTCATGTAAAAAATTGCATTACCGTGAAAACATATTAAAGTATAAACTGCAACATAATCAATTATATTTGTGATGATAAAAAAAATCATATACTCCGAATTTAAATGATTGAATCTGCAATAACATTGCAGATAATAATTCATACTTTTATTTAAATATTCCATATTTAAAACAGATTTTTTAAAATGTTATTATGGGGGGGTAGTAGGTATTACACGCTAGCAATGCACATTGTTTTATGTAAATAAACGTCCCTACAATGCAAACGTTAATTTGACACACGAGTCAATAAACATAATATATCTAACGGTAGCTTTTGTCCATAATTTCTTTCAAAATTGTTTATCCCGTCCCCTGGCATACATGGGGAAAATAGACAAGATCAAATTATAAGTTATTCTCTTACCTTTGTACAATTTTCTTTTTTTTCTGTTTCTTATTTTTTTCGTTCAGAAATCCATAGCTTTTTTCTTAGCTCTGTCCTTTTGCTGGTTCTCACTGATCTGTGTTTAGCAATTTTTGGAAACTTTTTGGAGAAAGAACAGGAAGCAATGACGATGATCCAGAAAAGCTTGTGTGAAATTTAAGAGGGAGAGTGGAACAATGTCTTTTTTTTCCTGCGTCTAGAGAGTACTGAGTCTCCAGACCTCTGAGATCCACCGTGGTTCCAAGCTACAGCAAACTGATGATAATAACATCACATCCTGTAATTCTGTTACACAAATAATGCAGATATGTTAGAGATAAAAGTATTTACATTCCAATCATCAGAGAATGAAATTATGTCCAGCCAGTAAAGGATGTTGATGTTTAAAAAATGTTTCTTGTTCTAAATTTGAAAGGAAAAGCCTATATTGATAAGGTTGTTTTTTTTTTGTTTGTTTTTTTTTTTTTAAATGTAACCCTAAGATAATACTTTTTTACAAAAAATATTGCGTTTCAGTAACCGACAGACAATGCCCAATGAGTCATGAAAATAAGATCTAGCCATATTTTTATACAGGCAACAACTGTTTCTGCAAAGTGGACCGTGACTTATTGTCCATGTGGTTTTCATTTTAACAGAATTATTCTGTTCTGCTGCGCACGCAAAATTCTAGTAGCAACATATTGGACTAAAATAACAGTGATGTGTTAACTGAATTAAAACTGTGCATTCAAATGTGGTTTATGACCTATTTTGCCCCTTTGGAAAGTACACATCGGGATTTAAATCAGAGACACTCTTAAAAACGAGATCATCAAAGAGGTCTTTTCTGACATTTTCAATATTATTATTAACAATGTATAAGCCACATGGCTGGTGTGCTGGTGATTTCATGTTAAATGGTTTATTAATTCCATCTCCAGGCAGTATTCCTGGTAGTTAGTTAAGTTACCTGGTCTCTTTCCATTAATATCGGATTTAAAGGTTTCCGTTACATAAACTACACTAGTGTTTTCTGTCTCATAGTGGCCTTGCTGATCATGTTAAATGTACACTTTACACGGGGATTCGTCAGTGACTGGCTGTATTTCCCCCTCAGGAAGTGTTTTCTTTCATCCGCATCAAGTTTGGAGTTGTCTGTTGTTAGTAGGGTATTATTCATTACATATAACGGATCTTCTGTTTTCATTGTAGATTTCAGTCAGAATGGAAGCACAGCAAAACTGGTAGTATTGATAACACAGTGCCTATTGAGGCTATATTATAAGTCAATATTGATTCTGCAGTCGTTTTTTGGTTTGCTTTCTTATTACAGGCTTAGCTGCAAATATAACCTAAGATGCAGTAAGAACACTATTAATCTCATGTTGTTATAACCTAATTGTGTGTAGCTGCTAACAGAGATAAGCGGAGCTTTATACAGTGAATGAATCCTTTCATCTGAGTGTAACTTTGGCCTTGTCTCTATCGAGCATGCAGACTGCTGTTATATAAAACCCATGCTGTTGCACAGCTTAAGACGTGTATTTATGTGTCTTGTGTGCGGCCATTTCAATGTATAAATTTACAATTTCGAAAACATATTAGTGATTTACTATTCTCAGTCGCAGTTTTGAAAAATAATAAGCGTTCCTATTGTTACACTTTCACAGTACACAGCAATGAAAATAAAATAGAACGTGCTTTTCTTGATTAGATATGTTCATGTTAATTAATTTAGCTTTGTAAATTAAAACCTCATCCCTTACCCTAAGCGTTAAACTAATTGATTTGTTCGCTATGCTGCAGCCCGGTTATGCGCCAAGCTGTTTAACATAATGTTGCACTGTGGGAAATGTAGGCTTTCATTGGCCATACAGATCGTATAATTTTTTATTATTTCTTGAGCATTGATAGATAACGTTTAACTATATATAAATATAATCAGTAATACACCTTGTTCGCAATTCTGATTTGAAATAACAAAACGGTATGTAGATGGTGTCTGAGACCAGCTAATTCTGGACTACGACTCCCAGGTGACAGGTCGTTTCCTTTTAGAAAGTTAGGAAGGAAGGTTTTCTACCGTGCTTAAAAAGTGACTTAAATGTTTGCTGTGATCTGTTTTTATTTGCTAGCAAACTGATAATATACTGTGCCGAGGTGATGTATTGATTTTTAAACGTGACGGTACATTGTTGCGAAACCTAAGTGAGCAAAGCTACAACTTGCCATGCGAGTTAAAAAGGTGTGTCATCGGTAAGTACTGATAAATTATTACTTAACTGTTTTTAATGTTATCAATGTCATTCATATTTTGACAACCTTTATACTGTGTAGCTAACTGTTAAATTATGTTAAGTTACCACTAGAAAAGATATCAAGGTGCATTAAACAAAGTCGTACTGGAACAAGTTAATGCAATACAAAACATGAATGCAGTTGCTTTAAAAAAATACACTACGGGGTCATAACTGCTTGGAAAACTTTATTATTGGTCAACACCATAGTCTTTCTGGCATAAACAGATACTGTGTCTCGTGTTGTCTAAATAACCCTTATTATATGATATACTTCCACATGACGTCAGCAGTTGAGATATGGAGACAGGGCAGACCTGGCTGGAAGGCTCTCTGGGACGTTCTGCTAAACTTGGTCTTGAAGTATTGGAGCGCGCACGGAGACGAAGCATGGTGGAGTGGCCTTCAGTCTGTCCTGTAGCCCAGCTCACAGTAGAAGAGACTTTGAGAAGCCGTTCGGGGAAGGACCGAGTAGGAAAAAGTGATAATGAGGTAATAAAATAGCAGAAAATGTATGCGTCAGCCGCTGTAATCTGCAGTGCTAAGATAACTTGGTACACTTCGGTAGTATGAACTATTTCAGCAAGTGACTACAGAAAGTAAGTGGTTAATGTTTCCAAAACTGATACAAATACAATACATACACACGATTTGTTTACCTGTTCCTTGTTTGAATGGTGTTGTCTTTCCTTTTCCCCAGTATACGATTGCAGTTTTTAGTGGAGGTGTCTTTAACCCTATTGTAACATACATATGGTAGACAGTATATAGTTTTGGCTTTGGAATACCTACGAATGCAATTTATGGCATTTCTATCAACAGGAGGCAACTAGGCACACCAGCATTGATGATGCTTTTGAGACAGTGCTGGAGTTTATGGCTCACACAACCAAACAATGCAAGGTAAGATTCAGGTTTTGGGAAAGAAATAATACATCTGTAGCATATTTGGGTCAAATAGACCATTTATTAAAACACCATTTTGTGATTGGTAGTATATTTTTTTATTGATTTACCTATTGGAAAGCTAATGAAACATCTTGCACGTATAGGGTCCTATATTTACTGGGACATACAATGCATAATGGGTAACTAATCTGTCTTTCAGAACCTCTACAGATCAGTGCCTGCATGCGAGTGTAACCAGACTGAAATGAACCATGTATGTAGATACCACCCTCCTCATTTCTCCTCTCATGGTGCAGCCAAACCAAGGGTTTGCAGAAAGCCAGTAAGTCAAACTTACCCCTGAATTATGATAAATCAGGATGTCTATTTATATCAGTTGCACCTCAAAGGTTTAATTGCTCTGCGGTGAATCTCTGTTCAAAAACGCAACTTTAAAGTTACAAGGAGGGATTTTATCAGCAGCGTACAGGTAGCGATACATATGAAGGGCCTGACAGGTGCTACTGCATTGTATGATGCAGCATATGACAACATTATCAATTTCATATTTTCATGCCAAAAATAATTCACACATTTATACATCATTCAAGAACCATTTGGTGGACTGCAAGTGACTTCATAGTGCTTTTGTGTATGTTGTGATCCATTCTTGATTATTCTATATATGGTGAATCGCTTCATAGCCACCCTGTACATACTCAGTTTGAATCAGCCACATTTTGTACCATAAATGAATTTTTGTTGATTTTGTTATTCAGGTACAAAGGACTAGAGAAGACTTTTATATAGAACTGGCTCCAGGCACCTACGCTATCACTGCAGGAGCATGTGACTCCGAGAGACAGACCCGGGTGGTGAAAATCAATGCAGGGGAGAGCGTGGATCTTTCTTTTACTGTGTGACCTGTTTACTGAGGCTTAAAGGGCTTGTGGCAAAAACCAGCTTTCCTGTCTCTTACCAAAGTATTTTAATCTTATGGGCACTTCTTATTAATATATGGGTGCTGTTATCTGTCACGTGCTATGTAGTTTGTAGAGCATGGACTTGACCTGTACAAAAAGTGCACTTTTTCTTATAAATGACTCAAATTATGTATTTTTTTAATCAGATATGCTAAATATTAGTTAGCTCTATTGTAAATGTTTGCACCATTTTAAAAGCAAATTATATATTTCTGTATACCAGTGTACTGTATTGAAGTTATCATATGCAATAAATATGGACTCTTTTTAATCTTATAAGTAACTAATAATGTGTGTGAATTTGTAGTATGCAGACAAGTAGATCTCAAATTAAAGGTATGCTACCTGGCTATTTTATTTACCTGCAGGCTGCTATGATACGCTGTTTCACGTCCTGGTTTTTGTTATGGGGTTTCAAATTCCTTTTATACTTGGAGGTTGATTTGATCAACCTATACCCTGCTGGAATAAACTACATAATTTTACAGTACCAGGGAATCAATCTAGATACCACCAACTGCTTATTTTTAGGTGTAAACCATAGACAGATGGGTGTTGCAATCCAGGGTGTTTTCTCCAGTTCTAGAAAAAGCTCTTACAATCCAGCTGTGGCTTATACCAACAAATCAACCCCTAACATACTGAAACAAAAGTCTCAGAAGAGGCATGTAGTTGTTAAAAAATATCCATTTTATTACCTGTTCTTGCATTATTTGCATGCAAAAAAGAAACACTCCCAATATTTGACTTAGAAGGATGAGGTAGTGTGTAAGTTGAGTAAACATGTGTTTTTAATGACCGTTTTTGGCATTTTTACATTTCTTTATTTTAATTGCACACAATGCAGCCAATTCCAGATATCAAGAAGACATTCCACCTCCTTATTGTGTAAAATAAGCAAAATTGTAAACGCACCCAAATGAAAGTAAAAAATAATTGCAGTGTCCTTGTCTGTGTTGCAGTACAGATATGCTTTCACTAGAGGGCAGTCTGTATACTTGCATTGTGCCACCAGCAAAAATAATTTATCCTTAATTTATCCATTATAATACTGTGTACAAATACACAATAATTAAAAAATAGTTAAAGATCAATGAAACACTGCAAAATAAGAGTATAAAACAGCTACACTGCATATACTGTTAACCGGATCAAATCTAAACTATTATATAGACCTTAAAGTGTCATTTTTCTGCCCTTTATTAGCTTCAGTACCATTTTCACTCCAGCCATTTAGCAGTTTAAGCTCTTCATATATTATTATTTCCTTCTTTGAGAAGTTCACTGTTACAGTACTATAGAGATCTCCTTTTTCTCCAGCTGGCCATTATTTCTTTTTTAGTTTAAACTCCATTTAATGTATGTTCTGCTTCACTGAAATTGTAGATTATAATTGGGGCTTCAGATGTTTGGTGTTTTACCCAGACTTTTATACTCTTCTTTAAGAATTTATTTGATACCTGTTAAGCCATTCGTGTATCTCAATCACAACTGAGAAACGTGTTAATATTAAAATTGATTTAGGAGAGTAGAAAAGTCAGGATAAAACACATAAAATCAGAAGACTTAATTATAATTCCACTACAAGGGACCCTTTTTCCAGCACTGACAAGAGGGATTTCTAATACAAGCCCAATAACACGGACAAGAGGGTTTCTCCACAGTGCTGCAGTTAGTTAAACTTAACAATGAGGTAAAAAAGGAACTGGCGCTAATTAAGTTAAAAGTGTGATCGCTCTGTCTCTAATGGTATGTTAGAATGATGTTAGTTTTGTCGTATGGGTTAACACAAGAGCTTGCCCACTGAACTATTCCATTGGAAGACTGAAGGTTTTAAACCTGCCTGTAAACCATTCTCCTCTCCCTCTCCAGCCTCTCCTTTTCAGCTTGCTGCACCTTTTCAGCCTCTTTTTTATAATGTGCCTCCACTCGCTTCCTTCTTGAATCCTGGAAAATAAAACATAAGAACATAAGAAAATGTACAAACAATTATAATGTTGTGAGCCCCTAACCACATGAGGTACAGACAGCCTAAAAAGCTGCCACTAAAAATTACCTGCAGCTGTTTTTCCTTGACTTCATCGTTTTTCACTTTCTGAGCCTCCCAAGCATCCTGTTTTTCTGTTTGCTGTTGTTTATAAGCCAGTTTCCAGGACTCCTTTTCTTCCTCATTATAAATAGTACTCTGCATTCTTCGTGCTGTATTCTCCTTTTGAAGTTGCTTTGCTCTTGTTATTTGCTCCTCCCTACGGCTTTGTTCCTGAACCTTTTGAGTTTCGTTACCCAAACGTCGAAGGGTGATTTTTCTGAAACAGAAAGGCTTGTGAATTGAGAAGTAATGATAGGTGCAAAGCTATAAGCATCTAGGGCAGATTTTTTCATGGTATTTAATTGATACAGCAAACACTCTGCATACTTATGCTGGTCATGGGTGCTGTTGTACTTGTGTTCAGCTTCCAATTCCCTCTTCATCTCCCTGCGATGGTGATGGACTTTGTTCTCTCTTTTGTGTTCCAGTACCTCTTGGTGTTTGTGATCACGGGGCACCTGAGTTTCCCCCAAGCGGCGTGCGACAGGTGGACCCTGCGGCTATCAATATGTATACAAACATGAGTACATTTACGTGAATATAACATTCAACTTGTCTACATTATACTTTATATTCTGGAGCTAGCAGACATCTCAAGATGAGCTCAGCTGTCATCCTAAGTGCTCAAAAATTATACGGACCCTTAGCCATGTCCAAATGAACTATTGTAGGGAGTTCAGGTAATACAAGAACACTTTCAAGTGTCTTATGATCTCAATATACTGGTAATCTGCATGTAAAAGTAACTTTTTTATGTGCTTTATCATAATGGTTGTACCCCGAAAGAAGGTTTGAAGCCACTCTGTGTTAAAACTTCCTTCATGGTAGTCCTCCGCTCTGGAGAGTGTTCGACTGAGTTAAACATCGCACTGTTATTGGTTGGTCCGGCTGGCCAAAGCTCTGGAGAGAGAACTTTTCCTGAGCTGCAGCTGCTCGTCACAGCGCTGGACACACAGCTTGCTGCAATAAAAAAAAAAAAAAAATACTTCAACAGTGGTCTTTTATTTATCATTTTTAAATATGTTATCATAATAAGATGGTCCAATAACATTATCTGATCTTTTTCCTTTATAATATTGAGAGCGAGTAATAGTTTTTAATTAATATTTAAGATTTAGTAAAACTGTGCACTGTTACTGGGCAATGCTTATTTGTGAGTAAATAATTTGTGTCGGTTTTGGCTGAACAAAACTGAAGGCAGAGATATTAAAGAAGTACTGTATGCTAATGAAGGACACCTGCATTGTATAACCCTTATTTACACAGTGTTTTTTGCAGTTTCACCATGCTTATACTTTGCATTCACCATAGTTTACCATGGTTTGACATCATTTTTAATATGCTTTAACATACCTCTCTTGGCTTTAGAATGCTTACCTATGCTTTATCATGCTTTCACTATGCTTTTACTATGGTAAACTTTTAGAAGTGTGGTTTCCCTGGACAAATAGATGCATTTTTTTATCGCTAGACATCTACATGGTCTTCCATTACCGTATTCTACATGAATCGTTATCATTAATGAATACAGTGTATCATGTTATACCTGGTTTCTTATGATGTGGTTCAGCATGGCTTCTCTTCCAGTACTTCCAATCGGGCCTGTCTGGAGATGGAGATCTCGGCTTCTCAAAGAGACTGGAATCTGTGTTGACTGCCCTGTTTGTCACTGTAGGTTTTAAAGTCTCTTGGTCAGAGTCTGACTCTTCCTCAGATGAAGACAATGATGCAGGAACAGCCTTCTTGGAAACCTCCAGCTCCTCAAGCTGTGTGGTGACCTTCCTGTCCAGTTCTTCATGGTTTGGATCCCTTGCATAAACTGCGGGTCTTGGGGTTAGAAGCCACCAGTTGTGGTACCTGTGCTGATCACAGTTATGTACAGGGTGGGTTGGCACACAGTAAGTGCCTCTACAGTGCCTGTAAGGACTTGACAGGTAACATGGCCCGTGGCACCTACAAAATGAATCCTGATAACATGGGGCCATGGGGACTACTCTGGGTCTGTAAGGGTGTATTTCAGGAAGGACTATTTCTTTTCGCAGTATGTTTTCTCTCGCACTCAAGGGCTCATGAAGCTCCCGCACTGTCCTCTCATATAAAGAAGATGGGATCCAGAATGCCACCCCTTTGGGCACTTTAGCTTCTTTTCCATTCCAGAATCGTACACTGATCTCTTCATTTTCACTGGCTGAGAAAAATACAATGAATACATTTTACAGGTTACATGATCTGTAAAGAAATGCAAGTAAAACATTGGGATACTGTGTGATGATCAACATTACTAATACACAAGACAAACAATCTAAATGCATACTGTATTTGTAAAAAAAATCAAAATAAAATATATTAAAATAAAATGTTTATGATTAAATGTAACCGCAAATATGTGGGGCCAGCTTTTGCTTCAAGGCATAGATTGCTCCACTTGCAATAAAAAAACTGTTCACTTTCCCAAACTATTAAGAAATAGCTTGGACAAAAATGGACTGAGCAATTTATATTTAGTTTTGAAACATCTGTAGCATTTTTTTTAATGCTACTTCGAAATAAAAAATGACCACAAAAAAAACAAGCATTGGCGCTTTTACCTCTCAAGGGATCTCTCGTCTCAATCCCAGAAACAACACTCCCTGGTCCGTATCTCATCAGATCAGTTTCCCACGGTGCCAGGACTTTATCCCCTGGGACGATACTGTGTCTGTGAGCCTCAGTGTATTGAATGATGTCTACTATGGTTGCTTTTTGCACGGAGACCTGATACTTCCCACCCATGAGAGCTGGCTTGACAAAATCAATCAAAAATACTCCTCTTCTTCCCTAGTACCAATCATTATGACAGTGTTTTTGTTTGGGTAAATACATAAAAATGTGTCCTGTTATATTGCAATAAATAATTAATATGATTGCCAAGTTATTTGCTGCAGTAGTAAAATGACAAATGATTTACAATTAAATATTTCATGAATCATTCAAAATTATCCTTAAGTGTCCAATAATCTCTTATCAGTAAATATCCAGGATAAAAGCAGAGTGAAAAAATCCTACACATTATAAATGAAGGCAATTTTATCACAAAATTTTAAAAGTTTTTTTAATTATGGCAAGGTTTTTAAAAAATCGGTTCTCTATTTAACCCATAACAACAGTATGCTCTTACCTCTACTTCTTGTTTTATGGTACCAAGGTAGTAATATCCATCTGGCTCTCTTCTTGCTAGAACGCGGGTGCCTATCATTAATTGACTCAAGCCCTGGGAGCTCTCCATTATATCAGCACTCTCACAAGTACTGATGGGACACGCAGGAACACAACTGGTCAAGGCGCATCTAAAATAGCAAAACCTTCTATTAGGTTTATTACAATTGCAATCAAAGCAAGCACAGCATTTTGGATAATAGATGGGCTTGAATTACAAGGTTATGATTCCATTGAGGTGTTCACATCATAATCCAATTGCTTAGCTTATTTAAAACACATCTTTACCTTGCAGGTAATATATCAGCTGTGCACCAGGGTGTCTGCACCCTGACTGGGTAACAATGGGGTAGATCTATGGATGAGGGTCTGTCCAAGGCTGTCTGGACGCTGCAGTATTTTAAATCAGAGTAGAAAGGTCCTGTACTTAAACAATCACCAGGGTAAACAGGAATCACCTACAAATATATTTAAAATTTAAAAGTTAAGGCACCCTTTGTTAATATACAGCATTTTTGCAGTTGGGAGTGAATTTAGCAGCTCAATTAAACTGCATTTTACTAAAAGGGACTTGCCAACTACCATTCTGAATCATAAACGATAGTACAGCTACATTGGCTGCAATAAGCAGTGAAGGATGACCACCCAGAGTTAAAGATGCAATGTCTGACATTCATATTTAATTTGAAACTAAAATATTACTCTTCGGGAGACACTAGATTGTTGGAAACCAGCCCTTGTTGGCTTCCTTACCAATCTAGTTCTCTGAAAGAAACAGACATTTCCTGTTACAGAGTGGATATTTTCAAAATGGGGCGCTGGTGCCTTTTAAGATCAAGGAACACGTTTAGGGAAATATTCAAGATACATCTTTGTGTTGGTTTTGACTAACAAACTAAACAGTGTTGCCTTTTGTATAGGGTTACCTGTTTAACATCCCCAGTGCTGAAACCAATGAGATGACAGCTCCCTCTGGAGCACTGAGCTAACTGCTGCAGAAACTCTTGCACATCACATTCGATCCACTTCTCAGACAGAAAGAAAATATGCACAGGCCGTCCTTGAGACTCACAAGACACCACCTGCAAAACTTCCTTCCGGTTGTTTTCTGGCAGTCCGTTCGTTACCAGGTAAACAGCTTGACAGGCTGGGTCATCAAAGGCAGCTCTCAGTGCATTCAGCAAGTCTCTCCCAGGCTTAGCCTCAAGGGCGCGAATCCAGCCCATTACACCATAAACCGTGTCAGGGGAGCATGTCACCATGCAGTCACACCACTTATTAACCTTGAGAATGGGAAAGGAGTCAGGGAAAAGTACTGTGTATAGTATCATTTGACAATATATAGTCATCTAAAGATTTTTTTTTAAAGTACAGCTATGGCCGAATGTTCTGCATTCCTTGAATTTTAGGATTGAGACATAATTTATATATATATATATATATATATATATATATATATATATATATATATATATATATATGAACAGAATTTAGATATTTTATTTAACATCTTTTAACATCATGTAATCAAAGAAACTACAAAATGAAATTGCGAGTCATAGTAGTAGTACAGTATTTCAAATGTCACATTTTTCAATGTTTCTCTGTTTTCCGTTAAGTATATGGAAAACTACAAAGTGGTGTGTAATTTCAATATGTTACTGTAACATTATTCAACAGGTTTCATTCGATTTTATGAAGCAAAATGTGTTAATTCTAAGGGTGATGCAAAACTTTTGGCCATAGCTGTCTATGTGATTTTTGTATTTATAGAAATACACTCGCTTTCTTATATATTGGGAAGCTGGGTCGAGAAAAAAAAATCAAGACACCAAGTAGCCAAATATTGTAAAGGGTTTCATTTTGGTTTGATTGAATAGAGAACAGCTGCTTTTGAATTCCACAGCATGATCAGAGCAATGTTCATTAAAAAAATATATATATACAGTATATATATATTACATCTGATTTGAATTTAAAAAAACAACAACATTATGTTTTCATTATAGAAGGGTTATATAAATTGGCAAACCAAACAATTATATTTAATAACCACAGCCTTGTTGAAAGTAACAAAATAAACATAAAAACAGAATACCTTATATGAAAATTCCACAATGTTGAACAATGAGTCACTGCAATATGCTTTAGCCAGGAGTGTCTCCATTAGGTGTTTTTTCACTGTGTCGAGATGAGCGTACATGCTTTCTGAGGTGTCTACAACGAAAGTAACGTTCTTATCCCTGATGTCTCCAAACAAGGTCGGGAAACCTTGGGACTGGAGCAAGGGGTAGATTACAGGCATTGTCTCACTCGGCAACGTGCAATACTAAAAGAAAAGAAAAAACATGAATGTTTTTGTGTTTTTTTGTTTACAGCCACTTGCATGCTGTAAAAGGCAACAACGCGTACATGGCTGTCTTAAGTGTTTTGTTTTGTTTTGTTTTATTAAAAAGATTTTGCAATCTCTTTAAAGAATTCCTCTTGAAAATGTGTTATTTGCATTTGTTGAATCAGAGTACATTATTTGGTATCCTAGTAGAGTAATGACGCTGTTGGGAATGTTGACAGTGGAAATAACACAACTGGAATGTATACTTAATTAGCATTTGTTTTCTTTTTATTATTCCAGATACACTCGATATAAACGGTATACTCATTAGATTTTTCACACAATACAACACACGTTTTATTTGCCACATGACACAATGTAACACGTGGAGGAAAACATAATATAATAATAATAATAATAATAATAATAATAATAATAATAATAATAATAATAATAATAATAATAATAATAATACAAAGTTTTAAAATACCTACGTACCTAGTTAAATGGGCATGTGCTTTCCAGCTTTATTTCCCGTTTGTGCACTTCACGATCGGCAGTCTGATGTGTCTCTATGGTGCTATGCACTTGGTTGTTGTTTAGACACTGGTTTCTATGGTTCACAACAATGCGTTGCCATGGCCATGAAACACAAATCTATCGTGGTCATAAGTTGGGAACAGATAAATTCGTTACTATAACTCCTAGTATTACTAATGTACAATAATGTGCTGAACTAGTAGGGTACACTTGGTATGCATTTAACAAAAAGACATTGTGCAAGTTTATATTTGTTGATTCCATCTACATTAACGTGGGTAATACTACCTTACACAGTATTTTATAAATTATTCTATTAATCGTCTAATAACATAGTAGTGGTATGATATGTTTGCACTGGAGGACATATATGCTGGCTGTAATATCTACCTAATGCACGGTAATCCAGGTTTATCAACTCTAAAACTGAAATTCTCACAAGTATAAGGTTGCAAAACTTGAAGTGGAATTCTGAGTTAAACAAAGATCCATATCAATTATGGAACATCAAAGGGTTCCGATTAGAATCCCTTGGAGTTATTAACCCATTACACAAAACCTTTCATTCGTTGTGGATTTAAAAGTTTTCCATAACATAGACATCACGTTTGTATGTAATATGTAACATAGTTAAAAAGGTTAAAAAAAAAAAAAAGTAACGTCTAAATTAAATTGCTGCTGCACAAAGTTTGAAATCTGCCATAAATCTGTGCATAATTTCATTTTAAATAAGTGAACAATTAGCAAGTGTCTACACACACTGTCTATCTTTAAAAAAAATCTGGTTTGCAGAGGGTGAAGGGGCAGATAATCTAACCTCAGCCAGATACTTGAAAGGCACTTTTACAGCAGTCAAATAATAAAATTAAAAAATTAAAAAATGATGAAGCTTTTTTGAAGATTCTGCGGAAACATGAAGAATCATCACTGAAAAAAATTGCATCTCTCAATTGGGGTTTGCTGATCATCCTGAAAAATCTTATGAACTATAGGGCAATAACCAGCAGGGGAAATGAGAAACATATTGCTCCAAATACAATTATAGTTACAATACAGCATTTAATTGTAATTTAGAAGACATCACACTAATTGTTTAAGTTTAAGAAAACATTGCAATACAATTCTTGAAGAACTAAAAAAAACTAATTGAACTTTTAGCCATAATTGCCATCCTATACAATCATTAGCAATGCCTCCCCTTTACTATATTACAAATACACAAAAAATACATTTATAAAAGCCTTTGAGAGAAAGTGATTTTAGTACTATAGTGATGATGTTTCAATGGAAGCATCAATGTACTTAGAGCCATTATAACAATATGAGTGGCATGGTGAAAAAAGAAATAGCTCACAATGTTTAGTGTTGTTAGCAGCTAAATCATCTTTATAGGTTATCTTTTTTTTAACTTGATTTTATATATATGTAGATTTTAATTTAAGGTCTAGTATCTCTCTCACCTCAACTATAGTGTGCATTGTTTTCAAATGCATTGGTAACCATTTTTCTAGCGTGGGTATTTAATGTCTTTGCATTACAAGCAAAATGATTTGATTTCTATTTCTTTACGATACTCAAATGCATCCTTGAAAAGATTTTGAAAACATGGCCATCAAAATAAAAACAGTTGGCAAAATTGTGGACAGTAGATTATAGATTGTTACTACACCATTAACCTTTAATAACGTGCAAAATTGGTTAATAACTTCCTTACAAATGCTGCAATTAATACTGTACGCACTTCAGCAAAGTGTTGAGCATTTAAATTACTACTAGTTGAGACCCTTTAAGCAAGAATTAGGTAACCAAAAAAGGACCATGTTAAGATTATAATCAACCACTACTGTATATACACAGTAAAGAAGCAATGGCAAATCCAAATCAAGTAAATAGATAGAAAGAAAGCATGTCTGGAGGTGGTCTGTTTGGAAGACTCGAGTCCCTGTGACTCTGCTACTCCAGTACAAATCTCTTCTTGCAGTTAGATGTTTGATGGAGGATGTAGATTTAGCTCAGAACAGCATGTCGATCAAAGACAGACTTGCGCTGCTCTTGGACCTGCCTCTTCCAGCGCTGTTGTGCATGCTCCACTTTGTTCAGCACATTGGCTCGAGAACGGGACTGGGACAGCACTGCATGTGCATTGGCAAAAGGCTGGTGGTCCTATGACAAAATTAAAAAAAAAAGGTTAGGCAAAGATTAGGCTCTGATTACAAATAGAACGGACATTCCAACTAAACCAAATCACAAGTTTAAAAACTTGGAAGTGAAAACCATGCATTACATATGTTTCACCACTGGCCTTTACCTTTTGTGTGTCCTTATAGCCATAATTCTCAGTTGTTAAAGGAATCCGCTGGAAAGTCTGTCTACTTGACAAAATGTATTATGTTTAACCTCATGTATTTTATAAGGAGGTGGTCAAGTGGTTAAAGAAAGCAGCTTGATACCAGGAGGTTCCCGGTTCAATCTCGGGTCAGCCACTGACACTGTGTGACCCTGAGCAAATCACTTAACCTCCTTGTGCTCCGTCCTTCGGATGAGACATAAAACCGAGGTCCTACTGTAAATGACTCTGCAGCAGCAGTTGTGATGCATAGTTCACCTCCTAGTCTCTGTAAGTTGCTTAGGATAAATTAATAATAAACAAAGCTAATGGATTTTTGTTTACTGTTAGAATAACATACCCCTACATCATCATCATTCTGTAACAGCTGTGACTGTCCAAAGAGGCGTCTCTTCAGCACTGGTTCAAGAAGTGTCAGGTACACCATGTACAGCAGAAGCACGCCTAGGATTGACAGGTATATGATGATTGTTACCTGCAAAGAACAGAGTAAAAGAAATGTTAAATGCTCAGTGATTAGGTGTGATGCTTATTTTATGACCACCAAAAACAATACGCTAACAAAAATGTTTGAGCTAAATTAAAAGCTGGTGCTAGTATCTATAACATTGTTCCCTAAAGAGTAAAAGAAGGGATGGGAGGGTTTTGGAGGGAGGGCACTATTGTGTGCCAGAACAGGCAACAGATTGTGGTGGTACTGTAGATGTTAGCGAGCATTTACTCAAAACACCATTAACACAACTGTATTAATATAGATATGTTTTATTTATATCCATATGCTCCACAACAAAAAGGAAACTAATGATTTAATGATCTAATTCAGTTGAAATGAGTTTGGTTTAGGCCAGTGACAATCTCAGATTCTGAATACCCATCCCACGACTAAAGGGGCAGGGCTTTTAGTTTTGGAGATTTAATTCAACCAAGCGGTTACTAATTAGGAGACACATTCAGTTTCCAAACGTATAAAGTATTCTTAGCTAATTTTTCTAAAGCATATAAAAGTATTGAGGTCAAACACTGACTTTTTTGTGTGTGAATATAAAATAGGGAAATGAAAACCTGTAAATTACTTGAATAGTAACTGAGCTTCTTTCTTCATATTTGCATTCACAGCGTAAACAGTAAGCCTCCACATCACTTCCAGCCACAGGCCAAAGCTTTACCACATGTAAACAATCACTAGAAATGAAATGGAAGAAACAAATGCTTTAGTGGACATCCTCATACTTTCAACATACCCCACAGGTCTGCTACTACATGTGTTACTCTCATATGCACCATTTATTAACTGAAAGGAGAATAAAAATCTCTATAACTACTCTTTGTAAATACTTTAACCAAACTGGCATTTGTCCACTATGTGATAGGGAACTCTGAAGAATTACTGTGTGCACAGTTTTCAAAATAGTATCAAATGGTTCTAATAAAAACTAAATTTAAATATTTGAATAGCAAATGACTTACCAGTCTTTCTGCGAGACATTTTTGTTGTAAATTTGCCCAGCGAGTTCTTTATACGGCGGGCAAATGCATTTGCAGCGAATGTCTTTTGCATTCTGCAACAAAAACATTGTTATTTAGCATTACTAAGATCTGAAATGTTAGTATCATAATATTGTACTCAGGTTATTCAATAACTGACTTACTGCAACAGACAGTTATTTAATAGTGCATAAAATAATACACAATAATAAGGCCTTTTTTCACGTGTTATGCAACACGGCAGTGGTCTTCGGGAGCTCTTTGGTCTATTTTAATACTTAGATTCAGAAAATACATAATATACCCAGCAAGACCAAACGAGAACGAGCTTAAAATAGTATAACATCAAGTCAAAAATGTGGCACAGCAGTAAGCCGATAAAGGTGTTTTGAATGAATGTTATTTAGGATGCTGTAGACTAGGCAACACATACGGTCGACGATTTAAAAAATCAAGTTTAACCTCTTTACATTTTCAGATTACTTTATCACATCGCCTACAAAGTCGAATCTTTAATTTAAAAAAAACAAAAAAAACCGAAATTTGTGTGTATGTCACATTACTCGTCATATGACTGACCAATGGGATGTGAATTGGATCTGTGTTTAGTTAAAATTAAGAGCAAACGCTGAAAGTTACGGAAAAGCGCACGGTTATGTCTTACCTTGGCGTGTGTTTTTTGTGTTGATAATATCAATGTTATAACGCAGAAGACAAACAGCTGCTTGAAAAAAACTCTGAAAATGTCATTGCTGTTAAACGCCATTATTTCCTATGTTTAGGAACTACTTCCTGTTGTAAATAAGATATAGGAAGTACGATTATTATTATCGATTAATAATACAAAAAACTATTAGAGATATTTGACAGTGTTTATTTTACTAATTACTTAAACCTATCTTTTGTTTCAGACACTTTTTAACCAGATATTCTATACACAGTACCAAGACACTCGACTCTGCCTATTACTTCCGTCACGCTACGCGCAAAGGGTTATGGGATATAGAGGTAGCTCGGGAGATCGTTTTCTATTGACAGTCTCAATATTTTTGCTATGTTAAAAAAAAAAATTCAAACTTTTGAAGTAAATTTCAGTTTTTGTCCAAGATCTCCTGAAGAAAACGGCAACATTGGTAAATTATGACACTACGTAATTATTATTATTTTTTTTAAAAAATGCTATTTTCTGAGCACAGTCCTGTATTGTGGCACATGGGCAGAAACACACACTGCACACACACTTAACTCGACCACTGGTTTGTGAGTAATTTTGAATAAATACATTTTTTTCAAGAAAATTACATGCTGACTTTACACTTTTGTCCCCCTTCTTGTATTACTATTGGGTATCCGTATTTAATAGTTTATAAACAAAAATATATAAATTAAACAAAAAAAAATGTGTTTAATTGCAACATATTAAAAAAAAAAGCGTAATAGAAATATTGTGAATTTAATAACAAATAAGCAAAAACATTAAATGCAATACCGATGCATTTAAATAAACATTGTAAAAAAAAACATAGAGATCGAACAAATAAATAGAGGGTTAAAACTTGTTTCAATGTATATTTAAGAACAGTAAAGAAAAAACTTCCCTGTCTTTCTATGCATCTGGACTTGCACAGAAAAAACTTCCCTGTCTTTCTATGCACCTGGACTTGCACAGTCACAAAGCTGAGAGTAATGTTTCTGCGGGACTGTACTCAGAAAATTGCATTTTTTTCATAATAACGACGTAGTTTCATAATTTGCCAATGTGCCGTTTTCTTTAAGAGACCTTTGGCAAAAGTGAAATATACTTCAAAAGATTGATGCATTTTTTGAACATAGCGAAAATGCGCAAAACATTTGAGACTGCTCCATCGACTCAATAGAAAAAAAAATTCTGCAAGTGTATTTTGATAATCATATTATATCCTATTCCTCCATTATGTTAACAATGCCTTAATTTAGTGTAACAGCCATTTAGAAAAGAGGGGACACTTCAAGTGCCAATCCATCAATATTGATTTAGTGTCAACTGCAACATTTCTGTCAGAAACACGGGTTGTAATTACAGGCTACTGAAGACCCAGAGGCACTGCGTTTCCATAGCAACTTTCCAATGAAATGGATCCCTTTGCGAATGTTCTGCAGTCAGATTAGTGAAATGCAGACAGCTGCAGCATTAGCGATGCTTTCATTCAGGAAATTTGTGCATTGTATTTAACAATTAAATAACAGATTATAAATTAATGAAGCATAACACAAATAGATGGCGGTGCAGAAATGTGTAATATTCTGAAGATGCGAGTTATGCAGTGGTTGGATTCCATTCGCCTTATTCATACGACCGTCTTGAGTTAAATGATTAAGCACGTGATTATTTTTCACATTCAGTTTAAAAGATGTTGGTTTTCATAACCTTGGTAAACAAAGGAGGAACAGATTTAGATCCGTTACGATCAATAACATAGGTTTAGTGTCCAGATGACACAGCAGGCTAATTTTCCAGCTTTCCATGTTTGAGCTGAATATGACTGGCTTACAAAGCCCACTCATCTAATTTAATGATGGTAATTATTATGGTTTAGTATTAAGTGCCCACGCTGTACATTCATTAGCCGCCAATGCTAAGCAGGGGGTAGTACTTAATTGACCTGCAGTGGACAGCTGTGCTCTGAATCAGCATGTGAAAGGAGAATGTTTCAATTGCAATGTATCTGCACTGAAACGTTTTATGGTTAAACCAGCAAGGCCACCCCCATATTAATGTGTAATTCCCCTCTATTGAATAAGCATACCTGCAATTATTCCTGCTTCTCCTTCCATTATGTATATGGCATTTTTAATTGCCAAATATTGAAAAGGGTATGACAGTATTGGCTGCTTTCACAAACCCTGACTAGCACTAATCTTGGATGGCCTAATGTTACTTTATGTATTCCAAGATTAGTGTTAGTCCAGCTCTATGAAACCCACTGTATAAATTATACAGTGTTTTCTATCTTCTTTTATGTGTTTCATTTTTACTCGGTGTGCCCCCTGCACCTACTGTCAGAGCTCTCTATACCATTTGATACTTAAAAAAATACATACAGTTAAATCCCCTCTTACCCAACCAAAGAACAAATGCAGCTTGTACCCACTGCCTCAGTCCTGAAGCCTAGTGGGAGAGTCTTTTATTAAGTGATCTAGTCTCCTTTCAGACAAAGCCTGGCATTTGTGCCATTTTAATGCCATCTGGATGGTATTTGGAAGTACTGCTTTGAGAACCACCTATCTGTGGCTGAGCTCATTCAATGTAAAACCTAGTGTTCAGCTCTCAGGTCAAAATTAGTGTTTGATTACGTTAACCCTTTCAGGACTGCTCCACTGAGCTCCAACTCCAATGTACATGTTAGCACAACTATAAAGCATGCTGGCATGCTATTACTTAATAACTAATGCACCTGATATAATTGTACAGCTTTGTACATAAGCCCAGTAATTAATGTGGCATTTGCTCTCCTCTCCATGAAAGGTTTAATTACTTCTACTTAGTCTTTGTGATGAATGTATTCACCTGGGATCTTGGCTCTTGAAAGAGGAACCCTCTTCTCTTGCCTGCTGAGATCTGCTTTATGATCTTAATGTCAAGTCACATATCCCCACTGTCCTTATTAATACCTTTAATTAAAATGGGTACACATAACCAGGAGGCTGTTTGGGCCATCCAGTTCCCCTGCTGAGAAAAAAAGGTTAGATGTTCTTTCTGGCATCCTAGGAGACACCCCTGCTTTTAATACCCCACCTGAGCAGGTGGACCAGAGGACCCTTCCTGTGATTGAGCAGCACCCTACAGCTCTCATGAGCAATAGGGAGATAGTGGTTTTACAAATGATTTCATTTTCAGTCACAAATCTGCTGTACATACACATGCTGTATACCTGAAATAAATAATAACGTAAATGCATACAATATAGTAATATGTCATGTTTTGTGATGGTCTGGTGATCTATTACTATGAAATTATGAAATACGTAGTCTACTAGCATAATATATTTATATGATAAACACAACGCTGTTATATTGTATAGAACCTCATATTCTTCACTATACCTTAATATGTACAGGACCCTTGACAAATAAGTACTTGTCCTTTGAATTGAAGGATGTGTTTTTAATTGAGCTTTCAAGTGTTCAGCTGCTTCTGTACACTTTACATTTTAAAATAGCATCCTGGTGTTCATTTAGCTCTGTTATTTTAATAACGTCTGTCAGTGCAAACGGCATGTGTAAACAACATGCATGTACCTTTATATATTATTAAACCATTAAAGAGGACGGTGGTTCACACTTATTAGCCACCTTTACCACTGCCGCTGTGTCCCTGGCTTCAACATGTCCATTCTCCACGTGAAGTTTTTTTTCCAATTACTGCTTCTTGTTCACAGTGAGAAAGCTCACTGCTATGAAACATAAATAGATACAGCACATTTCTTTTTAGACTTTTGTACTGAACCAGCTTTGCTTTTTTCATCTTTCTCTTTGGTTGTGCTGTTGATATGGTCTAAAAAGAAATGGCAAACATAATTTATAAAAAAAATCTTACTATACAAAGCAGGAAAGATGTAAAGTTTGATTCTATAGATATGCACCACGTGACACCAACCTGTGAAAATACACCAATGTGGCAATGAATTCAATAGAGCTCTTGAGAAGTAGTTCTACTCTTGTCCAAGCGAGTGTGATTTTTAAAATTCTAATCTCCTTCAATGAGCTGCCTAAATGACTGCTTCTATAATATGCTGAATGTCAGATGCTTTATGAGAAAGTAGTAATGTTTACGAGAAAGTATTTAGCTTATTATGTCCCACGATTCAAAGCAATAAGGCATAACAGCAATAACTTCTTACCCAAACAAATTCTTAAGAAATGGCCTTGCATTCAAAGGGGGAACAATTTACAAAACTGGTTACTTTAAGTGCTTCAAGTTCTTCTGTACACGTTTATGTTGTTTGTTTGCAAAAGCAGCAACATAAAATCTCATCATTAACTTAGTTCACCATGTATGTTTCTTGGGTGTTTGGTTCAAAGTTTTAGATTCCCAGATTGCTAGGCTAATATTTTCTGAACATTGCCCAGGCATTGATAAACCAGGTTGCCAAGCAACTTTGTTTAAAGTGCCCTGAGACCACAAGGGCCAATTTGAATGAAGTGGTTCTCACTTTATGAAAAAGTAGTTTATTGTATCTGAACTGAAAGCTTCAAAGAGAGTATGAATCGTTGTGTACAGAAGAGATATTTTGTGTTATGTACTGTATCTTATTCAACGCCTATGATAGACTCATGTATTACGAATGCTCTGTTGTCATTACGTGCAGTAGGTTTGCTTATGATGTGGTTATTTCGTGATCCAACCAGTTTGAGAACCACTTACCTATTAAATTATATTGGGTGTAATTGTATAACATTTGTGAGTTTCACAATGGAAAACACTATTTTATCATTGGGAAACATGCAGTAAAAGGAAATGCTACCACCCTGTGCATTGTAAAATAGACAAAAAACTGGATTAATGAAACCTCAGCCCATTATTCACTATCAACAGTCTTCACAGTACACCCTTAATAACTGAATTTTCTATAGCCTTCAAGTAAGGACCCACTTTGAAATCAGTGTCACGGAAGAGGAGTCCGTTTCCAAGGCTGTCAATATTCCATCTATCTGAGAGATCTCAGTATGTGCAATGTTTACTTTCATCCAATGACACTTTCCCATTACAGCACATAAAACGCCAGCAGGATCAATGCAATTAAACGAAAACATATTTTACCCCAGAGTGATCAGAATCAATAAGCGACGCACAAAGTGGATGTTATAATTTATTCAGATTGTATTGATCCCTTACCCACAATGATTTGAATAACATTCTCCTTTTTGCACAACATGGGAGTAATTGGTTCTGAATACACTAATATTGCGCTACTGCAATTACAAAATGCAAGAGGCACTCTCAGCTGGTGATCATTAGATCTAATAGTGTGCACTGCCTTTGATTCCTTTGGGTTGTGCAAGCCTGTCCTAATTAGATAAAGGTATTGACAACCATGCTATAATTAAAGTTAAAATCAAAACACAGTTACACCATTCATTACAGGTAATCCTAGACTTTGCTTAGAATGAGCCTAATAGCACAGGGTTGTTGAATTCCTGGATAGATAAAAGGGACCATGACAGCAAGGCTTGAGATGAAAAAAAAATACTAAGAATGTTCATCTAAAGGCTCTGGCCTACACCAAAGATTTTTATACTGTATATCTAGTTTTGGAAAATAAGCAGCTTTTTATTCTACAGGGTTCACAGCACACAAAAGATCAAAAGGCTGTCCTTGTTTTGTTTTACAGATGTAATATCTGTAGCCTACAGTTGCAAGGCATTCATTCCGGAAACTCATTTAGAAAACAAATTAAATCAGATCCCTCATGACTTCTATTAAAAAGCATTTTGCTCTCTGGGATTTGCTTGAAATGATCATACTTCAATGATGAAACCACGCAGATCTAAACATTTATTTTATTTCAAATATACAGGCTCCTTATAACAGTATAGAACAGTTACGATAATCATACTGCTTTCATTTAAATAGAAAGTTAAAAACTAGGCAGCTATGTACAAAGATCAAAGACCCAAGTTACTGCTGATCTAACTCTGAAAAAATATTCACCTATTATCACAGATGTAAAAAATATTTGTAAACGGACCTTCGATTGCACTTTGGTTCATACAGAAACAACTACTTTTGTCATAACAACATATCTACATTTGTATTACCACAAGTCTATAACATAAAAGTTAGGCTATAAAAATGCATGCAGTTCACAAAAAACAAAATGGATTGATATTTAAGCTAATACAAAGTGCCACTTGTGCAAATGCTACTAAAATACAGCACCTAATACTCAAGTAAAGAGCAGTCTCTAAACAATAATGACAGGCACTAGTCGGAAAGGTTGAGCTGGTATTATTTTTAAGACATCAAACGGAATCTGTTGAAGAACAGCTAAAAAGGTCAGCATAAATACTACATAGCAGTGAAATTGTTTCTACATTATGCTCACAAATTACATTTAACATGTTGTACTCTTCTACTTTATTGGTATTTTGTATTTTTATTTTTTTTTACACTCATGTCCATATCCTTGTCTACAACAACGTTGTGCTTGTTGTTTCTGAATAATCTCTACAAGACATAGCAAAACATAGGGCACAGATGGAATTCCAGCGATCTATAAGATAAGCAAGAGGTAAATAACACAGGTCTGTAGTACTACGTGGTCATAATCTGGAAATTGTGTCAATTAAACTTGTGTTTGCAAATGTGTAATTGTTTTCATTTCATTTTTATTCTGATCAAATTAACAGCAACCCTTAATGTAGGTGTTTAAAACAAGCCACATATAAGCTGCAAAGTTGTTATGTGTCAAAGCCAATTTAGCTAGTATGATTGATACTGTATATATAGTCTTGCCTTAAAATGTATGAACATATTTTAAAAACTGCTAGACGCAGCATAACCATTGTGAAATGTACTGTTTAAGCAAACTAAACTGGGCAAGAAAGAGTTTATCTGACATTGTCATTATTAAATGTTGTGCATTTCTGTGGCTCATTGGTAGCTACGTTCTTCAAATTGCTACTGTATGTAAATGCTATGACCACCTTATATGATTTCATTATGGCAAATTGAGGAGTTAACCTGCCATAGATCAAAACTGGGCTTGTCAGGTCAAGGAGGCAGCCGGCCATTTCGTGCCCTGGTTGTGCAAAATCTAATTAAGCTCCCATGTACAGGTAGTTAACACTAGCTGTCAAATTTACAGGAATCGGGCAGCCACGGGTGACGTATGCTATCTAACTTGCTGAGAAGATTAGATCCTTCACACTTCAGGAGAGCTGAATTGTGGAGAGAAGAAATAAAATATTTTTAATGACACTCTTCACAGAATGCTGATGTCCAGATAAGGGACCAATATGGAAATGATCCCTGTAAATGTAACATTTAAAGTTTGAGAACCTCTAAGCAAAAGCGTCCAACATGTTTTTGTAGTATTAATATTATAAAATGGTAAGAGATATCAGCTCTCCCATTATAAAACGTACCTTTCATTTTCACTTTTACTAGCAGAAAACGGAACTTGCTCCCTTTCCGCTGTGCCCAGAACTAGGTGTTGCTTGTTCGTGTCTATTACACACTGAAATGAGAAAAAAACCTAATAACGCTTACTGAAAGAAGGATTTATTTACCTGGAATTATTTTGAGAGCAAGGACATTGCCTTACCTGCAGGGATCGCAATGTTCTAAACCCCAGAGACATACATTCAACATCATTCTCTGAAAAAGAAACCATTGCGAACTTAAGCACATAATTGGAGACAGAAGCAGCCTGAAGCAGTGAAAGGTGACAAACTCCATTTTGTGAAGATTGTAATACAGCATTAGCATGTACTACCAAGATGGAGAAGCCACCTCCCAGGACTTCTTTAACATTTTACACACAGCAGCAGCACAGGGAGTCTTCTAAATGTTGGAAGGTATGCCAAGGTAATCGAATAGGGTCACCATTACATTGATAGGGTTGTATGGCAGGCATGCCAGCATATCATGGACAGATAAGTGTTATTATTGCCCTTAATAACTGATGGGTCAGGGAATGGTTTGAATACTATTGTGGGGAATTAATTTACCCCCTTTTGGCTTGCCTCAATCCAACTGAGGCCTTTCTACTGGATAAACAATTCAGACATTTGTAGTCTGGTTCTGCAAAATGCCATTATAGTTGGATACAAAAATGTATTCAATTGATAATATTAATTTTAAAAAAAAGTCTCAAGAAAGCAAGATCAAACCAATGAGTTACAAACATTTGTTCCTAAGTGTGGTATTATTTGAAGAAAACTTACCCACAACAACTGCTGAGCAGTCCACCTTTATCTGCCCAATCATGAGAGGGAGCGTTTCAATCTGACCCACTGGTTTTAAGTTATGTGGGAAAGGGAGAGTCTCTGCTTCAGTCTCGTTTATCTTGACAAGTTCCTTCAGACTGCAGTAAATAAGAAAGATTGTAGCAAACAAAATGATACATTACATTCTAACACAGAAACATGGTTTTGGATTAAAACCACTACTTTTAAGCTGGTTTCATCGGCCTTACCCAAGGTACGATTTTTGGACCTTACTTAATATAACTTTAGACCAAGAAGGTAACTTCAGGCAGTCCAAGATTAGTGCTAACCTCAGTCTGTGAAACCAGCCATATTGGGCCCTTGATATTGTATCTAAAATATAAACGTAACAGTGTCAGCAAAATTTGTTTTAGATGTATATCCTAAAAGCTCTAGTTCACCACAGAGCAAAAAAAAGGAAAATGGATATGATAGAATTCTTTGTGATGCATACCCAAATCTATCCAGGCAGGCTGTAGTAATGAGGTTGAATCGGCAGCCTGTGTCAATTACAATTCTGATCTCCTTTCCAGCACACTGCAGGTGAAAGAGTGGCAAGTGAATCAGATCAGTGCATAGGAGAACGATGTTTAGAAGAATACACACATTGCCAAGCGCTTAATGGTAGCTCTATCAATTTTAAAACAGTGCATGTATTAAGTTAAACATTTGAAATACAGCCACATTGGAATACATCAATAGCTGTATTGTAGTCATGATTTAGTAAGCCTTCGGTATGGATTTCAAATCCCTGGGTTTGCCCAACTAGGTAAATTAAGCAAGGTAAGGGTTACTGTTTGTGTGGATGGTAACCTCCAAGCAGCTTCAAAACTACGGATAACCTCCTTGGTTTCATTATGTAGGAAAATGCGTGATGACATCAACATGTATTTAATTAATAAATAAAAACACTGATTGGGTCACTCTGCACACTGACCCATAATGTTATTTCCTTTTTGTTCAATTTTTGCAAACTGCCATTACCTTACAGCACACACATATCAGGTCTTCTTCCTCGCTTGTTGTTAGACTCTGCTCTCTGCCCTGATGAAACCCATAGCTTTGCACTGAGATACCGTTATTCGGGATTCTTGTTCCACAATTGTTTCCTCGAAACTTGGACAAATTTGTTTCCAGTAACCGTCTCTGCAGAATGTTATGTGGTTGCTATAAAAAGAAGAACGCACACTGTACCATTCAGGTGGTTTGTGATACTAAACTAGCAGCCATTGCTATCGGTATCCTGGTTTTCACTTCAAGCAAGTGTAAGGATGGATATGCAGGGATGGAAATAAGACTCCCATTGCATAGCAGCTTGATCCATTCCTGGTTTTACTATGAATAAGACACATCTGAGCTTGTTACCTGTACGCTGTGACTAATCAAGCTCATAATAAAACCTGGAATGGGTGAAACTGCTATGCATAAGGAGTCATATTACCATCACTGATATGGTATATGGTAATTCCCTTTTCAGCCAATAGGTGCTATAAAGTGTGTATGGGATTTTCTATCCCCTGTGCCACCAATGCTGCCTGCTGTGTAATGAATGCCAAGCAGCTCAATTCATAGAATGAGTGATACTTCCAATTCCACGGCTGTAAATATACATTTAAAGCAATCGGTATTATGAAAAAGTGAACCTCTGTATATTAACCTTGAGTGGTATGTAAAAAGTGTGACATGATGTTCAATAATTTGTGATATAGAAGTGTCATTTTTAACCCATTAGGTACCAAATAATTGTTTCTTTGAGAATGCAAGCTGTAATTTGATACATTATGTTTAGATTTCACTTTTGCGGTTAACAAAATTAGAGTAAGTTATTATAACAGTTAAGGAGAACATTTAAAAACAAGTAGATGCCAGTCTCGAGGTATCTGAAATGATATCAATATATAAGTATAAAAAACTAGAATGAGCATCTTATAAAACTGATATAATCTTTGTTTTTGTTTGAATATGAATATGTTTCTAGCTAAACATTTCAAATGACATAAATACATACCATATGGGATCTATATTGTTTAAATGATCAGATTTATAAACGAACCCTTTTATTTGCACTGTATTACCCAGAATTCAATCGCTGTACCCTGCAGTGAATCACAATGTTTCTGCCTTCTGCCCAAATACTAAAAAAAAAAAAAAAAATTATTTGCCACCCCCACTCCCCTCCCTCTTAAATGGGCTTGTTTTGAAAAACAGTGCCGCTTTTTTTGTTGTTTTCTTTCTCGTGAGACTTGGCAACAATGCTTCTGCCCTCTACTTGTGTGACAGGTAGCCGCTACACCCACACACTCCCCAGAGACACACGCGTCAGCTCAGGGGCTCCGAGTACTCGTAACCCTTTCAAACCTGCTTACTGCTTTAGGTAATCTCCTTCTCTCCAATTCTTCAACAGCGGGCCTGCCCACGACACACAAGCAAAGAACAAAGAATAGAATAGAATCTGCGCCGGTGAAACATCAACACTGGGTTTCCAGTAAAAACATTCAAATTCTAATGTATTCTTTAAAAATTAAGCTTCACCCTCATTAAAGATTTATCATTTATTATACTTTCGCCCTTTGTATGAACACCAAACAAATCCTTCAAATTCAACAAACTACCTAAACTTACTTGCCTAATACTAGTTAAGGACAATTAATACCTAAAAGCAGGAATATAGCAATATAGCAAATTATATATCCTGTGCTGTGTGCTAGACGCACATGCATCAGTAAAATAAGATAACAATTTCTACTGCCATTACATTAGGATAAAAAACCTGATACAAAAAAAAAAACCTGATAAACAAAATTTGTTGTTGGCAGTATATATATATATATATATATATATATATATATATATATATATATATATATATATATATATATATATATATATGCCACCTGCCTAAAAATAATGTATTTATAGTCATCGAGGCAACAGGTAACATGGGAGTCAGTAACCAAGGCTTTCCTGCGTAATAAGACAGGATTCCATTGTTGGGCATTTCTCTGCTGAGTTCAGCATGATTTGCAACGCTAAAGCACTGCGCTGCTTGATCCCACGGTGTTCTGCAGAATGCAAAAATAATTCAGTATTCACCTGCAAACGGAGGTTTCAAAAAGCACATATTTTAATAAAAACACTTTAAAGGGATGCTTTATCGTGATCGCACATTTTGTTACATGAATACAATATTTAACATATCTGCTCATTTGCTGGAGAAAAACAAAAAATAATAATGTGACAATTATTTTTAGCAAGCCGCAATAGCCACAAATAAAAACTTACGGTTTCCTTGGAGGTGCCCAGTTTCTTCAGTCCATCTAATGGAAGCAAATCTGCAGAATCCTTGTGCATAAACTGGACTGCCTGCTTCATTCTCCGCTGCTGCCGGAGAGAAGCCGCCTCTCGCATTTCCATCTCCTTCCTACTGGCTTCTGTGAGGAGCCCTGAATAAAACATCTCCAAACGATGCTACGTGTCTATACCACGCTATCAGCTTAGCAGAAATGAGAACACTCCAGACTGCAGCCTTTTTATATACTCTGGTTGAAACAAACGCTCTGACGTTTGAAAACGCCAACTGCACACTGACCGCGAGGATGCGCCAGAGGCGCTAATAACGAGACTGCTAGGACTGGCAAAAGACAGTCACCGGGAGTGAATATGGAACATAAAACAGTTTACAGCAACAGCAAGACCACTCTTGTTTTGCAGACTGTTTTCACATTCAATTAAAATGTTATATAGGGTTCATATTCAGGTTATATTACTGTATGTGCCTTCCATGCATAGTCTGTTCAAGCAGAGATGCAACATACCCTGGACAGACAAAGTTTGAATAAGTAGTCACATGTAATTCCCCATTTTAAACACAGGTTTCTAATTAAAGACAGCCCTGTGCCTTGCTATAGACTGCAGCAAATTACCCACCACGAAAGCACATATCTGAGCACAGGAACACCAGCTTCTCAGATACTGTACTGCACATCCAGCTGAAACTAATCCTCTGTTAATAAACCTAAGGTCAGTGTTTACACTTTTCCAAATGGCTATGAAAGACAAGATTTTGGCCACAATAAATACATTTTAAAAATCTTTAAAAGGTTTTTGGTGAGTGCATATATATATATATCTCTAAAGATCCTCTAAAGCCTGGAGAAAGTGTGTTCTCAGAATACAGGAGGTGTGCTGCAGTAATGAGATGTTTTGACATTTATGTAGGCCAAATATGCAGGACAGTTTTCAAGGGCTACAGTATTAACAGTTTCTATGCATTAGCTTACATATGTAAACATATAGTACATAGCTTGAAGTTCATTTTAAGAGATCAAGAAATACTGTATATCTATATTTAACACACACAACATGTCCACTTTATTTTTTGCCATGTTGAATATTTATTTCCCCAAGCAAACATATATCTTCACATAAATACATATACATTATTAGAATTTTTTTTTTTTTTACATTATGTCCTTTGCCAGCCATTTAGAGTGAATACCTGCTACATACTGAATCATAATAAAGACATGAATTCAATAAACAAACATGTTTCTCCAAAATGATTTTGTTTACATATTAGAAATGAATACTGAACATCATCTCTTGATCCACAATACTGTCAATTATTTTCTGCAGTAAAAGCAGACCAGCTAACGTTGGCTAAGTCAGTTCCTTCTCCAATATCTGGGAGGGTAAAATTGTGAAAGACTCTTGGCAAGCTCTCGTTCTGTTGGTCAAATTCTGATCCCTCTGAAAGTCTGACACTTTTAATCGGAGTAAAACCAAGGAAACTGAACTCTGTCAAACCTCTCTCACTATTGTTATAGTCAAGGCTGGTCCTCACATTGTCACCAAGGGCTGAAAATCCGAGACTTGTATATAAACTCCGTGCACCGGGAGATTTAAATAAACTACCATCCAATAAACTGTCCACAGCTTTTGGAGGAGTCAGCCCGGTCTTCCAAGAGGAAAGAATCCCACTTGGGGAAAGACAGTGAGATCCCCCGTATGGAGTCGACGTGGCCAGGCCCACCAGATTCTTTTTTGTAGGGGTTTTAAAGGGAGAGGAAGTAAATCTCTCACAGTTTGTCTTCTGTTCTAAGGAGATGTCTTTATCAATTTCTAAGCCAGAGTCAGTGGACAGAACAAGATTCTCTTGCAACTGCAAGTGAGGCTCTGCTAGCGTCTGGTGTTTCTGTTTCCGTTTCTGATGATGTCTGGGCTGATTAGATTGTTTCCATCGTTTAGCTATAATGGACTCAGGTGCAGCTGCAGTCTCATTTGAAGAGGCTTGTGTACTACACTCTCCAGAAGAATACATTCCAGGAACTGAGTTCCTTGATACAGGAAGCTGGAAAAAAGAAGAACAAACAAAAGTACTTTAACAACAACAACCCTCATGTACTCCTGGCCATTTAATGTTGAGTATATTAAGTTAACGTAAGAGTACGGGAGCTACAGAAAAAAAAGGAACCTGCTTACACTTAGAAAACTGCTCAATAGCCAGGAAGGAAAACAATTACTTAAAAGCAAATTAGCAGCATTATGGTAATTGTTGAAAAATATTAAATCTGCAAGGTCCAAAATGAATGAGATATAAACCCTATGGAATGGACTAGTGCATCTGGTATCTAATTGGCACATTTAGAGAACAGGTGGGTAAAAAAAAACTGTTCTCTAAATTACCAATCCAATCTTGTGTGGGGGTACAGAATTCAATATCTTTTAGTACACCAAAGTCACAAAACATACCATGACCTTTAAATAGACAACAGTTGCCATATAAATCATTCAGACCAAGATGGTGTACTAAACCACTAAATAAACACTGCTATTTTAAAAGCCAATGATAAACCTTACAGATCGCCTCAGCCAATCAGGTACTGAGTAAAGCAATCTTTATCCCATTTGTGCTGGGCGTTAATTCTAAAATCGTTTAGCTCACATTCCACTTAATATATTAGCGAGTACCGTCTACTGCTCATCTGTCTGTACCAGTGAGAGGGCAACAGAACTCTGTGTATTTTCAAGCTTTTGAGAAATCTAAACATGTGGAGTACATTACCTTTGGAGCGATTACTCTCTTCCTCTTGGAAGCTTGAGTGATGGGTGCAGTAAGCAGTGGTACAGAAGATGGCTCACAAATTACAGGAGGGGTTATGAAAATCGGAACAGGAATGAGGCGTGGAGCGATCCCTCGGGGAAGTAAGGCTTGCATTTTCTTTACAAAGCCAACTTATAAAACAAACAATGGATTTGTTTAGATATATTTACTGTATATATACAGTACTGTGCAAAAGTTTTAGGCAGGTGTGAAAAAATGCTGTAAAGTAAGAATGCTTTCAAAACTAGACATGTTAATAGATTATATTTATCAATTAACTAAATGCAAAGTGAGTGAACAGAAGAAAAATCTAAATCAAATCCATATTTGGTGTGACCACCCTTTGCCTTCAAAACAGCATCAAGCATCAATTCTTCTAGGTACACTTGCACACAGTTTTTGGAAGGAACTCGGCAGGTAGGTTGGCCCAAACATCTTGGAGAACTAACCACAGTTCTTCTGTGGATTTAGGCAGCCTCAGTTGCTTCTCTCTTCATGTAATCCCAGACAGACTCGATGATGTTGAGATCAGGGCTCTGTGGGGCCATACCATCACTTCCAGGACTCTTGTTCTTCTTTACACTGAAGATAGTTCTTAATGACTTTCGCTGTATGTTTGGGGTCAGTTGTCATGCTGCAGAATAAATTTGGGGCCAATCAGATGCCTCCCCTGATGGTATTGCATGATGGATAAGTATCTGCCTGTACTTCTTAGCATTGAGGAGACCATTAATTCTGACCAAATCCCCAACTCCATTTGCAGAAATGCAGCCCCAAACTTGCAAGGAACCTCCACCATGCTTCACTGTTGCCTGCAGACACTCATTCGTGTATGCTGTCCAGCCCTTCGGCGTAACAAACTGCCTTCTGCTACAGCCAAATATTTCAAATTTTGACTCATCAGTCCAGAGCACCTGCTGCCATTTTTCTGCATCCCAGTTCCTGTGTTTTCGCGTATAGTTGAGTCGCTGGCCTTGTTTCCACGCCGGAGGTATGGCTTTTTGGCCGCGAAGTCTTCCATGAAGGCCACTTCTGACCAGACTTCTCCGGGATAGTAGATGGGTGTACCAGGGTCCCACTGTTTTCTGCCAGTTCTGAGCTGATGACACTGCTGGACATCTTCCGATTGCAAAGGGAAGTAAGCATGATGTGTCTTTCATCTGCTGCAGTAAGTTTCCTTGGCCGACCACCGCGCCTACGGTCCTCAACGCTGCTCGTTTCTTTGTGCTTCTTCAAAAGAGCTTGGACAGCACATCTGGAAACCCCTGTCTGCCTTGAAATTTCTGCCTGGGAGAGACCTTGCTGATGCAGTATAACTACCTTGTGTCTTGTTGCTGTGCTCAGTCTTGCCATGGTGTATGACTTTTGACAGTAAACTGTCTTCAGCAACCTCACCTTGTTAGCTGAGTTTGGCTGTTCCTCACCCAGTTTTATTCCTCCTACACAGCTGTTTCTGTTTCAGTTAATGATTGTGTTTCAACCTACATATTGAATTGATGATCATTAGCACCTGTTTGGTATAATTGTTTAATCATACACCTGACTATATGCCTACAAAATCCCTGACTTTGTGCAAGTGTACCTAGAAGAATTGATGCTGTTTTGAAGGCAAAGGGTGGTCACACCAAATATGGATTTGATTTAGATTTTTCTTCTGTTCACTCACTTTGCATTTAGTTAATTGATAAATATATATACACACACACAGAAACACAAACACTATTCTCGAGTTAATGGCATACATTCAGAAATAGTTATTTATTGCCCTTGGTGATTACCCCACTTAGACCCCTTGCTTACTAATTGGTAGCCTGGACATATATTTGTCTGCAAGGTGTCTGTAGAGCAGAACTGGAGGTGGGGCATTTCTTGTCCTAGTCAGATGCCTTACTCACTAAATATACTGGTATCCCTGAATACATCCTCTTGAGACCCCAGACACACTAACAGAATGTTTACAGTAAGATTACCTTTATTCTGCGGTGGCACGATAGTAACTCCATTATTCTAGAATACAAAAAGTGAAACAGCATTTTTGCATCTTAAACAGGAGTGATACAAGGAACTTGTTTATCATGCAAGTCAATAACACTTCACCATTCTAGCTTAACTATTGAAAATGCAAAATTCAAGCCTATTATTGCAGTTCTCACTAGTTCCAGCACAGTCAATACCTTCAGCTAATTAATTTTAACACAATTCATAAAACATCAAATACTAAATCTTACCACATTAATCATCATGGGGAGGGCAGGGACATAGTTTAATTGGCCATTTAGCACCTGACCTAGACACTAAAAAGAGAATAGTTAGATTATGAAAAAAAATGTAACCCATACACATTACCAAAATTAAGGTTAACGTGGATACTGTGCATGTGGCCTAATGGTGGCTTCTTCATTATATTGAGAACATTATACAAGTTGTAAACTCATTAAGAGGATCTGACAAAGATATAGATATATATATACAGTACTGTGCAAAAGTTTTAGGCAGGTGTGAAAAAATGCTGTAAAGTAAGAATGCTTTCAAAAATAGACATGTTAATAGATTATATTTATCAATTAACTAAATGCAAAGTGAGTGAACAGAAGAAAAATCTAAATCAAATCCATATTTGGTGTGACAACCCTTTGCCTTCAAAACAGCATCAATTCTTCTAGGTACACTTGCACAAAGTCAGGGATTTTGTAGGCATATAGTCAGGTGTATGATTAAACAATTATACCAAACAGGTGCTAATGATCATCAATTCAATATGTAGGTTGAAACACAATCATTAACTGAAACAGAAACAGCTGTGTAGGAGGAATAAAAGTGGGTGAGGAACAGCCAAACTCAGCTAACAAGGTGAGGTTGCTGAAGACAGTTTACTGTCAAAAGTCATACACCATGGCAAGACTGAGCACAGCAACAAGACACAAGGTAGTTATACTGCATCAGCAAGGTCTCTCCCAGGCAGAAATTTCAAGGCAGACAGGGGTTTCCAGATGTGCTGTCCAAGCTCTTTGAAGAAGCACAAAGAAACGGGCAACGTTGAGGACCGTAGACGCGAGTGGTCGGCCAAGGAAACTTACTGCAGCAGATGAAAGACACATCATGCTTACTTCCCTTCGCAATCGGAAGATGTCCAGCAGTGCCATCAGCTCAGAAATGGCAGGAAACAGTGGGACCCTGGTACACCCATCTACTGTCCGGAGAAGTCTGGTCAGAAGTGGCCTTCATGGAAGACTTGCGGCCAAAAAGCCATACCTCCGACGTGGAAACAAGGCCAAGCGACTCAACTATGCACGAACACACAGGAACTGGGGTGCAGAAAAATGGCAGCAGGTGCTCTGGACTGATGAGTCAAAATTTGAAATATTTGGCTGTAGCAGAAGGCAGTTTGTTCGCCGAAGGGCTGGAGAGCGGTACACTAATGAGTGTCTGCAGGCAACAGTGAAGCATGGTGGAGGTTCCTTGCAAGTTTGGGGCTGCATTTCTGCAAATGGAGTTGGGGATTTGGTCAGAATTAATGGTCTCCTCAATGCTGAAAAGTACAGGCAGATACTTATCCATCATGCAATACCATCAAGGAGGCATCTGATTGGCCCCAAATTTATTCTGCAGCATGACAACGACCCCAAACATACAGCGAAAGTCATTAAGAACTATCTTCAGCGTAAAGAAGAACAAGGAGTCCTGGAAGTGATGGTATGGCCCCCACAGAGCCCTGATCTCAACATCATCGAGTCTGTCTAGGATTACATGAAGAGAGAGAAGCAACTGAGGCTGCCTAAATCCACAGAAGAACTGTGGTTAGTTCTCCAAGATGTTTGGGCCAACCTATCTGCCGAGTTCCTTCAAAAACTGTGTGCAAGTGTACCTAGAAGAATTGATGCTGTTTTGAAGGCAAAGGGTGGTCACACCAAATATTGATTTGATGTAGATTTTTCTTCTGTTCACTCACTTTGCATTTTGTTAATTGATAAATATAAACTATTAACATGTCTATTTTGAAAGCATTCTTACTTTACAGCATTTTTTCACACCTGCCTAAAACTTTGCACAGTACTGTATATATATATATATATATATATATATATATATATATATATATATATATATATATATATATATATATAATCATTACTGTTCTACTGTGAATGCATTGTATAAGTATAGTTATACAAGTGCCGAAAGATCTAGCATTCACACTTACATTTTGCTCATGAGATGGGCAGTGTTTGGTTTCAGGGTTGGATTTAATGGTCCAGTTGGCAGTTCTGCTATTTCTATCTGTCTGTCTTACAAAGATGTCCCGCATAGAAAGGCTGTGTCGGATTGAGTTCTATCAAAAACAAACGTGGGTCAAAAAACAGAATACTGTAGTATTAAAAAAAAGAGAGAGAGAGAACAGCAGAAGGTACTTAAAGCCTCCTTGGAACATTTCCTCTGTACAATTTGAATTAAGTGAATAGGCTTTTCTTTTTTGCAAGCTTACTGTCTGTGATTGTACATGCACTTCCAAAAAAAAAAAAAAAAAACAACCCTATATTAAGCATTTCTCGCAAAACAATGGTCTATAAAACAAGAATACTTGATTAACCCATTAAAGGTCAAATGTTTTTTCAACAGATTTTGAATAGAAACCCTGATTCCACCAAAGAAAATGTTATTGTTTCTACTTTCTGAGGTGGTGTCTGGGTCAGACCAATGGTATTTAAAATATTCCTTTATATTGAGGTAATATAAATATTTGACTACGGCTAACCAATTGCAAATCAACTTTTACACTTATCAATGCAAGAATAAAAAGGAAAGATGAAGGAGTTGAAAAAGTTAGGTTAAAAAAATGTATTAAAAAAATAAAAATAGCTAACTTGTGATAGTAATATTAGGCAAATCAATAATTCAATTCCAAAATCTGATACAAAGTATTCCATCCTCCTATCAATATATTTACCTTCCACCCAGGGTTGGCATCATATTTGTAGTACGGAAAATGCTCTTCTACCCAGGCATAGATCTGTTGAAGTGGCAACTGTTTTTCTGGTATACTGTTGATGGCAAGTTTTATCAATTCTGAATAGGAATATGGTGGACGCTTAGTTGAGGGAGATCTTGGAGGCTTCACAATCTAAAGCAAACAAGCATATTTTATGTATTATTCTTGCCATGCTCTATGAATAAGGAGTATGTATATTTCATTTAAAAACAGATTATGGAAAACATCCTACTGTAGCTATATTCAGAATCATTAATAGCAGAGTAGACTTGGATTAAGATCTGACAGTAAACCCCTTGAATAATACATATTAAGTATTGAATTGAATTGTTTTAAATAGCCACACACAATAGAAAAGCAATAATAATGATTTGAAAAGGAAAACTGGTGTACCAAAAGGTGCAAAATCAAAAAGATAATGTAGGTACACAAAGATGTGAATTCATTAAAAAAATCATTTGTATCAGGAAGTTTCAGACTACAAGTCCTCCTTCAGCTGGATGGAAAAAGTATATATACACAAGTACAACCATGCTCTTCAACTGCATGCATGTACTGTATATATAACTATTCCTTTATGATCTTGGTTCACTTGCTGTTGTTACATAACTCACCTTCGTCTTTGTGACCACCTTCTTTCCTTTATGTTGAGCTATGCCGTTACAAGAAAACCTTCCCAGCCAATTAATATTAGTCAGGCTGTCATCCAACTGCAGGGCATTCTCTGCAAAACCAAACATTTTTACATGCAATACATTAAGAGAGATACTGAAAGCCAGTAAAATGACAGGTTAAGTGCTTTGTAACTTACCATTGTGGTCTTCATTTTCTTGGCTTTCCATAGTATCAGCGATGGTTTTACTAAGTTGTATACACCCCTACACGAGTTACCAATTTGAGACGACTGTGTTGAAGTGAAATGGTTTTGGAATATTAGTCTGGACAAATCATTTTTGCATTTGCAATGACTGAAGAGGTTTCAGGTGGCCAGTCAAGGTCCACATGTGTATATATTGTCTTTAATGTTTGTTAGCAATGCAACAAATGAAATGTACACACCAATGGCATTAAACATTTTAGAAAATGCCTGGGTGAATGTTAACCCTACAAACCCTACAAATGTTGAAAAGGAATACTATTAATAGAAAATAATATGTATTTGCTATCCTCTCCAGAGGTGTCGTCTTGTTGGAGTGTTCAACGAATCTGTTAAAAAAAAAAAAAATTAAAAAAAAAAAGAAATTGCTACAAATAAAACATTTCAAAAATATGAAAAGATTAAAGAAGCTACACACTCTGCATCGTTTAAATACAATTTTTAATGCAAAACAGTCTGCATTTATATTGGTATTTAAAATGCTACAAAAAAAAATTATAGAAGCCTACTGTACCGTGTTTATTCGAAATCAGTTATTCATGGGCATTTGGCCCTATTACAGGAAGATGCTCGAATTAGTTGCTTGTTAGATGTTAGCGCCGAAAGTTTCACTTAGTGCATGAGATGGGGACAACAATCCGTTTTGATTATCATAGGGTGCCTTGTTATGACAATAACATGCGTTCCAAACAAATCACCTGTTACAGCTAAATGTGGGTGTAAACAAACTACAAATCACTATCAATAAACAAAGTCAAGGTGTCATTATGTAGATAAGGCCTGGAAACCGTGTGTACCTCATCTGAAATTACTAATTTAATTCGAATTCTTAAATAATGTTGCAAATAACGAAGTGTGACACTTGACACACGTGTTGTGCAATAATCCTGGGCACGTTAGAACAGCAGTATTTTGCTCTAGTAAAACTGTACATACAAAGCCTAATTATTTGTAAATAAGGCACGTACTACTTGCTTAACAATACACGATTTACGGTCCATTGAGTTAACTCAACTAATTTTGGTGTGAAAATGATTTCCAGTCTACGCAGAAACAACACAATTATATAGATACTTGCGTAGTATTGAGTTAAGTCGATTCTGTAGTAAATACTGCTTAAGTAATCACAAATGTTCACATTGGAAAAGCTGTACAAATCACATTTTGCGCTTCATACAACCGCTAATATTTCCCGACAAAAAGAAAAAAGAAAGAATTCATTTTAAAAACTCACCCCACCTTTCTGTTTTTTTTTGTTTTTGTTTTGTTTTTACAACAACCGTTTTCGAAATATGAGTCTATAATTCTGTCCGCCAATCAAGGCCTAGATTTAAATCTCGCGATAGATGAACCGGCAAAGTTTCCGGAACATTAACAATCCGCTTGCGCCTCCCAGTGGTCAGGAATGGGATGGTCTTCCGCAGGGTTGCGTTTTTTTTGATGCGGTTACTATTACATTTACATTTTGTGTTCAACATGTAATTTATACAATGTAATGATGGGAAAGTAACTTTTAAAGTTACCGTGGTGGACTTTTAAAGGGTATGCAATGTCTTCTGTCCAGCAATACAAAATTAAGTTACACAACTTTATAAAGGAAGTAGCTTATTGTACCTTTCCCTTGCCCTTTTCCTTTGTTTACAATTCTGTTGAGTGGTTCTATCGGTCCAGTTTTGTTTTCCTAAAGCGCAATCAACTCTTAGTGAATCTAGTCCATTCTGGTGAAACACAGTACATTTTTTATTATTTTTATTTTATTTTATTTAATATTTACAACACAGTCCTTTGCACATACAGAAATATAGTTCCAGGCAGTCTATGCTATGTTTATGAATCATTGATGACTGTGCATACTCAGGGGGTCCACGTTACACTGAGACTGCATCTTAAATATACCTTCATTCACTCAAGATGTTTCCCATTATAATTAAGGCCCATCACCCATCTGCAATAAGTTACAGTTCACATTATAACTACGATATTACAGTTCATCCATAACTAACAAAAGTCAATCATTAGATATTCAATAGTGCTACCGGTAATAAGAAATCTATCCAACTCCAAACACTCAATCAGAAATTCAGAGGTAAAACTAATAAGAAACGAAATGGTCGGTTTGATCACTAATGAGTGCCTCACAAGAGTACTTTGAATTAATCTACACTATCCCCTCCATTCCAAAAAAAGTGTACTTTTTTGAAGCATACGTTTTATTACATATGAAGCCCAATGGCCGACATTTCCAATAAAATCAAAAAAGAGACAAACCTTTTCAAATATGTTAACGCATGTTAAAAATGGAACAATGCAAGGTCAAATTCAATAATGGTACAGTATCATTTGAATGAAAGGGAAGGCTACATCATCCAAAACAGTTTGACAATAAAACAGTGGACAGTGAACAAATTCACTAATGAAACAAATGTGTATGGAATTCGAAACAGAGGTGGATGCACAACAGTAAGGACATTATCCTCAAAGCACAGTTAAAATGGCCTGCTTCAATTTACCAATGGTCAATGTAAATACATCATATGTAAAATCTTTTTACAATATATACATAAGATATTCCACGTGCAAGGATGATCCAAAGGCTAACCAGCCGATTAGTGCTTGTTGCAGTTACCAGAGAAGGAAAGGGTTGCGTTAAATATGCTCATGTATTCACCGGCAGATGTCACTGGGTCTACGCATTTAAGCATTCAGAGCGAATTCCACAACATTTATACATGCAATATTCTGTATAACATATTGACGTACAATAAAAAAAAAACATTCCATGACCTTTTGGGATCTCAAAACAGGTTAAGCAGGTGAATTTGCCAAATGTATTCTGCCTGTCTGCATTTAATTCAGTACCCTTTTCACTACTCGCTTATGACTGAGCAACTTTCATTCTCTAATACATATCTGAAGGTACCTAGAGATATTGAGTTGCCTGCCAGCATGCTGGACCACATGTATTAGCTTCCTCCCCCTGTGCTTAATAGCTTCAGTATAGCAGGATGGCACAATGTGTGTGAGTGGGGATGGAAAAGAGCCCTCATGAAATGCATGAGGAACTCAAATAAGAGACAACCATGAAAAAACAAATTACACAGTGAAAGTGGTACTGAAGCTAATAAAATACTATTTAAACTGTATGGACTGTATATTTTGTTACTGTGAAGGCTGAATGTACATGCTTAGATGTCAAATAGTAAAATAATTATTAACCAAAAAGATTCAAAGAGTTTAACATACTTTTGATTAGAAATACAAGTGCAAATGGTTTTAACGAGTCATGAAATTAATTAGTATGATATCCAAATGTACCCATATTTTAAAAAAAGCGTACTACTGTATAGTATACTAATATTTTAAAGCCATGGAAATGATTAAACTCAAACTAAAACAGCAGAGCATTAAGCCCTAAAACACTGTTGGTCTTACCTAAACATATTTACACCTGCATTTACAAGTATCACCTCTATTGTGTTCTATTATTTCAATAATTCATTAAACGTTGAATTAGTGTAACCCAGAGTTATTCAACTTCAGCATAAAGGAATCAGAGGGCCCAGCTCTCGCTTATTTTGACAAACTGTCATCAGCCTCCATAATAACTATGGGAAATACTGTATCATTCTGGTGCCATTGCCTTCTTACTGTCATGATGTCAATTGCATCTTTATCATAATTCACAAGCACTCAATTTATTCCTATATTCTTTTTTCTTGGTTGTGCACTTTCTTGAACACGGCATCATTTTAAATGATAACATATGCTTATAAACACACCCTGGGAATAGCTATTATTTTAGCATTAAATAATCTTTTGGATTGAGGAACACAAAAATAACATTATTTTCTTCTCTATCAGGTTTAAAGGTTTTAACATTATTTTCTTCTCTATCAGGTTTAAAGGTTTTAGACGATCAACACATCAATGATAAAGAACAACATCTGGACACACAATCATTTATATGAGAATTGTACTGTATTTATGACCTTTGAGATTCCATGGTCTACAGCCATAGTTGAAATGCTATTGGAATGGTATTTGAATGTGTGGAATGTTTTATGAGGAGCTAGGATAGGGGTAGAAGAACGATTAATTTGACAGTTGAACAGTTGAGGTAAAAATAGTCAAATAGGTCGCCTAGACACCACTTTAAAAAAAATTCTGATGACGTATTTGATAATGCCTGGTGCTTTATTTGTGAATATACTATTTTGTAACCCTTTGCTCTTTGTGTTCTACATTTGAAAACTGCTTGGAATTTTGATGTTCTAAAATGTAATTCATGTGTTATTGGTTTGGAACCGCAACTGCACTTTACAATGACTTTACAATCATGTGACTTCAGATTCTGAGATTCTGTCGCTTTCTATTCTATGGGTCGACTATTCAATGCTACCTCTAAGCTAGAATATGCACTTCTAAAACACTACACATTGACTTTAATTAGACTACTCTGAATATTTCTACTCCCATGATGGGACATTATTCTATTAGCTCATAAAACACAGACTTCATAAATTGGACTTTACCTAGTTGGAATCTAATCTAATGCCAGTGCATTTTATTCAAAATCAGACAACCCATTTGATCTGAACATAAGTACTACATCCGTTAAAATGTTTGTTTGTGCCATTGCATCAGACACAATTCCCTTTTTTTCCACAACAGAAAAACATATCATGATATCCTTTTTAGATCATTTCTCGAAGCTGAAAGAAGTCTTCTACAGTTAGTACAATTATTCATATATATATATATATATATATATATATATATATATATATATATATATATATATATATATATATATATATATATATATATATATATATATATATATATATATATATATATATATATATATATATATATATATATATATATATATATATATATATATATATATATATATATATATATATATATATATATATATAGTCCATGAAATGTTGTCAGAAAGTCTTGTCTAGAGTAGTAAATTCATCTATCTTCTTCTGAGCATTCCTGTTCCTCCTGTTATCAGATTCTGTCAGCTCCTTGTCGATTTGTGACCATTTCAGCAACTTACTGTAACTGACTTTGTTCTAAGAAGTTGCACAAAGAAAAGGAAAAAAAAAAGAAAATGGTCCAGGTGCAAGTAGTTTATAACTACTTGTAAGGCCGCAGGAACCTGGAAACTTTGGAGCGCAGGAAGCGAATAAACGACCTTGGAAACATTTCTCTTGACTCTTGCGCTGTGTATTTGAAGTAATTGTGAGGATGGGCCAGGACGTCAAACAGGGCCTTCATCAGCTTCTTGTCCTGGAAATCAGAAACAAATTAAAATCCATACACAGACTTGTATTTCCATTATAAAATGCTATTCCAAATACATAAAGGCGACATTTGGCCACAAGGTGAGTTCCAGAATTGGGCAGAAAATAGAGAATTCACTTTCCCTTTGAGACCACTGCATATGAAACTGCAATTATGACAACGAGCCACGGGGTGGCATGTTCTCTACAAAAGCCTATTCAAATCAACCACTATTACCAGATTTGACCACAAGGTGGCACTGTAAACGTACAGTCCCATTAGAGCTGGGTGTCCGATTCTGGTGCTGGAGGTGTATTCCACACCCAGTTTAATCAGTAACATGTAATAAGTAAAATATGTTAATACTTTAGGGCCTGGAAGGAGGTTTCATTGAAGAATTTTGAACATGATTGGAACAAAGAGAAGGAATAGAATGGTTAGCTTTTCTGAATGGGATTAAGGCATGAACGTTGCTTTCGCATGTAAAGATGTTTTGTTCTGTTTCGGTTCTATACAGCACTGACCTTTAGTATTTCCTGGTGATTCTCTGATGCATACAATCTGCCATCTCGGACAATATCTTCAATCAACTCTTGGTAGTCCTCTGTTGGCAGAAATCTTTCCTATTAGCATTTCTGGACAATTCACGCCTCATGACTTTTTATGCTACTTCTTAAAACATTTTTTTTATATTATTATCACATTTCTTAATGATAGTAATACACTGCATGTCATATCAAATATATTGAACTTAAATCAAGCTCATTTTGATTAACACAATTCCTAATCTGACATAAAAAGTGACATTTGGACGCGGCCAAAGCACGATATTCATCAACAGTAGTGACACAAGAGGACAATGCATACCATCGTAAGTGACGTAGGGTACTTGAAAGCCTTTCCCACTGTTGCCTTCATTTGATTTAAACTGAATCCACAATCTTTTCGACCTTGATGTGAAAGCTATTGGACGCTCGTATGTTTGGCAGGTTTCGTACGTTGTTACAGAATTAGATGAAGCTATGAAGAAACAAACATTGGGCATTATTACACAACAGTATTTTCAAACATTAAACATGCTCACTAATGCCTGCAGTCATTCTTCCTGCAAATGTTCTAGAGGCTGAGAACAGCTCCTGGAGTTCGTCAATGTTTATATTTTTCCTTTAGTTTTGTGTTTCAATATATTACATTTCATATGTATAAATATATACAAAAAACACTTTAAAATAATAATAGTGTAATTACAATAAGTACAAATCCCCCAAAATGTAAAGGGGAAGCAATAGCACATGAAAGAACAGCCAGTTTTATAGATGATATTTTTTTTATTATGTATGTATAATGGAGAGCCAGCCCTTATTTCACAAACTAAATTCAGTGACACCTCTCTCATCCATATCAGTTATACTCACAGCTTTTCCTCATGACTAAATAGTCTCCACATTCGTCTTCGATGGGCAGGAATATCTCCGGGACTACAATGAGAATGCGCCTCTTGGAAGGCGGGTTAATATTCCAGGTGCATTCAGTGTTTGCTGGGTAGTCTCCTGGGTAATTTGGGGACTCAATAAATCCAGTAAAGTCTCCGAGTTCCCCTCCACAGTGTCGATCTGGAAATTACAATGAATTACAACATTTTGCTTCTGTGCTAAATTTGAACCATTTTATTTTGTGTAAGGAAAAATAAAACCTGCGAAGATGGATTACCAGAGGTTTTGCACTAGAAATCGTTAATTGTTTAGTAATCTTAAAGGGTACATAGGACCTTTTTATTTTATTGTGTTACATGTTCCCATGTGTTGCTACAACTGTTTACATAAGGTATGTGTATTGTTTGTTTTATTTATTTATTTATTTATTTAACATTTTGACCACTTTTTTAAACTTTTAAATTGCATTCCTGCTTCAAGATGGCGCACTTGGACCTCTCAGAACTACATTTCCCATCATCCTCCTGCTCACTGGTAAATCCATCTCACTTACAGATGTGAGCAGGAGGATGATGGGATTTTTTAAATGTAATTTGATACATTCTAAATCGATATTCAGTCAAGTTAGTCGTGCCTGTAATCAGACCAGGGCAATTTTACACATAGAAAATGGAGCTTTATCATCACTATGGGCTGGGAAACACCAAGAAATTTATCATTTTTAGGCTCAGTTTCTTATTTTATACTGAGGCGTGAAAATGGTTAAATCTTAGCATGCAATTAGATGTTTTGACATATTTATGAATCTGATCCCATTCTGCGATGTATGTCTTTGTTGATAACAGTTTTTTCTTTCCATAGGGCAGAAATAAGGCAGTGATGTTGCTAATATAGAACCCACTAGACCTGCCTACTTACTTTTACACTGAGTTACATTTGTTGAGCCATCAAAATCAGTTGTAGTATTCCCTGGACATGCCACACAGAAGTTCTGTCCAAACTCTGGCTGGTATGTCCCCACTCGACAGCGAATGCATCTGTGCGTTGTGGTATCGTAAAAATGCCCAGGGGAACACTGAACTGTAAAAAATGAAACAGCACTAGTGAATGGCAAAATTGCTTTTTACTAAGCATTTACTGTGCTTTACCAAAGCCATGGTATCTAGAGTGCATTTCTATAGGGGTATTGATGGAGTCATACAGTACAGTAGTCATACAGTAGCCTCTCTGTGGGAGGAAGTGCAACCAGTTAGTAAATCTTCCCCAAATACTAAAGTTTAAATACAATGCTTTAACTCTACATACCTGTGTTTATACCCAGGCGTGATTTTGTTAAATCACAAGATTTAACAAAAATACATAAAAAGATGTTTGTGAGATTTATGAGTTTTAGAGGTAAATTTTAAAACATGTACTCAAGTCTTTAATTAACTTAAAGGACTTACAGTTCAGTCATTAACAACACATTATTTCTAAAACGCCTGTGTCCAGTACTGGTGCATTAAAAACAATCAAACCTTTTGTTTCACAGTCCTGGAACGTCACTGCTCCGCTGTGTTTGGTTATAAGGTTTCCCCCGCAGGAGAAGCAGGTGGTACGCCCCGCTTCGGGCTGGTAGGACCCTAGCTGACAGGACTGGCAGGGTTTAAAACCATCGGAAGAGAATTCACCTGGCTGGCACTGACCTGAGGGAGAAAGGTGGAGGACTGTCACTTTGTAAGTCTTTACCACCTTTTGAGTAAACGGTTATTTTATCATATATACATGTTCAGCACGTATGTTAACAACACACACTGCATATTCTGTGCTACAGCTAAGAAAAACTAGATATACGGCATGTAAAAATGTGACACACATACATGCAGTCACCTCTGAAAAGGGTCAATAAGGTGTTGAGTTCACGTTTTACTATTGCACTAATTTTAAATATTGTACTTCAAGTACACTATTAAAGTACAGTAGTGTACAATGCATCCAAGATGCTCATAATACAGTATATTTCAGTTGAATGTTTAGTAGAAACAAATCTTTTGGTCATATTTAGCAGTACAAAACACTGGAAGGGGTGTGCAATAACAAATAGAGCCAATTTAATTAAATATATGTGTACATTTTGAACAAAATAACATTGGCATTTAAAATGTCTGATGTACGCATTGATGTACGCATTGAACAGGATATAAAATGTTACTGTGTTCTAAGGCTGTTTAATAAAGCAGATACTGAAAGATTAACAGCTGCTATCATTCTTTTTCACGAAACTTTCATACATCTTTACAGTTTTGTGCAAAAAGGGATTAACAGGACAATATTTCAACAGCTTTTTAAGATCATTCAGAGATAATGAATCACACAGACTTGTCAGTGGTAATCCTGGCAATATATATCACCCTGTTAGGGATGAGTTTCAGCATATGAGTTTCACCTGTTCACAGTGAGAAAAGTAACTGCTTTCATGCAACTTGACCTAATAGAAGACAACCAGAAGCCGGGTCAGACACTGTTTGAGCTGTCTAGAGTTCTGAAATGATGGCTGTACTGACGGGTCAGTCTGAATTATTGCCTACAGACTCTTTTTGACAGGTATTCCGTCAGTCATTCTTTGATGCTTTTCTGTTTGGTGTACCATAACAAAGGGAGTAATAGCTTTAATATATATGTGGGACAGGTAAATTATGGGTTACAATAAGTATTTACAAAAGAGACAGACAAATTAGTCGAGCTAAAAGGTTTAAGGTAAAATGGTGACATCACAAATGCAAAACCCCACTGCACAGGTACTTCAAACTCAGGTTGTAAAATTGTTGAGTGTAAGATTCTGAGTTTGTTGTGGGTGATGCTGAACTCAAAAGATCCAGGAGATACTAAATCGACTTTAAGTGGCTTTATTTTGTTTTCAGTCAGGAACACAATGGTTTTCATTCATACAGTACGTATTACATTTTTAAACAGTCTTCTGGAAAGGGCCTTACCTCCACATTCTGAAATGTTCCGAGCCCCGGCTGTCCTTGAGCTCCCCAGACTCTCAGGACCTGGGCAGGCCTCGCAGGAGAGCTGCCCCTCCTCGTCTTGGTACGTCCCAGCGGGGCACAGTACACACCTTCCCTGGTCCCCGTCGTAGTACGTTCCGGCACTGCAGCTAACTATCAACAGAAATCAGACTCCTGTCAGCCCAGTCGACAGATGAGAGACCCATCCTTCAAACCTGAAGAGCTCATTTATAAGCCTTGCAATAACTTGTTGAAAGGCATACAAATTGACCTGCTGCAGCTATGTAAAAAATGCTGAAAGGTAACCAGACAAAGCCTTTCAAAGACGCCTTTACACTTAACTTCAAACAGGTTTCAGTCTGTTGTTACACTTAAATAATCAAAAACATCTTTCACTTCTGAACAGCAGCAAATGTCGTCTGTGGTAACCACTTCAATAAAAGGAGTAAACCATTAGCTAAACCTAAGAATTGACTTGCTTATATGGCAAGAATATATATACAGCAAACAAAAAACAAACAAACAAACAAAAAAAGCATCTTTAATTTGTTTGAAATCTCCAGCAGCACAGTGCTTATTTATTAGTCTTGTTTAGTTTTAAACTAAAGAAACAAAATTGTCTAATAATGAAACGCTTCGACGTGTGTCTTTTTCAAAGTCTGAAAGATACTTGTCGAAGGCTAGACTACTAGCACTGTCTTTAGTTTTACTCAGAATTATGATTGAGTGTTTAAAAATGCATAAAGTATAGCTAGTAAACTAGACTACACTGCCAAAGCCAGGCGACTGCTTCACATTTAGATACTAATGGTAATCGTTCATCATCCAGGTTTCAATCTACTGTATCTAAGTCTTTTTAATTGCCGTGGGAGTTACCAAATTACCTGTATAAAACTACCAAGGAAAGGCAAAATAACTATTCTTATTTAGTCTTGTTAAGTTAAATGAATTAAACTATTGTTTAACTTGATCACAGATGACAAGGGTATTCTGAATATATCCCCCGTCACTGTGTGTATAATTCTACCATATTAAGTTCCTATCTATAGATATACTTTATAATGCTTGTACACCATACAGATCACATAAACATAAAAAAACTTACAATGCACCAAGAAAATCATTGAAAAGTGAAATCTACTGCACCCCATCCTCAGTGATCTGTTGTTTTGCTGAAAACACATGGGAAAGCATTGAGGCAGACAAAGGGTTATTTGTGCTTTAGCAATTTGCTTGATTTACCTCAGATGAAAGAATATGCAATTCTCACAAGAGGAGTTCATTTGTTTTTTTTTAGCTTTTGTTTATCCTCAATGACCATTAACAGCCATCACCTTATTGTCTCCTACTGCTTCTATATGACAAAAAAAAAAAACTTGAAGCTTTTCTAATGCAAAAAAATAGAATCTATAGAGTTCTTGAATTGATGGCTACAAAGAGATTTAAAGGACCTTTCACCTCTTTTCAACAATTCAGCCATTGCCTATTTGATGACATGGACAAACACTATGGCATCACAGTGGTAAGCAGTTGAACCCAATAAAAAGGGTCAGGTTGCTGCTTCTCATTTTCCTAATCAGAATCACCTCTAGACTTCTCAAGGAAAATCGCAAACAGCTGATGCAAATTGATTCCCATGGTGTCATTGAAGTCATTTCTTCTGAACAGTTCACAGGCTGGGGTCATGCTGTGTAGCCATGTGTGTAAGGGATTTAGCTCTTAAATAGCATGATTGTATAAACAGCAGTTAAAACATCTCCTATACAAAAACACACAACTATTTTTACTGTAGTTGTGCCAAATTAGAGATCTGGCAACCGGCATTAAAATTGTTAATGATGAACATTTATCAGAGTACCTATGGCTGGGCTCAGCTCAGAGTGTGTTTGTATAGATCTGGATAGGTATTCATATTTGGTCAAAGTGTTTACACTATGCTTTTTAAAAACAAATCATATTTTATTAAAATTGGATGCATTCCATAAAATGAGTTATCTATATATATATATATATATATATATATATATATATATATATATATATATATATATATATATATATATATATATATATATATATATATATATATTAAGCTGCTTTAAACGCTGTGACATAATTAAATGACATTGTTAATCCTGGGGTAAGCTATAATTTTATATCTTTAATATTTCTCTCTACAAATAACAGTCAATGCAAAGTATGTGATAAAAAATACAATTCAGTTCATTAAAAAAAAAGAAAAAAGTTGTAATAAATGAATCCAAAGCACAGCTAGCAGGCCATCATCTAGCCTCGCATTCATCACATTAAAGCTAAAACCACAGGAAAGGATGACCAAGGAAATCGAAAGCAAACACTTGAGAGATAAATCACTGCTTTAAATGACACTCCAGTAAACACTGTGCTGACAAGGGTCGGGTTCCTTAAAAAACTGAGAGCAGCCCGACACAGGGGCATATGGGCTCGATTCTCAGAGCTTTTTATTCCATATCGTCATTAGCTCCATTTGTGTCTGAAAAAAAAGCACCAATTCCGATTCTAAAACAAATAGGAAATAACTTGAGACTACTCACAAGCCCTTCCGTTAAATATCGCACTTGTGTTCAGTTTCAGATCTTATTATTATTGGGTGCATTTTTCCTTCATTACATTTTTTGCTAATGACGATTTGCAGTTAAAATCTAGCCCAGTATATTTTAGTGTCTGTTCTTTATTTAAAGGTATGAGAAAGACCTTCTTTGTGGTGCTGTCTTTCTTGTATGTGTGGACCGGCGTGACTTCACACAAATTCTTCCATCGGAAAATGTTTTATATTTCAGTCCTATTTGTTTTTTAATATTTACTAAACATAACCATAAAAATATTCACATAAAATAAAATAGAAAACTTATATATATAAATTTTATATTATTCATTTATTAAAATTATTTTTAACTGGCTTTTGACAAGGTGCTGACAGCTCCAAGGATGAAGTCCTCTGTCTGCTGGCTTAAGTGCTTAGATCTCAAGTAATAACAATCAGCTTTTAGAGGAATTCAGTCCCATGCTTCTCTAGTCCAGGGCCTCGTTTTTCAGTAAAGACAGCCAATTGTTGCAGGTTGAGAGTTAGCTTTGTGGGGAGGACAAAAGTCCACTACGGGTCTGAACTGCAGATTTCTTTAAATTGTGGCCAAAGTCAGGTTCAAACGTGGGTCTTTGGGGTTAAAGACAGGGCTATAGACAATGAGGTCGCCTGGACCCACGCGGTTCGGTTTGAAACAGTTCTGATTCCTAGTTTTACAGCTCACTCAATAAAGCGTGGAACTGCGCAAACAGAAATGCAAAGAAAGACGCAGAGAGAAGCTTAAGAAACATCTAAGAATAGATTTTTGCATTATAAAGACAACAAAAAAAATTCTAATGCTATAATAAGACAAATCAGCAGGAACCTATGCAACATGTCTATTGCATTTACTATATGAGGGCATTTATCTGTTGATGTTTTTAAAGGAAATGTAAAATAAATAAACATTTATTTATGTCTATCTATCTTCAATGTCATGGCCCTCAAACAAGTGTGAACCAAAGACACAAGGAATAAAATACTAAATAGAAATAAATGAGCAACTGAACTGTTCCTGCCTGTAACTAAGACTTTGTCCGTTTTTGAGTTACAATAGTTATTTTTCTCAGAAAATGTGCGTTTGCCTTTGCACATGCTTCAAAATCCCCCAAGTGTATATAAAACACGGTCCTGTTGTAAAGACAACTGGGCCTTCAAGGAAATCAACGTTAAAACAAACACATCTTAACCAGTTTTAAGTTTTGCAATGGACTGCTTCTTTAAAGCCTTCTCTTCTCCAGACATGGTTATAACAATATAAAGGAGGTGTAGTGTGTCAAACAGTAAGCTCCCTAAAGCCGACAGGCTCAAATAAATGATTACAAGCCACGTACAACAGTGTGCGCTCCGGGGCATGAATTACCTGTCTGTCACGGTTGTTTGGCATGAATTTAGATAACATCTGAACCATAGCTTTGAACCTTTGCCCTGCTAAAACGTGAATCACCAGTAATGTACATGTACAAAGCCAACAGGACAACTGTGATCAGAAAGATCTTTCAAAAGGAAGTGAAAAATGAAAACATTCAAAATTATTGCAATTGAACATAAACAAATTATAGTTTGAATTGGAATACCCAAATCTGCTTTCCAGCTTATCTTGTTTCCACTAACTTTGCAGACAGGGGCTTGTGAATAGATCAGATGTGTATTAACTACAGCGTTGTTTGTTCATGTTCTCGCAGGAGTAACAGGATGTTTCATGCAGATGTTGAAAAGGCAGTGCATGTAGGCACATCATTACTATTATCATAATCATAACGACAGAACAGAATATGATTTTTTTATGAACATGAATCTCAGTTGAATAATAAACTAAAATTAATTCTGGTTCCTGACAGATTATAGTCACTAAGAAATACAACTGTTGCGACATTGCAGAATACTTTATACTGACATTGAAAACCAGACGCACATGCATTGTATTCATGACATGTTAAGTGATTCTGTAGGATTGTGCTCAGAGTTTATTATGGTGTTATGAATGCTACATTGTGTCCAATTACCCAATTACCTTGCAGTTCTTTCCGAAGTGAACAGTGAATCACTGACTGACTTACTGCATGTATTGTCCCAGAGTACTTGTCCAGTGCCACAGAGCTCCGACGAATTCAGAGCTTTGGTATTCTTCTTCGGCAGCTCGTATTCAGTGCCCCCGAAGCGCATGTGGAACTGCTCCCTGTTGATAGACTTTCTCAGAGTCCGGATAGTTTTGCGTAGTCTTTTCTCGGACCGCTTACGCACGCATGCCAAGTCGCAAGATTCTGTCGAGAAAAGCACTTGATACAAAAAGCTGCATTGACTACAAGACACCTAACAGGTGTCCACCAAGGTAGCCTTGTCTTAATCCTTGAAACCAGGCACATTCATTCATCTACTGGCAGATAGTCAAAGATTACCGAATGGACCCTTCTGCAGTAGATTGTGATGGACCTGTGGTGCACCCATGGGACACTGGACACAAGTCCCTGCTTACACTTTTAGCAACGCAAGCCACACCTCTCCCCCACCCACCCACCCCACCCCACACACCATGACTACAACAGTAAAACAGGAGATACTTTTTTTGCACTGAGAAGGAAGGGAAGAGGATGAGCAAGAAAGAACAAACGATGCTTACATGCTACGAGAGACAAAAGCAAGCAGCACCTCTCTCAAATCTGTTAAACCAACCTGTTACCTCCTGCAGGTTCATTTCAAACTCAAATTGGGCAGTAATCGACGAGCCCTCGTCCTTGCCTGCCTTCCGTTCATGTCGGCTGCGTATTTTCCTTGCTGAGATACATCTCAGGCTTAAAAAGCTGAACTGGGTGTTCTCCGTATAAGGGTTCTTTTTGTCTGTGTGGGCGTAAAAATAAAAATTTCAAAACCAGCAAGACTTGGTTAGAGCAGTTACAAATAAAGATGTGGGGAAAAAACTAGATACTGTGACTAAAATCACCTCACCTTTAAGGTGTTATTGTTAACAATTGAATGGGATTTTATAATGGGGCAGCAGTGTGGAGTAGTGGTTAGGACTCTTGACCGGAGGGTCGTGGGTTCAATCCCCAGTAGGGGACACTGCTGTTGTACCCTTGAGCAAGGTACTTTACCTAGATTGCTCCAGTAAAAACCCAACTGTATAAATGGGTAATTGTATGTAAAAATAATGTGATAAATTGTAAGTCGCTCTGGATAAGGGCGTCTGCTAAGAAATATATAATAATAATATAATGAATACTATTGTTGCTTTACTATTTTTAAAAGTGTGGCGCCATAAAGATGCAGTGCCATTTTTAAAATAGATTTGATGTATTTAAGGTTGTTACCTTAAAAGCCTATGTTGAACAAATAAACTCTTTCCTTGTAACAATACAAGATTCAAAATACATTTCTCTGCATTAGACCATCCATCCACTTTCTATATAAGTAGAGAATAAATTCCTACACCCAACAACAGAGGCAAAGTAAATCTTTAGCAATTTAAACTTCACTCTACTTCTATGCTTTTCGCTGACAGCAGCTTTGAAAGTAATGCTAAGAGACTGAGAAGAATTTCTTTTTTTTGTTGTTGTTTAACCTCTGTCTGCTTAAAGATAACATTCAGCATGATGTAAGGACAATGTCTGATCTTCTGAGAGAACAATATGATCCAACTATTGGAAGTTAATTTGATTGATGGTTGGGTAGGGCTCTGGTGAAAGCCACTTCATGGTTAATTTCATTTTGTAATCTAGCAGCCGCACAATGTGCAGTGTTGAGATGTCAGAAACGTTCTTTATTCACTAGGTTTCACAGAGACTTTTCCAGCTGATCTTCAGAAGGTGCTCTCGGTTCTATTCTGGTAATGCACTTAAGACTGTGTTAATGGGTAAATTGTTGTAACCTCTTTTGTACCTGAAAGAGCTAGTTTTAGACCTTCTTTAAGCTTCTCTTGGCTTCTTTTCAAATTGCATTTCCCTGCACTTGATTTAAAAGTTGCTGTTGTCTTTATCCGTTGTGTGTTACCAGAATCCATCCCTGGAAAAGAATATACATTTGGAATAAACTGACTGCTGCAATGCTTCTGTCAAATAATACAGAATATATTTGTATATAAGACTACTTTTGTGATGATCAAAAGTCTATAGTTTTTGTTATATCAAATAAGCAAAAGATCACATGAAAAATAAATCTAAGATCACATATGAAAATAATGATATACGCATGTAATTTGTATACTTGCCAAAGCAATTAGAGGTATTTTTGCTTCTGAGCCCATTACTGGAGCAATGGTAAGGCGTCCCACAAGTCACAGTGTATGAATCTTCAAACCCTGACAAACAGATCACATTGCAGAGTTATTAACGTAGCTTTTTCCAAACAACTGTATCAATGATGAGGCATTTTTTACAGGGACACGCAACGCCTTGTATGTAACTCCATTCTTGTGGTTCGAAAGATTAGTTACCATGCAAGCTTTTAGGGTTATTGAAGAGCACCGCTATCAGTCAGTTAAACAGTGCAAACATTTTCATTATTACAGTGATCAAAGTTTTATTTTCAGCACAACAAAATGCTTTTTTAGAATGCAGTTTAATTGCAGTCTCATAACATGTTGCTGCTGATTGTCCCAATGAAGTATACAGTGGAAACGTTGCGTTGTTACTCTTACCAGTTAGGATGTGCACATGCGATTGGCATGTCAGAAAACAGCAGTCGTTTCCTTCCAGTTTACTGCAGTTTAGCATGGCTTTAGAAGGCCTTTTAGCCACTGGCAGACCCTCTGCTTCTAAACGGGATTAAAAACACAACAAACTCATGGGGAACAGGACTTTTTCGCTCTGTGGTTTTCACATCACTGTGGAAAGAGCACCAGAGAGGAAAGCTTTCGAAACCCTCCACCACAGTTATGACAGGGGCACCCAGGCCACATGTCTTCAGCAGTTAAATGGGGGAAAAAAAAATTCCAAACCCATACAAAGTTAAACAGGCACAAAAGAAACAAAACGGGCACATACAGTAAGCCTGAGCATTTCCAGAGAAAAGAAAAGCAAAGAACCCCAAAGTATCTCCTGTTTTCAGTATTCGATCACTAAAACAAACCCGCTAAACGCATCGATCCAACATTAAGCAGAGAAACAGACCAGCACCCTGAACGACGAGGCATCTGTAATGATCGTGCCTGGTGGAGTCTTACCAATGCAGTCCTTCTTGTTCCAGTGGAGTCTGTAGCCCAAATGACAATGACACTCAAAGCTCCCCACCGTATTCTCACAGCTGTGCTCACAGCCTCCATTGTTGATGCTGCATTCATCAATATCTGAGGAAAAGCATTTCAGAAATCAACACATTCTCTCCATTCCACACAAAATTCACAAGATTCACCCTCTCTCACAACCAAAAAACACCACCCTGGACTTTGAATACTGGGATCTCTAGAAGTTATGTAATTAAATCAATCAATAAAAAGATTTTTTTATGATTATCAAACAAGTAAAGAAGATACATGCCAGAGAATTCTCATGAACATTAAAGTAAACATTTTGGCAAATCCCTTCATCTGCTTCAGTTAAAGCTTTTGTCTAGAATTTGTGATACAGAGTTTATAGATATGGATAAAAAGAAAGTTAAACTGCTATAAATCCCTTTTCAAACAGTAATCTCAGCAAATATAGCCTACAAAAGAAAACTGTAGCCAAATCATGCAGACGTCTTCTGAAGTAAAAAAATAAATCTTCCTGCATTTCTAGTGCTGGAACAAAAAATCATGTCTGTTCAGTTGAGTGCTGCTTTATTTTTTTTTGGATACTGAGTTGGATTTCTAACACCTTTATAAAGGCTGTATAACATTGTATAACTATGTGCATAAACTGACATAATAAGCATATTCGAGTATAAGTGCTCATAACATATTTGTCATTGTATTCTATTGTGATAATATTTGTGACTATAATGCTGTTTAAAAGATATCAATAATTACAGCAAAAGTGTCAAGTGGCTACGAGTCACAGTGCCTTGAAATGCTGTTTTTCAATTACAGTACATTATGGTGGTTTTATAGTGGGTCTGATACAATATACATTTTATAGTGATGCTATGAAATGTATCTAGTATCCAATTCAAGCCAAGTGTTCCTGTTGGGGTGGGTTTGTTCTTCCAATGTTACCTCCACAATGTGCCAACCCATACAGGGTGAATCCTTTATTACACACACACTCAAAGCTTCCTGGGTAATTAACGCAGGTGTGGTCACATGTTCTTTCAAAGAAGCACTCATCGATATCTGTAATGAAATAATGATCATCAGAATAAACACAGGATGTGTTTGGAAGTGTAATTCAGCCAACATTCAAGCTCTTCAGCAATAAATCAACTCCCAAAGGCTTACGACAACCGGTAAATAAACTTTGCCAGAGAAAGGCAATGCATTAGAATTCTGCAAACATAATGGAGCTCAAAACATCTGCTGTATTATAAAGCACCCTAAATGAAATGAAATAGACAAAGTCAGCAGACATGCTTTAGCTTAAAAGATCACATCTCCAAAGCTAGCACAGTCGCTGCTGGGTCAATATTTGTATTGCCAAGTCTGATTAAAAACGATGATGTCAAGTGTTAAGCCACATTTTAGAAGGTCCCATCTCTGCTAAATGACACAATTTTTAGGATTCATCATTGACAACAACTGGTTGTCTAGGAAATGGAATAAGTCAGTTGCATAACTGGCTTTACTTTGGCAGACACATTGTGTAGCTTTTGGGACCGACAATAAGTGCCTAATTCTAATTACTATTTTATCTGGTCAGACAGTTAAAATGAGGGACTTAGAGCTTTATACAGTACAGCAGGAAAGCACTATGGAAAATGGCTTTTTCATCTGAAATATTTGATTCGGTTGCCATTATGTGTAACTTGCTTCCAATGGTGCCCAATGTAAAGACTTGTATTTGTAGGTCCAGTGGAAGGTTTATATCTGGGCAGCCATACAGGTCTCCTATTGACATCTGTTCTCATTGGATGATATTCAATCAAAAAGTAAAGTACAATAAATCCCAATTGTATTGAACTTTCTAGAGGTAGTGTTTATTTATGTTTTTTTTGCTAAAAATGCAGCTATATGTTTTGGGGGGTGTTTTCGTATGACTGGAAGATGGAAGGGCTATAAAACATGAAAATACAATGACTAATTAAGCTGCACAGCACTTTTTGATTCAATATACCTCAAGATGGGGTGCTGCCAAGCATGACAACTCTATAGTATACTTACATTAAATACAATATATTATTTAATTGTTAGGTTACTGCAGTCTATGCTTGTTTTAGCCAAACTGGTACAGTGTTAACCAATCCTCCCTCCACCATTTTACCTCATAGTGCTCTATGTTGGTGATTTGAAAACTTTAAGTGGCAAAAATGACCAAATGACTTTCATTTGCAGACAGCTAACTTTGAAATCTTGTGTGGCAAATTTACCCCTTAGTCGAGAATAAGTGGGAGGGGTGAGGGTAGCATCATTGACCCATGTATCAAAATATATATCAAAGTTAGTTTAGTTTTATGAAAAGCAAAGATTTTCTATGAGGCGTTAAGGAATCCCACAAGCTGAAACAAGTTATTTTCTAGGCCAATATTTTGTTTTCCCGTTTTCCAATTTTAAGCATAATGTTTTGCATTCCCTACTGAAACAGATAAGTCTAATCTCAGTGATCTGTTGTTATTCTATTTTTATGTTTTAAAAAAATTGTGATTTGAACTGAACACACATACTATGAAAACATAATTCACTTACCTTGGCAAGATTTCTCATCTGTCAAAAGCTTGAATCCCTTTTTGCAGCTGCATTCAAAACTCCCAATCGTGTTTTTACAGAATTGATCACATCCTCCATTATGGAACTGACATTCATCAATATCTGCAAGGTGAAAAACTTAAGGGTTACACTCAGCAACACAGGAAAGTGGGGGTCTTGTAAGAAAGTGTCTTTTGTTATGAATGAATCTAGAAAATACTTCATACTAAGTTTCGAAAAGTAACGCTTTAAGAACTGTGGTAGCTAGGTGGGTGGGAGGTTTATAATTTTAAACCGCAAAGCTGCCATAGGTTTCTGGTGGGTGGGAGTTGTTGAATATGTGATCAGTGTGACATGCTTAATGTTTGTTTGCAAACCCAATGCAAACTGAAGATTGCAAAATAACAACCCTTGAGGGCCAGCCAGAAGAGCTTTTACCCTGCTCTGCTGGACAAGCTACTGTATCTACATCCAGAAGAACATATAACATCCGCTTCGCTCCAGATTTTTAAAACAGTTTGTGTGAACCTTATGGAGTTCAAGAAGTTGCATTATGCATTATAAGATACATGGATAGGAAAAGTAACGTGGTACAATTATACACACAGTGACTGAAGGGGAAACTGTCACAAGATATAAGGAAGTGAACCCACCTAATATACACCTTGGAGGCTTTACTTAAAGATCCCCTGTATGGATATATGATATCAGATAATAATCATTTCAGGTGTCTAACCTTTGCAGGTCTTTCCATCAGTCTGCAATGTAAATCCTCCCGGACAGCTGCACCGAACGCCCGTAGAGGTGTCTTTACAAGTGCGATCGCAGCCTCCATTGTTAACCGCGCACGTTTCTGAAAGTACAACAGGGAAGACACTTTTCAGGTTTAGCAATGCATTTAAAAACTAATGCATTAAACATGTTCAGAAAACTACAAACCATGTTTTATTTTACTGAACTTATAATATAAAAGTAGAACTGTATTATGGAAGCAGTCATATAAAGGGCCTGTTTTTTTCCACTGTGGGCAAAATTAATGACATGGGCAATGCACCCACGACAACCAAACAAAACTAGATTGTCTTACATGACTGCTGCCGTTTGCAATTCTGAGTAGAAGCAAAGATGGTCAAATCAAGAAGAAGCAGCTTGCTGAACTGACAGTTTTACAAAAAGCTACACCATCACACTATCCCATTTGGTGGGTAAGTACACATGTGAAATTGACGACACTGGCACCTTGTCAACGCAGCAGAATTGAGGGGAAATCATTTTAGAAAAAGCGGGCATGTAGCCATTTCACAGTTTGTTAAAAAAAACAAAAACAGGAATGTTATATTTATCATTCAATATCCTGTTATCGTCCAAAAAATCAATGGAATTATTCAGCACTGGCAACTGTAGAACAGGGTTTCACAATCTCAGTAATATAAATGAAATACAGGCTGTTTTACAAGAAGGGTTCATTTCAAGAAAGTAGGCATAAAGCATCTCTTAATGTCATCAAGCACACCCACTTCATTAAAAAATCACTTCTCAGTCTTTTTTTATTAGACTTTATCATGGGTTCCAATCTCAGTGTATTTGTGTTGCTTGTTTTTTTTATATAGAAAACAGCTTTTTGCTACATACCACCCAGCACAACGGTACATGCATAACACTGCAATGCAATAACTCACATGCTAATGATTAGTGAATACAATCTTTATACTTTGCAACTCACCTGCACCCAATTGCACCCAATAATGCATTTCTCCTTTTTTACTGGAGATTAAATATTAAGTACATGTAACTTTTTTATTTAAATGCTAATTTATAATCTTACGTAGCTTTGATCTTGCTATTTTGTTAATGCTGTGTATAGTCTAAATGCAGATACACGGTAGTTTCTGCCTGCATCTCTGAGACGTGGTGTCCCGAAAAAAAATCTAGACCTCCTCGGTGTTGGTAAAGTTGAAAAGGTTATATAACTGAAACCTTTATGGCTCAAGCATTGTACTGCAAACCAAACTGAAGAGTAGCTTGCATCATAATCTCCTGTACTTAGCAATCCTTGGACCTATTCTAGCATCCCGGGAGAATATCAATGTTGGATAAAGGTGAAGGCGAAGGCAATGCTAGACAAGGAGCAGTAAACTGATGTCAAATGCATAGCACAATGTTTGCCAATGGGGTAGTGTGATGGCATCTAGTTCAAGGCAAGAAGACTAATACAAATAAAGGCAAAGATAAAGCAGTGACAGAGAAACAGAAATGTGTTACCCATTAGCAGTCGCCGTTTCACCCGCTTGTCCACATCAGCTACTGACGTGGTATTGTACACTGAGCTCTCAACTGCAGCCTCATCCTTCTCTATAACACAAATAGATGGCAGTCGGTCAACCAATTCAGATGCGTCAGCTAAAGGAGGTTGTGCTACAACGGTGGAATTCTTCAAAGTTTTAGACGATTCTTTATTTTTTCTTTCTCTGTTCAGTTTAGTACGTGTAGCAGCTCAAATCACACATCATGACAACAGGATAACAAAGGTTAAACACAAAGCAATGCAAATTGACATAGACACACTTACACAATTTCACTGGAGAGAGAAAAAAATATAAATGTAATAAAAATTTTAAAAAAAAGCTTGCTTAAACATACTGGAAAGGCAAAGCAAGATCTTGGACATCGAGCAACATAAAGAGATAGAAAGTGAATGTCACATACATAGCAACTAAAGAAAGGAAATGCATGCACAAAAGAGATGTTAGCCGCAGAGCTGGTTGTCTGCTTGTCTATAACTGACCAGCAAGGAAATATCAGTATTCAATGTTATGTATCCATTGCAAGCAATGTGTGGAGCTTTCTTAGAGGCAGCATGCTTGTTTTTACTATCACTGACATTTATAACTGCAACACGGAAGCCTACAGTAAATGGTTTGTGTTAATTTCGCTCAATTTAGTTCAAGAACAAGCAATCTAATTGTATTTCCAGACACAGCCTCACATGCATCAAATTGGAGTGCTCAAGCAAGAGTCATTTGAACGATGGATCGGGATCAATGGCAAACTCATCTATGCTCTCCTCCAGAGACGAGGTGTGCGCTTTGATCTGTGAGTTGTCTCTGGTTCTCGATGCTACGTGTATGAGGTGGGGATTCGGTGGCTTGAGAACTTGACTGCAACAGAGACTACTTGTTTTCCAATCACAGAGAAAGTGGGGGTTTTGCCTTTGAGTTACAGACAAGACAGGCAATAAACTGAGGGTGGGAGTTCAGGACAGGAGAAACGAAAGAAGAAACAGAAAAAGAGAAATGTATACAAGGTGGGAAATCTTTTTTGTAGGTACTGGAAGTTTCAGGCAATGTGGCTACAAAATACTTTCATACTTTCCCGATCTAAGTTTTAATAGTTAGGAAAATACACATTTAATCCATGAACAACCGGGCATACAAGGTTTAAACAGAAAAAACTAAAAAGCTTCTGTTGCACATATATATATATATATATATATATATATATATATATATATATATATATATATATATATATATATATATATATATACTGTATATCTGACATTTGTTATAATCACTAAATTAGATCAAGCTGTTTTAATGACCCAGACCACCTCAGATCTTATTATTGGCACCCATTTACTCATTTGCTGACCCCTTATTAACCTCATCAAATATTTCACTGATTTTTCATATAGCTCAGGTTCCCTACTCACTTACCTATGCATGCTTTCCCATCAGAGTGGAGGGCATACTTCCGGTGACATCCACAAATCGGTCCATGGTCAGCATCATCGCAGGTGTGCTGGCAGCCACCGTTTCCATGATTGCATGTCACTAAATAAAATAGCAACACTTTGATATCAGACAGTAGACACAGTAATTAAACATGAAACAGGTTCAACAGGCTAGGGATTAAACAACTGCACACTAAGACCTCCATGAAGTATAGTCACTTAATCAGGAAGTAAAATGTGCTCATTGGTTTTAATGAAGTTCTGTTGTGTTGTTCACAAGGATCCAAGCAAGTAGAGCAGGTTATGAACAAACTAATAAATCCTCAGATACATGTTCACGAAAAAGGTGTATAGTTGAATAAACGACAGATCATATTAAATAGCTGGTATATAAACTTGTTATAAAATTAGAAGACAATCAGAATTGGGAAGAGATGATCTTTTCATTGTATTCATAACAGATCGTATCGTCAAGTTTAAACTAACCATTACATTAAAAACAATACCCATGCAATAGAACAATACAAGGTTGCACATACAGATGCAGTGCCTCTGGTTTTTGGCAAGCTCAAAACCAGGTCTGCATTCACAAGCCGCGCCTCCTCTCGGAGTCTCCTTGCAGATGTGGGCACAGCCGTGATCTCTGTTCATGCAGCTCATTCCCTCTGTGAAAGAGAACCATGTGGGTAATTATCAGAGCTGTATGGAGGAGAAGCTACAGGGAAGCAAACTTGCTCATACTTTCCTTTAGGGGTCCATTGATAAGCCTCTAAAAGCAAGTTATTAAAGAGGCTGACCATTATTAACAAGTGGTAGCAACATGTTGCAATATCATTTTAATGACACACTATAGGTTGCCTGTTATATAATGTTGTATTCCTGCATCCTACTGTTAATAATAATATATTATGAGGGGTTCAGATATTAGGATTAATTAAGACAGATTTTTACCCCCTGAATTAGTTATTAGGGTTAAACCCAATTGCACATGAAAAAGGTGACATCATAATTTTGTTATTAACCATGACAGCTCACTGTAGTTATTTTATATGAAGGAAGCATTCTTGTAAAAACAAGAATAGTTATTTTCTTTTTTGTAGTGCATTAAAATGTATGTTCATTTGTTTTTGAGTATGATAAAACAGAACCTGATCTTGCCTAAACATACTGAATTCAAAATGTAACACTCTCTAAACTGGTGTTCAGCATCCTTTAAAAAAAATGCATGTGGTTACTATATAGGGCTCATTACAGTAACTTTGATTAACTGGTAGCTTTTTTAAAATTTTAATTACAAGAAAAGATTAACAAGACAGTACTTGAACTACAAGTTATTGTAATTTAATGTGAGGTGCATATTCTGTTATGACTGACGATAATAGAATATACCAGAAAAACAAGTGACCACAGTGCATCAACTTTAATTACTAAATAAGCATTATTTCAAAGCACTGGCTCTCTCCATATACTCAATGCTGTGCAAACTAAGTCCGTTCTGTTGCCTGCGCCTTCCCAAACGACATGCACATTGTTCAGAAGGCAGCGGATCCAGTGGAGTCAGTAACACAACAGACCTCATGCTGGTAGCTCGAGCACTGACCCTTGTTGCATGTCAGTTGTGAGCTGAAACGTTTTGTAATGTGTCTTCTTACAGGTACAAACTGTTCACACACCCGCTATTAATCTGCACTGCTGGGATGAAAGTGACAGTGCAGACAGGACTCAGCAGGCTCTGGCTAAAGGCTGTGACCAATTAAGATGTTAAAAAAGAGATACTCTACAGGCAATAATAAAAAACAGTCCATTTATTAACCTTTAGTAAGTGTTAACGTTTCTCTTTCTATGTAGCATTTTACCAGTGTAATTAGCAGTGTTGTTAAAATGAAGTAGCCATATTATCATAATGCATGTATGTCTAGTTACTCTTAATTGAAGAATGTGTTAGTAAAACCTGTTAATGAGACTAGTTTCATAGTTTTCAAAACAAAACTCAGGTATTGTGTTGTAGTAAAACAGAACAAGACTAGACGAAGAAAAACATACTTAAAAACGAGTGTGAACCTTAAAGCTTTCAATTTTTCATATAACTGGAAAGCATTGTCTTGTCTAGGAAAATGATATTACAACGGGATATATTTAACTATACATTGTTTAATGAAAAACAGTTCCACATATTTTTATATATTCTAAATTAAATTAGAGTAATGGAGAGAAAACAGCACAAATCTGTTCTTGCAAGCCAATAATTTGAAACCTCCAAATTGTATGTTTTCCCTCTCTTATAGTAGAAATGAATTATTGTAACTCTTCGATAGTCATATTTAAAAGGGCTAAGAAAGTAAATGACAGTTAGACTGCTTCCTCTTTTACATCCCTCCCTTTTCCAGTCAAAACAAAGTTAAAGAATGTGGTTTGCTTCACTAAAAAGACTGCGTTCCCTGGGAATGCTTCACTGCCATATTTATTCATCACAGTAGTAGTAAACTGCTTTTAAATGTCTTATTTTACCAGTCCAGTCTTAAAAAGCTCCAGACATTTAAGAAATCTTAAGTCATCATAGAAACACAGAGAGACTTTCTAATGGAGAACCCTCAGGTCATACAACTGTAAAATTCTGATATGCAGTTCTGTCACTCAGTGGCATCAGAGCCTTTGGGGCTACACTCTGGGTCTTTTCTTGTGAGTCTCAGTAACTTTAACAGCGAAGAAACACTGATGAAAAACAAGGGAAAGAAATAACTATTATAAGAGATTCTTCACATATACATCACCAGTCCTACATTTATAGCAAATTTGTTTTTAAAAACCATATTATCATTACAAAATGATTTTAATGATTGGGTAGTATATGATATCACCCACTAAGAAGTGCCATCATGCAATGCTTTATATATAATATAGATATATATCTATACAGTAACCTCATGCATATTTTATATTTTTACATGGTATCTAAATACTGCAATGAAGCCACAAAAAAATATGATTTTAAACTGTTTATCTGTACACATTTATTGGCCTAAAATGCATCTTATAGAAACTTTAACAAAATATTCCGTACAAAGAACATGATCCTTGATTCATCTGAGCAAACATTTCAGCATGGGGCCTCACATCATACATCTGATGCAGTAGCCTCAGGAAATTCCATGCATTTCACTACCTTTCAAGTGCCACAGAGCCATCGGACACACAACACAAAATGTCATCCCAAGAAGCATTACTTTGTGTATATAAAAGGAAGAAAAAAACACACGGACAAAAGACAGAAACCATCTGCGGCCCAAGTAAATGCTTTTCATCAAAGGCGAACAAGTCAAAAAGTAACAGAAACAATTGGCTTGTTGCAAACATGTGACAAGCATGTGTCAAGTAGCCTTAAAATAAATTGCTTTTATATTTGCACAAGCAACTTTTTCACCTTTGCTTTAAGTATGCTCTTCTTTCAAAGATAACTTTGATTATTAATATTATTCAAATAATCATATTGCTCTCTGAAATTTCTTTTTTGCCTTTGCGCTTCCGAATGAGTGCCTATATTGGAATTAATATCTTCACAGAGCTCCTTGGATTTAAAACCTGCTGGAAATGATTTTTGTATTTGATTTAGCTGAAAAGTAATGTGCCATTTAAAATAAAATAAAATAAAATAATGAGCGAGGTGAAAGTTACAGGCACAGAAAACGGTGTTCTATTCTTATCTAAAACGCAGCACACAAAAGACTCCGCATGCTGCAATTATGAACGTATTCTTTTCCAACAGACCATGGGTTCCTTTCCCACAGTGTGAACTCTCTATACACCCACAATCCTACAGATAATACAAAAGAGAAAAAAGAACCCAACTTGAAAGCTATCATCTACTATTATGCTGTCAATCACAGATCTACATAACATAAACTTACAAATTAGCCTAATAATTCTCCCGTCATTGTGCGACACTGCTAGACCAAAAAAAAAAAAAAAAATACTCTCTTTAAATTACCGTAATCAGATATGAGGTGTTAAGAAAGCACTCGCACCATTAATTCATTTACTTTACAATTAGGATAAAAACTTCCTTCTGCACACATAGGATCCTCCATGCAGCTGGAGGAAATAAACTAACCAAACGAGTTACATGCTTCAGGGTTCAGGACACTTAACACCCAGGTGTAAGGAATACAATGAGAAGCTCTCCATCTCTGTGATTAAGCAACCTGGTACAAAAGATAGCACAGCAGTAAACAGCTCATGTATGGGATGTATAGAATGGAAGTTAGGAATTTCAGCAAGCTTTATGATTTTTTGGCAGGGTGACACAATGTAAATGTAACAAAGATGACTAAGGCATGTACAATGGTATGTTACAGAACACATAACCATAGTGCTCCCTTATGTGGTAACGCCTTGTCTTTGTTACCATGAACACTTTTCAAATACCTCAATATGAACATTCTAAAAGTTTGTAATGGTATTTTTTGCAGTTTCCTATGCTTTTCTTTTGGTTGAACTATACATTTATCATAGTTTACCCTTGTTTGCCATATTTGTTAATATGCTTCACCTTACCTTGCTATTCTTTCCAATGCTTTTGCTATTCTTTGCTATGCTTTTACTGTAGTCAACTTTTATAAAAACAGTAATGTCACAGTTACTTCCTACTGTTTCATGCAGGTGAAGCCAAACTCTCCAATCCAACCATGAAGACAAAACCTGGCCTCAACATGTCACAGCAGAAACATCTTTGTATTAAAATTAGCTATGGGAGGATTCCAATAAGCATGTGTTTGACAAGAAAGAAAAGCATCCTAGTATGGTGTCAACAGCAATTCCTCTCCACAACGCACATCTGAAAATGGATTGGCATTCATGTGTTATTGTGCTGCCTAAACTCTGCTTTGGTTAAACACACCATTACAAGCAGGAATGTTAAATTACAGTACTGATAAAATGGACACTGGACTGAATGCGTTGTGTCAGAAACGTACGACCAAAACTGAATTACTTTGGTGTCAAACACAAAAGACTTAAAAAGCGATGGATGAAGCATGTTGGAAAGGCATTGCCAACACATCCAGGGAACTCACCTGCAGAGCGATGGATGCATGTGTGCTGATTGTCACTCAGGAAGAAGCCTTGTTTACACCGGCACTCATAGCTGCCCATTGTGTTGACACAAACATGCTGACAGCCACCATTGTTCATCGCACACTCATCCACATCTGAAAGAAAAATACAATCTCTACATTAACCTCCACATTACTGTTACAGATGAGAACAAAATACATACAAACATTATTACAGCATTATAAGTCCTCTAGCTTTTAATGTCCTGTTTTTCAGAATTTTACGGATCATAAGGATTTTCAAGTTCTCAGTTATGTCGAGTGAGTGGCCAGTTCCTCTGTCAGTATTGATGTTTCTTAAAATAGTTGATTAGTACAAGTCTGCTTCGCTGCTGTATGGCAGCAGTTTCTCAGTCCAGCCACTGCCTTCTTTGCTCCCAGACCTCAAACCTCGGCTATTAACTCAACGGTGTTAAAAACTATGAGGTGGCACTTAGCCCCTGGAAGTCAAACTTGAATTTGCAAAGGCCTTAGTTTGCAAGTGCTAAATACCACAGCTTTTACTGTTTAGACCACAAAATAGACCGAATACTTGCAAAAATCTTTACCTAGGAGACATTCTGAGAAACCATGGACACAGTTCCTCTGGATCCCTACAGTCTAAAGGAATAAAACAACATGACCACAATACAAAAAAGCAATTAAACCTCTTTCTATGATTTTCCAGTAAACCCTTGCACTGACTAGCAGGGGCAGTGTTGTGTTTGCCAGACTTGCGTAATGTGAATACATGGAATATGAATACATATCAAAACTAAACTGTTAAAAAAAAGAAATTGTGACATCAGTTTCACTCAATGTACAAGGGAAACTATTTTCAACCTTATTACAATGTGTACTGAAACGTCACTGCAAGTGTATTTGCATGCATGGAACACCTATTTACCACCTCTACTTATGGAACTGCATGGATTATATAACGCTTGTTCTATGGATTGTATGGAATATGAAACGCTTCTTACCTAAACAATTATGTCCATCATGTGCTAACATGAATCCATCATAGCAAGTGCAGCGGTAATTGCCTGGAATGTTGTTACATTCGTGTACACAGCCCCCATCATATTCATTATCACATTCATCAACGTCTAAGAAATGGGACACAAGTGATGGGGATGAATGCTTGTTATTCCAGCACTAGGTAGAAATGGCACAGCACACACACACACACACACACACACACACACACACACACACACACACACACACACACACACATACACACATTTACATACAGTACATACACACACACACATACACACACACATTTACATACAGTACATACACATATGCATAAAAGCAAAAACGTTTTTTTCATTTTTATCAGATATGTATTTTTGTTTAGAAAACAAAAAAATACAGAAAAACAATCAATAGTCCCGTCTTCTTTACGACCCATATATAATAACCTTTTGTATGTTAACAGCACAAATTGCCATTCAAATCAATCTCAATTTAAGAAATCCTTTTCCTGACCTTAAATCTTTCTAGCTGAATTAAACAGCTGTCTGTGTTGTTTTGTTGAGGGTGTAGATAAGCGAGCAAACCGTCTGCACGGTTTCCTCCACTAGTGCTTCCCTTTCTAGGATTAAATGATAGATAATGATAACAATATATATATTGTTTACCTTCACATCGCTTTCCATCGCCCTTGTAACCTGCTTTACATGTGCACTTGTAAGACTTTGGTGTATTTTGACAAATAGCGTCTAAATGACAGGCATCTGTTCCTTCAGCGCAGTGATCTACATCTGTAAAACAAAATGCAAAAATAAAGGACACGTTTATAACTCCATTCACAGTAGGTAATGCCTTATCGGAAAGAAAGCTTCCACAACAGCAGTAAGTGACGTGATGTATCTACAATAAACTTGTGGAAGCGCGCTCGCTCATAGGTTGTTGCGCTTTGTTTGGTCTTCCACCGTTAGCATCAGATAAAACCCCGATTATTTACCTGAGTCTGTCAAACCAGCTGCCGATTGACCACAGATCGTTTCTATTTACCCCTGTGCTCAAAGAGGGCTTCTCCTCTTAACCAAAGTACAAGAAGACAAAGGAGCAATGTAATGAAAGGATAAAGGGTCTTTTAATTACAAAACGAGAACGTATTGAATTGGGGGATGTAGCGCAAGCAGTCTGAAACGATCGTTAAAAAGGAATTAAAAAGGTATAGCACACTGCATGATGTTTGACTGTTCATTTTAAACATATTCTAGCAAACGTAACCACGCAAACTCATAACATCACATATCACATCACAAGGATGAAGTGCAAATACAACTAAAAAAATAAATATTTAAACTAATTAAAGAAAAACACATTCAGATTCGTCTTCTCCAAAACCATTGCTAACCCCGTTAAGGTGTTTGTGTAAAACCTTGCACGTTAACAAACAAAAAACAAAATGGACCAATAAAGAAAGCATTCGTTAGAAAAAAATATACAACTAAAAAAAGAAGAAAATTTAAAAAAAAAAGCATTAATAGTATCCGTTACAAAAGGTACAAATGATAAAACCACAAGTAAATGTAAAAAATTGCATCAACCTAATTTCAAAAGGAAATTAAATGTACTGGGATGTTTTCTTATAAATTCAAATTAATAGTTAGCTATTATTTTCAGAGTTACCATGAAAATATGTGCTAGAAGCCCCGTCATAGAGGGAAACTTACCCCGAATCCCTGCAGTTGCATTGCTTTGACGAGTATTTAACAAGAGGAAAAACAAACAAAAGTGCCTGGCAAAACAAACAGCTCCCATAATGATATGATCCGAGGATAGGTGTCTTCTTGCAAGGACGCGTTTGCACTGAGAAAATGACCAAGTGTCAGCCGCATTTCCATGCTATTCTGTCAGCAGACCTGACGGAGGTTTTAAAAAAAAGAGAGATAGAGGGAGGGAGAGAATGAGAGAGAGGGAATGAAAAAGTGAGTATTCGGCAGCCCCGTCCCCGTCCCCCCGCTCCCCCCCGCTCGAGGCAACCCAAAGGCACGCTAAACATGAAAGCATTTCATGGACCAGTTCACATAGGATAGCCCTGGATAAAGTGTGACAAGATAGGCAGGGTTTTAATCACTTGTGTTAGGACAAGGAGAAAACGCTCGTCAACTGCCGCCTCGTTTCCAAGTACAGTAAATAAAGGTACATTTTTAAACGATTAAGGTAGACATTGGTGGCTGCCAACCTATACAATCCTTTCGAATCCATGAGAACACAAGCAAGCGTCTACTTGAGAACAACGTTCAAAATAAACGACGACTTACTCTTCTTGTTCGTGTGGAGTAAAGAGCCTGCAATGTATTTCTTTGACAATAATGTATAAATTATACTGTTACAGTTGACGTCTGGAGACGTTTTTATTCTCCCCCTTCCTGGGAATCGCAAATATTCCATGGAATTCAGAGAGAGAAGCAGATTTAAGGAAGGTTACATTTTTTTCCTCACAAAGAAAGGCAACTGGATCACCTTGGCGACCTTAGCGCCCGTGCTTCAGTACTTCTCTTGTCTGTGTTTTCTATCTCGGAGATGTTTATATTTACAAAATGGTCCACAATAGTCTTGACCGATGCGTTGTAGCAACCATAAATTAGCTCAATGTGTTCCTCACTTGACTGCTCTGGGTTTTGGTTTGGGGAGGTGGGGTGTAAATGATCAAAGTTTCTTTCTCTGAAAGCAGTCAGTATATGACTAATTCTATTTACGTGGTCGCAGCATAATCATAGCCACCCCCTACCCATAAATACATAAACTTGTTTTTACTAGTGAGTTTACAATACTCACTAACCAATTGGCTGTATATTCCCCCACAGTGATACAATGAAATATGTTCTTTAAACAAACAAAAAACTACTGTAACTAGCAACATTATGTCTTTGGAGTACCGCTAAACGGTATTGTTGTGACGTTTTGGGACTGCTTAACTAACAAATAAAGTGACCAGAAATAAGGCTGTGGGAGTGAGTGGGGGTGGCGAAATGGGTGGGGTGGGGGTTGCCCCTCGCCCCTCGCCCCTCGCCCAACCCAGACCCTCCCGATTTCAGTGTTACAAACTCCCAAACAGATCATTTAAAAAACGGTACATAACAGAACTTTTTTTTTTTAACTGAGTGATTTCACAACGCTTACAGTAAAGGCACGAAGCCTTTTGCTGGAGAAATACTACAACTTGTTTAAAAAAAAAAATACAACGCAGTTTATAAAAAAGAAACTTAATAAACTAAATAAGAAAGACTTACCGTTGGGGTATTTTGATTTGGCACATAACTTCAAATATTAAATATGAAATTAACAAATATACATTCAATAAGGCTATAGTGGCCCTCAAACTGATAATATATAAAGGCAAAATTTGGCTACAGATCTGTATTTAATTTTCACCTTCATTCAAAACATAACGATACATTTACAAAAAATCAGTTTAGTAACAGGTCGAATTTGATACATGTGGAAGGAGACGGTATTCGCCGGTCAGTCGTGTTACAGCTTCAAATTTAAGTAAACCGTGTAAATTATATATTGGATTTAATCTAATATAAGGTAGACGTTTTTCCTTGTGGTTTAGACAGTTGTACCTGCATTCTGTTTGAAATCCTTCCCAAGAGCCTCTTACTGTATGTGCTGGAACTCTTCTTCAAATATTAAAGAACGTGCCAACTTCCAAACTTGCGCAAATATGAATTCTTTACACACACATATTGCTATAGCCTACTGAGTAATACGCATGTGCTATTGACGTGTGTCTGTCATTGGAATGGGAGTGATTACATCAGTATTTAATATGAATCTGTCACAAGTTTGTTAAAACTAACACTTTAGGTCCTTTTACTTCTTAAAGATGAGCAACACCTTACAAGGGAAATCGTACGCAACAAATATACTGTCACAATTTGGCCTACAACTACGATTGTATTCAATTAATACCTGTATTTTGACATAGAATCCATGAATCATATGTATTTGATTAAAGGACTATCATGTCTTATTTGAGAGGTCACATTGGTTGTGTAAAGCGTTTTCTAATTAATGCATCATCTAGTACTTTTTTTATAACAATTGAATAAAATGCGTAGTGATGTAGGGAATGACAACAAATTATCCTGATACCTAAAGATTTTGCAAACAAACACAAATCGTGGGATATATAAGCGGCCGAACTGAACAAATTCTGGAACGTATTTTGTAGAACCGATAAACAGCGCCATCTGGTGGCTAAATTTGGACTGTGCAATTTCTTGTTTCTTCCAAGACCCTTTAAATTGGATAGGGTCATCAGATTGATTTTCCTGTGCAATATGCAACAGTTAAGATATGAAACCCAACATACTGCAATGGTATCCACGATAAATTGCCTTTCACTACAATTGTTTTGTTCTACAAAAACACAAAACATTTATTTTTCATATTTTATTAAAATACAAAAGTATTACAGTAGAGATATATAAAATAGCATTCAATTTAACATCAAATATTTCAAAAGTGCAGAAAAATAAAATGATTTTAAAAAACAGTTTTCTTTACAGTAGGAGGTGAATACAGAAAGCTTATGTGAAATAAATAAAATAAATTACACTGGAAACTTAGACATTTTATTTGAAAAAGTATGACAAAAATGTTGCACAGTTCCACTGGTTTCTACTAAAGGCACACCTAAAATACTAACTGAAAAAAGAAATGGACCTTACTGTTCATTGTAAATTAGAAAGAACATTTGGTAACTTCTTTTCTTAAACTAAAAAAGCCACCACCAAACTGAATTACATACGGATTCTTCTGCTTCATAGAGACTTCATGATTCAATATACTGAAAGATTGATACAAACTGATAAAAAAAAAAAAAAAAAAAAATCATTCTCTTCTGGCTACTTTTTAAATATTTTCCGTTTTCATTTGAAACTGAGAAATCACAATTACTCCCTGGCACTGAAAATGATTTATCAGAAGAGCAGCCATAACAAAATACAGCTTTCTCCGCTTCCAAAAAAATGTAACATTCTACCACTACGGGAGTCTAAACTATAAAGGTGGTGTACCTACACTGATAAGTATGTGAGCACATTTGGAGGAACCACAGAAACAGCCAGCAATCAGACTTTACAAGAGTGGTTTTAACTGACTAATAGCACAGACACTGGTTTAATCCAAACAGGACCTGCGTAACATTGCCAGAATTAACCAAAACACAGGCCAACACAAATGGGATTAGGGTTGGCATTGTTAGATTATAGTTTAATATTGTAATTACAATTAACAATTTAAGATGCCACTGTTAAATAGTATTTCAGAGCAAAACAGATTTTCTTTCTCTACTTAAAGTGTTTTTATGCAACAAAAACTAATCCAACAACCCTTAAAAATAAGTTTTGTACATTAACCCCATCAAGCTTTTTATTTCAGGAGTGTAACAAAATGTGTATGTGTATGTATATATATAAGCTGGAGTAAAAGCTGCAAAAGTACAGTATGCACATTAGATGACGTAAATATAATTGAGAAACTAATGTGGCTAAGAGCAGAAGCAACTACAACAATGGATTACAGACTTGAATGTCAAATTTGCACCACTTCTGGCAGAATGAAATGAGTGAAGACCATGACTAATCTAAAGCAGTTCTGTATTACCAACATTGTATCATCACTACAGCCATGTTATTTAAAGAAACTATAGCTGTGCTATAAAATTGATAACTCAAGCACATGGCAACAAATACACAGAAGCCACCACACGCAGGGCCCTGGAAGTGCATTGGTTGGAATATAGAAATGGTAACAGACACTTAAAGTGTTTTACTAGAACATATGCAATATTCTGTTAAACCGTTAAAAAAATGATCAAAGACAAAGGCTTAAGACATCTTATGCATGAATATAAATTTTCTAACCTAACGGTGTACAAAAGTGAGGATATTTTTTCTGTGTTTCACAACAAAATAAAAGGTCTTCTTATTTTTCTTGAGGACGGCAATCACATTGTCTGAATTTGATGTCATTTACACAAAAGAAAGTGGTTTTACGATTGTGAAGTACCTTCAGAACATTTTGAAGAACAACACACAACATATCTCTACTACTTAACCTGGAAAAGAAATGCGTTCCACTCCGATATCTGAAATTGTACACAATGAGTGTCTGTGTCATATTTTGCATATCAGGATATAATGAAACCATTTTGTCTACATTGTATTTACAGTAGACAAATAACACAAGGCAATCAATGCTACGACACAGAAGAAAATCTAGATACTGTATTTACAAATGGCGCTCACGTTAAAGAAAAAATATTTACAGTTTTTAAATGCTATATATATATATATATATATATATATATATATATATATATATAAAAAAATAAAAAAAGAGTACTTTGTCTTTTAGGCCAGATATAGTAAAGCTCCTGATCCTATAAATATTTTACTAATGCCCATAGTTTAAAAACTGCATCTTGTTTTTCTTAATAAAAAAAACAGCAAAATTGATTTTCAAAATGAAAATTAAAAAAAAATTGTCTGGCTTTAGTCATTTACATTAAGTTCTAATTACAGTTTATGAAAAATAATAAAAACAAGATAAAAAAAAAAAAAAAAAGAAGGGTATAAAACTGCGAGTCTGCCACTGGAGACAACACTAAAGGCGCACCCAGGAGGGTGCCGAGAATGGATAGCAGCACCCGTTCTCAATTACCAGTCTTCTTTCAGGTCCTGAGGAGATGCGTCTGGCTGCGACAGGGTCTCTGACTTCTTTGCACTGCAGCATGGCTTAAAAAGCCGAGGGTCAATCATGACTTCCCCAAAACGACCTTTGTAAATAATGCCACAGCACACCTTTTGTCTGTAGAACAACAAACCAATTGTGTTCAGCTTTGAGAAACATTTCAATACAACAGAAATGGATACTTTATTTTAAAATGTATTTTCCTGCCTTTTTAATATCACTAAATATGCACAGTGCAGGCTAATGAAGAACCGCACCAAGTAATTGTAGAGTTTAAATGTGAAAAATGACTGGTTTGTGTCATACCCACTCATAGAAGAAATGCATGCAGGTCAAACCAAGTATGAAAAATAATCTCTTATGCTCTCAGTTACATAAGCATTACTTTGTAAAGCTCTCTGTTGTATAAAGATTACTTTTAAATGGTAAAATTCAGGGCAAAAAAGTTGGGCTCCACAACAAAGTTACAAGTAAACATACCAATAAAATCATGTATTTCTTTATAGAATGTAGGTTTGCTAAATCATGATCAAAATACTTTAATATATAGAAACAAACCATTTCTATTAAAAAGTCTAGGTTTATATTTGCTCTTCTTTTTACCTTTTCCAGTACGTGAGGTCTATGAAAGAAAAGCCTGAAGCAGAGGAATGCCTGCGCTTGGCTTCGATATCTGAACCCTCATCGGAGTGGTTGCTGTAGCTGGGAGACTGTGAGGGAGAGGCACTGGATGCTGTGCTGTGAGCATCGGAGTCTGGAAAGAAGAGCAGCAATAAGGTACATATTGTTAAGAAATCCATTCAGACGTATTGGTTCTGTGTTCGGTGCACATTAAGAATAAAAAACATGTTTCCCTAAAGAGCCGTAGGACTCCATATACAGTCCTGTGTGAGGAGGCTTGTCCACGGGTATGAAGATGCTGCGGTTTACTTACTTTGCCTTTTCAACTTGTGGAGTTTCTTGAGCTTGCTTTTCATCTTTTTGCCGTCGCTGCTTTTCATCTTTTTGGGTTTCGTGAGTTTGAAGCCTGGGCCCGCTCGCGCATCCACTACCTGAGGAAGACGAAACACACACAAAAAAACCCAACAACGATTCTTTTTGGTTAATATTTCTGTACAGTTATCAGACCAGAGAGAGAAACTAAACTTCACACCCACATTTCCCAGCAGTCATGGCATTGTAACAAAGTAGATAACGAAACTGCACTCTTAGACAGTTGCTCACATGACCATTATTCCAGCTATTCAATGTCCAAGAGCTCTACAAGTAGAGAGGATTCATTTGCAGAACAGAGATATTTCCTAAATGAACATCCTAATCAATGATAATTAAACAGACAGGCCCTAACTGTACAACATGTAGACGTCCCACATTAAGGACATCAGTACTTACATGGTTCCAGTTCTTTTTAGACTCAAGGGGCAGTTTTTTCCACCTCTTTACCAGCAGGACACAGGCATTGCAGATATCTCCAGTCCGGTCCTCCAACAACCTAATGAGCAAGCAGTGTATTAGTTTGGGCTTTTATTAGACACACACATCAGAAAGTAATAAAGCCTACTCTACTGTTTGTAAGATGGTTTTAATTTAGTTCTGTAAATGCACAAATTGGCCCATGATGTGTATTGTGAGCACCAATCTTCAATGAAACGTACAGGCATGTTTCCCAAAAGAGAACAGATATTTAAATAGAAATTAGGCTATTTTTACCATGCGTATACCAGTAAACTTAACAGTTGACCATACTCCCCACACTACTGGACAGACTGTTCGGAAATGCACAAGCTGTCTTGACAGAATATCATTTGGTCTATATTCAATGATGTAATCCCTAAAATAGTTGTAAGCATACAACTGTTTAAATATGTAAATAGTAGGATATCTATAGTGGCCATCGACTTACTCTGACTATTAGAAAACACACACAATGCTTATCTTTAAAAGCATTGTATATTGTGAATACTCTCAACTTGGCTGCCTTTAAAATCAATCGAAGTCAAAATATTATATATTATACACAGAATGTAAATTGCAATCTTTTACACACATTATATATATATATATATATATATATATATATATATATATATATATATATATATATATATATATATAGCACGTTTTAGGAAATTAATACATGGTTAAATCACGTCAAAATGACAGTTAGATCATCACAACGCGTCCACAATAACAGTGTTACATGTTTACTGACCCAAAACAGAGTCTGAAGGTTTCCTCATATCTTCCGCTGTCTGTGAATCGAGAGCTGGAAGATTTGGTCTTGCAGATGCAGCAGCCTTCATGGCTGCGATAGATCTTCGATTTATGAAAACCAAACATCTCCCTTGTTGATAGTGCTGATGGGTGCCGAGATCAAGACAAATGCGGTACTATAGAAATAACAAAGAAACATAGCACACAAGACAAATAGGTTGTGAAATGACGTAATGTGGGAAAGTTGATACAGTATTACAGAGAGTAAGAGCTAGCACGACCACACGGCTAGGTTAGCTGGATATTTTATTTTTTCGCGGTATTTAATAAAAGGGGGCGGGCACCAATACACAAACGAAGTCAAACAACCGCTATTCATTTTGCTTTACTTTAGTTGCGTACTTATAGTATACGAACAATTGATTTTGATTAAATATGGAGCTAGTTTCTGACCGAAAACGCAAACTGGTGCAGGAAATACAACTGACCTATATTTCAACAAACTGCATTGTGCACCCACGCTAGACACAACATAACCCACTTTCTACTGCTGACATTCGTGCATGTCGTCTAATTGAAGAAAAAAATCATGTTTATATTCCATTCCATGCGTTTTAAAAAATATATACGCTTTAAAATGTGACATTACAGTAGTATTGTGACTGTGTATGAGAACATTAAATGTATGAGAAACAGCAAATTGTTACGAAACTGAAACTTAACACATTCAAACATTAATAACATGATTTGCTGGATTTTTCATAATATTCCCTGTCGTGGTACAGTCTGTTTACACGAAATGCAGACGGTGTAGATACAGAAACAGCATAAAAATGTATCTAATAAAAGGAATTTGAATAAGATTTGTATCCATACTCCAGCTCCGTATTGACGCCATCATGTAAGTTCGATGTGTGCCTAACAGTGTTTAAGAAGAAAAGAAAAAAAACTTAGAAAAACGATTTCGTGATAGTGTACAAATTAGGAAAACCAATCACTAACTAGTGCCTCTTAAGTTCTAACTTGAATTCGTAACCAAGACGCCAGAGTTAAGAAGAAACTAAAAAAAAAAAAAAAGTGGGGAGGTGCTTTTTCATAAGGAGCGTTAACCCACAGCATGCAACACAGCATCTAATTCAAACACCGAACCAATGAATATTTTAAACAACTCGCTTTCTACATCAGCAAACACTTTTTTTTTAAAGGCAAAAACCACCGCCTTTTTAAGCATTTAGATTTTATACAAAGCGCGAAACAGTTGTAGGTCCACGATGTAGTTTTTTGTCACTGCCACCACGCCACGCTTCCACGCTCTCCCATTGTTGTACGATCACCATGCAAACATCCAACATTTCAGAACACATTTATCAAATACGTTTTTCAAATGCCAAAAAATATTGCACAGAACAGCATTCCCTCAAAGTTCAAATAATACGTCAAATAACATTACAGCACTTACCAAACAAAAACTTTGAATTCTTGCTGTTTTCTTAATAGGTAACTGCGCATGCCTTACTACGACTGCTGCATACAGCTGGATATTAGCATATCATTACATAAAAACATTACCATTAACGTAACAACATAGCAACGCCATATATGGAGCCTAACGTACATGTTTAAAAACAAATTCAACCAATCCGAGGGCGAACGGGCTGGAATTTAAGAATGCGGCATTTTGGGAGCTGTAGTTAATTTGTACACACCCCTCAAGCATTTGGAACCGATTTTGCCGTAACAATAAACTACACTTCCCACAAGAGGGTGGGCAATAAAGGGCTTGGAACAAAAACAATATATTTGTTGGACACAATGGAGCTGAAATGGCGCGAATTGGTATTGGTAAAATAATAACAAGGCTTATTATACACGGTTATTAGATGATAGGGGTATCACAGTGGCATGTGTTACTGATGCGTGTACCATGTAGTTAATACTTGCGATAATACTGCGTTCTGCGCGATTAAATGCTTGTGCCCTGCATTATTTACATCATGTACTTCAAACTCCTCCCATTGAAACCCAAGCCCCTTTGTGTACGTGCGTGTTGGCAGTTTCATTCACAACTTGGGCTAGTAGTGCGAGTGGAAAAGGCATCAAAGGGGGCGTCTTGACTTCTTTGTTTACAACTGTTTTGAAAAAAGAAAGAGCGCCTTGACTGCTAATACAATGGTGTGTGTGTGTGTGTGTGTGTGTTTTTGTGTTTTTGTTCTTCTCGTTCGGCCGATGCTTACGTTTACAACGTTTACCTAAACGTTCTTTTGCTATAAATTGTTGGCGTATGTTACTGATAGCCTGATGGAATGCAATGACCATCTGTGCTACTGTGTCACCAGTTTCACAGTAACATATGGCCAAATAATTTTCCTTGCAGTCTTTTGTTGGTTGTCTCCACAGATTAGCATATTGAATTTGCTATTGTGAAGGCAATGTTTCAGCCATTCATTGACAATATCCCAAATTCAGATAGGTGCTGAAAGTGTTGGTAACAATTCAATCAATAACTCTTAAACGCTATTAAATGAAATACTCATAAGAATTTTTTATTGAGGTCAAAGATTTCACTGGAAGGTAATACAAAAGGAAGGTACAGTCATTTAATGAGATGTTATTATAGTTTTGCATATCCAGAAATGTCAAAGACTGGCCAAGGAGTCTCTGGAGGGTAGCAATGAGGCCAGACCCATGTTTATTTCTTTAAAGGTAGTTTGTAATAAGTTAAGCCATCAGGTTGCACCAGCAACTATAATCAATTCAGTATATTGAAACCATTCTTCAGCGTATTCCAAGACACCACAAATGCCTACATAAAACAATTATTATATGTTGGCTATAGTTAGGTTATGCACCTCGCAAGAAGTCAGCTTAGACACTTGCTCCAAACTTGTCTCTGAACTAAAAAGACACACTTAAAAAAAATGTATATAATTTCTATACTATTGGCTGTAATGGCAGGGCTCTAAATTTGATTTTTGTCGAAAAAATATTAAATTAATGTAACTACTATATTATGATCAACACCAGTTTTAAAATGCGTGAAATTAGAAGACACAGTCGTGTTAGGAAATGTTTACAATTTATTTATAGACAGTTTAAAGTACATGTGTTACTACTGAAGACCATCTCTATAGCACAGAGCTACAGTTCATTAATAATATTGATAGAACCCACAGGAGTTAAAAGATAAAAATATCTCCTTCTATAAAACCACTCCCCAGGTAACATTGTTAGCTGCAATCTACAGCACGTACTGGAGCAAGTTCATCATGTAAAAATATACAATACAGTTTTAAATACAGACATGTTTTTTATACACTGTACACATTAAACCACATCATATATTACACTACAGAACATAGCTTCATTAGACGAAAGAAACATTAAAAAATAATATAACGATAAGAAATGCTCCAATCGACTTATCATTTAAGCTGGTACAATATCTGCCATTTGAAAAAAAAAACACAAAAAAAAAACGAGTTTGTCTTTAAACTGTATTGCATAGCACAGACAATGACAATCCTATAGGGGGCATTGTTTTGATGGAGTTTTCCTTCAGCATCTGGGCAGTATATGTAATGTAGATATTCACACAGGGGTCTATTCTGACTTGGTTTACCCGCTGGAAGAAGGGTTTACACGCCCATGAATGGTAAATACAATACCATATATGGGCATGCAAACCCTTCTTCCAGCGCATAAATAGCGCGTAAACCAAGTGAGAATAGGGCCCATATTGAATACATAGCTTCATAATTTGCCAGGGCTTCATATCCCAGCATTTAAAGTAATAGCATGTGAAGCAAAAGGATCAGGTTTGAATAATAATCCTGCATGTCTCTATAAATGTGTTGATAAACGCAGTCACAGAGGTTGCCTTCTGCTCTAACTCAAATATTTACAGTACATAAATTATTTAAGTACATTTTTTTAAGAATATAAACACTTTTTGAAGGCTAACATCTATTCATCATTTTATATTACGTAACTCCATGAGTGTGGTCTGCAAAATGGCAACAAGCAGCAATCAGATTTAAGGCCTAGACCTAAAATAGTGGGAAAGTAGGTGAAATACGTCATAATTCAAAAGTTCATAAACATGGAATACAAACAGAAATCTGGACGAGCTTGAGAACTTAGAAGTGAACAGAAACTCACCAAAAACAGCTCATTTTAAAGAAGCTGAACCAAATCTTCTTTTGAATGTGGATTGTGTATGAATCAGAAAACAGTAATTTCAGAAGGAAAATGAATGGGTTAGGTATCTGTACAGTAAACACATTACAAAAATAACAGTGTACTTTTACACCGTGGGGTTCCCAAATCAAAGAAATTGTTTTTCCCTTATTAAATTATACGAGCCAAACTGTGACAAAAGTGAAGAAAACACTTTTACAAGGATTTATTTCAATCTAGGTTTTTGTTTGTTTGTTTTTTATTTAGTCATCGCCAATGGTTTTTACTCCGTTTTTTTTTCTCCCCAATTTGGAATATCCAAGTATTATTTTTATCCCGGTTCACTGCTGCAACCGCCTGGTGACTTGGGAAACGGAGCCTGAAACACTTGTCCTCGGAAACGTGTTCCTGCGAGTCTGTCATTTTTTCGCACTGCGGATCCACAGCGAAGCCACCAGACCTATAGGCGCCCTATCAGCCACAGGGGTCGCTGGTGCGCGGTGAACCGTGGATTGCCCTGCCTACCTAAGCTCTCCCTACCTGGGCGGCGCTCGGCCAATTTAAATATATTTTAAATAAAACATGCAAGCTTAATAAGATACGTCGGGCACTGAAATTATTTTGAAAACTCATTGGATCCGTGCATCTATATTGGAAGGTATATAAAACTATTTTTCAGTTTATATTTGTATAAATTAAAAATCCTATCCCCTCATCATTAGTACTTATAAAGTATACTTCTAACTGATTTGCTTAGAGCTCTGCTTTCTGACTGTGACTGTTAACTTGGATCGTAAAGTTTCAACATTAGTGCAACTGGTCAAACATAGCAAAATAATACTGTTCTTTTTTTAAAATATATTAACATTGCGTTTTAACACAGCTGTTATCGTCAATTCACAAAAACAAAAGCTACTGGTAAACATAAAAGAGCGCGTAAGGGGTTAAAATAAAAAGCTTATAACAGCTTGGCATGTTTCACGACAAACATTACACATTTTAAAAGGCTCATTGCACTTTATATATGACAAAAAATACCGTAGCTTTAAAAAAAAAAGTCCTTTGTTGAAGTCTCTCTTGCATGACAAAAAACGTAATTCTATTTGAAGGATTCCCCATTGTTCCCATTGGTTGTGGTGCTTGGTGTACCACGCCCCCCTAGATACATATGCCTTTGACCAGAGAAGACTCCAAAGTGATGTTAAACTCCTGCAGTGTTTGTAGCACCCTGATAAGGGAGTTCACAAGAGTGTGGTCTTTTATCAGAGCCATGTCCTCATACATCTGTGCAGTGACTGGGCAGTCAGTGAGAAGTGCAATCCAGTGGTGCAACAGGTGATCCCTGAGGAAGAGACAAGTAATTAACAACTGGGGGCGGGGGGGAAAAGATAAGGGATGTATGAAACACACATATCTCCTGGCAAGAATATTAATTAAATAAAACAGTGAAGCGGTGTCGGAAAATATGATGAAAAGTAGGGATAACTTGTAACAAAGGTCAATGTAAAGTTTCAACTGAACATAAAGCACTCATGAGGCCAGAACTCATGCAAAAGCATTAATCTACATTCTGGTAATCAATTCAAGGACTCAATTTCTAAATAATACTTTCATCACACAAGTGGGTTTTAAAGATATACAGCATGTACTTACACACACACACACACACGTACCTACAAGCACCCCCACTATATCTGTGTCACTAGTGGCTATCTATCCCGTGCAGGGTGTAAGAAGCATTCAAAGCTATTTCTGCAAGACTGTGATTGTTTTGTCTTGCTCTGAAAGTTCTTGAAAGCACATTCTGCTGCAGAAACTTCAAAGGCACCCGTTTATAGCTCATATATAAAAGGCATGTTAATGAAATGATTTTTGAAGTGGCAGGTGTGCTTTGTAGGTCTTATCGACAGACATAATAAATGAATAATAACCACGTCGTATTCTTTCCAGCCTCCAAGAGGCCCCATTCATGACATGTCCAAGCATGTGAATAAAAGGCAGCAGAGCTTACAACAAAGACAAGATGACTACACGAATACCTGTTGACTAGCAAACCATGATATAGGTAGGTACTGAAATGTGTTTATGGAATCCTTGCTACAAAACAAACATCGGCTTTCGGGAATAACAGGAAGTCACATGTTGTATCAGTTATAAAAGAGGAAGCGGCTTCACAATGATTAAATACTGATAAGTGATAAGTTCATTATTCTTTTTTTAAACAGAACTGATTTCAGAGCTGAAAAAACAACAGTCCTCTGTGCCTGGGTGTTGCTGATAGTTGGTGGATCTGAATACAAAATGAAAACAGGACAATTATCATTCATGAACTGTTACTATATGCAGGTATTTCACTCCATGCACATCTGTATGGTGCATATTTCGACAATATCCCTAGAAGGATGCAAAAAATGATTTGTAGATTTATTAAATCTCAAAAATGTGACCCACGCTGGGAGTCAGCAAAACCCCATTCACGTGTTTGTATCAGAAAACAGACAAACACAATTATAAAGGACATACCAAACCCAACAACCAGAACTCTGCCTGTGGCATTGTTTTCCTCTTATGGAGCACAGGAATTGCAGCTAAAAGACAAAGGCACCTAGCTAGTTTAAGTAATTTTCTTTCCAATAAATTTATAAACCTATGTCCTAAACAACTTATTTTCTCCTTATAATGAATACATTATTGGAGTACTGGTCTATTCAAATGATCTAAACCAGGGCTGATCACGAAAGAGTGCATTTTTTTCTTTATAATATTAGAGTTTGTCCTCTTTGTATTACTTACATTCACTCAATTGCCCTCATTCTGGGTGACTGATGGACTCACCTGGCTCCTAGGCACACCAACAGCTGAAACTTGCCATCCTTCCCAATGCTCCTTGGGGTTCTGTTAATGGCACCCATGAATCGACAGAAGTTTCTTGCTCTCGTCTGCCAGTTCTCATCTTGGTTCATTTCCTGCTGATCAAGACTCTCAAAATATACCTGTGCTTTTTCTGTAAAAAAAAGAAAATCGAAAAGTCAAAAATTCAATAAACTCATATGGCCACTTTTTCTGAAACTTAGAAGCACCATATGATGGGAAGTGAGATTCTAGGGCTACCACCATGGATGATGGAGGATGCATTAGCTGCATGTTGCCTGAAATTGATTTTCAAGGTGTGGTATCTGAAGCATAATCAACAAGTACAGAGAAACATCACCTGTAATTGACAAACCCAGGACTGGAAGACCCAAAAAGCTGTCTAACAAGGATGAGCAATACTTGAAGATAATGTCCTTACCACACCATGAAAATCGAGTGATGCAAGCTATTTCACTCAATGTTTTTCCTTCTTTATGCAAGTCAAGGTTGTTATAATAGTAGAAAACGCTAGTGGAGGCTTTGAGTAAATTGTTGATGCTCATAATGCATCAGAGTAGAACAATGCAACATGTCTAAGACTTTTGCACAGCAGTGCACATATTTGTGACTTTCTTACCCACATGCACTTTATTATTTATTTTTGTATTGGATGACTGCATGAATCATTTACCTAATAAATCCCAAATAAAGATGTTTTTGAAGAGCCGTGGAGACTTGAACCCATGCTGGAACACCTGCTCCAAGGCTGAGACCAGACCACACTCCCCACACAGCAGCAGTGTTAGGCTGCCCCTCTGTGAGAAATAAAACACACGTGTACACAGGAGAATATACAGCATGTTCAGTTCCATCAAAAGATCCAGACAGAAAAATGCCATGATTGTGACATTGGTTATCAAACAACATATTATACAATCTGAAATCAACTAGCTAATGTACAAATTAACTGAGAGTTGCTTATTTTCTGAAAGAGTGTACAGATATTCTGATATAAAGGAATTCCGTTCAACATGTTTTAAGTCCAGAATGTGAAGGTAATGTGTTGAATCTCACTTTGCTATGGTAGCAAGTCTCTTATTTCATTTGGTTTACGAGAGTGATGTGTTGCTGCTTCACTAGGTTTGTGTAACTCACCTCTTTCTCAGGTTTATGGAAATGCTTGACAATCCCATTGATCGCTTCACCCACACATTCCTGGATCTGCCCTGTATTTAACTCTGCAACAGGAGAGAACCATCCTTAAAACAGTGTGCTTAGGTGTTATTCAGTTAACAGTGCTAATTCCCAATGCCAGAAAGTTGTCTTGTGTATTACGGCTTATGAGTTCATGAGAAGACAGGTGGAATCTACAACTGTGGCATGTGAGTTCACATGAACAAAAATGCATGAGATTACCTCATCACTGCAAATATGTGTGGATTTGCATGCAGTGTTCGGTTGAGATGCTGTGCATTTCTGCTTACTTGGCTTGCTGTTTGGTGATATAGTAACGAATCTCCTGATCATGCTGGGGGACTGCTGCATGGGTGGGGTCCGGCACAGCCGCTCATCATTCTCACTGCTGGGGGTTACAAGCTCTCCCACCAGGATTCTCTCCAGACTTCCATCGTCCACTCCCTTCCCAAGCCACCTCCCACACGGAAACCTGAAAACACACAAGGAGATGTCAGAGCCACATTCTCCCTGTGGAGCCCCAGACAAGATCTACAACTTAGTGCGACCAGGATTCAAGCCAGCAAACTCTCAATTGCATGACCTATAAACACAGTAGTGTGCTTATGATAAAGGACCCGTTATTATTATTATGTGTTTATTTAGCAGACGCCTTTATCCAAGGTGACTTACAGAGACTAGGGTGTGTGAACTATGCATCAGCTGCAGAGTCACTTATAACAACGTCTCATCCGAAAGAGGGAGCACAAGGAGGTTAAGGGTCACACAATGAGTCAATGGCTGAGCTGGGATTTGAACCGGGGACCTCCTGGTTACAAACCCTTTTCTTTAACCACTGGCCCACACCGTCTCCGTTATCGTGCTACATTTGAAGTTATGTTATAAAATAGTGTAATCACGTTTTTATTATTTTGTATTAAAACTACTGTACCATCACATAACAATACTCACTTGTATGCATGTCCAGTTATTTCATTTCTGACCATGACCCATTCTACTAGCCACTTAGCATAGATCCCTGAGTTATCATGTCCAATCTGTATTGTTGTCAGTTTCCCAAGGTTTTGGCACTAAAAAAAAAAAAACATTTAATAAAAGACGACATTACATGGAGTACAAAAATGTTGTAATTAATGATGTACAGTTTCATCTTGTCTTTTATATTGCTGTAGCTGTAAATTCACATAAAAAAAAAACAGAATTTGCTCTACAATCATTTAAATGCAGTCATTCCTGAGTCATCTGAACTCAGACAAAAAAAAACACGGCATCAGATTTTGCACAATTCTCACTAAAGCTCAGTTCTATGACAGATATCAATAAAGCATTGTGCCTCAGACTAACCTCAAAGGTCATCTCCAGGTTGTTTTTGGGGATCTGCAGGACTCCCGTCTCAGACAGCTCTCCGGAGATACAGATCCAGGGGTTGGCTGTAAACATGGAGCCTCCCAGCTTCTTGCTGGGAATAATTAGCACATGGTATGGGATCACTGTGGAGTAAAGACAGCATGGTTAGCAGAATTCTTTCCAGTGTTTCATTGAAAATAACACACCATGTTAATCTTTGTTTCATTTTCCATGCAACCTTGATAACACTTTGGGCCCACTTCTATTAATGTTTAAAGGCATTTTAGGAAAATATAAATTCAATATGCAATAAATACTTTTTTTATTTTGATTATCATTACAGACGAATCAAAACAGATATTTCATGAATTTGCTTAAAGTTGCCATGGTTGAGATCACTCACAGACTGTTGTGAAGACGTTGGTGAAACAGAAGTAGTCCACCGCGTTGAACGAGAGGAGGTGGTACAGGAATTGCTCTTTCTCATCATCACACCGCAGGAAGGCATAGCGTTTGTACAGTTTCCTGAAACAAGAGCAACGCAAAGAAGTGTAAAGAAACACAACACAACATTCTGCTGCAACAAACCTGCTCTAATACAAAATACAGGCTATGCAGGAATATTACAGAGGGAAGTTTTGGATATTTGCTTTTGTAGGTTTGTGGTGCCAGCTAACAGGTTACTTGCACAAGTAGTGATAGTTGACAAGAATTGTCTCTCTGCTCTCGTCTTTTGAAGCCAAAAAAATATTTTGTATCGTTTGTAGCTTTTCACTCAAAAATTGCAATGCCAGAGCATGTACCGCTAAGAATGTGGAGTCTGAGCTACAGGAGTCTCAAACAATTCCACATCATTACAGCCACTGATGATACATATCTCCATTCCATTTACCAAATGCAGTAATTAAAGTGAATGGCAATCACATGGTTTTAATGTGTGTTGATCTCGCATTATTTCGATAGAGTGGATAAGGCATTAATATAAAAGATGACAATGGGCTAGACTACTCCAAATTGCTATTAGCACCCAATAAAAAGTCACTAAACGAGAAAATAACAAGTTATTCATTTAATTTGGGTGTTGTAGGTAATCAGTGGGTTAATAAAGGCACTGTGGTATGAGGATAAAAAAGAGAGGTGTCTTCAGTCTCCAGTCCTGCCAACCTTTATTAAACTATGACTATGCAACATAAAAGAAATTTGCTGTGTAACCTTGTATTGCCCTGTAACACCTATAAGTGACCTTGGATAAAGGCGTCTGCCAAATAATAATAATAATAATAATAATAATAATAATAATAATAATAATAATAATAATAATAATAATAATAATAATAATAGGCCCTTAGGCCAGGACCGTCCCAAGTTCCTCACTTTGTCAGCTCGTGGTCAGAGAGGAGCTGTTTGAGGTGTCTGGACAGCAGCTTCTTCTCCATGGAGAGCCGGACCCAGGCCCTGGCCTTGCCAACGTCAGTTTTGATCTCACTGATATTCTGGACATGCCTGGGAGGGAAAATATTCAGACAGTAAGGTAATCCATCACTCCACTTAATACAATAGCATCCCAGTTCTGTCATCTCCAGCCGGGCTCGGGGAATTCTCTCAAGCGGGTAGAGGGCATTCATCCTGAAATCTAGGTCACTGAAAGAGGACACCAGGCACAGCAGCGCTGTGGGAGCCTCTGAACAGGTGTGACAAGGGCACCTCTCTCTCACCACCGTTATCTAAACCAATCTGTGGAAATGTACATCTTATTAATAAAAAGAGGCTAAGAGATCAGTTTAACAAGACAGGCAGAGGGTTTTCTATTAGCTCCTCCCTATATTTAGAGGCTCCCCCTTATAAAGCTACAGTTACAAGACCGTGCTACTTGTGTTTCACCTTATAACAAGTTTAAAAGTGCTACTGGGTTGGCATTTTACACCCTAGACTTACACTGTCATATCTTTATTAGTAAGTGAAATAATACATTCATTATTATTATTTATTTTAAACATTGTCGCAATAGCAATAACATTTCACATCTCACATACTGAAACGAACAGTGACCGTAAAGTGTGTAAAAAAACCCCAACAATTTGAAAGCAGAACAGTAGAGACAAACCACTTTAACCTAAGCAAATTCCATTTTAAAGTGCTCTTATTTGTATATCTCTCAGCACAGGATGATCGTGACTATACTGTGAATAAGCAGGAGGTCAAGCAGGTGCTCTAGTGCAGCTGAATCCTTGCTGAGACAGGCACTTACAGGCATTGATTATGAATACTGCAGGGCTTGTGTTAATGAGGCTGGAAATAACGCAGTCACGTGAGGTTTTTTAATCCTATATGTCAATTCAAACATCCAACCTGCTGATTCTCAATGCTGTTTCATAATCGTTTTCTTATTTTTGTGTTGTAATTATTTTGTATTTGTTCTATTCTAGTTACTGAAATTTCTTAGCCATTCTAAACCTTAACGATCTACAGTAGGGGTAGAATTTACTCCAAAATGTCATTTTCACCAAAGAGAAAAACACCCTTTAATATTATGAAACTAGCAACACACCACTTAGCAATACCCAAGAGGCCTTTAATTCTTCCGTATGGTATTTTTCACAGAGACAATCATTTAGGTAACAAGCAAAATCTAACGGCAAGAGATTTAAAGTATGAGTAATAATGTCAATGAACTAGCTCACCACAGAGTCCAGCAGCATCTGCAAAGTGATTGTATTAAAATTTATGAAGAACAGGTAAATGTTTATCCTAAAGGGAAGTTCAAATATGATTTCCTTTGTTATTGTTGGGGTTTTTTTGCCTCAGCCTTGGGGACCTATTTCGGTAGAAGGGGCATTTTCTTTGTATTATTGTTGCAGCACTGTTAGGAGATTTATGACTCAAGCCACCACCTGCATTTACTGCTCTACAAATGGGTTAGAAACATTAACACTGACCACAAGATGGCAGTATACAACTAGCCTGTTACAGTTCCTCCAGCAGCAGAATAATGGGTTTAATAATCTATAGATCCCCTGAAGGTCTTTGACACTCTGTTTGGGTCAATAGCTGGTAACTTCAAAGAACCAAATATTCATTTTAAATCTGCATTTCTTTCCACTGCCCATACTACTGTACTTCTGGACTGTGAGAATTTTTTCAGCAGTAATTATTCTAATTCAGGTTAAATTACATTCTTAAAAGGGTTACGCTATATAAATGATAGAAGGGTGTTATTAGTGTATTAAGGCTGAACAATACATGTTGAAAGTTTGTGTTTACATGCTTTAAGTAAATAAGAAAATGGTGGTTGCAGATTCCAATTTAGAAAGTTGGTGTGAACACAAATAAAAGAGCAAGCTGGTAACCAGACGGAGTACCTTCTGGAATCAAGCAGCTGCACGCTTTCAAATCACCTGGGAATATTAAAGAACACTCAGGAGCATCCTTTCAAAACCTCCAGTCAGGAGAGATCTAACCCCCACTCACCTCATATCCTTTATGATCGAGACCTTGAGTGGTGGCATTACAAGCCCAGTGTCGGATTTCCTCCTCTCAGGGTCATGGATGAGGCCTAAAGGACACAATGAAACTTTGTGTTGAACGTTACCCATGCAGTGCAGGGAGGCCGACTCCAATGTGTTTGGTGTGAGATTCACTGCTCTCTCCTCTCCACATGTCCAGCTGGTACCTATTTAACTATTTAACGCAAATGCTCATACCCTCTGTGTATTTCAATAGAAAACATATTCATGAATAATTCGCTTTTCTCTTGCTAGTCTAGGTGTTCAAAGAAAGAACTATATAAGGCTGTGCTGTGCTTGATCCTTTTAAGTGATACATGAATGCATATCAATATAATGTGTAGCAATGAAAGGAGATTGCAGGGTTGTGCTTTATTTAATTGACCACTTTTTCATTTATTAATTATTAACAACTAGCTTATGGTCAGCTTATATACACTTACCTATTTACAATGGTTAATTTCTAAAAGACAAAAAGCATCCATCCATACCTGAGGTACTCAAGCCTAATGAAGTGGCTTCTTTTTTCTCTTTGCTTTCTTGATAATGCAACATGTGGGACCACAAGGCAGATTTACCCTAGGAGATACAAAGAAATGAACACTTTTATGAAAAAACATATATATACAGTACTGTGCAAAAGTTTTAGGCAGGTGTGAAAAAATGCTGTAAAGTAAGAATGCTTTCAAAAATAGACATGTTAATAGATTATATTTATCAATTAACTAAATGCAAAGTGAGTGAACAGAAGAAAAATCTAAATCAAATCCATATTTGGTGTGAGCACCCTTTGCCTTCAAAACAGCATCAATTCTTCTAGGTACACTTGCACAAAGTCAGGGATTTTGTAGGCATATAGTCAGGTGTATGATTAAACAATTATACCAAACAGGTGCTAATGATCATCAATTCAATATGTAGGTTGAAACACAATCATTAACTGAAACAGAAACAGCTGTGTAGGAGGAATAAAACTGTGTGAGGAACAGCCAAACTCAGCTAACAAGGTGAGGTTGCTGAAGACAGTTTACTGTCAAAGTCATACACCATGGCAAGACTGAGCACAGCAACAAGACACAAGGTAGTTATACTGCATCAGCAAGGTCTCTCCCAGGCAGAAATTTCAAGGCAGACAGGGGTTTCCAGATGTGCTGTCCAAGCTCTTTTGAAGAAGCACAAAGAAACGGGCAGCGTTGAGGACCGTAGACACAGTGGTCGGCCAAGGAAACTTACTGCAGCAGATGAAAGACACATCATGCTTACTTCCCTTCGCAATCGGAAGATGTCCAGCAGTGCCATCAGCTCAGAACTGGCAGAAAACAGTGGGACCCTGGTACACCCATCTACTGTCCGGAGAAGTCTGGTCAGAAGTGGCCTTCATGGAAGACTTGCAGCCAAAAGCCATACCTCCGGCGTGGAAACAAGGCCAAGCGACTCAACTATGCGAAAACACAGGAACTGGGGTGCAGAAAAATGGCAGCAGGTGCTCTGGACTGATGAGTCAAAATTTGAAATATTTGGCTGTAGCAGAAGGCAGTTTGTTCGCCGAAGGGCTGGAGAGCGTGCACGAATGAGTGTCTGCAGGCAACAGTGAAGCATGGTGGAGGTTCCTTGCAAGTTTGGGGCTGCATTTCTGCAAATGGAGTTGGGGATTTGGTCAGAATTAATGGTCTCCTCAATGCTGAGAAGTACAGGCAGATACTTATCTATCATGCAATACCATCAGGGAGGCATCTGATTGGCCCCAAATTTATTCTGCAGCATGACAACGACCCCAAACATACAGCGAAAGTCATTAAGAACTATCTTCAGTGTAAAGAAGAACAAGGAGTCCTGGAAGTGATGGTATGGCCCCCACAGAGCCCTGATCTCAACATCATCGAGTTTGTCTGGGATTACATGAAGAGAGAGAAGCAACTGAGGCTGCCTAAATCCACAGAAGAACTGTGGTTAGTTCTCCAAGATGTTTGGGCCAACCTACCTGCCGAGTTCCTTCATAAACTGTGTGCAAGTGTACCTAGAAGAATTGATGCTTGATGCTGTTTTGAAGGCAAAGGGTGGTCACACCAAATATGGATTTGATTTAGATTTTTCTTCTGTTCACTCACTTTGCATTTAGTTAATTGATAAATATAATCTATTAACATGTCTATTTTTGAAAGCATTCTTACTTTACAGCATTTTTTCACACCTGCCTAAAACTTTTGCACAGTACTGTATATATATATATATATATATATATATATATATATATATATATATATATATATATATATATATATATATATATAGAGTGAACAGAAGAAAAATCTAAATCAAATCCATATTTGGTGTGACCACCCTTTGCCTTCAAAACAGCATCAAGCATCAATTCTTCCAGGTACACTTGCACACAGTTTTGAAGGAACTCGGCAGGTAGGTTGGCCCAAACATCTTGGAGAACTAACCACAGTTCTTCTGTGGATTTAGGCAGCCTCAGTTGCTTCTCTCTCTTCATGTAATCCCAGACAGACTCGATGATGTTGAAATCAGGGCTCTGTGGGGGCCATACCATCACTTCCAGGACTCCTTGTTCTTCTTTACGCTGAAGATAGCTCTTAATGACTTTCGCTGTATATTTGGGGTCGTTGTCATGCTGCAGAATAAATTTGGGGCCAATCAGATGCCTCCCTGATGGTATTGCATGATGGATAAGTATCTGCCTGTACTTCTCAGCATTGAGGAAACCATTAATTCTGACCAAATCCCCAACTCCATTTGCAGAAATGCAGCCCCAAACTTGCAAGGAACCTCCACCATGCTTCACTGTTGCCTGCAGACACTCATTCGTGTACACTCTCCAGCCCTTCGGCGAACAAACTGCCTTCTGCTACAGCCAAATATTTCAGATTTTGACTCATCAGTCCAGAGCACCTGCTGCCATTTTTCTGCACCCAAGTTCCTGTGTTTTCGTGCATAGTTGAGTCGCTTGGCCTTGTTTCCACGTCGGAGGTATGGCTTTTTGGCTGCAAGTCTTCCATGAAGGCCACTTCTGACCAGACTTCTCCGGACAGTAGATGGGTGTACCAGGGTCCCACTGTTTTCTGCCAGTTCTGAGCTGATGGCACTGCTGGACATCTTCCGATTGGAAGGGAAGTAAGCATGATGTGTCTTTCATCTGCTGCAGTAAGTTTCCTTGGCCGACCACTGTGTCTACGGTCCTCAACGTTGCCCGTTTCTTTGTGCTTCTTCAAAGAGCTTGGACAGCACATCTGGAAACCCCTGTCTGCCTTGAAATTTCTGCCTGGGAGAGACCTTGCTGATGCAGTATAACTACCTTGTGTCTTGTTGCTGTGCTCAGTCTTGCCATGGTGTATGACTTTTGACAGTAAACTGTCTTCAGCAACCTCACCTTGTTAGCTGAGTTTGGCTGTTCCTCACCCAGTTTTATTCCTCCTACACAGCTGTTTCTGTTTCAGTTATTGATTGTGTTTCAACTTACATATTGAATTGATGATCATTAGCACCTGTTTGGTATAATTGTTTAATCATACACCTGACTATATGCCTACAAAATCCCTGACTTTGTGCAAGTGTACCTAGAAGAATTGATGCTGTTTTGAAGGCAAAGGGTGGTCACACCAAATATGGATTTGATTTAGATTTTTCTTCTGTTCGCTCACTTTGCATTTAGTTAATTGATAAATATAATCTATTAACATGTCTATTTTTGAAAGCATTCTTACTTTACAGCATTTTTTCACACCTGCCTAAAACTTTTGCACAGTACTGTATATATATATAAATCAGCTGAAATCTAGCACACTGTCAAAAGATTTTACAAAAGACAATGTGTTTGATTCATACCTGTTTGACCTGCAGCCCATGGCTCCATATCCTCTCCAGCAGATCACACAGGCTGGCTATGAGTGTGTTCTCCTCCACCCCTGTGATATTGACCTCGCCGTGCCCCAGCTCCACCGCCTCCCGACCCATTTTCTCAACCAGCATCCGCTTTGTCTGCGAGAGAGAAGAGCTGTCTGAAAACACTGCATTGCAACTCATCCATCGAGGTTTTGGTCAGCTCACTCTTTCCTGTTTCGAGAACCTTGCTATTGGAATTCATTAACAGATTCTTGTGTTGCGTCTGTCTTGGAAACGCCCTTATAAAAAGCTACATTCTACAGCAAATTCCACATGGTCTCCATAGCATCATGCTGGGGGCAGTGTAATGCTAATTCATCTAAACCCCACTGTATAAAGGTCACATTTACCAACTAGACACAAAGGACTCGACCCAGTACATGCAGCACAGTTCGAGAGATTAAATACCTTGTTTCTGCATTCCTTCAGCAACCCCTCCACAAATTTCCAGTTGGTCTGAGCAATCACAGAAGGGGAGAGGTTGGACAGCTTTGGTTGGCGAATTGTAGTTCCTAGGTTTCTTGCTTCTTGAATGTACTTCTGCAATTACAGTTCACAATCTGAGTATTACAGATTTACGTAAAGGACACAGAGAAAGTAGTGTAGGATTGACATTTTGAAACCAAAAAAATACCATTCAAGAATCGAATGCATGTCAACCGTAACGTGTATATCTTTAATATAGGAACATGTGATACCTTATCAACATAACTATACATATTTAAGATTCACTGGCATTTCGTTAGCTCTGTGTCCTTTAAAACACACACATCTCATTTTGTTTAATAGGCAAAAAGAAGAAATGTGCTCGTGAGAGGGTTGCAGTTGGACTACAGGTACTATGTTAGAAGGACAATCGCTTTATGCAGTGAATTTAAATATGCCATGTTACAAAGTATTAAAGATGTTATTTGATTTCCCTTCTTAGAATATTTACAGTACATTAGAATACAAGAGACTGTCAGTGTTTGAATGCCTTGTCATTTATCCTGCGAACAAGACATCTCTCTAGTGGTAACACTCCCTGTACAAATCAACAAGCGACATCAGTTTAATGAGCTCAGGCTTCAGTGGTTCACACTATGGGTGATGTGTGTTTCACTCCCCTTGCCTTTCCAATACTAAATGAAAGCACAACCCCTGCTGTCTTTAAATCAACAGAAGCTCCACAGGAACGGATTGAGGGCATCTCAGGTAAGCAGCAGCCACGATGATACATCTGAGCAGTAATGTCTATTTCCATTTCACCCTTTCAGCACCAAATAACAATACAGTCATAACACCAACGGAATACCCAAGACCAGTGTGCAGGCCTTCTGTGTGGAGTGGAGGTCTTTCCTGGAGACTGCTATAGTATTATAAGTTAAATAGTGGTGTGCACTGTGAAAAGCAATGTTGATAACAATAATCAAAAAAAATATATCATCTTAAATTTTAATACATTTAACTTTTCTCTGGTGCAGCGCTACAGTATCAATATTTAATGCCCTTTTGCAAGGCATTAAATCCACTCAGTACAAAGAGCCACACGCAATACAAGAGCATGCACTTTTGACCTTGACTGGACAACAGTGCATGTTCTTCCCCGGGACGTACCAGCTCAAACTGTGACACAGATTTGACTGACAGCCTGAGAGGAAGCTCATGCCAGCCCCATTCTAAATGCAACAGCAACGGCGGCTCTGAGATGAGACAATCCTCATGCTGAGGTTTTAAGGAGAGATGAGAAAAAAAAGAGAGCCAATGTAATGGAAAAAAAAAAAAAGCATAAGACAGCACATGCAAAGACTGTGTAAGTACAACAAGAAGCATAAAGCAAGCAAGCACGCCAACAAGCAAAATAACTGACAGGGCTGTTCAAATTGAAAGTAGAATTAAGAAGCAAAGAAAAAAAAGAAACAAGCTGTTTTTGTAAGTGGTGGGTTCAGGATTTAGTGTTGGAATGCGGCATTCATTTTACTGTCATACAGGGGATTTCAAAACTACTGGTCCACAGAATATTTTAAGTGGATAGAAGAATTGTAAAATAGGAGTGTATAAACCAGCTAGCAGTGACCGACACAGTGAACAGAGCCTCTCTAATCTGTACAGAATGCTGACAAGATGTTGGATTAGGTGCTGCATTAGCAGCCGCTGCTGCGCCTACCTCTCTCTGATCATTGTCCAGGTACAGGTGTTCAGCATGCTGCTTCTGTCTGTCCTTCCTCCTCCACTGTGCAGGAGCGCTCCTCTTTGCCCATCTAACACGCATAAGAGAAATACGTCCTTGCATTACTATACTGCAGGAGCACGCAGAAGCAAGAATGTTGCAAACACCAAAACCAAAACAGCAGCGCACACAAAGTACAGTATAAACCAGACAACAGACATTTGGGTTTGCATTTTAATCACCCGATGTGTTGTTATGAAACGATGTGCCCTTCGTACTAAACATTCATGGAATGTTTTGTTAAGTACTGTTTTTTAGAGCCAATTTGTTTAATTAAACTGTTATACAGCTGTCTATTTGAAAAAAAGACAAATAAAAAACTGGCTGCAATTCAATGCACTGCAAACCTTGATAGCCTCAATAGATAACTGTATTACAAACAGGATGTCTATTGTCCAATAAGAAAGCTGTGTCTTTTTATCTATACAGGGGCTGGAGCACTGAATATCTCTCTTAAAGGCAATGCTTTGTTTTATTAATTATTATCTATTGAAGTTTTGGTTCCTCTTAGCATTTACAGTCAATCTGCTGAAGTGTGGGACAGGAAGGGAATGGGGGGAAGGGATTCAAACACAGCTCTATCGTGGGATCTAGACAAAAAAAAAAACAAGGATACAAAATAAATGAAAACAAATGCCTTGTAAGGTCACAGTGGCTAATAATATAAACATGAATATCCATATAAAGCTTTCTTGGAGACCGTTTTGCATTCCATTAATCCTCTAAAATGCCATCAGTGACATTACAGAACACATCTGCACTCTTCTCAGTAATTAAGTCACGGGTTCCCATTCCACTTTCAGGATTAAAAGTTTTCTTTCTTGCAGATCCCTCTGACTTACTTGTTGCTGGTCGGTCCTGCAGACAGTACATCGGACTGCAGTTTGGGGAAGAATCCATGTTCATATCTACCCTGCCCAATCTTCATGTCCAGGAGATGTGGATGCAGTGCAGTGTGATCAATCTTTGCCAGCCTCATTTCTATAGCTTTTTCTGTTAAGCAAATAACACAATAACTTGGAGTCACAAACTGAGTCATCACTAATTCGCAACCAGAAAGTTATATTTTCTTCAAAATGTTTCACACCCATGCAGGACACATCACCCTGTTAGTAATTCTTAAAAAAAAAGATGCATTTCCTCTCATAAAAGTACTAAAAATATAGTACTCTTAAGTATGTAAGAGTATTTCATTTAAACCTAAAGAACGACTGATATATTCAAAATTGCTTATAAAATATTTCTGTCCAGTGATATTAAAAAATATGACTATATTAACATGAATGGATTCAATAATAGGTGTCTGTATATAAATGTGTTATAAAAATGTTACTGTATGCTAACATAAGTTTTTTGGTGGGGCTTGTTTTTGCAGGGGCGTGTTTGGATGCTTGATTGAAATGCAGAACAGAGAATTAACACAGGCCACAAAGTGTTCCGATGGAAAGTCTGAAGTTCCCTCATGAAGAGGAAATGCATCTTTAAGGAATGAACAGTTAGTAATCTGCATGCCTGCAGTGCATTCTTATGCGCAACTCCCTGGGGATAAACTGTCCATCTGCACCATTTAAAGCATTGATGGAGGCTGTGTGGTCCAGTGGTTAAAGAAAAGGGCTTGTAACCAAGAGGTCCCCGGTTCAAATCCCACCTCAGCCAATGACTCATTGTGTGACCCTGAGCAAGTCATTTAACCTCCTTGTGCTCCGTCTTTCGGGTGAGACGTAATTGTAAGTGACTCTGCAGCTGACGCATAGTTCACACACCCTAGTCTCTGTAAGTCGCCTTGGATAAAGGCGTCTGCTAAATAAACAAATAAAATAATAATAATTGATATACTGCGTGTACACTACGTGTTCTCTGCTGGGACTTTCAATTATCGGGTTGAAACGTTGCTCTGTGCTGCCTTGTATGCCATCAAATTATCTGGAAAATCTGAAATGATTACATCTAATCATCCAGACAGCATGATGATCCCAGTAAGCAAAATCAACACTACAGTCCTCTATTCATTTATAATGCAATTAAAGGTTCCTCACAGATTAATATTATGGGAAACTTGCTCTAAAATCTTGTTCCTTTCTTTGATTATACCCACTAAAGGTTAAGACTATAGGTGGCATAGAAACCAATGGGAAGAACAGTAATAAATAGAATGGACTATGTATTTGAATAATTTTAGTACTCTCTGTTAACTTGCAGTCCAGGTGAATTCAGACAGTCTTCACTTACAGTTGATCATTTAAATCCTCAACATGGGAACCACTACTTTGAAATCTGTTGATAAAATGCACGGCAGCTTAGCACAAATAAAAACCACCACCCAGGTATATAAGAAAATTAAAATAAAATATATAATTACTAAGGTGAGCCTTATAGTTCTCCAATCCAATAAGATGGGGTACGGGGGCTATCAGATCAATATTCTCAAACCTCTTTTTAAGAAGCACATCTGAAAACAGCAATGGGATACAATGTTGAATCACTCACAAAACAGCAACATTTCTTTTGAAATACATGTACAAGGGCTTCTCATAACAAGATACAGTATCCTTGGGGTTATTTAGGGCTTGCATGTAGCCGGCATATTCTCTTCAGAATCAGACCCAAGGTGTCTAATTTGATTAACCCTCTGTGGTACACACAGTCTCAATATGTGCAACTGAAAAATGTTTAAATTGTGAATTTGTATTAATTTAGGTTTGGGCAACAATACAACTTGATAATGTATTGTGTTTTGAAACATAAACTGTGTGTACACAATTACAAAAAATAAAGAGAAAAGGCAGTAAAAATAAAATATTATTATAATATATTTTTTTTTAAATGATCAATTTTGTCCAAAACAAGCAACTCATTTGGGCTAGAAACTTATTTCTATTCAAATGTAACAAATAAAACAATGAATATCAGTTTATTTACTGTGGTGTTGATTCCAACCCAACATACAGTACATCGTTCAGTTGCCTTTTACTTCCTATTCTCAGAATCATGCATACAAGTACAGAAAATAGCTGTCCATGCTTCACAAAAAGGCACCACTGGAAATATAGGACGCACACAGTGGCAAAATAAAGAGTGCTTTCCCGAATTTTCTGCAATCAAATAAGAAGTAAAAAACACTCAAACAGGCAAAGCAAAGGCCTTCAAAAGCATTTCCGGCATTCCAAAGACCTCTTTACCAGATTCGTCTATCGCTGTGCACTTCTGGTACATTGAGGTCCGCAGCGTTGGGGTCCTGACGTTCAGCATGCGGATCTTATCCACCCTCGAGTCAAAGACCCTCATGATGGGGTCCTTATCCTCGTCATCGTGGCCCATGATTTTCATGTCGACGAAGGAAGCAAACATCTGTGTCTCGAGGAACCTGGAGAGGAAAGGCAGGTACGGCTCAGGCTGATCAGACAGGAAGGAGGCCTAGGGGAGGAAGCAAGGTTACAGGTCAAGGACAGAGGGGAGCATGGGCAGAGTCATCCACAACATTTTCAAAGCACAACTTTCAATTCAGAAATTACAAAATGAAATAAAAAGGATCAATTACCTCAAGTAGACACACCAACACCAGCCCTGATATTACAAATAATTATAATAATCCCTGTTGTAGAATTATTCAGAGCTTTACCTTGAAAAAGTATTGATTTATATCTATATCTCTTGATCCACCCTTCCTACTATGCATGGGACTTGCCTAACCTAAGCACCACATTACTGGACCCTCAGCTGATGCACTATCCTTGCCCTATTGCACTACTATTATGTCATTAGAGATACAAATTGTTTTAATCCCAATGTGTTCCTCTATATTGTATTCAAGTAGTATTTGCACTTACTGTAAACAATACTGTATTTAGATACTATTTTTGCTGTGTAACCTTGTATTGCCCTGTAACACCTATAAGTGACCTTGGATAAAGGTGTCTGCCAAATAATAATAATAATAATAATAATAATAATAATAATAATAATAATAATAATAATAATGTGAATTGGAAAAGGCATCTTCTGTTAAATTGTGTCAATTAAACCAAATGTTCCTCAACTGGCTAATTATAGAAATGAGAACTGCTCAATGCACACCTGCAATGCATCTTTGTCCAGGGTTTTTAATCTCAACGGGACAGACTAATAAATAATACAAATGTATAATCTATATATATATACACATTTTAGAAAACGTACTTTATCGAAGTTTTGCATCTGCTCCCTGTTGCTGAACCAGGACTCCTTGTCCTGACTGGACTGGATCACAAACACCTCGTAATCCGCGAACATCTGCGTGAATCGGTTGGCAAAGACCTCTCGCAGCTGGATGTTGAGCTGGTGCATCCGGAGCTCCTCCTCGTCACACTGCACTTTCAGGTCCTTGTTGCTGCTCGCCTCCTCCTCGTCCCTCAGCTCGAGCTGCACAGACAAAGCCTTGTGAGCTCCCACAAGCAGAACAGGGCCCGTCTCATTCGAGAGTTACACTTCCAGAACAAGACACTGGAAAAGCAGGGCTTCCATGCTGGAAATGTGTGCACTTACTGGAGTAAACTGCCATGTTTACAGCAACTCCACAGGCAGAAGTGGGTGTTTATACAGGGCTATGGCTGTTATTAGGAATCTTAGGGTAGTAAGATTCGCTAAGTACAAATGCTTTATAGTTGCCACAATACAATTTTTTCCCCTAAATTTCTAAATGCAATGCAAGGTCACTTATCATAATTGGTAAATATATCAACGGATTAGTAATACAAGGAAACTTTACAGTCGTCCGGCTGATGTTTATGTCAGCCCTGTGAGGCACAGGTGACAAACAGACCCAGAATTCAAGCAAAAGCAGTTCATTCCGAAGCACCAACAATACAATTACAAAAAGTTGGTGAGTAACTGCATTTGTTTCCAGCTTTGTGGGGACAATGCTTTCATCGGATCAAAAGGCAAACTGGGCTGTAATTACTGTAAGTGCCATCATTGATTCTCAATTTCATCATACTTGTTTAGAGAAACCATTACAAAATAAGTGCACGTGTTCCACGCATCAATAATTTATCACTCAGGAGTCAGTGAAGAATGGGAATGGGAAGGCAATCCGATCAACTCCAACTCCAAACTAATTTAATGGAAGGCTATTCCATGCATTTATAACGCTCTGTGTAAACCTTCTATTCTAAAATGTATGTTTACTAAGCTGCCATTTATGCCCTCTCATTCTACTCTCTTTGTTAAATTTGAAGTAGTGACCTAATGGTTAATTATCTATACCATTTAGGGTTTTATGAACGTCAGTTATTCCTTGTTATGCGTGCTTGGGCTTGTGTACTCTTGTTATGTGCACTTCACAAGAAGTATCCAGGGACCATTTACCTTCTAGAAAGGAATCACAGTATTCTAGGAAACAACTGAACAATTCCTGATCAAAGGGAAAGGCAATGTCTGATTTCATCTTTCTCATCGTTTTACATAGAGCACTGAGTTAAGATACACAGTAGCAATTTTCTTCAATGTCTGGTGATGACTAAAGAAAATGACAAAGAATATGTCATCATTATAATCTTGAATCAATTCATTCAAAATACATTATTTGTGATAGAATATCTGATTTTTTTTTTAACTTTTACTGATCGTGGGCCAAAGCAAGATTGACATTGTTTTAAAGGTTTGTTGTTTTTTTTTGTTACGAAATTAAATTACACAACAAGCATCTACAAATGATAAGCTGGTAATCCAATCTCTTTTTAATTGTATCTGTGACAGCTAACCTCTCTGTGACAATAAAATACATTTAACGTGAATGGATGTAAACCTGATTCTGTAATAGACTGCCTTTCTAAATCTGCCTCTCTCTGTTGCAGACAAACAAGAACAGCTCACCAAAGAGGAACACGCTCATTGGCATTCCTTCTTTTTTGTGTCACTGTGTAAAATTCTACGATAAACCCAGAGGATATCAGTTTCTAAACTCCAGGAATTGAAATGTGTTCGCCTCAGTGAGGGTGCCACATTGAATCCAGCATGAATGAACAGTGAGAAAGCAAAACAAAGAATACTAGAAACATGGTTCTGAATACTCCATAGCTGAGGACTCCACTGCCACAGACAGCATGTTATTGGGATTAAAACCCTTTGCCCTTCTAGATTATATTATGAAAACTTCAAGCAACTGAAACCAGTTATGACTTAATTACTGTACAAGTCCTGGCAGATTCTTTATTTCAGGGCTGCAGTCTGGAAGCTTGATTATTGGGGACATCAGCCAAGCACTGTTCTAATAAACAAATACAAGAGCTTGTATTTGTTTATTAGAACAGCTGTTGGTAAGAGCTTCATTAACCCGAGGACCTGGCACAGCAGAGTACTGCAGGATCAATTCACAGCACTGCCTGACAGCAAACCCAGACGTTAAAGTTTGCACGTGTTGCAACAAGAAAACAATTCTAGCAGCTTGCTTTAAGCAAACATAGTTTGATTTCTGATGAAGTAAGAGTGTACAGGAAACCTTTGGAAGAACGTAGTGAACTGTCACCCAGGATTCGTTTTCTAAAACTGGGCATGACTGAGGGGGTCTGACATGGATTTAAAAAGTCTTCAGACTCGAGACGGGAGCTCACCTTCTCCAAGCTGACACCAGTTCTTTTGACGAGAGCCTGCAGCCTGGCTATGGTTTTGTTTTCCTTCAGTAGGCCGCAGGAGTTCATAGGGGAGCCTGCAATGTTCCCGTTCCGCTTGTCAGAAGCGATGTCTCTGGACCGGAGACCTTGCAGCTTGGAGGCACTTTCACTACAGTGCAGGTTCCCTTCTGGAGGTATGCCAAAAGCCATCAAGACCTCTGAGATTTCCTGAATAAATTCCAGTTTGTTGGGAAACTGCGGCAAGTCCTCGGGCAGTTCAATGAAGTGGTTGTCGACGTCCACAAAACACAGGTTGGCCTGAAAAAAAAGCATAGAAATAAAAGTCGCTGCCCTGCCATACAATGCATTTAAATCAAAACAAAACAAAAAGATTAAGTGTAGTTTGCTGAGAGAGGCACTAGGGGTCACTGTGCATCTGAAAGCAGCAAACTATCCACCTTCTGGCAGCCACAGAGGGGCTTTGTGTTTTTCTTTTTTTCGTGCCATTTTCTGTCCCTTTTATAAACCAACATAAAATGGAAACCAAAAAATACGAACTCTAATTTGCTTAGAGTTCTCTGGGAATCCCCCATGGTACTCAATCCTTAATGTTGTGGACACAGTATTAATGACATAACTGATTTATTGAATCCAATAGTCATACGTATCAAAGGTTAAGAGAATTACACAGCTCCAGACACTGCCTCAAATACATGTCAATAAAAACAACAGGGTCACCTTCTGCTGCAAGACAAACACTGATGCTCTTTTTCTGTGTCTGCTGTGCTTCGTTTCTATTAGTCTGCATTTTATAGTTTTTTTCTTTAAATTAAAACACAATGTTGCTTTACAGTCTGTCAGCAAGATTTATTTTACAGCATCAATCTCCAATACTTCAGAATCTCTGTAGTGTAGCGGCATAGTTCCAAATATCTGGTAATTTGGCAATCCCCCACTTTTCTGGGTTTCCTAATATAAACTTTCAGAGCAGATGGAATTGATTAGCATGGCCCGAACACACTGCTTTGTATTTTATTTGAGCTTGCACAATCGTAAAAGAGCAAAATGAATGTCATTTTATACATGCCCTGGTAAAGTTGTTTCTGTTCAGCCGGTTTCTGTTTAAGGAAAATACTATCCTGTTACAGGGACTGCACCGATTGCTATAGAAATGTACATACTGTACACATCACATGCTTCTAGAGGCATGTCAGGAATCCTGAAGCTATGGGCAGCTGTGAGAGTAGTTCCGGTGGATTTGTATATTTTGGGTTTACAATCTTAGATTTTTCTATTGAGGAAACTGGGCCCTTGTAAGTGAAACCGCAACATCCGAGAGCCAAGAGAAAATATTTACTGGCACATTAGGGTTAAGTGATCACAGCAATCACAAAAGCACCTACAATCACTAAGCTCTGGTGCATCAGAAACAGGTCATTTAAATAACCGTATTTCCCCAAAAATGTACTCCTTTCTCTCTGCAGGAACAGATACACTTTACAGTATTGTATATTCTTTTGGAGCGAACACAAGCAAAGAAATTAATTTTTTATGGCTGTGTTTAATTTTCCCCTACTGGCATTGATCTTTAACAATCTGGAAAACTCTCAACATTTAAAAGTGTCTGAAAGTCTGCCTGGAAATGCAAAGATATCTTTAAAATCCAGCATTAAAATGTATGCGTTTTGGGGCTCCTGAGTGGCGCATATGGTAAAGACACTCCGCGTGGAGTGCAGGATGCACCCTACAGCCTGGAGGTCGCTGGTTCGAGTCCAGGCTATTCCACTGCCGACCGTGGACTGGAGTTCCCAGGGGGCGGCACACAAATGGCCAAGCGCTACCCGGGGGGGAGGGGGGGAGCCTAGATCGACCAGGGTGTCCTCGGCTCAACACACACCAGCGACCCCTGTAGACTGGCCGGGCGCCTGTGGGCCTGTCTGTAAGTTGCCCAGAGCTGCGTGGTTCTCCGACACTGTAGCTCTGAGGTGAATGCATGGCGAGCCTGCAGAGTGAAAAGAAGCGACGGCTGACGGCCCACTTTTCGGAGGACACGGTGTCCGTCTTCGTCTCTCCCGAGTCAGTGTGGGGGTGGCAGCAGTGAGCCAGGTTGAAATAAAAAAAGAATTGGGCTTTCCAAATTGGGGAGAAAATAAGAAAAATAACTGGCGATTCCAAATTTATAAAAAAAAAAATTGGAATTCCCAGACATACAGTAATCCATTCTGACAGGGCAGAATGACTTGACTTCACTGGAATTTCTGTAATGAAAAAAGCATTGACTGTTTTGGAAACTCTCTTGTTGTCACCAGTAATCAGAGTGAGAAGTTGTTAGGATTGCACATGTGTGAAACAGATATCTTGAGTAAGCTGCAAAGAGCAGAACTGAAACTAAGGCTTCCGGAGACACGAGTCTCAGATCAGGAATGATCTGCACGGCAGCGCAGTGGTCAATCTCTTTGATAGGTCTGTCATTAAAAGGTGAAGAAAAATAATATGACAATGTGAATGACACATACTTCATGTCAAAACCGTTGCTGTTTTTTATTATTTTAAAACAGCATCTGTTCAGTACTACTTTTTTAAGAAAGCTAAAAATGCAGACAACAGCACCAGTGCATGGATTACAACTGTGTGTAGAAATTAGATAAATGCATTACCTATCATATGTGTTACAAGAAGTTCGGTATAGAAATAAAATGTGAATTTGTATAATAATTCTTTAAGAAAATCAATATTTAGGACTACACCGCTGATCTCCACTGATCTGTAGTGACACCCTCTCACCTCCTGGGGGAGCTCCAGTTTGGACCGGTCATCATGTCCGTTGGAGTGTAAACCCATCATGTAAGGTACAGGGGCGTCCAGGAAATGCAGGAGCGAGGCAGGGAGAATGGGAACGTAGACGTGCTGCCACTGGAATGGAAACATTAAAGCCGTGATGCTCTCCGCCACCGTCATCAATCTCTGGTAATCTGAAACAGAAATCTCCCAATGTTATTCACACCCGGTGGTGGCAACAGTTCACTATGATATGACATGCTAGGTTCAGGAAGGCATACAGTTAAGGACCTAAAGCACAATGTGACTGCACACAAATCACAACTGTTTTATACTTCCCTAAAAAAAACAAAATTGAAATTGCGTTGGAAAGTGTAATATTGCAGTTTGAAGTAGCTTGCAATTCTAACAACACTAAAGTTGACATCAAATAAGTCTATGTTTTTCATAAAGTGGAACAAAGTAACCCTCAAATACCACAATTTATAAAGCCTTGATGTTTGCAAACAACCTAATCAGTACAGTTTAGCAGAAAACAAAATACATTCAACCTTCAGTGAAATCTTCAATATGCCAATATAAACACTGTGGCATTATACCAGTACTAGAAACACCATATTAAGTAACCCAAGAAGTTTGGATATTTGTTTTTTAATGAGTCATGCAGCTGGCTAATGGGATAGAAAGCAGTCTTGATATTTTGTGGTAGTTAGGGTCCACTTCAAGTTTTATAAACCTATTCCTATGATGACAAACAGCAGAGATCACAAGAACACGTGACAACAGATCAAAGCAAGGCTTGGTCTGGCTCAGACGGCTTTGCACTGAAAGTCTTATTTCCTTCCCTGAGTGCAGCAAAATAAGATTAGATTGTATTAACTCCATCATGTTTCCTTTTAGTTTCCCACTAAACTGCTTTGACTGGATAGTACTGCTAAATAAAGCAGAGCCAGGATCCTCTCCCTCTACTCAGCACTACACTCATGTCTTATAAAAATGAATCCCCTTCTGCTACAGTTATCAGACACAGCAGGTCTGACTCAGGAATGGACCCTAATCCTGAAAACACAGGTCTGATATAAAGACATTATAAAGAACGGAAGGGCAGTGCAAGGACAGATGGGGTGTTATTTTTAAGACATAAAGCAAAGGAGAGTACAAAGGCAGTACAATTAAAAATGTATGATGTCATTTTTTTTTAAAGAGATCTTTTTTTAAAATTTGATTTTAGTTCAAATAAACATGGTTCCCTATCATTGCCATAGGCTACCTGTGTTTCCACACTGCTTCAGACAAAGGAAACCCATGCCAGACATGTGTTACTGCTGCAGTAAAATCAGGTGCAGCAGATTGATCATTTAACATTATGGCAGGCATTGCAACAGTGAAAACCAACAGCAGATGTATAAAAGGTTTCTCAGGGGAAATTGATGTATAAAAGGCCTTTACCACATTACTTATGCACAATATTCCTATTTTAAACCATGCTTAATGTTTACAGCAAGAAGCTACAGTATTCTAACCATGCTTGACACTTTATATAATGGCACCCTGCCTTGCTTCATTCCCTTATTATTTACTTAATTCTTCAGAATGCTGTAGAAAATCCTGCAGTGTTTAGAGGGGCCTGCAAAACGATGATGTCATTTCTATCCAATCATATTTACACTGCATCACCGGCAGCCTCCTGTTTCAGAGGTCCGTTGCTTAGCAACCCTACAGCTTCAGTACCTGACAAGCTAATCTCTTTCAGTTTATTCTACTCCTTATAAAACGGCAGACTCCATCACAGTTTATAATTCCTTGTTCTCATCAAAAGATGCAGGCTTTATTGTTTTTATAAGTTATTTATCTTAATATTCACATGGAAGAACCACATGATCTTACACATGGTGAAATGCTAGCTCTGGTGCGTCTAATTATTATTCAACGTAGACTGCGGTTGCTGTACCCTTAACATTAGAACTGAAATAGACAGATATCTTCTGAAAGACCTTTATGATAAGTATGCAGCAAGTGTTAGCTACATAAAAACATACCCAAACCAGCAATAACCAACAAGACATATAATTGATGTGCCTCGTAAGACTTTAGTTGTTTCTATGTTTTGAAATTTGATTTGATGTGTTTTCCTTTCAGAACACGCTAATGATGATTTGGAGTAAATGGTTTTTGAAAATCTAGCCTGAAATCTTTAATACCTCAAAAGGAGGGCAAAGCAAAGGAAACAGAGGTGTTAAAAAACATCTTCAGACCATACTGCCCTAAAAATGAGCTGGTTTTTCAATTACTCTGAGCATGTCAATTGTAATCTGATGACTACTTGTTGCTGTTGTCTGAAACGGGCTGCTGACATTCCTAAGGGATGGCTTACAGCGCAGGTTTCACAGGTTGGAAATTATATATTTGGGGGGTGATTTATAAAATGTCATTATATGGTACGTATTCTATTCCCAAGTAATTTGACATCAATTGTACACACACATTACTGCAGTATCAAATTCAATTTCCTATTATACTTTTATCTTGGTGTTCCTGTTATTAGCTCAATAAATCTGAGATCATTAAGTTAGTAAGACTTTTCTATATAGTCTGTCTGTCAGAATGAGACAGGATAACCGGATCCAAACTCTAAAAACCTTTTTAGGGTTACAGTACCAATCTGGTTCTATTGTAGCCTGAACCTGAATTAAACTGGATTAGCTGGCTATAAATATAATCTGGGACACAAGCAGCATTAAACTAAGTACAGTATAAGGTTAGGCTCCATACTAAAGACTGAGGACCTCATCCATGTAGTGAACACACACATTCTAATCCATGTACTGTTGAAGTAGATCAACGATGAGAAGCACTGTCCTCAACTTGATTTGGTCATACTGCTGTGCACATTTGCTCTAACAATAGAGTTGAGAGTGCCATTTATTTTTGCTTTGAAGTGCACTGCAGCTTGACATTCACAAGGCAAAACGGAATTGTTCTCAAATAACAAACGTTCTTCAACCAGAACTGCGATTAGCCTCTTTCCACAGGTACACACACAATACTGAAGCCTCTGGGGAAGAGATTGAAAAGACTATACTTACGCTGGGAATACAGCAGTATCTGGATCTCCAGCAGTGCGCAGGTGAAGAGCTGTATGACGTTCTCCACACCCAGCAGCTCAAACACTTCATTAACAGGGTAGTCAAAGAGCGGCAGTTCACTGGTGCTTGGCCTCTGGCATATAATTGGTCCGTATACACCTGAGAATTTCAAAGACCTGCCGGAGGGAGGCAGGGGAACCTCGTAGAGGATGTTGAAGATGTAGCTTTCCAGCGGCAGGGGGGGCGGCTGGGGGGAAGTCACAGCTTGGTGGAGTTGCTGCAGTATTTTCCTGCAAGCCTGGATGAAGGACATGGGCGTAATCAAGCAGATGCATTTGGAGACGTACAGCGTGTCTCTGCTGATGTCATAGGAGTTGAACCGCTGCAGTTTCGTCATGGACGTCCCGTTGCTGGCGCTGTCTTTCCCGACAGTGGGTGAGGTATGGAGGATGTCATACTGGTCCGCAGCAGTATGTGATACAGGGTCTGCATGGCACTGCAGATCTGTTTGCTGGTGACCTCCTCGTAGAAGGTGAGAGCAAATCCGTAAGTCCTGGAGCCATCCTCCCGGGTGATAATGAAGGAATGGAACTGGGGGTCTTTGTTGTCAGCCTGGGTCCTGAAGGAAAGGCCTTTGGGCATGCAGAGCTTTTAATAAACAGAGAGGGTAGGCATTAGATTGCATGGAACCACACACATGAATTTGAAACTGGGTGATGCTTTTCTTACTTAATAACAATGTAGAGGTGAAACTATCGCTCCCATAAAAATAGAAACTTAGAAAAACAATCCAGCCTTTTATACTGTATGTAGATTATATATTAATGCATTTCCCTGCTGTAACTTATGACTACACTGTGCATTTCTGTGATAAACAGATTACCATCACTAGTGGTGCAGCATCATAATTACACAGCTGCTTAGAAAGACATTACTTAATGAACAAGGTCTCGTTAACAGGGATTATGGATCAGGCTTTAGTATTCCATTAACATATACAAAGCGTTTTCTTCTTCCTTGTCTTCGAGAGTCACTAACCATTCCCACAGCATCTTGGTCAAAAGGACTCCACTCCACATTCTCAGGGTAGTGAGCCAACACCTTGGATTTAAATGTTCTCCTTAAAGGGCTCTGCTCAAAATTCTCCCCTGAAACAGAAACATTGGAGTCTGTTAATAACCAGTTTACCCGGGGGGGCACACTTACATACAGTACATGGCGACAGCTAATTAGAAACAGATCGAGACACAAGACATCCTTCACAAGACACAAAGAAATCAGCACAAGTTTCTTAAAAAGGAAAGAAAAAAGTACTGCATAAGATACTACCACTTTTATATTGCAAATATCAACTTTCTGTCTTTAAAAAAAGAACAGTATGGGTACTGCACATGCCAGGATTAGTTCATATACTTTAAAAGATGTTTTTTGTTCAAGCAAATCAATAAAACTGGGTTATAACAATGCGAATGGAAAATAAAAGGTGGCAGTACTTATATCAATACAACATTTCTTTGAAGTCTGAAAACATAGTGTTACAGTAGCTTAGAAGGCGATGTACACATACAGTATTTGAAATATCTGCTGAGGGGGAAATTACAAATACAAAGCAACATAAGCAGCTTTACTTGATAGGCAAGGTACATTGCAGTATACAGCGTGAAAGTCTTTTTCATAAGCTTTTTGAGGAAGGAGCTATAAAAAAAGTATTGCCGAGGTCCCTCCGCCCTCTCAGAGGAAGCCAGCTTTGAAATAAAAAAGGAGGAGTGCTGTGAAAGAAGGAGGTGAAGAGTTAAAGGTTAAAGGGTCACAAGCGGCACTGAGACGATGACATCAGAAGGATTTTTACCTTCATCGCCACTCGCAGTGAAACGTCCGGCCCCATCTCTCAATTTAGAAGCCTGTATAAACTCGCATAATGCTATATAACAAATAAAACAACAATTAATGACATCGCTATGGCAAGATCATTAAAGCAAAGATGATTAAGTTATTACAAATGCAAATATCATAAATCAAACAGAATGACAAGACAAATGAGGATCAGAAGCTCATCCGCAGTCTTTACATCTTTTAAAGTAGCTTAAAGAAAGATAGATAGATTAATCACTTCTTAAACCTGCCCTAGGCCTCCAGTAGACCTGGTGACGTGAAGCAGGTCTGGCTGTTAGGAAAGATCACAGCAGCAGCAGGGCTGGATAAATCCACTTGCCATAAACCAAGTACTGTTTGTTTTTAAAACCGCTGCTCCATGTTGTAATGTATTACAAAGATTCTGCTTTGACACTGAACAAAGTGCTAAGTGGATTCAGTGCCAGCCCTGAAGCAAAACAGTAGAGATAAAAAGAATAGCACAAATGAAACATTCCATCAGAGCTGTCTTGAGAGAAACTGTTACGTGTACATGTACTGCACAGTACTGCCAAACTAATGAAAGCAGGGACATACACGTTTTGGCAGGGAATGTATTATCAATGCTCTAAGCTAAAGGTCAAATCTGAATTTTCTACAGCATCCCTCTAGCAAAACTGAATAGCTCTGCACCATGATCAGTTTGATCTTGACTATCAGGTAATCAATCAGTAAGATTGGGATGCTGTGAGTTGCTGGGTCTTTGCAAGAATGGCGACTTAGGAAAGAAAATTGAACCATTTCACATACTTTAACAATAGTCTACGAAACGTCAGCCACTCCAAGCAACACCATTGATCATTGAAGTGAGGAGTGCCTACGGTACACATACAACATTTAAGAGAAAGGTTTTATTTGATATGTTTGAGTGTCAAAAGCATGGCTGGTAAACACCTCTAAACTTATACCATCAGTCACAGAAAAGATGCATTAATCATTTACAACAACCACTACTTCTTTTTTAACCTATTACAGTTACAGCTGGCATTAGTGCTGTAAGATGTCTGGGCCTCAAGCATTAGTCATCTAATGTACTCTATCTTTTTCTGTACAAGTCAGCTTTTTATGATACTATACACCAAACACTGGGTGCCCAGGGGCTGATGGTAAATTAGATATGAGATGTATGGTAAGTGGTAATGAATAAAGAAACAAGTGAACCTCATTGTTCAAAAGATCACTCGATAACACATATGAAAGTCACAGGATGACTCAATGCCACCATTTACAACGAAAAACATTGAGCCATTGATTCTTCCAGGACATCCAAACACATGGCGCTTTATATTTTGCAGCGTTTGCCCATCAGAAATAGAACACTGAACTGTATCTAATCTTCCAGACAAGTTCTAGACCATCTTTATTCTTCTTCCTTAGTGCAGTGTGGAATGAGATCGGGATCTGTGGTTGAAGCAGTGATACAGTTAACCAGCCGTTTACATCAAGGAGAAATAAATCTGGGTTTCAGGCTTACACTAAGACATTATGAAAAGCAGAACATTTTAGCATGAAGAGTTTAGCAATGTTTTCCTTTTTATGTACTGACCAGGATTAAGCAAACAGTGGTTTCAGCACAGCTGGTTTATTATTGGACAGTCACCATTACTATGCGGGTAGGAATGCTCTCAGTGATCATGTCTTAGCACCCTGTCTTAAGTCATTTTCCTGTTGTGCTTGCACATGCTTTCTGTGCAGGAAAGGACTTACTACACTCAAATAAATGCTTCAGAGAAATAACCTAATGAATATTTTGAACAGGGGGGGTTCTCATACAGTACCAGCTTCTACATGCCATAACTGAAATGTGTATTATCTCTGTTTGACAAAATCAAGCACAGTTTTAAAGGTCATCATGTTTTTTTACACTGTTTTTTTTCTTTGTACAAATACTCAATAGCTCTGGCTTTAGATATAGTATCTCGGAATGTACAGGACACGGTCACGATTAAAGGATATAGCAGCAATGCAACAATGGATTCTGTGAAACATTAACTTTGATTCAAATAAGAGCAGCTGTTGTTCTTTACTGTCTTATTTCCTGTATAAGCCTTGAAACCCAGATACAACTGCATGCCAGAAACTACTTTAAGATCCATTAAATTAATGTTTGAACATCTTGTATTATAAAACAGCCTATTATAAAACAAACTTGACCTTGAAAAGAGACACTTCTACAAATCTAAAGCCACAATATTGGGAATAATGTGTGCATAGTACTGCTTAACTATAGCATAAGGGTTTGAATTATTGTGGTCTTTGCCACAATAATCCAGATGAGATTGCACACTGCAATGCATAATAATACCTAGAAATGCACACCTATTACAGGGTTGTCTATTGCAGTTATTGCACCTCTGCGCTTACTTTGTCAATCTGTGAATAAAAAGCACATACTGACTGTACCACTAACCTTGCACTTACTGGAACGTGTTTAGTTTCCTACTCTAAACACATCAGCTAGTTTGGACAGCTCTAACACTTTTCTCTTTCCCTTGCATTTTGCTGAACGGGATCGTTGTTTGAAACTGAAGGAATCCAGTTAACTGGGATGGCAACACGCTGACTTGAGCTGTCATCCTCCACTTCAAAAGAGCACTCTCCCTTTAGCTACTGAGCTTTTCGGTTTTACTGCAATACAGCGCTTCAAAAAAAAGCACATTTCACTCAACTTGGCAGTCATTTTGCCAGCCTTAATAACAATGACATAGTGTGACAAATTCCAAAATGATTACATCAATCTCATAAGATACCATGTGCCCGCTCTCTTTTTAATTATGATTTAGAATTTATTTTTTTAAACAGTACAGCATACCAGATCTTATTACCACAGCAACTAAAGTAAAAGCCATTTCCTTAAATCTTGGAACTTGCTTCAAAATGTCCTACTGCACTGTATCACTGAACCCTGTAAAAAAACACAGTTCCGGGGTCTTCTTTTTAAAATGAAGATGATGTAAATCCTGCTTAAGAATACTATAGTATTGTTTTGTTTTCTCTACACAATTCATCCAATTAACTATGTAGATCCATTATTCATTTATACATCAACACATGCACTTACTGTATCATTCCAAAAGAATGGCATTTCAGACTTAGGAACATACCCCTTTCTGCCAAATGCTACTGCATTAATTAACACTGCCTGTCTAACTAGCTTTTGTTTCAGGTGACAAACAGCAGTCACTGCTCAACTTATTCAATAATTATTTTGCCAATTGGACGCACATGATTAGTTGCTGGGACAATACAGACAAGGTTGTAAACTGAGCTAATGAAACGATATTTCTGACGTCCCATTGCCTCAGATGGAAGCTAAAGCATTCCAGATCCCACTAATGATTCCTTTAGAACTGTAACCAGCAATTCTGACTGACTCCAGACCCTCATACTCAGAGAAACTGACAAACACAAACATAGTCTCCTTCAATCCACAGTACCTTCCAGCTATAAAAATAAAACCAGTGCCACAGAAAATACTCCTGCTGCGTGCACTGTGCTGTGAATATGAATATCATCTACACAGCTATGCATGTAGAAAGGGAGGGGGTTCTTATGTAAAATCAAACTTATCTGTATGCTAGTAACATTCAAGTTGGGGAATACAGAAACTACATGCATTGCACCCTTTTTACAAGTCCATATACTGTATGTATTCTGCTCACAGAATACATATATTATGAACCACAACCTACATCCAAAAATCGAAGTGACATGCACTACCTACATACAGATACAACCATATATATTGTACACAGATTGTGTTGGCTAGACTTCCTTTCAGAAAGCGCAGGGTTCAGATGGATTTGAATGCACTACAAATCCAGAGGAACAGTGTGTTGAGAGAGCATCACCCTTGAGAATGCCCTTCACACTGTGCTGCTCGTCTTCACTGAGGCTGGGACAGTCATCTCTGACTGTTATAAATAACAACTGCTCCATGACCGTGTTCAACGTGAGCATGTGATGTACAGCCGATTATATTTATTCACTTTAGCTACAGTTCACATTCCCATTACTGCAAAGCCAGTCTTATAAACGCAACGCAGTCTTGGTTATTGATTTCTAATGCAAACAATCTGATCCTGTTTTTTCTATTTTTTTATTAAGTGCATAGTGCCACTTGGTGGACAAATTATTATTTATTATTATTATTTATTTCTTAGCAGACTCCCTTATCCAGGGCGACTTACAATCATAAGCAAATACATTTCAAGTATCACAGTACAAGTAATAATACAATTAAGAGCAAGATAAATACAATGACTTTGGTTCAAGCAAGTACAAGTGTGACAAAATACGATTCAATAATATAATTCTGCTCATTTTAGTGCTAATGTAGTCCACCCTTTTTAAGGCAAATAGCAGAATTTGTATATGTTTGTTTGCTAAATGAGATACTGTACAATTTGATATTCCCCAGAACTGCTAACCAGAGAGGCATTCATTAGTTGATATGACTAATGCAAGCACTGAAAGTGCTGGAGAAGAATGAGTATTTTTTACAGCGGGGTTTAACCTCAATCTGTATAATAGCTCATTCGATGTGCCACTGAAAGCTAACTGTCATGGTGATTGGTTTTATGGTAGTGTTAGCTACAGCAAGGATTATGTGTCCCAAAGTAAAGCTCCTGGTACTGCTACAGCTAACCAATGTGACTCCCTACCAGCAAAAAGACACATTTCATTAGCCTGTTTAATAGCCAGGTTCTGAATTTAAATAGCTATCAGAAAATAACAACACCTGATTTTAATGAGATTTGTTAGTGTTTGGATTTCACCAACGGCCCTTAAAATGAGATGCTGCAGTTCAGTGGACCAGATCAACTCTAAAGAATCTCAGGTAATCAATTACAGTGATGCATTGTTTTATTATTACACAGTTCACAATAAAACATGTAACAGCACCAGCGCTATTAGAACTATAGCCATCGATGTGCACAGGTTCCCAGCCTCTTCGATCGTCTATCTAATGCATTATCTCACAATCTCAAGAGATAACGTGCACTTCCTGTAGCAAGCTAAGCTTTCACTTCAATATCTACTTTTTTTCTGTTGTATGACATGCAGAACCTGACAGAGCTAAAAAATATTACAAGCCAAATGCTAGAAAATGTTAACAATACATTATATATTGTTTAAAACATTCTTCGTATCATTTTATAAAAAAATAAAACTGTATTTAAATAATTGAATAGTCTGAATAATTCTATAATTCTCGGCTTTTCATGCACCATAGCTTGTAGGCACAAATCTTCCAAAAAAAAAAGACAACATTTTCTACCTTCGTCAACTTGAATTATTTCCAAATACCAAAAAAAAACATATTGCCAGCCTGAAATCATCTTCACTATGAAAATAATGCTACTGTGTGTGTTGACCCGTCATTTTGTGTTCAATTTCTCTTCTCACGATTTCCAAACCCTGTATTTTGTTGCGTGTTTATTTTTTTTGGAGCCGTTCATTTCAATTTCATTGCCTCCCTTCCCCCCAGCAGTCCCTTGTAGAAGGTGCAATGTGTGCTCATTTTATTTGGCTGTGCTGATTAGATTGTTGTCCTAGCTACTGTGCAAACACTACAGGGTTAATATCTCCACTTGCCAATCCCGCGTTCTCTTGCTGTGAATGAGGGTGTTATTTGGCACCTTGAATCCTACTGGTGCAGCAGACGTGCTTCCAAATGGCACAGTGAGAAGGGAATATGATAATCCCAGCACTTCCCCTACAAACCCCCTTCCCTTCCCTTCCAAGTGCAGCTGCAGTCTAAATATTTCAAAACAGCTGTTGATTATAAGGCAACCAAATGTTGCATACATCTGAAGTGTTTTTAAAACAAACGTTGGCCTGATTTAAGTTGGTCCTAGAAAAAACATTGATGTTTATAAATTTGCTTGAAACCACCTACGGTAGTTGTTGGTACAGTACATTAAGTTCAATTACTTCATTATAAAATATATGTTAAAAATAAATTTAACTGTAATGTCAATCCATCATGCAGTCACCTCCTAGGAATGCATGTAACAGTCTCAGTGATACTGCTACAATGTGTTGTCTTAGTCATGCTGCTGTATGGTGAGGGAACATTAAGTAAACTATTTTAAGATAGCGTTACCAATGCTATACACAATGTACAGTAGAGTATCACAGGGAGAGGCACTATAAAATGCAGCGGAGGCCACCAACTTGACAAAAACTATTCAACACTGGAATGGTAACACAATCATTCCTGGAAGAATTTGGCAAGCATACACTGTAAGGGTTACACTAACAACCCTTTCTCTATTTCAGATGGGTCATTGATGTCTGCCAAGAGGATGTGTTGGCTATCAAGCTGACAAGCTGACAAATACTTTTAAAGGAAAGGGAGTGGAAGCTAAACAGAATACATTGTTTTTGCCCATTACTAGTGAATAAAACATATGGGAGCCAGTGTATGTTTTTTAAATTTTCCTTTTCGCCTTTCCAAAGAATATTTTGAGAAGCACTACACCATTGTAATACAAATTGTCAACAAGCCAATCACATCACTGATTCATTGCAACTGAATCAGGCCACTCCAGCTTATCATAGACTCTTCTTGCCAATATCAGTATTATTCTACTCAAGGCTGCCAAATATGTAATTTACTGACAGTGGGCAAGTTCATTCATCACCCTTTTCTTCACCATTGAAGCAGCAAGCAGAACAATTTTATTTCAGACTCTGACGCTACCCACTGATCTATGAAGCGTGTTACAAGACTAGACAGTGACAGAATGATCTGCAACAACTCCTCTTACATGAAAAGGTTTCTGGAAATGAAGCGAACACGCTGATAAATTCACTGGCTCCAGTGCTTTCTTACTGTAGCATCACTTTAAATAACGTGTTTCACGTCTCCCAAATACATTCTGATTTCAGAGAATTCTTGTGCAATCAAAGCAGATACAGTCCATCCCAACTCCTTTCTCGCACAGACTGCATTTACTATACTCTGGGTGTCATCTAATTGACAGCACAGGTCAAAGCACTTTGTGGCATAATTATATAACACTGCATGCATGCATAAATGCAGTATCTACCTAACCTTCAAATTTCGATTTCAGTCAAGTATTCACACAAGTTACTATTGGTGACCTGCAGTAACCTGTTTTTTTTTATTAAGCTGACAGAAGTTATAAGCCTCTCTCTAATAGTTAGCATTCCGTTTTTGATTTTCTGTATTGTAAATCCTTTCCTGTGCCTGTGAAAGCGGCACAACGTTGCTATTGTAGAAAAGAACTAGAACTTAATTCTAGGTCTTTTTTAGAACATGTTCCAGAAACATTACAATTTGGGTCAACTGTCTTAAGGCCCCTGCTTATAACACCAGCATATTTATCTAATATGACGTTCTCATTCATGTGCTGTGAAAGCACCTGACAGCAGAGACCAAAACAGCAGCATACCGTGGGGGAGACTGGATGAAAAGGAAATGCTCACTTAAACGTTTCAGGTAACAACTTGAAAGCTTTAAAAGCATCTCTGGAGTAAATCCTGTGTGTAATTTACACAGCTTTAAAGTCAGCTCCCTGCTGGGATAAACAACATGTCAGGTTACTTCCCTCTCTGCATTACGGTACCAAATATAGACTCAGAACAGACAACAATTAACCTGTTCAAGGCCCCTACAAATGGAAATCTCAATGAATGAGACTCTTCATTTTAAAATAAACGTGTTCTAATACACAGTACATTAATGTAGAGTAAAAAGTAGATTTGACAGTTTCCAAGAATCTCTTCTGCATAATAAGGCCCTTGAGAATGGACTGCCTTTTTGACATTGTCTTGTTTTCCTTTCAATTAAACTCCTCAATAATCATAGAGTAAGAGCAATCCTATTTAAAACAGGGGCGTAACAATACACTGGACTAGACCACAATAGGATACATGTTCTGGTTCTGATGGGTTACTTTGGATGATGTTGTAGGATGGTAAAATTAATAATGGGCAACTTTGTGAAAAAGCTAAACCTAAACTAGACAGTGGGAGCATGGATTCATAATAACTATAAATCAAATGTATTCATAGTTCCTGAATGTTTTGTGGGACTGCAAGCGCTGTGTTGTGTTGTGCTTCTGGTCTTGTATCACTATCACAATACATTATCATGAAAAGGATGTTTCATCGATGCACAATGATTTGTAACAACGAAACACTGTTGGTCGTTCTCTTAAATTGTGTTTAAAAAAAGTACATCAGCAGCTACACACAATATCCCAACAGCTGCTGACTGGCTTTCAATTGAACCTACCTGCCCTGCTAAAAATCTGGAAAGCCATATATTGTAAGCCACCAGGAAATCAAACCTGCTCCAATCTATTTTATGAAAACCTACTGGTCTATGAATTTGTGTAACCCCTGAGGGTTTAATAAATAACAAAATAACAAATAGTCCACATCTTATTCAAACAAAGGAGACATTTTCACTGCTGAGAATTATATCTGTTTCTGCTTGAGAAGGTGAGGTATATTACTCAGTCGTATAGCTGTTCTTGGCAATCTGATTTTGATGAATTACCAGTTTCAGAAACATTTTTCTACGTTGTCATGGAACGACACTGTTCCATTTTTGTTAGACATTGGCAGTTTTTATTTGGATGTTGACAGTAAAACATTATGTGGTGACAGTAACATCTTCAAACAATATACGGAAAAAACAAACTGCACTTTTTTTTGCACATAAAAAAAACAGCTGGTGGTCGCTTCATGCTGTAACATTGATGCTGTAACAGTGCAGAGGTTAGTATTTAGGCCACAAAAACATTTTTAATACAAAAAAACAGAGCAAAGGTACTTGGAAGCACAGAAGGACGTCCTAGGAAATGCCTGGGGAAATCCAGCCAGACTCACTTCTCAGACAAGGCCTGTCTGTCTATGGAGGTCACAGCTACTTCCTGAGAAGAGCACCGACCTGCCAGCCACAGTGAGCTCCACACTGCTGCTAAGAACCAGGGGAATTCCTCATGTGTATCATAATCACCCAGCTTAGGAAGAATGATATGGCTGGTCACAGATATGTGTTCTTACAAAAAGTTTATCAGTAACCGTAAAACAGTATTCGTTGGTGACTGTATCTGACACTAGGACTAATAAAATAAACCCGAACACCTAAGCGATAACATTGATAAGCTGAAACATCTGTCTACTTGCCTTTGTTTCTTATAGTTGTATGCTGCAATGGTTAACACAATAAAATGCTTTGTGATGCGAAGGTGTACTTTTTTGAGTGTTTTTTGTTTTTTTGTAAGGCTATTCATGTGTGAACATACATGCAATTTAACTAAGCCTTATAGTTAGTCACGACAATACTGTTAAAAACAAAGCTGTGCTCTGTCTACTCTATACAAAAGAAAACAGCCAGTGGACGATAGCTATCCTTTGTTCTTTGTAATGGCACAAAAGGAAATTCAGTGTGCTCAAGATAAAGCAGCTGTAGACTTAAGGAAACATTTTAAAGCTATTTTAAGCCTAGGCATGCAGCATTCATTATCAAGAGTGATAGTAATCATCTAGTGTTAAGATCTTGATATCAATGGACCAGTCGGTAAAGAACAGCAATCCAAGTTCTGTACGGCGCTACTGCAGAACGCTACCGTAGCAGTGTTTAAGCATGGGCTGCATCAGTATGCCACAACCTGAAGCCACTATGCATCACATTCTCTAACACTGAGGAATTGTGTGTCAGTCTGGGGATCTACTGTACAAAGGCCTTATGAGTGAAGAGGAATTTACCCCAAGGCTCAGAAATCACTTTGTGACTCAACTTTACTGTGCAGAATATGAGAAGACACAGCAACAATTCTGAACACTTAAACAAAGAGGGATTCTTGCCGTCTCTGGACGAGTGTATTAATTACAATGTAAATGTTAATAAGGCCAAACTACACTAAAGCAGATAAATAATGTACATGCTACTACATGCAGCAGTTGTGATTGTGTTGTTTACCATAATATGCGGCAAAAAGGAATATATTTGCTTTTTTAAAAATGTCTTTAAACCAGCACTGCTATGTTCAGTGTGCTAAAAGCAAACAAAGAGGCAATCAAGTAGGACACAAGCAAACAGGACATAGCAAATACTGGACTAAAACCTGATTCAACAGCTGGCTCCCTTGGAACAATCATTTAAACAAACCAACCCGCCAGCTATTCAGAAAGGTCCCTTATATTCAAACACACCCACAGGTCCTGCTGGGGTATACCCTCCAAATGGACATCCTGTACCCCACTGTGTGTGCTGCTGAACACAATGAGATAGGTGTTGAGGCTGACCAACACCCACTCCAGAAGACGATAAGAGTGCTCTGTAACCCTGGAGGGAGCAGCGTTCAGTATATGCAGCTCAGCCAGTAGTGTCACAGGACAGGAAGCATGCGGTGCAACTTGGCACCTCGTCAAGTTAAACCCAAAGTTTAAACTGACAGAGAACAACAACAAGACAGCTCTGAATTGAAATGAGTCTCGACAAAGACTGCAGCTGCCGGATTCGGACACGCTGGGGCCACTGAAAAGGGGAGGAATAAACACTGAGATGTTCAGATTCTCCAGGAGGGAGAAGAGGAGGGCAAACGCAGACAAGCTTACATGCTAGCTAATGGACCTGAAATACTCGCTTGTTTTGTAAGTGCTATGCAGTAAGGCTAAGCCGTTTACGTGCTGGAGACAACCAGTAAGGCTAAGCCGTTTACGTGCTGGAGACAACCAAATGGATTTCTAGAGTTTAAGCTTAGTTTTATCTACCCTAAATTACAAGCTGGTGTGTGAGTGAGGGGAGCGGACAGTGCAAACGCTCATTATTAAACACAAACTGCAAAACAATCAAATGAAAATAAAGTCACTCTGCAGTATAATAATCTAACTTGAACTGAGAAATAAAGACTACATTTAAACTACTGTACAGCGTCTTTCTAACAGACCAAATGATATCACAAACAGTCCTCCACAAAACGCCAGGATTTAAACTGTGGAACACATCAAGCTAATTTAAAAATCGCGTTCGCAAAAGTTTATATAAATGTGCACTGTAATTTGTCATTTGCTTTTGGCATTTAATAAATGCATTAATCTTATTTTACCATGGTTTTCCAAACTCAACCATACTTTACCATGTGCTTTGCTATGCTTTTACTGAGCTTTGCTATGCTCTGCTATGTTTTTACCATGGTGCAGTGTTATACTATAAGGATACTGTAGCTACAAAAGGCTTCTAAGGCTTTAACGTAATTGTTCCACTGTAGACAGCACTTAAAAGCTACAGCGATTCACTACATGTCTCTGTAGTACCTCAAATGCAAGTATGTCTGGAATGTCTGTGTGGAGCCTGTATCTCCAATCAAACCTGTGCTTGGAGGCAGTTACACTGCCCAGAGTCTACATACATCCTTTTGTCTGCCTTCCCAGGGCTGTGATCTGTAACTAGGCAGGGACCTGTGACCCAAAAAGAAAATAATTGCATACTGCCCACACTTCAAGTACCAGATTTAGCCAGTCCTGTCCAGTATCGTCTGTACTGTAGCATGAAGCGTAACTTTCTTTTTTAATAAAGACACTTGCAAATCTAAAAATTAGCTGATGTCTGAGTGAAAAAATACGGTAACCACAAGTATGATTGGCATGCTGTGAATATAGACAAGGATTTTATTACATGTATTTACAGTGGACCTTCAATATGATAATGCGACGTGTGGCGGCTTAGAGTGATGAGCAAATATAAGAAAATAGAGAGCGATTTAGGATGAAGAGACTGAATTTTCACTGCAGTATAACAATTTTTAATGTGAACCCACACAGGCTAATCTAAAGTACATCTCTGATGTTTACTTAAACAGTGTAATATGACGCTCTGAAATGTAAATTGCGATACGTGGGATATTTTGAAGAAATCTCCCTTAGCTGTTGTTTTAAAGAAAGAAAGTCCCCAATGAAACCAAAGTGTAGCACCCTGGAATGTGTCAATCATTTCAGTGAAACTCTGATAAACCAGCTATCATCAATGACTCATCGCTTGCGTCCTAAATGATTAATTGATAAACCACACCTTTTCAGCCGCATGACTGTCCTGGGGTGAGCGAGATCGTACTGAGAAAAGAATTGCTGGATGGTTTTATGCTTTGTAATAGGCTGGTACTGCATGTAACTTAACCCTTTCATGCATGAAATATTGAAATTAGTTGAGAAAATGAGTTTTTGGACACATACCGGTAATAAATATATTTTTCACTGACATTTATTTCCTGTTGCTTAGCATACTCATATGAGGCTATCATGCATTTGTGTTTTCCACATGTCACCATATATAAAGACTAGAAGAGAGTTTTTTGTCTCTGTCCCCATGTGAGGTCGCCATGCATTAAACGGTTAACCAAAAATGTTGTTATTAGTAATTATAATGAGGCATACAACCATCACAAAACACATACTGCACCATTATGCCCACAGTGCTCCAACAGTCTGCTCTACAGTGGAATTATGTATTGCACTCCATCGAATACAAGTGAGGCACAATACTGATATTCAAGCCAACATGAATGAGGCTGGCAACCCATTCAGAGATTTCAATTGCACTCACCAGTACGGGTATACCTGCAGCCTCATTCTGTAATTGCATCAGCTATTAAATAAAGCTCGATAGGTCTGGCCCTCCTGCGCCCCCAACCCCGAGACAGGAGCAGCACATGCTGACTTCCTGGAGCGAGTCTCAGTTACAATGACATCATCCTATTTCTAAGCCTCTCTCCAGAAGGGCCCCTGGGATCATTCTTGTGTAGACAGCTTTTGTTTCCAATACTTCCTGATCTGTTTTTAACCAAACCGGAACAATGCGCTATTAACCAATTTAAAGCAGAAGCAATGGCGCATGCAAGACTTTAACAAGTTATCAAACGTATAACAGACAATAACAGTTCATTATAAAAACTGGGATTTAAGACAAATCTTACCAATCAGTCTGCTGCTTTCCCTAATTGCCTAATTAACGAGCGAGGCGTCTGACTGTACAGCACACATATGCAGCAGTAACTTGCACATTTATTATATTAGGAAACAATTAGTTCAGCAAGCCATCAATCCATTTCTTATATTTTCTAAAGAAAACTAGCATATTACGGGTTAAAAATAGGTTATTTTTAAAGAATGCTCCTTTTGTACACAAATTTCTATGGAACCTACCCCCTGATTCTGTTGATGGCAACACACCTTCAAAAGGCCCTTTAACTCTGGTCTTAGCTACATGTATAGAAATATAAGAGGTGCAGTCAATAAGAGTTTGCTGCTGGATCTGCTGTGCTATGTATTACCTGTGATAACGTTTAATAGGCAATAGAGGAAATGCTTAACCACAGGTACAAAGTACATTCGTAGAAGCGTCCTGCATGGTTCATAGTAACACAGCTAGTAAATGAAAAAAAAAAGAACTACATAACAGTATGCAGCCCTTATATGTTATGATGGGTGTGTGGGTATTCATGCATGCATTCATTCACCAATCAACAATATGGAGCTCTTTTCAACACCTCCAACACTGTCCTTGTCATCATTCTGATCTAGTTCTGAGCTTTCATATTATTTAATTAAATATTTGTCTCTTCTTGCCCTTTAGTGCCAGCGATTGTTAGTGCAATTTAATGCTATTTGTCAGCACTAATACATGTGTATGCTATTGTTTATTAGCATTCAGAAACAGCACAGTGATTTAATGATTTAAAAGCTGGTTTTTAATACTTTATTGTGAATATCGTATGCTGCCTGTCTATCACCAACAAATTCAGAACTTCCACCCTTAATACTAGCCCTGATGAGGGGCAGTTAGTCCACCAGGCTTACTAGAATGTTTACAGCACCATCTTTGGATTCTATTTACAGTAGACATGACGTTTAAGTATAGGGTGGCATTGCTATCATCATAGTCTTGGTTTAGATAATGGGTTCCAACTTCCAAGAGCTTTCTGTGGATTCGCTAGGCAAAAACCTCGTTACTTCCTCGACAGAACACTATAGTTACAGAACCGTACCGGTACACCGACAAAGGTATTGTTCTGCGATTGCACCCACAGCTGTCAAACAGGGACAGTCGCTGATGCTAAACTGCCAACAGTTATCCTATAGGTATCCTTGGAACCTTTTTTTGTATATTATTTTGTACACATAAGGTTCCAGCATAACTAAGTAAGACATTAATGAGAAATTGTGTTTACGTCAATATTATTAGATGCATGATTTAAGCAAATCATTTAACACTCATGCAGCTGTATTTCCTTTCTATTATCATCATTTCAAATACAGTAGGCGAGATTTCGTATGCTGTTTTTTTCTTTTCCTCATACTGGATTAGGTTAATTCTCTCAATGGGTCTTAGTGAAATGTTACTGACTGTGACCAGGCTTACCGGATAGTTCGTCTGGCTCCAGCCCGGTTTCTGTATCCAGCCCGCAGATGACGAAGTAGTCTGCGAATCGGCAGGAGTTGGAGCTGAACCCGGTGGTCATTTCAAGGCTTGGCTACAGCTTCCCTTTCTCCCCGTCTCAGTAAACTGCACATCAGGATGTCCAAGAATCCGTTCCTGCTGCCATTATATTATGGACGTACTACTAGAACCAGAATAGAACACCGAGAAAAAGAGCTCGCGCTGCATTATGGGTCCTCCTGTACAGCTGTTTTCTGAAGCCAAGAGCCCAAGACTACAGCACAGCGAAATCCTGCTGTCAAGCACGATGCACGCCTGCGCTGAGGCTGAGAAAAAGGATTACGTTATTCTTAACTCTTCAGCTGCAGTAGAAGGGAACCTGAGGCTGAATAGAAAATGCAATAGAGAAATAATATGCTACGCATTTCTTGAAAATATCCTCAGCCAGCTCGTTGTATTCAAATATGTTTTAAAAGGATGCTACAGATTACTTGTGTGCAGTGAAATTGGTTAGAATATGTCAAGGTTTAGGATAAACGTTCGATAAATCGCTTGAACTAGTCATTGTATTTATCTTGCTCTTATTGTATTATTACTTGTACTGTAACACTTGAAATGTATTTGCTTACTATTGTAAGTCGCCCTGGATAAGGGCGTCTGCTAAGAAATAAATAATAATAATAATAATAATAATAATAATAATAATAATAATAATAATACCGTTGCACATTAGAGAGATCCCCATGGTCTATGCTTTTCCAATTGGATACTGCCTGTTGCATGATTAATAACCAGTTTGAAGATATTGAAATGCTAATTACCAATGTTACAACTGGAACTCTCAGATGGGCCGATTTGTATATAATATGTATTGCATGTGTTAATAGGTTTCGACATCAGAGGCGTTATGTCTGTGTTCTCTTGTCGTTTAAAAAATGCTTTATGCATTTAAATTTAAATTTAGAATTTTGACATGGGTGGGTTAGGTGCTTGGGTGGGCTCTGCCCAGTAACATGAGGTGAAAGACTGCTAAAATGTGCCTAAAATGAATGAGACTTGAATAAGTAGAAAGCCGTGAGAGACCTCGTCAATAGACCTGGATTGATAGTGTTGAAAGGGATGGATGAAAAACTTGATGGATTAGAAACTCTAAAAGCACGAATTTAGAGTCTGATAATAAAAATAATAATAATAATAATAATTAAAAAAACAAAGTATATTCAAATCTGAAAGTGAAGTTCAAATTTCACAAACAGTCAAATAACACTTTGTAACTACTTCTCACTGTGGAAATGGTTTAACGCTGGTGTGAGACGAATGTACAGCTTCATCATTGTCTAGTGTGCTGGACTTCATTTTAACCGTGCTACAACAAGCACAGCAGTCAAGTGAGGTTAATGAAAACATGCAAATAACTTAATGCATAGTAAAAACATTGTAAGCTGCAACATTTCCATGCAAATTAACCAAGGTAAACGAATCATATATGCAAACTAGAACTACATAACAAGCTAGTTTTTTTCCACAAATATTGAGAAAAGGTGCTGTTTGTCTTAAGTACAAGAGCAGAGCTCCAAAAATAATGAAAACATTTATATGACGATTACATTTTAGAAGTATCTCTATTAATGTATTTGAATTCAATAAGGAAATGCTGGTCCTAAATTAAAAATGAAATCTACATACGAGTAAATTGCTGCCAATGCTATTATCTAGCATAAGGACGCCCTCTAGTGTCCAATGTTCAAACTGCAAACAACACAGTGTGTTTACCGTAGTTTGAAGTTAAACTCAAATATAATTTTAATGTTACTTGTTAGTGGATGAAAGACTCCTAGTTTTGGAACCACACGCTTGTTAGTTCAAATCTTTGAGATCTATCCACAGTTAAAAACAACTTCATTTAAATATTTTAAAAAGCAACAGAGGTACTGTACCACCACGATGTTCTTAGACTTTTACTTGTACTATGTACTTTAAAAATAGAAGTCTATATAAGTAAAAACAGACTTTATGCAGACATGTTATATAACTTAATCAGATAAAGAATGTTGTGTCTGAATAAAATGGTATCTTGATTTCTTCCTGAAAAACTAATATTGTATATATAAATCACATCAATATAGATTTGAATTATTCTGCAAACCTTTAAGGATGGCTGTTTGATAAAGGGTGAAATGGGGCTGAATTGTGACTAAAAAAAAGCCTGATGTCTTCGAGGCAGCGCTGAGATGTGCCTGCTTGAGTTGAGTACTTCAGCAGTCTGTGTGGTATTCAGCCTGGTTAATATATCACCATATATCACATACCATGCCTTTTGGGATCATTATTATTATTATTATTATTTGTTTATTTAGCAGACGCCTTTATCCAAGGCGACTTACAGAGACTAGGGTGTGTGAACTATGCATCAGCTGCAGAGTCACTTACAACTACGTCTCACCCGAAAGATGGAGCACAAGGAGGTTAAGTGACTTGTTCATGGTCACACAATGAGTCAGTGGCTGAGGTGGGATTTGAACCACTGGACCACACAGCCTCCATTAAAGATAAATTAGATTACCTTAGTCATTTCTGTCAGCTTTCTTAGCTAGACTGACACACACTGCTAAAACCACCCAAGTCTCATTTTATGGATACATTGGCTAAAGCTCTCTCCAAGTTATATTAACATGAAACAAGCTGTATTTCTGAAGTTTATCAACGTTGAACAATAGGCAGTTAAAAATACACATGCTGATATTTCTGATAGGAAGACACATCACTACTGGTGCCTGCAATACAGCATGCCATTTATAATTTAAAGTGGGTCACGAGAGACCCGTGGTAATTGTTAAGAGCTTAATCTATCAGCTATTACCTGTTGTGTCAACCATGTCCCTTTAAGTATTTAGAAACAGGGCAAGTATTCATTAGCACTTTCGATTTTCACAAGTAGTTCTGTCAGATGACAAAATGTAGGTTTAGGTTTAGGTTCATTCTGCACACACACACACATATATTAGCTACTTATGAGGACAGATGCAATAATTGTATCGATTCAAATTGTAATCTTTTCATTATGTGTATTCCATAATCTTAATATATGACAAGCCAAGTAGTTAATATCAGTCAACTATTCAAATCATCATTTGAAAAAATTGCATTTTCATTATTATAGATTCATGACACGTGGTTTGCCGATACTCATGTTTAACATCATTTAAATCAAAAGAAATGAAACCTCTGAATTGGATAACTGTTTCCCGTGCCTTGTTAAAAATATATAGAAATCAGATAAAAGCCTGAAATAAAAATCAATTTTCTCATCAGTGGGATTACATAATTAATGTATTGCTCTAAACCAGATCCCATAGAAATGATCACACCTATGATTATTACCAATACATCATCATTGTTCCATACAAGTTTGAAGATTCCAAGACAAACAGGCTTTTGAAACACAGATGTTGCACGAATCAATAAAAACATAAAAAGTGATGTTTGTTTTTATTAGCTCATAATAAATATCTAATCATAACACATTTTTTTTGTGAAGTTGGAAAAAAGACCTACAAATGACATTGATATATTGTACATTCCAAGTGCACATGTTAACACTGAGCTAACTGAGTGGATGCATGTTATATAGACTGTTCACATATGATACAAATATCTGCACAGAATCACCTTGCACTTTACATTTAAAAAAATGATACCGCATGAAAAGTGTATATATCTGTGTGGTTCCCCCAGTACAATCAGCATGGGATACATCACGTTTTATAACACCAGACTGCAAAACCCTGTTTTATTTTTACAAGACTGAGCTCTTTGTGAAAATCAATCACCAACAGCTTGTAGGTCATAACCTGGCTAGATGGGCCTAGCTGAAACCAGAGACAAAAAAGGAATACTGTACTGAAGATAACTGCCTTTACTGCGCTTGCTTTGGGTCGAATGGTCTTTTAAAATGTGCACAGGCTGCCATCTTGTGGCTAAAACCGTAATTGTTAGATTTTTGAAAATCTTGGAAAGTTGTCAAAATAGGTACATTAGTCTAATTTAGATGATGTTAATAGGCCACATAGATAGGTATATAAAGGATATTTTTTCTATCGCCGACTTTTTATTACTCCCTTGATGAATTTTGAATATATTTTTACAATTAAGATATTATCCTTTTGTAGAAAAAAAAAACTAAACAAATAAACAAATGTTCATGACCAAGATGATGTGCACAATATTAGTCCTTGCAGATAGATCTGACAGATTCCTACTCCACACCATTGTAAAGCGACAAAAAACATTCCCAGTTCAACTCTCAATTGCTGTAAAAAATATGGTACAAAGGTCTCATCTTGGCAGTTCAAATAAATGGCATTTAAATTATCATAAAACTATGAACACATCATTTAAAACTACAACTAACAGATCCCAATTAGCACCACCTCATGTTACCTTAGGTAAGGAAATTCAGTAACATTTCATACCAAGTAACATAAGCATATAAAGTGTGTTTCTTTTTGTTACAGACATGAAACAGTCAGCATCTCCTCTCATTCTCACTTTTGCATGAACCCTCCGACTGTGTCACTGGGATCTGATTGGACGATACAGTGGTTTTGCAGACAGTAAGCTGCTGGCTTTTAGTTTACTTACAAGAATAACATGTTGTTTTGGGCCAGCTGGCTTATATTATGGATTTTTAAAAACAAATTTTTATGGACAATGAAAATCTTTAGAACAATTCCACACACACACTACCTTCCAAGAACAAATGGGACAGAATTTAAATACTTGTCGAAGAGCAGTTGTTATATTTAGGGGTTTTACTTTGCAGAAAACTGTAACCAGTTGGAATCTAGTTTCTCCTAGGAGTTCAGCCATTCCTGGACAGTGCGTTTTTTTATTTAGGCTTCTAAATTCCTTTTCAAAGTGCAACGAGACAAATTCTTAATAGGCTGTTTCAAAAAAAGTTTCAATAATCACGTTTCTCAAAGTCTTACCATTTAATGTGGGCTAGATGGAAACAGGGCCCCAGCAAAGATAGTTTTAGGGTTAAATATCACTTTTTTAAAAAGTAAATATAAATAATATGTTATGATGCAATAGTACCCGTTGTATATATTACTTTTTCAAAATGTTTTATTCCAGTTATATTAAATTCCTTGGTCCCACTATATTAAATGGGCAACAATTACCAGTAATTACATAGCATTAAATGAGGTAATTATCCCTTACACAGCAATAGCTGTTATTGACACATTAAGACTAGGGTTAACATAATACAATTAAATAGTATCGGATTACTTTGTACCATTTTATAACAATGGCAATTATTGGTAATTGGGCCTCGTTAATATAAAGAGTTATGTCACCTTTTTATTGATTTTGTAAAAAGCTCATGGGATTCATGTCTAATTCCAAAACAGACAGCTAATCAAGGAACAGTGTAACCTGGCTCCAGTGAACACACACCATCTGATCTCTCACCTCAAGTGCTTTCTTTTAAAAACACATACCCCTTAAATTATTGCTTTGTAAGTTACTTTGAAAGTTAAAAAAAAAAAACATGTTTAACAATGTTTTATAGGACCAAAAGTTTACAAATTAATAAATGCATTAAAAATATATAAAATACAAAACAATAAATCAGCAAATACAATACTGGTAGGGCGGGGTAAATAGGCAGCAATACTAAAGAACAATTTAAAAAGTAGATTTCATTTTGTCTGTTTGTTTTTTCCTAATAAAATTCCAAAATGGCATGTTAAACATATACAAAGAAGCCCAGAGGATGACGACGGAGTATCATAGATGTGGAGGCCTGTACCGGTGCTGAGCTGCAGAGAGGTGGAGGACAGGGTGAGGGGGTCTACTCCAGCTTCTGTTGTAGTTTCTTCTGGAAGCAGACCGGTAGAATGGACAGGACAGCCAGGATCCCCAGGACAAAGAGAGAGTTCCAGGACACAGCCTCCCCAGCAGTGGTCAGCTTGTACAGAGTCGTGCCAGCATTAATAGCCACAAACGATGGAGGAGCTACCCCTGAGAGAGAGAGAGAGAGAGAGAGAGAGAGACTTGTGTTAGCCAGCAGTCTATACATCAATGATCCCTGACTCCCATCAGTTACTGGGCATCTCCAACAGTCCACCAAAACAAAACATGTAGTCTGTAGGCCTTATTTAAAGTCAGAACCAGAACAGTCATGTGGACCAGAAATGGTTGCATTTAAAAAAAAAATCTTTAAATCATCTTCATTTTCATGGCGAATTAGTACATGCCAAAGTGTTTTTGTTTTGTTTGTTCTGGTTAAACTCTATTATTATACTGTTTATGTGTTTTAACACTTGTCATAGTACAGTACAAGGTCTCCAATGTCTAGGGAAACTCCTTTATTTACTAGGGACCATTGATTTAATTCATTTACAAAGATAAATGTAGACTATTCATCCATAACTTCAAAAAGTAAAAGGATAAGAATCGATGTGATGAAGGCACAATCCAAAACATTTGTCTAGTTGAGTTTCATTCAACTTCCTCATGCATAACTTGGCCAGAAGGTGGTGCTGTGGCTTAAATGAAGTGCAGCTGGTTAGTGAGAGTGAGCCGTGGGGCAATTCACCCAGACTGACCATGCAGTTAGCATGCAAACTCTTACCAAAGAAGGTCCCTATGAAGAAAACCCCCAGAGGTACGTTGATCACTGGGGCGGTTATGTTAATAAACCAGTTGGGCAGGAAAGGGGTTATTCTCAGGAAGACGATGTAATTAATAAGGTGACCTCTGTGCTTATCAACCTGCAATCCAAAAATGAAAATGTTTGTAATTCGTCCCAGGAGGCTGAACACACAGATTAAGGTTATCTTGGTAATAGACAGTTTCACTGTATCAATTAGTGTTTTGGTCTCAAAAAGACATTTCTCAATGTAAAACAATGAAGCCATTGGATTCATATCTCCAGAAGTGCCCTTGTTAACCCTGTTTCAGCTGACTCATGTAATTCTGAGACAGTGTGGTCAACAGGATTTGAAAGCAGGATTTCCTGGATTCCTGTCCTTATCTCTAGTCACAGTAAATCGCTCAATAAAATTGTTGCAAATTGCCCATGTGGAAAAACGATGTGTTTTGCATATGCATGAATATACAGAGAGATAGACAGTGTATTAAATTGCTATGTATCATATCATGTATATTTAAAGGAAGGTAATACATATACTGAATGCACACAGGTGTAAAATATATTAATATGGGTTATATATCCTCTCATACATAAGGCACATCTACCTGTCCCTAAGTTTCTTATGTACATCTTCAGCATCAAAATAAAAAAAAAAAAATATACGAAGTGGAGAAAAAAACAAAACAAAACAGGATCGTGTGGGTTACCTGCTGGGACCATTTCACTGCCTTTTCTGTTAAATATTTGTAGACCACGGGCCTTCCAACTAGATATGACAACATGTAGCAGAAGGAGGCTCCGAGGCCTGAGCACTGCAAACACAAGAGCAACAACAAGAGTAAGGAAAAGGAATACGGAGCAGGGTGACACACACGGACAAGGGCCTGCATCACCCCTGGGGCTTTATTCCATTAGCGACGTCTCCACACTGCTCCTCATTCGGGATGCTCTGCTGGAGCCTCTCTCCAACGAGGGAGCAGTGAACAAAGACAGGGCCCCTCCCCCACTCCCCCACGCTGACCCTGCAGAATAACAAGCATGGGATTGACGGGAATCGGGATAGTAACAAGTGTGTGTGAACCTAGACACACTACATTTTTTATTTACAGGATGCTTTCCATTAATGTAGCATCTTGTTACGCCCTTGATAGAATACAGCAAATGTTTAAACTGTATAATAAAAATGTAAAAGCAAGTCTTAGATCCTCATCTTCATTCATCTACTGCGGATATGTATTCTCCATTGAATGTCCAGAAATACAATGTCTAGGTGGGAAATTTATGAATAAAAAGACAACATTGTATTTTACACACTGTTGACTTTATTTATTTATTTAAAATCAAGTCCTTAAAATAGACCCACATATTTTATAATTTGTTCAACATTAACCTTATATATCTAGAATCTAGATCATTATATTTCTGTTACTGACTTTATAGACATTCAAAGGTTACACGATACAGTTTTGGGTTTGGGTTGTGTTAAATGCCTAAATCACTTTGAAAGATATTATGATATAATGGGAGAAGAAATAGAAATACACTGGGAACATTCTGCGAGAGTGTTTAGACATGAAACCCTTTTTGGCACCAATAAGCATTAACAGCAGTGCCTTCTTCATTCCACTCACCAGACAGACTAGAAACAGCGCCAGTGGGAATGGGTAGAGATACCCAGACAGGATGCTCAGGAAGATGGATCCAGGGATGGCAAACGTCTGCAGACTGCAGCAGCAAAGTTAAGGACTATAGAAGCGACCAAGCACGCTGCAGCACAGACGTACTGCCTTGCGATCTTAAAACTCCAGTGACTTACATGTCATTTGATAGGCAGGTATTGAGGGGAGATGCCATCTTATGCACAAAAACAGTGTTTTAATCTCATTAGTTTTCAGCATAGGTCACAGTTCACCAATTTGTATGCAGTTTGTGATTGGACCTTTCAACTCAATTCTTTTTTCACATCAACAAACCAGGAAACCGATCATCATTCCTGGCAGGGACCATTTTAATACCAGACCTGGTCTGTCGGCATCCATGTTGTGCAACAACATTATAAATAAATATAAAAAAAATAGCAAGAACCAACTTAGTTCCATGTAAGGCATTGATAACGATGTTCTCCTTCTTGCATCAACACTAAAAGTGTTTTATTCCTTCCCGAGAGAACAGAGGCCGCTTTTACTTTTGTTTGTAAATTGTAAAACATTTTGCAATACTTTTGGCAAGTATGGGCAGCATTATAAACCTCATCCACATCTACACACACACACACACACACACAATCACAAAAGAACAAGCTTAACCAGAAGGCATAATGAACACCAGACATATGGAATTCCAAAACCACAACTCACTGAACTCTTTACCAAGTCAAACAAACATGTTTAAACTTCCATCTAACCCCTCCCCCCGTCCTGTCCCACCCACAGTGAAAGACACTTCTGTCCAACAAGAGGTGTAAAGCTTGGGGTCACCCCATTTGAATAGAAAGTTTCGGTTGCATCCTTTAAAAAAAATCTCAATAGGCATTATCACCTCCTGGTCAACATACAATAGAAGTCATACAAACAAGATTCTTTTCTCCATTGAACAGACAAGAAACTATTCTACAAAACACAATGGCCGCCTGACACAACGGTAACAAATGAACAGCTTTGTTTCAAGCTTCACTCCTTTCACACTTCAAGTCCCTCAGTGTTACCAGAGTCGACTCGGAAGCTGAACAGGTAGGTCATTGTTGGCAGAGAAGACGAATGGGCATTATTTAAACAAAAGCACGGATGGTAAATACAATTACCCGCTTGGCAAAGCCGTTTCCATTCAAACCACAGGCAAATTATCTGAGTATGCGGGATCTGTCCAGGAGGGCAGACTGTTTTAGACAAGGGTTAACTTTTTCAACACTAAGTAACAACTGAAATTAAACAGAAATAGACAAATACATGTTCAGCATACACAAGACTAGCAATTTGCAGTTTTAAATTGAGTTATCTTTCAAAAACTCTATACAGGTCTGCAGTGTTGACACACATAAGGAAACATAAAACCCAGTCACTATAAAACTGAATGTATTGGTAGTTACATGAGTCACACCTGACATGTAGTTTACAGAATGAAAAAAAAGTAACTTTATTATGAGGTTTGAATTTTGGCAACACAATGAAGCTTCCTCTGCCCAGCTTTCCGCTTCCTTCTGTTCAAACAGATAAGCCCTGACAAAGTGCAATAATGTGACCACCAGGTGGTGCTCACAAGCTTTTCAGGAAAGCCCAGAAGAGGTTTTTAACTTCACAGGAGAAAATCAAACCGGAAAAACTGGTTTAATCTTTAATCACCAATAAAAATTTCAGACAGGCAATTTAAACAATCCATATCCTTTTTATATACAAAAAGGCTACTCGGTAAGCCTTTCTCAGCTATTTGCTAAGTGGACTAATTTTTACAGCCTGAAAAACATTGGAAACAATTAAATGTTGCTAGTTGTATTTTACCAGAAGCACCTTAATTAACTAACTATGTCAGAGAAGTTTTCAGATGCTAAATAATGTCACAAGTTTTAACTGCTATAAAATACTCAAACCTAAATATCCTGTAAACCGAGTGAAGCGATATTGAGAGAAAAGACAAAGTCTTTCAGAGATGTTTGCCGAGTTTCACAAAACAAACAGTCAGTGTGGACTGCATAAACACTGTGAGACAACCCAATCTCTTACTCGGAAATAGCTTACTGATTGAATAGATTGCATTGTGTCAGCTGCAACTGTAAACACACCTGAATACAGTTCAGCACAGAAAGCAGGCACCAAAACTCAACTGTAATCACAAGAAAACCCTTTAAAACAAGTGTAAAACATTCACAGGACTTCAGCAAATCTCCAGAAAGAGCAACATCTTAAGGTTTTAACTTTTAAGTTTGTTTTTTACAGCTCCCCCAAAGCTTTAAATATTCTCTAGAGTGAAGTGCAGAAAAAACAAATCCCTGAAAATACCATGGGGTTTGCATCCGGTTTGTCTTTATTTAAAAATGGAACAAAACTCACTGGAGAATCCTAATTCCTGTTTCTGATGTGTCCTTTTCAAACCCCCTCCCTTCATCCCCCACCTTAGCTGCCTGAGAATCACCTTGACTAGCTTCAGTGATGGTTTGTTTAACATTCTCTAAGAACACGTTTGTGGGTTCAGATGAATGGGTCATTCAGGCAGACCCACTGAATTCCACAGCGAACTCAATGACAGCCAGCCCAGTTTCTTCCCCCGAAAAAAGCAGGCTTATCTGGACTTAAAAAAACACAAAGCTCCACCTTTGAATACCAACACAGGGTGTCCGCTTGTTAGATCCATTTTCTTTAGGTGCTTAAAATAATTATTTTTTATTTTGTTACTGCGGTAATACATTCTTCAGTATGGACAGTTTCAATCCCCTAAAATCTGTTAAATATTTCACAGGTACAGTAAACCAACAGACACACACACACGCACACATGCAAACCGCCTATTTTTAACCCTTTATTTCTTTTTAATATAATTGTCAAGTCAAAACAGCAATTTAACCTGCCAAAGTGCCCATCTAGCAAAGCCTAAATAGAACATTTTCAGAAATATGGTTTTCCTGCTTTTAGCAATGTTAGATAATAAATCTATAACCCCGCTGTTGGACTTTTTTTTCCTTCCCACTGTTGTTGGCATTACATTACTTTGTGTTCCCCTCGTCTTCCTGTGCAGACACATTGCAACAGTCATTTCAACAGTGCCATTATGCTCACATACTTGCATAGCCTACCACATTTGAGTCTGTTCAAAGGACAGGTGTGCAATTACAGCAGCATAATGACCATCTTTATGGGTGAATACTGTAAAACTGCAACTATGTACACAAATACACTGCTAAAACATCAAGGTTGTAAAGCATGTAATGGTGGGAATACAGCACTAGCTTTTTTCTAATTTGGACTTGATTTTTACATTTCTTTTCAATGATCAGTATTTCACACACACCGTGTGGTTTACCCACAGCAGCAACACAGAATGGCCCTTTATTTCTGTTGTGCAAATAAACAACTGATCTGAAGGAAATTTTTTTTTTTTTTTTTTAAATGGCCCTTTATTTTCAAGGTTGCTATGGCTACAGATGATCTTAGATCTGATGATCTTGAGATACATAGTGTGGTGTGCACTCAGGGTTATGTAATACAACTTCAGCAACAAAGCATTCACAAACGAGAGGTAGCAAATAGCAAATGGTTGCTATGGAACACTGTCAAGGATCACTCTTATAAACACCTCTGGAATCATAGAATTTTTTTCTTTTTAAAAGAGCTGTTCCAGTATGTAGCTTATATCTTAATAATATACATATACCCCCAACTGCTATTCAGTTTCTGGTACACTATGATAGACAGTATTATTCTGAAACATTACTATTCCAATGGGTTTACAACACTACTTCCTGATCACATTGGCAAATCCTAACTTGGACTTTTAAAGTGCAATATAAATATTGCTTATTATTACACAGAGAAGAAAAAAACTTTTGTATTCAGGTACATTTCTAAAATAATTCTTATCATTAATTTGTTTCTGTTGTACCATAAACCACGTTTTACTTTCTTTTACGATTCAGTATTGATGAACCTCTTAAATTCAGTTCTGGTTGAATGGATGTTTTGTAGAATTTAGGGACGAGATTATCAAAGCCCAAAGGGGCACTGAAATCCCCTCCAGATAAGAACGAATCAGTAACTCCACAAACCGCTGGAAATCACTAAAGAACAAAGACTTCAGCCCCTCCCTCCCCCAAACAGTCCCCGGCTATTTTTAAATCACTTCTCCTCCTCCCCCCCCCTATTCATCATTGTCTTGAGGCCATTAAGCAACACCACACCCCACCACCAAAACATCATTCAGCATGTCAGGCAACAAAGTCGAAAACAAATTTGAAATCAACCTCTTTGCTGTCTTTTGCTTTTGCTTTTGCTTTCAATTACAATAAACTACAGATTGATATTAAACAGACTTTCACGCCCCTCACCATTTCCCATAAAAAACCTGACAAACTAAGATTTTTTTATGCTCGGAAATTTCCACCATAAGGGCCAAGCGAGACAAGGGAATGGCACACACTAGTCAAACGCAAACAGGTTTGCTGTGCCAGTATCTTATGATTCTGAATGGTTGTTGATTTTATAACTAGTTTCCACTTTTGTTAAGCCCTAATAAAACTTGTGAAAGCTACTTGTAAAAGCACAGAGAAGTTTAGCAATTGCAGCAGGTAGGAACATTTTCAGCCACCTCTGTAACTGGGCTCACTCATTAAAATGCCTTCCCATGGGTTCTGGAAATATAAAATTAGGAATACCACCTCTCTGTCTATGAAAGTAAAATAAGACTGCCACCCCCACTGAATTTACCATGCGCAAGGTTAGTACTGACTTTACTTTCATACTGCCATCTAATCCCATGTATATCATATTACTATCGATACAACAGCCACACTGAAAACACAACTTGTTTTGCATATTTTGAAAGTACTTAAGTGGAGGTCCTTTTCAACATCAGTCATAACAGCAAGGTTTAGTTTTTATTCCCAGCTCTCTAGGCAGCGCATCATCAAAACTAGACAACAGCAGCAGCGACAAGCCCTTCAGTGTGAATAGCGGCTATGTGTACACTTGTGTCCATATTAATGGATTGGTGTGGGCTGTTCCACATTCCTACACACCCCCAGACAGGCGGAGGAGAGCCGGGTGTCCAGTTCCAGTAGGCCACAGATCAACCACTTGTGTTTCTCTGAACACAGAGGCACAGTACAGAGTACCTAAACTAGCCTTTCTATTACACTGGGTAAGAGTAGTGTTTTTGAGTAACCCTTTTAACAAAACGAGGAAAAACATTATAACATTATATTATATATATATATATATATATAATGTATATATATATATATATATATATATATATATATATATATATATATATATATATATATATATATATATATTTCATTCATTCATTTCCACAAAAGGATACAAGATGTAGGTAGTGAAGTAGGCCACCAGTACTTGTGTGTAGTAGGTGTCTTTGTATTTGGAGAGCACGGTCCCCAGGGCCTTGGCATCCTCCATATCTTTAGGGATCTTCATCTTCTCTTTCTCATCACTGCGGAAAGAGCAAAGGGAACTCACCACTGTGAACAGCATCCGCACAATCAGACAAAGCACTGAGCAAATACAGCAAGCCTGGCCAGTCAACAGCAGCTAACCACCATCAACAGAGCTCCTATCTGTTCAGTTTGCAATTAGACTACACTATTTGGAGTGGGCAGTCAGAAAGTGTTCTAAATGATTGACATTCATTTGAGTCTTGACACCAGAGCTGGCAAGTCTAATACTACTAGCAACTGCATAGTAGTAGTCAAGTTGCCACTAGACTTTTAAACAAGAGGGTGTTGCAGAATGCATCATCATACACATTTCAGTATGTAGAACTGGATATACATTAACTGTACAGTAACTTACTTGTTTAACTCAGGGAAATTTCGGTACACCAGATACATGACTGAAGCAGCAGACAAGAAAATGGACAACAAAATCAGGAGAGACATGCGGGCTGATCCGCCTTCCAAATGGACATTTCCTGAAGAGAGGTGGAGTTTGTTCCATTAGGACAGACAGTTAACAAAAAATACATTGCAATTACATGTGTTTACTTCAAGTTTTTAAAATTTGTAGGTGATTTTACAGAAACGTGGTTCTAAAGATTTAGGGATGATATGAAATGGTCTGGCAGGCTTCTGAAGTAAAACCTGTCTTTACACAAACATGAACTAACTTAACTTTCTGGTCATTGTGCGCAGACTGTGCAATAACTCTAGCGGTGTTTCATCATTGCTGTTTTGGTTACCCCTGGGAGCAATTAAAACATTTACTGGTTGTCAAATTACGTGAAATTATTTCTAAGCATGTTGTCTGAGTGATGCTTAACAAGCTTCTTCTGAGAATTCCCTGTACATAATAGTGTCATTTAAAATGGAAGCAATTCTAATCTATTCCTCTTGGAATGAGGGAAATAAAATTTGTAACAAAATGATCACTAACTTTATTTAATCATATATAACAATATATGCACACTGTATATGGGTTTTAGATACTGTGTCTTTTTAAACAGATTTCTGGGTCATTAGATACAAGTTTTTGTATGAATAGCATGCATGCTAATAAGCTTTACATGTCATTTGAATATCTGTAACAGCCCTATACTGAAGCTATGCCATAGTAAGTTAAGCATTTCTGCAGCTGTTTGTAATGTAATGAAATAGTTCCATTCAAATGAATTAAACATTTCTATATTCTGGCAATCTTTTCTAGTGGTTGTATTTTTTTTATTTTATTTTTTATTTTTATTTATTATTTATTTTTTTATTTTTTTATTTTTAACTACCTCCGCGGTACAATAAACTCAAGGGTGTCAAATATGGAAACGCGAAAAAGGTCTGCATCATTCACATGTACAGAGGACTTTTTCATCTGATTTCACAGACCCTGATCAGCGCAAATCCTGGACCACTAATGTTACTTTAGATAAGGAAGTTCAAGACTAGTGCTAATCTGGGTTTGTGAAACCAGACGTTAAAACTCAGAAGTTCAAAGCTCTCCATTGGCCTTATAAACATGCCTTCTCTTATGATGTAGGCATTAATCTGCCCTCTGCAACACTCCACATTTGTTGCAGGGGGACAGGTTAATTGGATGCACACTTGTGTGCCAGCTGAACTTTCACACAAAAATGTCAGAGCCATTTTGAGGCCAGTATCATGCATCTCCCAAGGAGTAGTCCACTTATTTTTCTAGATGCTTCATGGTATCAGAGTACAGGTCCCCATCATTATTAAGAATATCAATCATTGTAATGCTGACTAGTTTAGACAGCACAGCTAGTGGAAGACAATAAAAACAAAAACAGGGAATTTACTTTCTTAGGTGCGATTCCCTTTAAGCATCAGGATACATAAGCAATGCTAGTCTGTGCACGTAGTGAAATATTTTGTGAGCTGACCATTAAAATAAGCTGCACAAAGTTACCCAAAGTGACACATGGTGAAAAAAAAGAGGAGCAAGAAAAAGGGTTGTTCCATGCCAACTCAACCAGTGCCTGTCCGTTTCAGATTTTCCTGGTGGTTTTCACACGCTTAAAAAACTTCTTTCGACCTGTGACCTTGCAAAGGTCAACCTAAAGTGTGAAAGGTCCACACTTTAGGTTGACCTTTGCAAGGTCACAGGTCAAAGGGGACATTTAAAAAAAAGGCTATCATTTCTGAACTCAGCATGTCAGAAAACCCCCAGGTGATTTTTTTTTTTTAGGAAAGTCTGAGACAGACGGGCAACGAAATGTCCCTTTTCTGGTTGAGTTGGCGTGGAATGACCCAGAAGTAAAAAGCCCAGTAATGACCAGGACTTGTCTGTGCTGGTCAAAGCTGTTAGTTTTCAGGTCACGTGCAATTGCGGAAATTTTCAGCAGGGAGACCGTGAGAGATCAGTACAGTTCAGTTCCGGTAGCATTTTCACTGTACCTGATGGGAATGTCGACTAGTCATTATCATGTGACAGTAAATAATTTAGGAACTAACATTAGGCCTATAACCTTCTAGTAATATAATTTATGAGCCAGCATGGAAAAGCCCGTGTCAACATACTGTACACAGAATATCATTTTACCAGAAGTCATGCGAGACATTTAATAATGTGTGAACTAAACTGCTTCAGGACTATTTTCTTGTCCAAACTAAAACATTGTAAGCCTTTTATATTTTTTAAGCACTAGACACGAGTACATTAAACTATATCACTTTAGTACTGTATTTTGTGAATATATTGTACCTTTAGGTCTATTCCCATCATTGGTTTTTGTGCCTTCTCCCGTTAATGACTCTGCCACAAAAGAGTCCACCTCTCGTTTATCACTTCGATTCCTTGCCATTTTCATAGTAAAAAAAAAAATTCTGAATCGTAATATTACTCGTGTTTTCCAGATGTCCTTTACAGCCAGGTGTATGGATAAAAATGTAATGTACAGAGACCTTTCTCAAAAATCCAGTCAAGCCCTGTTCCTGATCAGAGACAGCTCTGTGACCTTTTACCTTTTACACCATCCGCAGTCTCTTCATTGAGCAATGCGAGAAGAATTGGGGCAAGAACGTCTCTTTCACGTTTAAATACAGTGCAGACTTTTCTTTAGCGCCCCCATAGGTTTCAAACTACACATAGCGCTTCGTTTAAGATTAAAAAGAGAAACAACATGAATACACGTTTTTTTTTTAAATAGTCATTATTAATATCTTGTAAATGTTCATCCTAAACAGTTAATATTTTTGTATAGGTCATCATAACCTGCAAAGTACCGGAACAGTTTTAGCGTTTTTGTAATAAATACTATTATTGCTTATACAAACTCGAAGGTCACCTTGTTTGTGTGTGTGAATGTCAGGGGTGTATTCAGTCATATGTGCTAGTATATCTTTGTATACAAAGAATATTGCTTTAACAAATAATTCTGATTTTGGAAATATAATATTGTAATACTTTTTTTAGTTTTATATCATATTAACTGTGCTCCCCTTTACAATAGCTCTACATGTTTAACTACATAACTATCGCAATATTACCTAGAATTTTCCAACAAAATACCGTTGAACTCCAATTCCCAGTATGTTTTGCGCGACTGGCGGAAGTTCCCTCACGAGAAATTGGCGCTGATCTATCCGGGTCCTGTGGTTGCTTCTTCCTTTCGCGCCGGTTGCTGGAGAACAGCGCGTCCATGTGCGCATCGATTTGGACTTCATAGTTAAAGGAATCTACCGAAACCGAGCCATAACCGAACCAGGACATGGATGCCAACAATCTGATCGAAGCCCTCCGGGGCACCATGGACCCGAATCTGCGGGAGGCCGCCGAGAGGCAGCTGAGTGAGGTAAGGGAGGTGCGCGCTGGGATAGCGGGCCTGAGCCGGATAGGAATGGCATGGAGTCCGCTTGAACACGGGTGCAGACATTCCGTGCTAAGGGATGGAGACAGCCGGGGACAACGAAACGCAATTATATTTATAGCCGTATTTCTAGTCCAGCGCCTGTATAATGCCAGATCACCATCCAACACTGTGACTCGATTAATAATCGTGCTTTCGGGAGAGCCTTGTGGTGCCTTTTTTAAATAAAAAAATTGTATCAAGTTGTTTCTTTGCGTGGCGTTAAGATTAAATACTATAGAACTAGTTATTTGAGGTGAAATTCAAAAGATTATTCGGTGAATGTTTTTGGCGTTGTTGTCATTTGTGGAAAGATAAGACGTGTTAAAACTTAAAGTGAAAACGAAATCCTATTTACGTGATCTAGCCTAAATGGTTGAATGTAGCTGTCTTAGTATGCGTACGTTTATTTTGTGAAATAAGTTGTTGTACTTGTTGGGTTAGCCTGGCTGAAGAGTGGCCTGCAGTTCATTTGAAATTGTTAACAACTAAATCCGTCGAGATCAAGACAAACTTAAGTTTTAGACCGTCATCTAAACCCGATTACGATACGGCGCTGTTTAAATCTCTCATTCTATTCTGATTGTGTAAAGTGTACTACGACTAGTGTTGACTGTGTGTTCTGTTTCATGTTTTATGAATTGAAAGGAAAAGCAAAAGATTGTTTTCTAGGCACTGCAGGCATTTCTCTGACAGCATGCTGATCCTGTGACATTTCATTACTGGCGGTGGGCAGGCAGCACAGAAGAATTGCCTAGCTAAGAGAGATTGTTTAAACAGACAGGAAGTCTGTTTATTAACAACAGGCTGCAGCAGTCATGTTTTGTGTATAGGCCTCGACGTGAACACGGTATCCTGGTAACCGGCTCCGCGGCATTCTGTAGCTACGTTACACCTTTCAATTGCAGCTAGTCCATAACCATTGGCATACTGTGTCAAGCAGATGTGCAATGTAAATAAGCGTTACATACTACGCGACTAACCGTTTCAGGAGTTAGGAATTTTCATATTTTGTAATGGTTAAAATAATTAGGATCTTTTTTTTTCACAGAGAATCTACTCTTGTTATACGTTTACGTACCATATAGGCCTTTTTGATTGCTATTATATCTATATAATGTAATAATAATAAAAAAACTTAACAGGGGTATATAAAATAAGGACAATACTATCTGATCACAGGAAGCTGATTAATGGTATGTGAGAACGTGGTTGACAGTGTTAATCTACTTAAACAGATTGCATGGATTATATCTGCGCAGTGATAGCTTGGTTATTGATGCTTAGATGGCAACCTTTAAGTATTTTAAAAAGATTCTTTCATAACAGTGGGTTGCGACTTTAAAGAGGTAATTGCCTTGCTGATGATGAAATCCAAACATTTTTGCATCTGTATCTAGAACTTCAGAGAGTTAAAATAATTGCTGACCCGGTTTATTCCTCCTATTATGATTTATCTTGGCCAGCAGATTCATACTACTTAAAGTTACATATTTTCTGATGAAATACAGTTTTTGAAAGTTCCCCCTGGTCTTGGTGTGAGGGGGTAATTGGGCAAAAGATGCAGAAAGCTGAAACAATGCCTCGATATCCCTGAGAGAGGTAAACTACATTAAGATCCTTTTGAAGCAATGTGCAAATTGATTGATGCAAGCAGAAAGTAATGAAGCATGTGTTTTTGCCAGAGGCTGGGCTGGATTCCAGGCTGGCTCCTGTAGACTGCAGTCCTGGCTTTGGGAAGATTCTTCAGCCCTGACACTTGCTCTGTGAAGGCTGTACCAGTGACGCTGCATTTCCAGGGCAGGAACAAGGCAATGTTCCTTTAATAGAAAACACCAGAACAGTTTTAATTGGGTTGTGCTGCCTGTGAAAGTATCAGTGATATTTATTGTCAAAGATTACTGGTAATGGACAGGCCGATCTGAGAACAAATGTAATTTACCCTGTGAAGTTAATTTACAATGCATGTCTAGTGCTGTATTTCAGACAAAACAAGCTGTACTGGAATCTGAGTTAGACTTGGCATGCTACCTCAAATGTGGCTATCCAGAAATGACTAATTGTCTGCACTGTGTTATCCTGCAAAGAACCCATTATGAGAGAACATTCTCAGTGCAGCGTCCCATAGCCTGCTGTTCACACTGTGCGAGAGACTGAAACTGAGCTGCTTCTGAACTTACTTCTTCATTAGAACTGGATTAGGAAGGGAAATATAATGTTTATTACTATCGTTGCCACACTCAAAACAGATTAGTCTGTAGGAGTTTATAGGGAAGTATTTCACAGGTTTGGACTGTGGAATGAAGTTCAGAACCACTCCCATAGTCCAGAACAAAAATAGTGAGTGTGGCATATGGTAGCAAGTCCTGTGGGAAGGGTTGTTTTATTTAAGCTTTTAAATGACCTCTCGGGAGAGGTATAAAAGTGATTTAAGTTGCCACACGGCTCTGTTTGTTTTAAAAGGTAAAAGCAGACGCATGGTGTCTCCTAAGACATGACCCGACTGTTTCAGCATTACAAACACATTCATATTAGCGAAAAATTAAACTTCAATTGCAAAGGTGTCAATCTTCACTCAGCATACATAACTAACTAACATCCAGGGTAAAAAAAAAAAGCGAGACAGAACGCCACTGCATTTTATCAGGAGGCAGGAAAACATTCCCTTGATTTACAGTAGAACTAGTTTTGAGATTTTAATCCAAATTTAGTGAGTTATAGACTGAAATTGACAAACTGTATGAGCTTCTTGCCTTGTGTGCATCACACTCAGTCCTGTTCTTTGTTGCCCACCCAAGTCATCACCAGATGACCGGTCTTAATCAGAATAGATGGTGTAAACTGTATTGTATTCAATCAGGGACCCAGTCACGGTCCTGCAGTGCCATTCCACTCCAGGTTTAACAGGTACAGTGAGATAATGGACTACTTCAGGGTCTGGATGGAGGCTTAACTGGTTCAATTAAACAATTCAGAACAGGGTTGGAACAAAGACCAGGACTGGACTTTATTAAATAGTATAAAAACATGTCCCATCTTAGATCATCTTCTAATTTGCCTCCTGTCGTCCAACACCTTGATAATTTTGATTTCTGCATTGCTAACGAGTTACTGATGTTTCTTTTGTGTTCCAGGGCCATAAACAGGTGAACTTTGTCTCCACTCTGCTTCAACTCACAATGTCCGAACAACTGGACCTTCCGGTGAGGCAAGCAGGTGAGTTGAGTTCACTGGGCTGGGCAACAGTGACCTAGGACCCGTCAATATTATTCATTAAAAACAGAAGCTTGCAGAACAATCGAGATGAAATTTGCTGGTAACCACCAATAATTCTTTTTTCTTGGCAAATGTGTTTGTAATGCCTGTCTGAATCACTTCATTACAAGTTAGATAGGAGAAGGTTTTGTTTAAGCACAATGCCATACTATTTTTTTAGTCCCGAATTTGTGATAAGACAACTTATTTAATTGCCTTAATGGGTGTCATGGGAAATTTTATCAAGAATTGTCTAATAAGTTATCTAACATTGTTTAATTTTTTTTTGCAAGAAAGACACTCTTTGAACATTGATTTAGAAATGTATTATTATGAGTATTAAATGTACAGCTTACTAAACTTAGTGAGTCTTGCGGAAACCAAACATGTTTTTGCCTTGTTTCCACTGCCAACCGTGGCCAGTCACGGCCATAAAAGGGGTGTTTCCATTGCTGGCCACAACAGTCCTGGCCGGCCATTGCGGTTTTTTCTGGCCTGCTTTGCTTTATCGTACCCGATGTGGCCAGACTGCTTACAAAGGAACTACGTCATTACATAGCAGGGAGGCCTGTGCTTGTATTGGAAGCTGACAGAGGAACAGTAAAACATGTAACCCTTTACAATGGCTGCCATTGAACAAAATTGTGGTGGCATGTTACTTACACACATTTATCAGCACAGGTTATGGTATTTGCTAACCCTGCACTGCTTTACATTTAGCAGTGTTACATTTCTAGGTTCTAAATGTTAAAGCGAACACACAAACGGACATAAAATAAAATAATAAACTTACCACACAGGCTTTGCGGCAGCAAATTAAATAATTATCGCTATCTTCCGATGCAGAGCTATCAGATTCACTTTCAATCGGTCTTCTTATTGGTTCGGAAAATTGGGTCTTAAGTGCTGTCTACAATTGTGTACAGCAGGAAAATAACAATAGCGCTGAAACATTTTCATTTGCAGCATCCATGGCTCGGGCAGCTTGTTTTTTTTCTTTTCTGAACTTCTACTACTACAGGTTTCTATAAACGCAGCCTAGTATTATTTCTGTAGTAAATGTAATACCTCACAAGCCTAGGTGTACAGTTCACTTTGTTGTAGTGCTCTGTGAATGAGGCTTGGTAACAGTAATAACTATCCAACATCAAGTCCAGGGTCTGTCTTCATCTTGACTGAGCCTGACAGATTTACGAAAGGACAGTCCTGTGCAAAGCAGCTTCAATGTTGATTGTTAAAATATCTATTCATCCATTTTTACAAATAACAAATGGTTTCCATCCAGCAGTGTGTGCATTCTTCACATTAACAGTTGGTGGAAGAGGAGAGTCTCTCTATCACCCCAGATCCTAATTATAATGTCATGATTCTTGAAACAGTACTTGAGAGAATCCTAGAAAAGCTTCTCATTGCAACCCCACAATGACTTGCACCCTCCCCTCTCTCTTCTTCACTATCTTACTTGTGTTCTGCTTTATCCTGACCTTTTTGAGTTCCTTGTTTGGCTGTATAACGGCTTCCATAGCAACTGAGTGTATCTTTCACTGGTGCCAGGAAATGTTTGCAGTGGCTGTGCCTGACCAGCTTTGCTGGGCAGTGTGTATGTGCCATCTGTTGAGGAATGTGCTAGGTAAAGCAGTTAGGCAGGGGCACAAGAGTAGAGGGCTGCTTCCTGGTTCAGGTTGGGGTCAAGTTCTGTTGTCACAGAAACAATTATTCATCATATTGGGAAAATAACAGGACCGATGGAAAATCTTTTAAAGCTGTGTATCCCCAAAACAAAATTAAATTTAAAATAATTGCACGTGCAATCTTACCAGGTTTTCTTTTTTACAGTGTGTCCCCGAAACACAAATATTTAATGATGGAAGCGTTGATGTTCAGGTATAAGCCAGGCTTGTTCACTGTTCAGAAAGAATCCCACTTTAGAGTTGCAGTTTTGCCCATTCACGATGATGTGATCTTATCAGAAATGGACTGATTGTCTCTTTGTTTGGGGTTTTTGCTTTGGAAGTGGATGATGGAGAGTGGACGAAGCTTTGTGATCTGACTTTCTGCCATGTAAGCAGTTTAAGTCTGGATTATTTTTGTCAAGTAGCACAGACGTCCATCTGTGTCAGCAGTCTACTGTCTGCTATTATGGTTTCACAGAGCAATTTATACCCTCTCCAAATTCAGTAGAACTCAGCTAAAGTACACCCACTGAAGTATGACCTGAGATTTAGCTCACACTTCTGCAAAGCAAAAAAGGGGATTGATTTTTACACACTGGAGTCTGTTTGTGGGTCCAGTGAGATTTTATACCTGACAACTGAACATTAACCAGATATATTTTTGCTATTGGTCCCTTTTGAATATCTGTAGATGGTGATTAATGTTAAAGAAAAAAGGAAGTAAAAGCATCATATCGATGCAGCAAATAGCAGACCAATTTAAAGGAAGCAATCTTGCTTACCCCCAGCTATTAAACTCACCAGTACTTTTTTGTTTTATAAGTTTGAATTGGAGCTCTGTCCATTTTTCAGAATATTTCTCTAGTTTGCAGTGGCTGTGCCTTTGCTGGGCAGTGTGTATATTTGCATTCCAGCTTTCTGTTGAGGGAACCTGCAAGGCAAAGCAGTCAGGCAGACTGTTTCCTGGTTCAGGTTGGGGTCAAGCTTTGTTGTCACAGAAATGAGTATTTATCATATTGAAGCAGTGTATCCCCAAAACCAAAAGTAAGTAAAAAAAATTAAAAAATAAATTGGTCCAGTAAATAGCAGACCATTTTAAAGGAAGCAAAATCTTGCTTGCCCCCAGCTGTTAAACTTAGTTTTGTGTTAACAGACAAGTTTCAATTGGAGCTCTGTCCATTTCAGAATGATGGGTGAAGCTGTGTGATTTTCTGGAGCTGGCATTGCAACAGTATGAGCAGCAGTTTCAAATCCCATGACTTTGAAGACTTTCTGCTCTGTCCTTTTAAACTGACTGTAACTGGAATGGTACAGCATGGTTTTCAGGAGTAATGATGCCATTACAGGCATGAGTTCTGAGAGATTACTCTCCTTCAAGTACAAATAGCTGGTATTTAATCCATATGCTCTGATCCTTTTAATCTTTAAGGGGTAATTTACTTGAAGAACATGGTTACCCAGTACTGGCATGAGGGTGAAGGCACAGGTGCTGGAGAGGTCCCTGGCTTTACCATCCCAGATGAGGACCGCCAGTGTATCCGTGACAACATTGTGGAGGCCATCATGCACTCACCTGAGCTCATAAGGTATCACTCCTGTGCAAACATACTAAAAATAAACCCTTTGTCTTCTGTGCGTACAATGTCAAGTGCTCCATGTTGTTTAATGGGTAACTTTACATTTTAAACATAACCCTTTTTCTTTATATAAAATCCCGTAAATGTTTAATTTTACTTGTGTGGGATACATAGTTCAGAAAGATAACATTGAAAACGTTGAATTTCCTAGTAAATCCCTCTTTCCCCTGGACGATGTAAAATAATAATGAACTAGAAGCTGAAATAGACAATTCTATAGTGTTTTATTATGCAGGGATGGAAACCATATTTATTTGATCTTTTCTTTATTCAGGGTGCAGCTCACTACCTGTATTCATCACATGATTAAGCATGATTACCCCACCAAATGGACTGCAATCGTGGATAAGATTGGATTTTATCTTCAATCAGACAACAGCGTTGGTTGGCTTGGAATTCTTCTGTGCCTCTACCAGCTGGTGAAAAACTATGAGTAAGGATATTCATTTTAATCTGCCTATGTGCCAGTAACACCTTATCACACTGACAAATTCAAGCTGTTTAAGACTTCTCAGGGTAGATACTATTCTGTGACTAATTCAGCTTTAGTGTTGTGCTCAAGTAAATAGAAAATTGCCAGGTTATAAAATTATATTTTGTCAGTAGGTCTTTTCTCAATGCCTGCGCTGTACAAATTCTTAAGGCACATTTGGACAAGCTTTACTCCTTGATCAATATAGCACCATTTTTTATTCTGTTTTACTTCAGGTCAGGAGCTTTAAAAGTGTGTACCTCCTTTACAGTCCTTCTGACACAGTAGTAATATTTCTGCTGTTATATTTTTCGTATCTCTAGGTACAAAAAGCCAGATGAGCGCAGCCCTTTGATTGCCGCAATGCAGCATTTCCTCCCCATGCTTAAAGATCGCTTCATCCAGCTTCTTCCAGACCCCTCTAATCAGTCTGTGCTGATCCAGAAACAGATCTTCAAGATTATCTACGCACTTGTGCAGGTACAAAGTACAATTTAAACAAATGTTGAGGTCCACTCTGCCATATTGTGGCCTGCAATTATACTGTTTTACCATATACAAACAGGTTAAATATGTGGGACTTTCCTATGCAAGAGGAAAGTCTATAGCAGATAATGTAGGCAGATGCTACGATTTTTTCAATGAAGAATCCAGACTGGTTTCTAGTGCATTAAAGTGGCCTATGGAGAAACCTCATACCACTCTTCATTGTCACTGCAGTAGGTGGGGTCTTCAGATCAATTTTTAAGGCAGATGAAAAATGTATGTATCAGTTGATGCGGTTGTGGGACGGATCTGGCTGGCTGTCTTTTTCCTTAGTGAGTCAGTTTTACTTCCTCTAATTATGCTTTGCGTTGAACACAAAAAAAAAGCTAAAGGGATACTCTGATATGGTGGTTATCAGACCAGAGCACTGTATAGACAGGTACCTGTCTGTCAGCATTGAGACATTGTCTGGGATGAACATCTGTTTGCCTGCGTCAGGCCATGCATCTGTTCTCTCCTGCAGCGCTTCACTGTCACCTTTAGAATTACTGAACTAAGGAAGATATTTCTTCTGCATAGCCAGGTGGTTTTGTGTACTGAATACTGCAGTGTTTATCGATATCATGTCAAATGTTTCTATTTTTTTGTGTGGTTTCCTTATCTGAGAATAGAGTCCCTGTCTTTTGGGAGGAGTTTGAAGATTTTGTTTGTAATATAACCATAGACCAGTATAATAAAAGCTAGTGTGCAGGCTTTATTTTCTGTGCCTTGATCATCTGATGGAGCCAGTTATTCATTTGATACCACCTGTGATGTGACCATTTATACATAATTTATAAGAATAAATCCATTACTATAGCTTTAAATGTATGCAAAAATCAAGTTTGAAAGTAAGACTTTTTTAAAGGAGCTCTTGAAACAGATTTACTTGTCTGTCCTTGCTGTGTCCTTTAAATGGGCTGTGCTCTTGCAGTACAACCTCCCCATGGAGCTCATCAACCAGCAGAACCTGACCGAGTGGATGGAGATCCTGAAGACTGTGGTGGACAGAGATGTGCCTGCGGTGAGTAAAGTTTGCAGAAACAGTAGTTTGCATGTCTACTTTTTGTTTGCAGTGATGATGGGGCTTTTCTTTTCTGTTCTTCGTGGATGCTTTGCAGATAGATTCTGCTCCTTCAGAGGAGAGAGGCTGGTATTTGCCTGCTGCTAACACCTGGAATGGACATACTATTTGCCTTTAACTGATTTCTTATTTGTCAGTGTCTTTCTGTGCTTTCTTTCAGGGTGATTACTTTTCCCCAGGTGTCTGCTGATGGCTTTGCTTCATATATATATATTTTTTTAACCCAACAGGAAACACTGCAGGTGGATGAGGATGACAGACCTGAGCTGCCCTGGTGGAAATGTAAAAAATGGGCCCTGCACATCTTAGCTCGGCTTTTCGAAAGGTAGGGCAGTTTACACGTTATTTATTTTCTAAAGTTGATTCTTCTAATGTGAATGTAACGTTTTAACTTTTGTCCTGTACTAGGTATGGAAGCCCAGGCAATGTTTCTAAGGATTACACAGAGTTTGCTGAATTGTTCCTCAAGGGATATGCTGTTTCTGCTCAACAGGTGACTTGTTGTGTTATTCAATTTAATCTGTCTATGTGCCGGTAAGTGGCTTTTATCATTTAAAAGTAAAAATGAATATGTGAACTTTGATTTTGGTTTCCAACAGGTTTTATTGAAGGTCTTGTATCAGTACAAAGAAAAGCACTATGTAGCTCCCAGGGTACTCCAGCAGACCCTCAACTATATCAACCAGGGGGTTGCACATGCACTTACATGGAAGAACCTGAAGCCTCATATCCAGGTATGCTAAAATCTGACGTGTTATCGTTTATCCTTTATCCCAAAGTATACTAAACAACCACCAAGATTGTGCAATGAATAGACTGATGAGCCTTTATAAGTCATGACCTATTTTTTAATTTTTTTATTTCGTAACACCAACGTAGAGTTCCAAACTCAGTTGTTACACAGTAAGAACAGTTGCAAGAGCTGTTTGGTAAACTTAATTGTGGTTATCTTAGCGACTTGGCAAGGATTTCACAACAGATTAATCAGTTGCATTCTAAATCAACCATGCAGAGTAAGAACACTGCTGTATATGAACCATTCCCTAAAATAGATTCAAACCCACTAATAAGATTAACCCCAATTGGCTTGAGAGCCCAAATTAATCACTTGAGCTGTTACTAATTATCTCAAGTAATGCTTTAACAGACTGATCCAAGGCGGTACATAACCGTTATTTCCTCAAGTATTACGCTGATCCTGAACTTATTACAACTGCAATATTAATCCCTAATTACTGTAATAAACGCCACAGCTAATGTATATTATATAATATCTTGCGTCAGTCTTGTACTTGATATCCTGGAGGGGTGATTACAGTATAACTGGCTGCAGGCTGCCTGTGTGCTTAGTTTTGCTGTTTATCTGCGTCTTGTAGTCTGACAGCAGCGCTCACAATGCCGGCAGCCAAAGAGAAACCTGAGGTCTTAGTACTGGTCTAGTGAAGTCTCTGACAATCTTCCAGCCTCCAAATTCTCAGACGTTTAAAATAATAACGCTAGGTAGCTGCCCCAACTAAAATGTGTTTGTTTTACTAACGTGTGTGTGCACGTGTGTTACAGGGAATCATTCAGGACGTGGTTTTCCCACTGATGTGCTACACAGACACCGATGAGGAGCTCTGGCAGGAAGATCCATATGAATACATCCGCATGAAGTTCGGTAGGAACAGCCACTAGATATAACTAGCAGTTTAAGGTTGTAAGGTTCTGTAGACTCCTATTGGTATGTCCAAATAATAAATGTGTGTAAATATTTTAACTAGATGTTTTTGAAGACTTCATCTCTCCAACAACTGCTGCGCAGACCCTACTGTTTACTGCATGTAGTAAGAGAAAAGAGGTAAGGTTTTTTTTTTGGGGAAGGCTTGTGACTAGTAGAGAAACCTTTTGTGTGTGTTTGTTTATTAATGGTTTGCTGTTGATTAGTATATACAGCAACACCTGAATTAACAGGTAACTAGAGAGACCAGGTATTTGTGACTGTATCAAGCTGTAAAGAAGAAAATTGTTCAGGGATTTACTGACTGAAATAGATAAGGTTGTTTCTTCTCTGGGCACATTTCCACTGTAACAGAAGAGCTGTGTCAAGGAGCTGTATTCCAGGAATTCTACTTTTAGATTTGCATGTGGGCTGACACATGCATGGCCCTGAAACAAACTCATGGTCTCTCAATTGCAGATATTCCTGTTTTCCATGCGTTTTACTTTTGCTTTTCCCAGACAATTAAACAGGAGGTGGTATTGCTGAGACCTGCATCTCTTTTCTTTGTCTTTCCATGTGTAAAGCGCTCTATTGCTAGCTGCAGGCTGCCTGTGTGCTTGGTGATGGTTCATGTTAGTGTTGGTTTGTCTTCGTGTTGCAGTCTGACAATGGTGCTCACACAATTCCTATAGCCAAAGAGAAACCTGAGATCCTAGTACTCGGGGTACTGAAGTCTATGACAATCTACTGCTGGCTAAAAGTAATGCAATAGGAAACAGGAATTTGCTGCCTCCTGAAGTTCTGCCCTTTAACTTTATTGCATTAGTATTTGGCACGGGAACTGCTTTGGAGATCAATAATAGTTGTTAAAGTGGTTTCTAATTTGTTTGGAATTACTGCTTGGGTGATAAAGGCAGAGCTAATATCAATGCATTTTCCTTTATAGGTTCTGCAGAAAACTATGGGCTACTGCTATCAGATCTTAACAGAACCCACTGCTGACCCACGCAAAAAGGATGGCGCTTTGCATATGATCGGATCCTTAGCTGAAGTTTTATTAAAGGTAAAAAAAGATTGTATAATAAATAAGAATTGCATCCACATATAAATTACGGGTCCACTGGGTGCAGATTCCCTAAAATGGTTAATAGAAATGTGAAGTGTGTTTTTTTTTTTTTTCTCCTCTCCTCCTTTAAATTGAAACTACTACCTCTGTTCAAAGTGTAGTATATTTAACGATGGCTTTTAATGCTAAAAACAGTTTAGAAATGAATCTGGTGAGCACTTGGTATACACAACTTGATTTACGTTAAGGATTTCAGAAGTGAACAAACCCTTTTCTTTTTCACCAAACAGAAAAAGATCTACAAAGATCAGATGGAGTTCATGCTGCAGAACCACGTGTTCCCTCTGTTCAGTAGTGAGCTGGGATACATGAGAGCGAGGGTAAGTGAGCGTTCAGGGGTCTGTGTCCTAACCACGTGAGAAACTTTTAGAGGATTTTGCTTTATGCAAACTTTATAAAACCATTTTGGGGATATAAATAGTAAAGGAAGTTTAATATGCTAATGTTAATACTAATCTTGCATTTAAGTCTTCTAATTTAGAAGCTTCAATTCCTGGAAATAAAGGATAAGTTAGCATACTAGCTGAGATAATTAAGAAGCACAAGGCACATAGTGTACCTAAGTCCTTAGTGGATTTTACCTACATGAGTACATTTGATGTGCCCCCTAGTTATATCTATTTTATGACAAGTGTTTTGGTCCTTTTATTTTAAGGTCCTGGAGTTAATTAAAATAAATCTGAGCAACTTGCCGGTACTTCAGACAAATCAGTAATTTGGCTCAGCAACAGGCTTCCATTGCTATGGCCCTTAATGACATGCGTTTAATTGTATTGAATCCTAATGGAAGCGAATAGCTGAGAGATTCCACTTATCATGTAATCTATTATAAAGAGCCCTCTCTTACCTTTCAATAAGTGAACCCTACAGCACGGCTCAGGGGCTCCACTGTTGCTGGCTACAGGCTGCCTGTGTGCTTGGTGATGGTCCATGTTTAGCGTTGCTGTTTGTTTGTGTTTTGCAATCGGACAGCAGCGCTCACACAATGCCAGTAGCCAAAGAGAAACCTGAGATCATAGTACTGGTCTAGTGAAGTCTCTGTGACAATCTACCACTGGCCAGCCTCCAAACTCTCAGACAGTAAACCTATCCTTAAGAAGGCCAACAGTATGTTTTCTGAAAAGTTTAAATGAGGCTTTTGATGCCTCTAGAGAGAATCTAGGTATTTGTTGCTATTTAATGTGCCTTATGGTTTTATTCCTGGTAAATGAAAAGCATTGGCATTTGTTGAATTTAATGAAGTTTATTCATGGTGAGCCTATCCTATCCTATGACTCGTTCTTCCAACATATATCACAGGCATAAAAATGTTCACTCCAATCTTGTATTTTATTTATTTATTTAAATAGTTTAGTAATTCCGATGTGTGAAGTGTTATTGACTCCCTCTGGCTTGTAATATGCATTGTCAGTTTCATCTGCCTTGCAAAATGCTAAGGTAAAACGCTTATGTCAAAGGAAAAGTAGTTGCAATTTTGAACAGTCTTGTCCAGCGACCTGCATCTGTATTTGTCTTATATTTTGTCACCTTTTGTCCCTGAGTGTTCACATGCTGCTTTAACTATTGATGATTTTCTTCTGATCTCTGACCTTTCAGGCCTGTTGGGTCCTTCACTATTTCTGTGAAGTGAAGTTCAAGATCGACCAGAATCTGCAGACAGCCCTGGAGCTGACGAGACGCTGCCTGATCGATGATAAAGAAATGCCTGTGAAAGTCGAGGCTGCTATAGCACTTCAGGTTCTCATCAGTAACCAGGAAAAAGGTACCGGTCTCTTACTGGTTTCAGCCTTTGCTTTACTAAAAACACCCATTTAAATTGCTGGGTGGATGGAGTGAGAAAACCATTACTTTATGAAAAGGTTGGCAAATGTACACATTGGCAAACACTCGTCTTTAAGTGCATTTAAGCAACAGAAGAGCTTTTAAATGTTCTCGGAAACGGTTCTCTGAATTTTCTTTTTTGATTAATTCATTGTCTATCTGAAACCACTTTAGTTTAAAGTAGATATTGTACAGAATTCAGTTTTCTGTATAAAAAGTGTAATCAACCAAATGGAAATGAGAGAGAAAAAGGTGGAATTGTCCTCCTGATTGTTCTGTGACTCGTTTACCAGCCAAGGAGTACATCACCCCCTTCATCAGGCCTGTGATGCAGGCACTCCTCCATATCGTCCGTGAGACGGAGAACGATGACCTCACCAACGTCATCCAAAAGATGATCTGTGAATACAGCGAGGAGGTCACGCCCATCGCAGTGGAGATGACCCAGCACCTGGTTAGTATCCAATCAGCAGCCGCTACCTCTCTTTTAAATAAAATATCCATTGCTCGTATAACTGGCTGCAGGCAGCCTGTGTGCATGGTGATGGTCCATGTTTAGTGTTTCTGTTCGTCTGCGTCTTGCAGACTGACAGCAGCGCTCACACAATGCCAGCAGCCAAAGAGAAACCTGAGATCATAGTACTGGTCTAGTGAAGTCGCTGTGACAATTTACCACTGGCCAGCCTCCAAATTCTCAGACAGTAAAATGTATAATTTAATAAACCCAAATGCTGGCTACTGCAATGATTTGGGAAAGATTGGCTGTTGTCTGGTTATAATACTACTATGAAATGTTTATAATGAACAAAATAACTACTTAATATCCCACAGTGAACACCAAACCTTTCAAATCTAATTTCTGTTGATTCAGTACGTGATCGGCCTTTACTTGCTTACAGCATGTACAGGTTAAATTGGGGAAGTGAATATTGAGTGGCAGCAATTGCAAAATAAAAACTGTTGTGCAATTTATGCTGTATCCCTTTAAACGATTTGATCATAAATGTAAACTGCTCTCCTGCGGGTGCTTTTGCGTTGGTCGCACACTCGCTTGCTGACCTCCCCCTGTGCCCTGCAGGCGATGACATTTAACCAGGTGATTCAGACGGGTCCTGACGAGGAAGGGGGTGATGACAAGGCAGTGACCGCCATGGGCATCCTGAACACCATCGACACACTGCTCAGTGTGGTGGAAGACCACAAAGAGGTGAGTGCTGCTGCCAGCTTGGAGAGAGGGATCTAAGCTGTAAACAGCAAAGGGCAAAACACAAAATAGGCCCTCTGGTTCATCTAAAATGTGATCCAATAATAGTTCACCTTCCCTTAGGTTGTGGCTGTGTGCCCAAAGTGTGTAGAGATAAGAAACTAGTCTTCAGTGGTCTGTACATCTAAGCACATTTACACTGGTTTACATTTACAAATTCTAATTTAACTTGTATTTTGTCTTACCTGGTTATTGATGGCATATCATCTGTGTCATGAAAATGTAGGGCATGAGAGTAGAAGCTGTAGCCCTTTATCTTTGCATTTGACCTGTTCTAAAGTTCTCAAAGAATTCATCATATTCTTTCAGAAATGTTTTTTTTGTCCCTCGGGGGTTAATGGTGGCCTAGTAACTAATGTATTTCTTTGTCAGAAGTCATATGTTCAACAAAACTTTATTTCAGATCACACAACAGCTAGAAGGAATCTGTCTTCAAGTGATTGGTACAGTTTTACAGCAACACGTTTTGGGTGAGTACCTTTCTTGGGCGAGCTATTCATCAATGGATGGGAGTGATGGGTATAATAGGCAGTCTGCAACTTTTGCAAAAAAAAAAAAAAAGCGATAAGCATAGCGGATTGGAAACACTGGAGACTGAAATAATACCGGGCTTACTGTCTTGATAGCAATACTGATTTTTGAAGTGTGCTGTGTTTCAGAGTTCTACGAGGAGATCCTGTCTCTGGCTCACAGTTTGACGTGTCAGCAGGTGTCACCACAGATGTGGCAGCTTTTACCACTCGTCTTTGAGGTCTTCCAGCAGGACGGCTTTGATTACTATACAGGTACTGTATCTCTTGAAGTGGTGCCTATAACTGCTTTAGAAACTAATAGAAAAGAAACAAGTTTGACTGTACTTTTAGGATGCCCAGTGCAGTGTTTCACCTTCCTGAAAATAGCAGTAGAACCTATTTTAGTGTGTAAAAAAAAGTTCACTTTACTTAACATTTAGAAATACTAACAAACTTTGTTCAATTCAATGACAAATGATAAGTCTTTCTCAATGGCTTTATTTCACAGATATGATGCCTCTCTTGCATAACTACATTACAGTTGATACTGACACACTTTTGTCTGATACCAAATATCTTGAAATGATCTACAGTATGTGCAAAAAGGTAAGGCTATTTTAAATGTGTTTTTGTGGGAGTCATTCATAATTTACACATGTTCTCCGTGTCTTGCTGGACACACTGGTTCCCAGTAAACCTTGTTAATGTTATTAAACAGAAAACAATACGGGTTTAAAACTTAAACTAAGAATATCCTCTTTATTCAGATCCTGACTGGTGATGCAGGGGAAGATGCTGAGTGTCATGCAGCTAAACTGTTAGAAGTAATCATTCTTCAGTGCAAAGGGCGTGGCATTGACCAGGTAGGCACTGACTGCTTATACAGCAGTTTTATGGCATGTATTTGATGGGGCTTCAGTTTGCAGTCATGTGTTCTGTATCCCTGAAGTCTGTTTCTTTTTCTTGCAGGTGGTTCCCCTCTTCGTGGAAGCGGCTCTGGAGAGGCTGACCAGGGAAGTGAAGACGAGTGAGTTGAGAACCATGTGCCTGCAGGTAGCCATCGCTGCTCTGTACTACAGCCCTCCTCTGCTGCTCACCACACTGGAGAACCTGCGGTTTCCCAACAACACCGAACCAATCACCAACCACTTCATCACCCAGTGGCTCAATGACGTTGACTGCTTCCTAGGGTAAGCCATCTACTGACAAACAACAATAACTACATTTCAGCTTCATCACTTCAGCAGGCCTGTCGGGGTGCATCTTTACCTATTTCACTACAGTAGTCTCCGGCTAAGAGAACACCCCTTGGGAAGCAAGCAAAATGTTCTCTTAGCCGAAGTGTTCTCTAAGACAGAGTTGACCACCAGACACAATATGAGTAAATAAACATTTATTACTTGTCATGACGCACGTGCATCACCATGTGAAATAAACAGAATAAGGGAAAAGCAATAGGCAAGTGTATGTTAATAAACTAACAGACAAACTAACGTTAATAAACTACCTGTCAAACTAAATTAACACCACACCCCTACACACGTTAAAAAATGCAGCAGCAGCTCTAGATTAATTATGAGTACATGTGTACAGGAGCAATATTCAAGACCTGCACAAAAACAGTGGCACGTTTCAGTGTTTGTTTACATGCCATTTTGTAGTGCTGAGGTGCACTCGTGGAAATCAGAATATTAAATATTAAATGACAGCGGTTCTAGAAAAATTTAATAAACCAATCAGTGTGCCTCAAGTCTCGTGATGACAAGTCTTACAGTTTGAAAAGTTTCGCTATCGGGTTACAAAAACAGTACTGTGTCAGTTGTGAACGAATCGCTAGCGATGCCAAAAAGGTGTTTTTTTAAGCGAAGTTCCTGTTCCTTTAGGCGGAACATTTACAATGGGGAAGAATCTGTTTCAACACAAGGGTGTTCTCGTAGCAGAAGTGTTCTTTTAGGAGGTGTTCCTATATGCAGAAACTACTGTATACATGATTTGGTGTTTAAGTGTCTTTAATACTGTTTTAAATTGCTGTTTTAGTCCTGTATGTATGGCTTCAGATGTGTATGTAGTTGACTCCTGTCGTGTGTTCCAGCCTCCACGACCGGAAGATGTGTGTGCTGGGCCTGTGTGCTCTGATGGACCTGGAACAGAGGCCGCAGGTGGTGAACCAGGTAGCCGGGCAGCTGCTGCCTGCCACCATCCTCCTGTTCAACGGGCTGAAGAGAGCCTACGCCTGCCGAGCCGAACACGAGAACGATGAGGATGATGACGAAGACGGAGAGGAAGATGAGGAAAACGGTGCGTGAGTGAGACCATACTCTTGCTAAATGGATAGTTTTATAGCATTTAAACTGAACCAATTTACACTGCTTAGGTGGGTTACATTTGGGTTGATAAGAATTATATGAAAAAAAAAATAAACAGCCTAGTCTTAAGTGGAAGGTTTCTTCTGCCCATTTTACAGCTTGGTTGAGTGACTGCCCAGGGGTTATGAAGTGGCTGAGCAGTCCTGTAACTGCAGGACCACACTGCTCCCTTGGTGTGTGTTTAGTAGCTCAGGGAGGTGTGGTGTATTGGAAGCAGAGTAAAGCTGACATGATTTTGTCTTTGGTCACAGAAGAACTGGGTAGTGATGAAGATGACATTGATGAGGAAGGTCAGGAGTATCTGGAGATGCTGGCGAAGCAGGCGGGTGAGGACGGGGATGATGAGGACTGGGAGGATGACGATGCAGAGGAGACGGCTCTCGAGGGCTACACCACTCTAGTGGACGACGAAGATAACCTTGTGGACGAGTATCAGATCTTCAAAGTCATCATGCAAAGTAAGCGCACTAAATGAATGCCATAGAAATGCAACAACACTGGCATGTATAGGAACCATTACATTACTTTCTTGCTAGTTTTGAATAATGTGTTTTTATTTTTGCTTTTTTTTTCCCACTGCAGTAAAAGCTTTTTTAAACATGGTCTTTTTTTCAAACCACTCTTGGACCATTAGAGGCATTGAATATAAAGGGACTGTAGAGTTTGGCTGTGGGACAAACTAAACAAAAGGCAAACTACAATAAACCTGCACAATGAATAACAAATAAAGTAGAAAGCAATGTTAATTTTGTTTGCTTCATCCTGTAGCTTTGATCAGAAGATAGCGGGCCAACCCACATTTTTCCCTTTAAGAGGCGCTGTGATCAAAATCTCATTGGATTTTTAATTGCTTTCCTTACCGCTCTCAATGCTGTAGTATCTTTTTGTCATTTTGTGGTTTAATCAAACAGTACCCATTTGAGAGTTTTGATTTTCATTTATATTTTATTTCAGATCTCCAGACTCGTGATCCAGGGTGGTACCAAGCTCTTACACAGGCTCTAAGTGAAGAACAAGGAAAACAGCTACAAGACATTGGGACTTTGGCAGATCAAAGACAGGCAGCCCATGGTAAAGTTATTACCTTGTTTCAGATGTAGTTTATTCGGTTTAAATATAACTGAACTGAATATGAAATATGTGCAGTCTTTGTTGTATGAAGGCCCTTGTCTTGGTTTGCATTGTGTATAATTGTGTACAAATCAACAGAATAAAATATTTAAACTACAATTGGGGTTTGATTTGTTTTTATTTCTTCAACTACATTCTTTCAAGGGTCTGATTTTTATAAATGTAATTACTGAGTTTTTGATTGGTTCAGAGTTTTAGTAATGCAATGCAGATGAAATTATAAGAGTTTTCTGTTTTTGATCCACTAAATCCTCTCTGTTCTTCCGTTTTCTTCCTTTTCAGAGTCTAAAATGATTGAAAAGCATGGAGGATATAAGTTTACGCTCGGTTGTGCCAAACAACTTCAATTTTGGAGGCAGTGCCCCAGGAATGAATTGAGGCATCACCCCATCCTTTTCTAACAATGACTGATTGTAGTGAAAAAGCTTGTGTTGTTCCCTCAATTAGTGGTTCCAGAACTGGTTCTTCTGACCCACTCTTCAATTTAAACCAACTTTATATGCTGTAATGAATTGGACATGGGGGGAGGGAGGAGGGGAGGGGAGGCGGGGCAGAAGATGTGGGATAGCAACCAATGTGACATGACTGGGAAAATAAACCAAGATCATCTTGAACCTCAAACTCAAGCTCCAAAACATTATATTATGGGAGTCCAAATTCTGGAGGGTGTGTCATGACAGCAGCTTTTTCTTCCACAGGAAACTAATGGGGGCAAGGAAATCCTTGACAACAGGACAATATTGAAATGTCCCACAAGTTTCACAGTATATGCTAGAAGGCCACTCTTTTAAATTACACCTGTGGCAGTAGTGTTTATTTGTCTAGATTTTGCATTAACAAATTCCCATATTTGTAATGTGTATATAAATCAAGGTACTGAAGGAAGTAGCCTTGCAGAATAACTTGAGGCATTTAAAGAAGGGTGTAATCGAGTGATATGGAGCATATTGGATACCTGTCATAGCACTAAGTGATGCCCGATACCTGTAAATTTACTAGCACTTTCATATTCAGGCCTCCTAGCCTTCTTTTATCAGATTACAAATTTGCTACATTAATTAGGGAGGATATAAAAATGACAAAAAATGAAGCTGCAAGTTCAGCTGGCAGGGAACTAGTATGATCTAGCGATGGCTGGTTGTCACATAAATGTGGTTGCTGTATTGAAAACATGGTGGCGTTTCCTTGCTGCTGAAAATGGCATTTCCAAAGCTCTTGGTGTTCAATTTGGGTGCAAGACATTGTGTTGTATGCACTGGAAATCATTGAAGCATGTAAAATTGGACTTCAGGCTCTTACCTGAGTTACATGAATCTCAAGTAATGGGTTGATGTGTGTATGGATGAACCATCTATATATGCAACAAAATATTAAACACAAATTGAGTTTCGTGTTGGGGAGTTGTAACTTATTAGTGTACGAGCTTGTAATGATTTACTGCACCATTTACATTGCGTGGAAACATTTTTAAATAGTGAGCAGAGGCCAGCTTCTGAAATTCAGTGTAAAAATATGAATTTAAACTTTTGGTAGGTTCATGAAACTAGCAAGTTGCATGTAGTTGCATAAAAGCACTCCAGGTTATACAAGTATATATTGGAATATATATATATATATATATATATATATATATATATATATATATATATATATATATATATATATATATATATAATTATAATTAGTAGATATGAAATGTTAAATAGAAAATATAGCATTGAGTTTGCCAGCTGCCACCAGGTTTTTTGTTTTGTTTTTTTCATTTCAAAATTCTGACAATTGAGTGGAAGTGTACAAACCCATTAAAGTGTCTGTTGTGGATTTTACGTGTCAGCTGGCAAAAAAAAAAAAATGAATAAAATAAGTTATTTTTTCCATTGTTTTCCTATTGACAGTTTACACAAGTTCCAAAGTGGGTGTTTCATTGACCAATTGTAATGGAATTACAAGGTTTACTTTAGGTTTGGTAACTCCTTATACTTCTAAGCTGTAGTGTCACTTAATGTATTGGACTTACTTGTCAACATTTCAAATGAGGTAAGTTGTTCCTCCAGGCTCGTATAAGAGCATTATTACACAGATGACAATCGCCTCACTGCAGAGCCTGTCTTATACCATTTCTGCTAAAGCAACAAGAGCTTGATGCAGAGGGAAAGTACCTGAGATAATGGACTGCTTCGTCTTGCCAAAGTGGTCCGTAAATGGTTACTTCCGGAATGGATGTGGGCAATTAGATGTGGAATGCACTGTATGCTTAATTACTTTTTATTGGTGATGTGTTCCCCCTTCCACTATTTCTGTTCTAGCTTCTGCTTTTGACAAAGCTGTCAGGTTACTTGTATGCCATTGGATAACTTTTTCTTTTTACAGTATATAAAATGTAAATTGGTTAGTGGCCTCTTTGTCGTTCTGACATTTATGATGGGTAAATGTCAAACTTGGCTAAAGTACCTTTTTTTTTGTTTCAGGTTAGTATGTTAAATGTAGCTGCTTTTAAAGTGGGTTTTACATTTTGGTATGTTTTCTGGCTGAGTTGCAGTTTGTATTTGACGAGTCAACCTGATAACCTCTCTGGAGTCTGCACTTCTTTGATATTGAACTAGTGGAAGCCATCTAACTTTATTTAAAAATCCCCAGCAACCAGCCTTCACTCCACTGAGCAGAGACAGAGAAGCCTGGACTAAAGGTTTCTATTTATTTATTTATTTAGTATTATTATTTATTTCTTAGCAGAAGCCCTTATCCAGGGCGACTTACAAGATATCACATTATTTTTACATACAATTACCCATTTATACAGTTGGGTTTTTACTAGCGCAATCTAGGTAAAGTACCTTGCTGAAGGGTACAGCAGCAGTGTACCCCACCTGGGATTGAACCCACGACCCTCCAGTCCAGAGCCCTAACCACTACTCCACACTGCTGCCCTATTTACAGGCATAGTATTTTTTTCTCCCCAACCAGACATGCAAATATTTATAAATTTGTAGTTTTTGAAGTAAATGCCAAGTGTCAGACATTTGATATTCTCCTTGGAATGTAAAACTGGTGCTTTAACAAAAACATGCAGATGAAGTGTTAATTCAGTGAATACCCAAACAAAACATCACTACCACTTTCAGCATCCGAGAAGTTAAAACTTTACTGCAGTACTCGCAAATGTCGTTTGAGATTAAAGATACAAACACGACCCTGTTCCCTATAGATTTTTCGACTCTGGCTGTTGCACCTAGTAAAAAAAAAACAGGAAGTATTTGTGTTTAACCAACCTGGTTGTGCAATAGGTCCTTGCCAAGTTTCACCACAATTTGATATGTGGTTCTCAAAAAAATATAAACATGTGAATGAGGTAAAGAACAGATAGGTGCCTCTATTGTACTGTATATCCCAATATCTCAAGTTGTACACTTATATAATTCTAGTGCTACGGGAATGTCCTTACCAAGTCATCACTGCCCAAGAATAATTTGCATTTCACTTCACCACTGTGTGGACAATATTTTAAAAGCTGCATGTAGTCTGATTTTTTTCAAGCTTTGTGTGGTCTGCTTATTTTGCGTGGGGTGGGGTTTGGTAAAAGAATGTGGGTAGATCTTTTCCTTGTTACATTATTTCCTTTTTTACCCGTACCAGCCCTAATTTGTGCAGGTAGAACACGCAGGAGTGTCATGTTATGAATGAAAGCTTTCCGACTGATTATAAATAGCACAGTGCCTCAATTCCTAAAAAAATTGGACGGTTCTACAAGTGAGGTTAATGCTATTTTGTGATGTTATCTGAAGCAATACAGTACATACATACTCAACTCCATCACTGCAACCACAGATCACAAAATGGCCGCTGGCAGCCACCCCGGAACATGTATATTTCAGACTCGCAACATACACTACGCAGGGTTCACCAGCAACAAAAACAATAATTTTAACATTTGTGGAGCAACGAGTGCTCTAACTCCCTATGTACTTCTGTAATGTTGGTTCCAGCCCCAAAATGCTTCCAGCGGCCCGGGATTCAACGTGTGTAACGGACTTCATGGTGCGGTACGTTTAAAATGTGATCGATAGGAGCCTGAACCAACAGAATAACAAGGTTTCCTTGTCAATCAAAGTAAATTTCCAATACAAACAGCCTCTTCGCGAACCCCTCCCTCTTGTGACAGACCTTTGTGAATCTATTCAGATTCCGGGGCCTTCTGAACGCAGCGCGATTGCAGGCCGTTTCCTGCCCTGATGCATGGTGGTCGGACGGAGGAATTGTAGGAAAATTTCAGAGGTTAGTATATAAATGTGTTTTTACCCAGTGTGCCTTATTTCAAACAGCCATCTCCAGCGGGGAAAACTGTCCGTGGAGAACGGAGAGTGGGATCGAGGGAAAAAGGGGGCACGATTACAACACATGGGAAAGACAGAAACCCCAAAATATTGTATTATTAATTATAATGGATACCGGGCTCTGGTGCTGCGAGAGTACTGGTGCTTTGCTCTTTTGCTTTGTACATTTTCAAATCTCCTACGTAATGTAGGCAACCGAAGCTGAAACTAAATTCCACCTTGTTTTGCTGAAGTTTTTTTTTAAAAAAGCGTTATTACAAATACATTTCCTAAATTCTCTGTATTTATTGAATAAATGTGCATTTTAAATGCATATATTAATTCCTTAATGCCCTAAGGTGGGACATTCGTTTATGTGAAATACAGTAAGTGTAATCAGCCCTTCCCTGGCAGAATACTTACACAAATGTCTTTGATCGTATATACAAAATACCAGTTTGGTATATTTTTAATTGAATCGATTATTGAACCAGTGTTTGGTTTATTTAAACACACCCATTGAATAAATATGATTTCTGAACACTGGTGCACTTTGGTTTTTGATTTTAATTTAAGTACAGTACGTTCTCGAGTTATGATTGACCTAAATGTCATTATAAAATAAAGTTGGTCGTGAAATGAGGCAGTTCAAATTAATTCGATTTATTTGTTTATGTTATCTTTTTTTTATCGGTATAATTTGCAAAGCTGTGCTTGCTTGTCCTAAGCTAATTGATTATAAATGCAATCTTGTGTGGCCTAGCTCGCTGGATATGAGCTTAGGCTTGCGTTTCTTTTTTCATTTCTTTTTTTTTTTTTTTTAAAGGTCTACCGACATTTTATATAAAGTATTACAGACGGACACATTTGGTCTGGATGCAAACTACAAAAGCCAGAAACATGTTGCATCTCTCTGGTTAATAATTACGCAGCGTCAGTCTGTCCAGCTCTCTTGAAAGATGACAATGCCTAAACTGTCGTTTAAGTTTCTACAGTATATTCTGTACCGAAGCTCCAAGTTCTTACGTACACCAAAGCCTTATTGCAGTTTCAACCTCTTTACTTACATTAACCACATCCTATGCTGTCACTTTGTGCCTGTAATGCCAAACTGTAATGGGGGTACATGTATATATTTTTTTATTTTAGTTTTGTAAAGTGCCCAACCCCTTTTATCTTAACTGTTCCAGGGATATGGAAAACGTTTGGATATTCAGATAGTGGGAGTCTAAACCCACCTGAGCAAATGGTGTTCAGAATTTGTGGGGAACACTTCTCAAGTTCTGAACGTGATAGGGAGATGTTTTGTGCAAACATGAAAAACGACACCTTTTGATTATGCTTAATTCATATAAATGGGATATATATATATAGAACCTTGTGCTCTGTGACTATCATGTGTTTGGCCTCAGTAAAGAGCTGCTGGGGATATGTAGACCAGACAGGCCCAGGAAAGCATTGGTATATCCATTGGAATACAGATGTGGATGAGTATGTGAGAAATGCAGCATTCCCATGTTTTTGCACAGTCTGCTTCCTGGTTATCTTTTGTTTGCACATACACAACATTCCTGAAGATTTCCAAATACTAACATAATGGTGCAAAATGTCACACTACTGTACAGCATTCAGAATGTTGTTTTTTGTTCTCCCTCAAGGGGGCAAGGTGCTAGAAAGCAGTCACTGACTGAGGCAAAATAACTGCCACAAAGAGCAAGCACACAAGTGCGTGCTATTAGCAAATCCATTTGTTTCACACAGCTTCTAATAGTATTTACATTGAACCGTGATTGCAACACTTGCACATATGAGCTTTTTATTTGAGGTATCGTGGCACCCTGGGGAAGGTGCTGAATCATTAGAAGTTTGCATTTGTTCAAATAGAGTGCAAATGTTTTGGGTCATTCCGTTTCAAGAATGGGGAAACAGATGTGCTGTGACAGATTGCCAATGAAATTCATGCAGAACGGTATTAATGAGAAATTGAAAAACCCAATGTTCCAGCTGTCTTGGCCTAACAGTTTGTACCCCAATGTTTGGGGGTATAACCATTTCTCCATATTTATGTTGGATCTCTTGAATCATTTGAAGTAGCTATTAATCTATCGAAGCACACATTTTCACAAATATAATCAAATTAAACTTGACATCAATGAAAAAAAATAAAAATCTGACATTTTCCATTTAGTCGCCCATATTTCAAGATACACCTATTTTTTACCATGAATTCTACTAGTAATTCACTGTTGTAGGCTGAAAATGTTGTTGCATCTTTTACCTCACCTTTATCCTGAAATAATTTTTATATGGTCAAGTTGCTTGCGCCATATTAAAAATCGTCCCTAGCTTTGGGGACAATTCGCCATTTTGAACATTTGAGTGTGTTCCTTTCAATTAAAACAAGCTATGCATAAAACTATAGTAATAATATTAACAACAATAAAACACTACTGGGTCCTAGACAGGGCCATCATAGAAGCAGTAGCCCTTGCAACAGTAGCTGTAAAGAGTTCCACATACAGGAAGGCCATATAGAACTGGAAGTGAAGAAAGAATGACAACCAAACTTGATTCTCTTGCACGGTCAGGTCCTCCCGTTCCTCCTTGGTGTATTAAATCTGTTTTCTTGTCCAGGTAAATCATGCTGTTGGCTCAAATTAACAGAGACTCTCAGGGAATGGCGGAGTTCCAGGGAATTGGGGGAGACGCTCAGCATGTCACTCTCTGCCTGGCAGAGACCTTAGCGGTAGCAGGTTGGTGGAGTTCCGTATTTTGTGAAGCATTGCTAAGTGTTGCGCTACTGTGGAATCTTCATTATAAACCACCAGCTACTCAATAGTTCACGGGTGCTGCTCCAGTCCCATGATCTGCTAATTTTGCTTTGTTTTTGACAGCTTTCAGTCTACATACAGGGAACGTATAATATCACTGGCCTCTGTGGCCAACATTTAATTAAAAGACTGGCTAGGATATGTAATGATTTAAACAATTAAAAGTCGAGGTTGCATGTAATATTGCACAACAAAAGGTATATATTCTGTTGCTTTGTATATGTTGAATTACTAAAGTATGTGATCTTTTTTTATACACAAACTTCTGTATGCATACATATCAACACATTTGCATTCTTAATGCATAGAGATGTACAGGCAATTTTAAGAATGAATACTGATTTAGAATCCTATCTCAGTTACACAAAACAGCCCTGATAAAAGCTGCTGAGTGAATTGTGGTGTTTATTTGATACAACATTTTTAAATGAGATCTGAACCATTTCTATATTGAACTCTTTGTAGATGGTGATCAGCTGGAAAACATGGATGCTGTGAGTTTACAAGCTGTGACACTAGCAGATGGCTCCACTGCTTATATACAGCACAACCCAAAAGGTAATGGCATTTTCCTCTTAACCCAAAAGTGGTGGCAGAATATTTCAAGCTGTCACTTTTAATGCATGACAATTGCATAAGTGAGAGGATGGGATGGTGAGGTGTACTGTTTATTTTAGAAAGCTCAGTATAACTGAAGACTACAGTATCTTTTTCAGATGGCAAGTTAATGGAAGGGCAAGTTATTCAGTTGGAAGATGGATCTGCAGCGTACGTCCAACATGTACCAGTATCAGTGTCAAAGACAGGTACAGTGAAGTGTATTGCATTCTTCCTGTTATGGTGTCTAAATCTTAATGGCGCTAATCTTGGACTACTCCATGTTAATTTAGTTAAAGTAGTCCAAGACTAGTGCTAATCGAGGTCTGTGTCACCAGCTGTAAGTGTATTCACAGTGTGCTTCAGTGCAACTCCTAGTCTTTTGAGAGGCCAGTTGTGTGCCATGAGAAAAGATTGGGCTTATCAAACCATATTGTTTATTTCTGTATGGACCTGTTATACCAAGTATTTACCAGCATAGCCCAGCATACACAAAGAAACATTTCCACCTATTATGATGTTTTCATTAATTCTGAATGGTTTCAACTTATGTTGCTCTAACAGTGAGATTGTTATACATGTTTTGCATTATCTCTTAGGAGGGGACAGCCTGAGGTTTGAAGATGGTCAGGCTATACAGCTAGAAGATGGAACAACAGCATACATTCATCATGCCCCAAAAGGTACTTGCATTATCTTCATAGTACAATAAATCCCTTTGTAAGCTCTACCTCATTGTATTATATGGTAAATATAAAACTACAATACCAAACTCTGTTTTTTCTTTTAGAAAATTATGAGCAGAGTGCATTGCAGGCAGTCCAGTTAGAAGATGGCACAACTGCATACATTCACCACGCAGTCCAGCTTCCTCAGTCAGACACCATACTGGCAATCCAGGCTGACGGAACTGTGTCAGATATTCACACGGATGGCACCATAGACCCAGAGACCATAAGTGTACTAGAACAGTACACAACAAAGGTACAGTTTCTAGGTACAGAAGGATTTTAAAAAAAATAAATTATTGACTATTACTCAAAATCTTAAACACTGTGTTTAGGTACCAGTGGAAGTGACTGACTGCGTTACCAGCACTGGAGTGATGAACCAAAATGAGCAGGAGAACAACATACAGATGCAGGTAATCTTGCCTCGCACCGCTTTAAGTTTCCAGTTCTCAGACACATTGTAAATCTGTAATCATCAGCATTTTAAAGGGTAAAGCTGAGTTATGACGCTTCAGTATTGAGAGTTATTGTTTCTCTATAAATATTGCCACATTGGTTGCAGACATGTCAAGATGCAACGTCTCATGAGAGTATTCTGTGAGCAAATGTTAAAGAAACTTGGCTGATGGTGACACTTAGATATGCAGCTTATACAGTAAACCCTGAATGCTTTGTGTGACGGCATTTGATTCAGAAATTGTGATTCTTTATTCTGATCTCTCACAGATTGTTCTTCAGGGCCACGGAGCTAATCGGATTGTGACGAAATCTCAGCACCCCAGTGAAAAGGCTTTCCGCTGTGAATACGAGGGCTGCGGAAAACTCTACACAACAGCACATCATCTAAAGGCAAGAACATCTGCGTAGAAATATCCCTGAGGCAGTTTCGTGCTTAGACTGGAAGCTAGTTTACTTTAAAGTAAAAAGAAATACAAAAAAAGAATCTGTATTGCTTTAAAGCATAACAATATTTATTTCTGTTGTGCAAATAGGGAAAATTGATACAACAATGAGCCAAAACCAAAAAATGATGTCTTTTTTATTATTGTTATATTTGTTGGTGGATGCGTTCATGTTTTCATTGTGGTCTATTCTTTGTATTCAGGTACATGAAAGATCCCACACTGGTGATAGACCGTATCAGTGTGAGCACATTGGGTGTGGAAAAGCATTTGCAACAGGTAATGAGGTTTTACTGATATTAAATCCATCTATTAATGTAGTGTGTATTGAATGGTGTCCTTCTGTGTACATATTGCGTGCATTTTAAGTATATTTACAGTGGATGTAGGTCATGGAGATCGATTCATTCTTAATACCAATAGTTGCTGTGGTGGGGGTTGTGTCTTACTGACATACTGTGCTTATTAAAAAGGTTTTGTTATTGTTCAGATAATTATGTAAGATATATTTAAAGCATGTGGTTGAAGGAAGAAAGCGGACAATGACGTTGGTTTTGTTTTTTTTAAAGGTTATGGCTTAAAAAGCCATATCAGAACACACACAGGAGAAAAGCCATACCGCTGTCAGGAAATGAACTGCAATAAATCATTCAAGACTTCAGGAGACCTGCAGAAACACATCCGAACTCACACTGGTACAGCTTCAGCACTTCCAGCAATACTGCGATACTTTGCATTTGTTTCATTTCTTTGGTTATTACAGTGCATATTCTGTTGATAGTAAGACTTCTGACTAGATGGATATCGCTGCTTGCACATATTGGGGGCTTTTTATTACACTGGCATGAACTTTAAGTTACCATTTCATCCGTATCTAATTATGTGAATTATGACTAGCTTTGAAGGAATCTAGGCCAGCATGCAGTGCCCTATAGCATTCATAACAGGATAAAGGAAACTGAAATGGTAGTCTTAAATGATATTGGATTGCTTTCTATAGCTAATAAAGCAGCTTGAACACCTCTTAAAAATTAAAGGCTCACCCATCCTAAATATCTTTATTTCCTGCAGGTGAAAGACCATTCAAGTGTCCTTTTGAAGGCTGCGGCAGGTCTTTCACAACGTCAAATATCCGCAAGGTTCACATCAGAACTCACACAGGAGAGAGGCCCTATTACTGCTCAGAGCCAGGCTGTGGCCGGGCCTTTGCCAGCGCAACCAACTACAAAAACCACATGAGGATACATACAGGTATGTGAGCCTCCCCGTGCCTTCCACTTACTTACCCTGTGAAGGTGAAAATAAAAACATGGGCATTTTATTTAGTGAACACCAATTTAAAAATAAAAACAACATGCAGTCAATTGCCAGGGCCTGTCTCTTTAATTATTTTTCTGATGTTTTATTTGTTTATTTTGACAGGGGAGAAGCCTTACGTATGTACAGTACCTGGTTGTGATAAACGCTTTACAGAGTACTCCAGCTTATACAAGCACCATGTGGTTCATACTCCTTCCAAACCGTATAACTGTAATCACTGTGGCAAGACCTACAAGCAGATTTCCACGCTGGCTATGCACAAGCGCACTGCACACAATGACACAGAGCCCATTGAGGAGGAACAGGAGACTTACTTCGAGCCACAGGCAGGTCAGTGTGGAGGAGAACTAAATATTGTTTAAATGGGTCAAAATGTTAAAGAAACAAATGGACCTTCAATTGTATTAAGTGAGGGTGAGGAGGGCAAGTCGACCTTGACTAAAGCCAGAATGCTACTAATCAAGTGGAAACCTTTTTTTCATTTTTCAAAGAAAGACATGCTAAATGCCACATCAGCACTCTACTTAACTTTTTTTTTTTTTTTATCAGGGTTTTAAACCTGTAATTAAACATTAACCATATCATTACCTCACCCTCTTACTAGTCATTCATTTACCTAATAATGATGTAATGCGCTGCGTAATCCTGACAGGAGTATATTTTATTGACATTTACATCAACTACATGATTTAGTTTGAATGTATGAAAATGTGTTCTGTTTCAACAGATCCCATTGAAGATGTGATAAAGTCACAGGTTTCATACGTACAAGGGGTTGAAATGGAAGACACAAGGACAGCACAGGTTGGAACAGAAAACCCATCTGGAATGGATCAACACGTAGCACTTATTACACAAGATGGGACCCAACAGGTAGCTTCATGCCATAAATATAAGCAGCGAAATATAGTAAACACTAAATTGCTCAGTTAGCAGCCATTTAATTAAGCAATTTAATGGACACTGCAAAATTGACTAACTTTAACAAAGGTGCTATCTTTTGACCATTCTTCAAATCGTCTGAGGGTGATTTTCTGGAATGGGATGGTTCAGGTTTGTTTTAAAGCTATGTAGAAATGTGAGTACATCATCATAATTCTGTCACACATTTCTATGATCTAATAGTACTTGCCCCCCCATTTACTCCTTGTGCAGGTCAGTATATCCCAAGCTGACATGCAGGCTATGGGAAACACTATCACTATGGTAACACAAGATGGCACTACAATCACTGTCCCAGCACACGATGCAGTCTTCTCTTCAGCAGGCACGCATTCTGTCACCATGGTAACAGCAGATGGAACCGAAGGACAAGTAAGGTTTTTGTTTGTTTGTTTTTTTTCTTTTCTAGGTGATTTATGTTCTTAAGTCACGGGATAAAAAATACACGACGGCTCAGAAGGTTGTAAAACATGACAATGACAATTACCACTTCGTCATATATACATTGTTATTTATCAATAGCAAGATATGGAATTTCTGTACTGTATATGATAATATATGTAAGTCATGCATTTCTAATGTTTCTTACTTTGATATTGTATTTTCCTCTGACAACAGACCACTTTAAGTTGTCTCGTGTGCAAAATAAAATAAGCTTGTCTTATTGAGAATAAATACCTGAAACCTGACCACTTTTCTCTTGTTAAAGGTTGCCATTGTGACACCAGACTTAGCCACATTCCATACAACCCAAACCAACATGACCCAGGAAACACATGAACACCACCCCGTCACATTACTGGCAACATCCAACGGTACCCAGATAGCAGTTCAGGTAAGTGCCACCATGATTTCAGACATGGAAATATTAAAGCAAGTCTATAATGAATTGATTCATTGCATGGGTGTATTCATCCAGTCAACTTTTCTTTGTTTCACTTGTCAAAGATAGCTTTTGTTTCGTTCACAACTAAGCTTGCAATATATTGTATATATACCAGTACTATTTCTACTAGCAGTGTGGAGTAGTGGTTAGGGCTTTGGACTCTTGACTGGAGGGTTGTGGGTTCAATCCCCGGTGGAAGACACTGCTGCTGTACCCTTGAGCAAGGTACTTTACCTAGATTGCTCTAGTAAAAACCCAACTGTATAAATGGGTAATTGTATGTAAAAATAATGTGTTATCTTGTAACAACTGTAAATCACCCTGGATAAGGGCGTCTGCTAAGAAATAAATAATTTTGAGGAGGCTGTGTGGTCCGAGGTCCCCGGTTCAAATCCCACCTCAACCACTGACTCATTGTGTGACCATGAACAAGTCACTTAACCTCCTTGTGCTCCGTCTTTCGGGTGAGACGTAGTTGTAAGTGACTCTGCAGCTGATGCATAGTTCACACACCCTTGTCACTGTAAGTCGCCTTGGATAAAGGCGTCTGCTAAATAAACAAATAATAATAAATAAACAAATAATAATACTTCCATTGACTTACCTAATTCTAGAAATATCGGTAGAGGTGCATTATAAAGTGTTATAGGCATTAACAATTGCGCAGTCTACAGTTGGGAGGGAAGTCCTCCTTTGGAATAGTGTTAGGAAACAGGTGTGTGATATAGAGAATGCAGTTTAGCAGTGTCTGCTTGGGGGACTGCACTACAGCATTCTACCCATGAGGAAAAGGCACGTAAATCAAGTTGATGTTTCTTTGAAAAGCAGCAGCTAAGTGCGACAGATTCTTTAGAATGTTTTGAAGATTTATTGATCACAGGTTAAGAGATTTTGATAAATAACAACAGTAATGCTGGCACTGTTACAGGAATGGTCTGCAGAAAGCTGGACACATGTCAATGCTTGTTAAATTATTGTGACAGTAGAACATAACAGCACTTCATATCCAAAGTGTACAGCTAATGTCAGGGCTTCCTATTTGCCAACAATGAATTATAGTTTGTTTTTGGTATTTCTTTGTTTACAAACCATTTAATGTGATATGACATTCCCCTTTTATTATACCCACCATCCCTCCTTTATATTAAAAAAAACCTCACATTTCTAGTTTTTAACACTAAATAAGTGTGCTTTTAATTGTTTTAAAAACAATTCGGAATCCTGCAGTGTTTTCTGTAAAAATGATACAAATCAAAACTGGTAGTAGACTGCATTTATACTATGTTAATCCAAACCAAACAAGTCATGTCAGAAAGTATATATGTAAATGTTTCCAATACTCTGTAAAACTAATCATACCAATCCAACACTATTGTTTTTTTAAATTTAATTTTCACAACACTTGAATGTGTCATGAATGTGTTTGTTGATTATTGAATTTAAATATGTCTCCTGCTTTGTTGAACTGCTAATCACATTAATCTCTCTTTTAAACACACATACGCATGGCAACAGATTAAGCTAAACATTCTTTAATGCTATAGCATTTCACAGACAAGTCAAACACTTGATGATTGTATAGATTAGATTACTTTGCCACTATTTGTTCATCTTAATCAGGCAACTTTCAGTAGAAGGAATTAAGGACGGTTTATTTAATGTAAATGAGCTGTAGGAGCTAAAGCAATTACCATTAACAAACAGTCTGTATAGTTTGGTACAAAGTAAAAAAATGGTGATTGTGTTATTAAATCAGCAGCCAGCTCCTCCCCAACACATTATGTAAATGTAATATGGGATATACACACTAGTTAAATGTTTTAATGTAAACCCCACATGCACTTAAGACCCTCTGTGATTTTGCACTATTGTATACATGTTTGCCTCTTGCTGTTAGCATGTACTGTACATATCATAATTATATATGTCCTTTTTTCTTTTAGCTAAGTGAACAACCGTCACTAGAAGAAGCCATCAGAATAGCATCAAGAATTCAGCAAGGAGAAACGACAGGACTTGATGATTAATGGACAAAAAACGCATTGCAAAGCAATGCAGTGAAATAAAACATTTCATCACAGACTTACAAGAACAATACAGCAAAAAGAAAATGCAAGCTAGGATTTTGCAAATAGCTCGCCAACATCTTACACACAACAAACCAATTGCAGTTATTCTTGTAGATTTTGTGTACATATGCATTTGAATATGAAATGAATAATGTATTTTCCTGTAGAGCTAAAATGTTCGCCTCCTTAAAAAGTATATCAAAGTAAAAGGGTAAGAAACTGCATAGAAGTAATAATAAATACATTTTGCATGCAGTTGAGGACTGGGACAGATTTAGACCTATAGGTTAAACAGTTTTTTTTAGACTTTGATACCATTTTTTTGTTTGTTTTCTTTTGGTGATTCTTGATTAACTCTGTAAATATGAGCTGTTAATGCTGCAAATGCTCCTTATATTTTACCTTTGATTATGTATAAATAATGGACAAGCCTTGTTTGTGCAATATTAAAGCAGTACAATCTACTGCCTCTTGTTTTATTCTGTTATTTAAGTAAAGGTATGTTTCAGATAAAGTCTTTTTAACGGCATAGTCACTTGAATAAATAATTTGTGCTCTCTACTACATGATTTACATTGATTATAACATCTGTGCTATTTATGAAATCTAAATACAAAAAAATGACAGCGCGTAGTTAATGCTGTAATTCCATCTCAAGGATTTCATGGGAATTAAAAAATAAATAAAATAATTACTTGCACCAGCCATCAGATCAAAACAATGGAATTGCAAGGTGTTAGAATACATTCCCTCCCATCTCTATATCATTGCAGCAAAAGCAATTACTTCATTTATCTTCTTCATAATATTAATAATAATAATAATAAAGTATATAATACCTATTTTAAACATGTCACAATAATGGTGTCATTTAAGTATGACATTTCTTATTGTGGTTTAAAATGATATTGATGAAACAGCATCTTTGTTACAACAAGTTTGCAGTATTGTTTTTATTAATTGAATAAAACGTGTGCAACTCCAGAACACCATTTAAAACTTTACAGCTAGTACCGCAGACCACAATAATGAGTACTATTGGACTACCTTATCCAAGGTTTGAGAATTGTGTAGTGCTGGTCAGATTAACAATAGACATAACTCATTTTGATCGTCCAAACAAGCATCAGAAATATTTCTGAATCGTTCTAGATTTACCTCACGGTGTTACAGATAGATGATATTTTACTGTTTGTAGACCCTCCATAAATATGCATATTATTATCGCAGAGACACAGAGAATTGTATGTAATCTAATTTATTTTGTTTTTGTAAGTTTTTGTTGTTTTGTTTTGCCCCACCTTGTCCTGTGATTAAAATGACTTTGCATACAGTAAGAGCATGTGGTTATGAGGTTGCTTTTTACTGCTTACTAGTTTACTATTTATAGTTCACTTAAGTAAGAAGGATTCATCACGTGTTAACAGTGATGGTATTGTTATTTAAAATGTTTACAAATTAAGGGCAATTGACCCCTTTTAATTGACATGAATGAAGTGGAGAAAAATACATGTAAAGATTGTTGTAAAAGGTACCTAAAATAATCATATAGAAAATAAGGTACAAGCTACTCAACATAATTAGATAGTAAAAAGCCTCAAGGGATTGGTTGTTTTAAAACACTGAATGTGGTTTAAGGGGCATTTAAATCCACCAGTAATACCCAGGATCACTGGGGTCTGTGCGTATTGGGATAACCGGACACATTAAACCCTGTTTACAAATAATACGTGTAGAATGAACAGAACGCCTTGTTTACAGTATGGGCTTGCCCAGTACACAATGTACAAAGTCTGGAGATCTGCCCAGTAGACACATGTGTCATAATGACCTCATTATGTAGAAGTTAAAGCATTCAAAACGCCCTGTATTAGAAAACATTATGCTCCAGACGTGGAAAAAATACGTCTAGTGGACCATTTAAAGTTACTTCCAACAATATAAAAATATAAAGCAAGTACCGGTATGTCTGGCCACGCCTCAGAGTACAGCAACTGAAAGACAGTTTATTTATGTTCAATCATAATTTTTTTTTTTAATGCATTTAAATATTTTTTTTTCAAAAATAAATACATAAACAAAATCATGAAGGCATTACACATTAATATGCTGTCAACTACATCAGTGTTCGCTCTATTTGTTAACTAAATCAAATTAACACGTTGCCTTAGTACCGGTTTAATCTATTTAAAAAATCTACAGTACTTAGAATGACCACGTGTGCAATTTGGAACCCATGAGTCTGTTGCGAGTCGAGATTCCTAAAATGTCCTCGGGCTAATTACCCCTCCCCCACGACCAAGTCCCAAATTTGCAGACTAATGCAGTTTCGGCAGCCTGTCGTTAATTTGTGTCCCTGCTTTTTTTTCCAGTAATAGCCAAACTGCATTTTTTCCAGTAACTTCGGTATGCAGGGTTTACTATAAACTAAGATGACTCTTGAAAATGATACTGCATCAGGCTAACTTCAGCGCCTATTGCAATCAAACCTCAGTTTCCTGAAACTGAATTCCCTTTCAACTTCACTTTCACTTAACACATTGGGTTATGACGTAACATAACAATGCCCGTGCAATACTTGTGTGTGTGTGTGTGTATATATATATATATATATATATATATATATATATATATATATATATATATATATATATCGTACTGCAATTAAACTACGTTAAACTAAATAATTTTACCACCCCTATACTACATGTAAAGGTACAATTAACTATAATGTACCGTAAGAAAGATTTATAGACAAACAAATACAGAATTCCTCATAGATGTACTTCATGCGGATTGCAAGATCACTACACAATTAGTCTGACAATAGAATTATATGGCATTGATCTGCAACATCTACAGAAAGGTTTGAAAGGGTAACCTAATTCACTATGGGTCATGGGGCAGATTCGCGCCAAAATGACGTTTCGTTTACAATCCCTGATCAATGACGTGCGCTAGAGATAGAAGTCTAGACCGCCTAGATTTCAAACACACAGCTCGAGCTGTCATTGGCTGACGGGACAGTCATTTGACCAACGGTCGCGGGAAGACGTGGAGTGGGATCTTGTAAAGTTATTCAAATTGATTCAGTAAACAAATACACGGCGAGACGGCTCAGGTAAAATTAAATTTTTTTTTTGCTGTCTTACAAACATGAGTGCTTTTGAAAACTGATTAAATCATAACTTTGGACTGATGAAAGACACGTCTCGGTGTCACAGACGCAGTGCCAGTGCAGCCATTTTCGTGTTCACTAGCTGCTTCTTGCGCTATTCGGACTGACTTGCTTCCATACCTCATCGGCAGTGTTTATGGAAAGCAATATGCATAACACGTCTTCGGTTCATATTTGTGTTTGAAGCGAAGGTGACAGTTTCTTTATGTCGTGTGGAATACACCTTTTTCAGTGACTGAGGCGGCCCGTTTCCAGCACCATTGCCCTCCCGGGTTAAACTTTTGCAAACTTTTAGTTACTTTCCAGGTTTAAACTTAAAGCTATATATTTTTAATAGAAGTTATTTTGCTTGCGATGCTGAAAGGCATGCTTTTCATTTTTTAGTATTTTTTTTTTATCGACTATCATATGATTTAAATTTTCTGGTATATTTATTTATTTTTGCAATAGCACATTTTTTGATTTTTTTTTTTAATTTTTTTTTTTTTTTTTTTAAATTAATCCTAAAAAGGACTTGTGGAAAATGAGTTTTAGTTGCCGAAGACACAGCAGTACTTCCCCAAAGATGAGCCTACTTCGACAGAAACTCCAGTTTTCCCCCAGTGACGGAGAAGACGAGCCCGCGGAAGAGGATGGCAACAGCACGGGTGCAGACTCGGCTTTCCAGGAGCTGGACTCCCCGGTGCAGTCCAGGCAGAAGTCGGGAAAGGAGCGAAGCGAGCAAGCAGGGGGCAGCCCCGAGATTCGAGATGAAGAACGGGATTTCTGGGAGGAAGAAGGATTTGGATCCCCTTCTCCTCTAAAGTCTCCCAGTGATTTTATGAGGGGCTCCCCGTCTCCGAGGAAATGTAACCGTGCGTACAACAGCTTCTCACCGGAGAGTTCGTACCACAGAGAGGAAAGAGAGGGGTCTAGCTCACCGATCCCCGACTGCCCCGATACGCCGCCTCATAAAACCTTCAGGAAACTTCGACTTTTTGATACACCACATACACCAAAGGTAAGGTTTCATTAATTTAGTACAGGAATCACGCCAGGTTATTTTTGTGTGAGTGCGCGTCAGATAGCAGTGCAGGCATCCATTGGAATGACGGTCAACACAGTGCAATACGACCTGCACTTACTACATTTTTAAAATGTGTTGTTTTTTTTTTTTTTGCAAATTGACCATTATGTAAGTAAAGATGTGTGCAAAAGTTATCTCCTAGATGGGTCGTATTAAAGCTTATGTGTTGGGAGTGTAGCTGAATCCAGCTATACTTGGCAACTAAGTTATACAAATGGTGTAAATTCTGTTTAAAATCTGTATTGCATTTGTTTTCTACGGTGTTGTGCTTTTAAAGTGTGACATGTCAAACGTTTTTATTTTAGAATTCACTTGGCGAACAACCATTTTACATCGGCTTCAACTGTGTTTCATTTACTCTTTATTTGCAGAGTTTGCTGTCGAAAGCAAGGGCGTCCTCCGGCCCAGGGTCCGTTCGGCTCAGGGGAGTGGCTCTCTTTAAGAATCGGGAGTCTTCTGGGAAGAGTTCATCTGATTCCAAAAGAAACACAACACCCCATGTTAATATAAACCCCTTCACGCCGGATTCTGTCTTCATCCAGTCTGCAACACTGCAGAGAAACAACAGAAAGAGGACACACTGGAACGAGTAAGAATTTAGTAATAACACTCAATTGAAATTAACTACTCAATACAGCCAGGCGATGTTTCTGCGTCTTGGTTGTATGTTAAATTCTATTGGTTCCCTTGGGGAAAAATGGTTTAAGTGTACACTTAGGTTGCTGGAATGACTCAGTGTTTGAGAAACTGACTTTTCTTTTCTCAGTTCGTTAAATCGGTTGGTAAACAGATGAACAGTGAAAGGAGAGCTGGCTGGAAACTAAGGTGCAGATGGCCCAATGTTCGCCATGTGCTTCCTAGAAGTGTGATGCCATCTAGTGGTAACAGCTGTTACTGTTCTAGAGTAAATGCATGCTAATTAAACTTTTTTTTTTCTTCTCCTAGCTCTTGTGGAGAGGATATGGAGGCAAGTGATGGTGAATTTGAAGATGAAACCATCCCACCACCAAAGGTAATTTTATTTTTGTGTTTTAAATTTGTTTTTGATTGTCAAGTAACTTATGATTTACACTATTCTGCATAGTCTAACAAGAACTGCAAAAAATACGATGCATCGTGTTATACTTAATACCTTTCTTCTCTCCTACCCCCAGAGGATTACTATAACTGAAAGTAACATGAAATCCCGCTATGCAACAGAGTTTCATGAGCTTGAGAAGATTGGGTCTGGGGAGTTTGGTTCTGTCTTCAAGTGCGTGAAGAGGCTAGATGGCTGTATCTATGCCATAAAACGATCAAAGAAGCCTTTGGCAGGATCTGTAGATGAGTAAGTATCTTAAATGGCATTTTTCAAAAGATTTAAAGTGTTTTAATTTATAGCTATCTATATCAAATAAACTTATCTATTCTGTTTGACAGGCAAAATGCTTTGCGAGAAGTTTATGCACATGCAGTGCTGGGACAGCATCCTCATGTAGTCAGATATTATTCAGCGTGGGCAGAAGATGATCACATGCTTATCCAGAATGAATACTGCAATGGGGGTAGTCTGTCTGATGCCTTGGCTGAGAACTATCGGAATATGCAGTATTTGACTGAGTTGGAGCTGAAGGATCTACTACTGCAAGTCGCCCGTGGACTGAAATACATTCACTCAACATCACTGGTACATATGGATATAAAGCCAAGTAAGTGTCAAAGAAGCTTTGTAATCTCTTTACAACCTAGTTTAAACTACAACCCATGGTATGATTAGGTATTAGGAAGCCTTGGTTACTTAATGGCTACAAGATAGCATAGGTAAAGAACTTAAACTTTTGGTTTAAGAAAAGTATTTTAGTACTGTATCTGCAATTAATGAAACTTGGTTTAACTTTTCTCCACCTTTTTTCAGGTAATATCTTTATATCCAGAAAGACTGTTCCATCTGTGGATGAATGTGATGATGACGATGGTCTGTCTACCAGTGTTGTATACAAAATAGGTAATAAATGTTATATTTATCAATGAGTTTAAAAACAGAAGTCCAATATTAAGCAGGAAATATACTCTATTCAAGTCATTACCTTGTATTGTAAAATGTAGCTTTTGCTAGACTTCATTCTTTAACACATCCGTGTGCTTTATCTACAGGAGACCTTGGCCACGTGACTCGAGTGAGCAATCCAAAGGTAGAGGAGGGTGATAGCCGGTTTCTTGCAAACGAAGTTCTCCAGGAGGTAATTTACACTCTAGGAATGAAATAGGTTACCTTATTTTATGTGGTTAATCATTAATTATAATATAACTTGAGAAACAATATTCCATCTAATAGTAGACTAATAATGTAACTAATACTTACTTGTCTTGTTTCACAACCTGTGGTTAGCCCTAACCATTCACTACCGTGCCTATCATTGCTAATCAGGGTCTGTAAAGCCAGATTATAATTTTACTGGGTGTTTCCTGTCTGTTGGCTTATTTGTTAAATGCGTGTGTTTTTACAGGACTACAGAAACCTTACAAAAGCTGATATCTTTGCTCTAGCACTGACTGTAATAAGTGCAGCAGGAGCTGAACCAATGCCAACAAATGGTGACAAATGGCATGATATCCGTCAAGGAAAACTGCCCAGAATTCCCCAAGTGCTTTCCCTGGAATTTATTAATTTATTAAAGGTAAGAATATTAACAATTCTTAGTAGCTCATATTTGGTAACTTCAAATACATTTGTTAGAATAGAAAGATGATTATATATATATATATATATATATATATATATATAAATATATATATATATATATATATATATATATATATATATATATATATATATATAATATATATATATATATATATTACACACACACACTAATTCTAGAAGAAACATTTTAACAAAGTCTGGAATTTTGTTTCACCCAATCAGTTGATGATCCATCAAGATCCAGAGAAGAGACCCTCTGCATCAGCCCTGGGGAAGCACCCGGTGCTGCTTACTGCTGCCAGGATGAGTGCAGAGCAACTCCGAATTGAGCTAAATGCAGAGAAGTTCAAGAATGCACTTTTACAAAAGTAAGTAAACAATTCTGCCTGAGTAAACGGTTTCTAGATAAGGTAACTATGGAGATGGTGAACGGGTCCAGACAGAGTATTGAACATTAACGTTTAAAATGCTGCTACAAGCTCAAAACTGGAGCAAATGCATCTGAAATTGTGAGACTAATGTGTCTAAAAATGTTCTTTTCAGAGAATTAAAGAAAGCACAGATGGCCAAAGCTGTAGCAGAAGAGCGAGTGTTATTTACAGACCGTATGACAACCAGATCATCAGCACAGACTAGCAACAGAGCCTCAAGACTTATTGGAAAGAAAATGAATCGTTCTGTTAGCCTTACAATTTATTAAAATGGACTGCAATCCCAGAGACTGGGAACATGTTTGTGCTGGACCAATCTGCAAAACTGCCTTCGGTGATAGGCAGGGGACTGTGACGAGATGCCTGCTGTACAACTACACGCACGGTTTAGTTTTGGTAGTGCTGGAGAACTATTGGGTACTAATAACCTGCAACAGATCAATTTATTTTTGAATCTTGGTCTGTTAATTGCCACTAGTCCTGCCCTTAACTAGTCTCTCTCTCTCTCTCTCTCTCTCTCTCTCTCTCTCTCTCTCTCTCTCTCTCTCTCTCTTTTATATATATATATATATATATATATATATATATAATTAGGGAATATTAATCCCCAACATTTGTGGGTGCTCCTTTAATATTCATAGCTGTTTCTGCTGTATACATTTAAGTTGGGGTATACTGTACTACAGTGATTTTTGTCTCTAGCCTTCACTTAATGTTTTTAGAGTGAGGTCATGAAAGGTAATGGATGAGACATTAGCACCTTACATCCTTTGAAAAAGTACCTGATCTCGGGTAAATTAATTTTTTTCCCCCTTTGGTCAATATATGAAAAGTATATTAAACTGAGCACTTTGTAGGTATTGGTGAAACCATGGGATTTAGCTCATAGGTGAACTTGCCATGTGAAAACTGCTGCTATTAGTGTTTTATGTTTTCTGTAACCTTGTAGCATTAAAACAATCATTGCAGGATTAGTAGGCTTTCTCTGTTGGAAATTGTGAATAATGCAACATTCTGTTTTAAATGTCTCAATGTAGGAAGTTTTCTATAAAGCTAGTTAACTGAGAATGTTCTAAAACATTTTTGTAGTACTGTAGTTTTATATGCATTCATTGTCTTTGTATCAATCCATCATAACATCCTGTTTAATAAAAGTTCTTGTGTTTATTTTGAAATTACATTTTATATTTTTGATTTTCAAAAAGGTATAACAACCTTGTCTTACAATGTCACAGTGCCTCTGAAATGTGAGGCAGCACATTGAAGCAGGATCTACAGTATTCCGGCATATTAATTAAACCTGTACACCTGTAAACACCTGAATTCTTGCTGTTTTAACATTAGTGTTGTAAAATAGTTTTGATTAAGTATTCTTTATTCCCTACTATGGGTGTACAGTATTTAGATTGCTATGCAAGGGCTCCAATACATCAATAAGAAGAGTCCATATCTAGTGTAGATTAAGAAAGCAGCTTAATGTGAACAGTGACACCCCAAGTTAATTTACACCCTTTGTCTTATTTTGGTTCACTCAAATTAACTTGAAAGGTCAAGCTTCCAAAAAACATATTCTACAATTCTGTTTTCATATAGGCTATTGACTAGATAATATTACATGTACCCTTTTATAATTGCCCATGTTCCTAATTCATTGAGTTGGTCAAACTTTCTCCTGTGCATTTTTACCCTATTATGTTGTCGCATGTGCAGTAGAAATGTACTAAATTAGACAAATGATCTGTCTTTTTAAAATGTGTTATCAATGTCCAGGGTTAAACCCAGGACAATAAGAAACACATTTTTAAAAATAATTATATTAATTGCATTAAATGAGCAGGTGGATATTTAAAATATTATTTAGAAACATGATGTAATTAAGTCTTTACCAGAAGACTTAAAATAAACCAGATAAAACTTGGTTATAATATTTTATTCCTGCTTCATGCAATCATGTACTTTTGTAATGTAATTGGTACTGAAGGTAATGCGTTCAGAATGTTTTAACTATTATAAAAATCATTATCTTATTTTTTTAGCTGCTGTTCTGTAAACCCAAGAAAAGCAATTCTTAAGGATGGAGTAGTCTGTAGTTTATGGAAGGTTATAGAATTTAAAATGTTTGTTTTTTGTGAATGGTTACATGGATCACTTGTAAAGGAAACTGCACTTTGGATCAGATTTTCTTACCCAGTGTTTTCCATGTACTTTGCAGGCCATTGCCTACCATTGTCCCCATGCCTGCATACACTTGCTACATCCTTGTCAATGTATAGAACATTGTAATGGCCCAAGGAATAATGCAGCCGAAAAGAGTTCAACACTTAACTACAGGATACCAGAAGTAACCTAATTAGCTAATTCCATCACGGAGGTTCTTTGAAGGGTTGTAATATAATATAATGAAAGAACACTTCAAGAGGCACCTACTGTAATATCTGTCAGATCTTCATTGTAGTCTAATTGCAATAAAAAGTACTGCACCATGTATGTTGCATTAATGTGCCCCTATGTCAGAACTACTTTTAATTAACTTTGCTAAAAGGCAGCAGAAGTATGCTATCTTCTGTCTGCAGACATGTCTATACCTTCTGTTTTTTTTTTTATTCTGATAAATATTTGGATAACCTTAAAACATTAATAACTCTCCTGATTCATTTTTTTGCATATTCAAAATACAAAGGGTTTTTTTTAGTTCCCCATCAAAACCTTTTTGAACATATCTGAGTCAATAGGGCTCAACAAAGATTTCCTGTAGAACATGTGGGCACTGGCAGTGGTTTAGAGCTATATTTAGACACGAGGGGTCGCTATTATCTACTCCTCTCAGCCCTACCACGCCCCCTGCAGTCCCTGTTTCCCCATACACTCAATAGAACCGCAGTTTATCACGAGTAGTTACAGTATTTGAAAAGACTAACAAGTGTACCAATTGATTACAAATTCAGACAATCAAGTATTAAGGTATTATTGTAAAGCAACTAGACTTGCATCTATTTATATTAAAGATAAATAAATACACAAATACTGTTCATATTTTCACAACCAGTTTCATACACTAATACATACATGATTAAAACGCCGTCATATTATTATTATTATTATTATTATTATTATTATTATTAATCCTATGCGTTACGCTCCCCCCACTCCCCCTTCTCGCATATTGAATGGTTTGGTCCAGAATCAGCTTGTCTCACAGTCCTATTGCTGCCGCTTAAGAGCGAATGAGACTGAGGTTTTGAAACAGAAGTGCGTACGTTTGCAAAAGAAAGATGTGTAAGGCCACAGGTGCCCTTTATTTACTTGTAGCGATTGAGTTTTATTTTTCAAATATATGTTTAGCTTATTTTATCTACATTATTTCTTATATATGGGTCTAAAAATAAAAACGGTTCCAATTATTAAATCTAATTGTAAAACGCTGACACCTCAGCACGCTAGCGTTAATACAGGTTCCCTTCACCTCTGCATTATTCACACCTGTTGTTCCAGACCAGGCACGCTATATTCAAACTTTTTCATTATTTATCTCTCAAGGGTTTCTTACGGTTATTGTATTCTTTGCTTATTTGAATGGGTTATACACATGTATATCTCCATTGATTAATAGGAGCAAAACAGTTCAATATTCTAAACGTGAAGAGCGACCCCCAGCACTACACCTCTGGGTCTTGCAGAACAGACCCCCTTCACATTGACGCAAGGTAGACTGTTTGGTGTTATGGTTGTGTGAGGGGGAATCAGACAATACAGAAAGGCTTCTCTTCGCTTTGTTTTTCAACAAAGTACCACGCCTTCCAAGTACAGCCAGCTCCCAGTTTCAGTGGCTGATACGTTTTTATTGTAGCATAGATGGAATGATTGTATTTGTATGTGGTCAGAAATCATACATTGTATACGGTAGATACAACTTACTTGAAATACATTTGTGGCAGGGTGAGGTTCCCGTTACATTATTAGTAGATTTTGTGTAATTTGGCAGGAATAGGATTAATTAAAAAAAGATGGTAATTATAAAACGATGTGCAGTTCAGTTTAGAAGCAAAACATGGAGGGAGGAGACCTGTCTTTGTCCTTGTGGACCGCTGCTACGGGGCACTCGTTACTTTGTTAAGAAAACCTGCTAAAAGGTGGCCTTTACTTTAGGCTTACGTAAATAATGTATTTAATTACATTTCTATTTTTTAAAGTATTCACATATGCCGATCTTGGTTTACCTAATGTTACTTTACTACACGATTCAAAGCCTGTACAGATAGCTAAAATATCGTATTATGTTTATTAATTTGGTAAAAAAAAACTATATGACCACCTGAACTGTATTAGAAATGTAAAGTACCGTTACGTCCTGCAGTCCAAAACTAATGCTGCATTGTCTACTATTATGGGATTGCCTGACGCACAGTGTCGGTCACATGACTAGGTCCCATGTATCTAAATAAAACAGAAACTTTTTTTCAGGCAGACAGAAGGAGAACTGTGTAAAATTACAGTTAAAGAAAAACTGCAACATGGGATTAAGGGAAGACCTTTTAAAGTCTATCTGGCACGCTTTTACAGCCTTGGATGTCGACAAAACTGGAAAAGTGTCCAAGTCACAATTAAAAGTAAGTTTACCTTTTTATTTTTTAGCCACATGAACCAAAGCCTTGTGTCATGAAATGGGAGCTAAACCAAGTGTGTGACTGACTGTGACTTTATAGCTTATCGATACCGCGTGTTACGAGTTATGATGAATCTCTTTGTTTAAGTTTCATCAACCAATATGAACGTGTACAATACTACTCCAATAATCAATTCATGTTTTATAATACAGTGATGCCATATAGATAGATAGATAGATAGATAGTTGTAGTTAAAAGTTTACATACCCTATGGAAATGTATAATTTCGAGAAATTTCTTGAAAACAAAAAAATATAGGAAAAATCTTTTGTAGCAAAAGTTTTGCTTTTGTGGGTGAGGGGGAAAAAAGTTACAAGAAATAGATGTCTACAATTATTTATTTCAGCATTTTTTTTGTAAAACTCCAAAGTGCTATTTCAAAAGTATTCATACCCTGACAAGGAAAATGCAGTTAATAGCTAGTCGAGGCACCTTTAGCAATAATAACCTCTTGTAAACGATTAGGATATTTGTCAATGAGCTTTTGGCATGATTCTTTACTATTTTTGACCACACTTCAGCGCAACATTGTTCCAGTTCATTCACATTCCGAGGATTTCTCTTGTGCACAGCGTTCTTCAACTCGTACCAAAGATTCACAATTGGATTTAGATCAGGACTTTGACTAGGCCATTACAGAACCCTGATTTTATTCTTTAACCATTATGAAGTAGATTTTGATGTGTGCTTTGGATCGTTGTCGTGTTGGAATGTCCAGTTGGGCTATAAATCAGGTTTTGTAGCGGAGGGTTTCAGATGATTGTCCAATATCTTTTGGGATGCTATGGAACCCCTTTTACCATTTATGGTACATTTCCTGTCCCACTGGAGAGAAAAACAGCCCCATTAAAGGATATTACCACCTCCATGCTTGACAGTAGGTATGGTGTTCTTTTGCCTCACCAGACTTTCTCCAAAGGTAACGACTATTAGCGTGACCAAATAAGTCGATTTTGGTTTCATCACACCACAAACCCTTTGACCAGAACTCTTATCCATTATTCAAATGCGATTGTCCTCGTGACATTTTCCAGAGTGGCTTTTTCTTTGGCCTGCGACCATCTAGACTTTCACCATGCAATACTCGACTTATGGTTGAAATGGAAACCCCAGTCCCACTTGCAGCCAATTCACTTTGGATATCTTTGTCAGTCAATCTCGGATTGTTATTAACCTTCCTCACAATTCTTCTACTTGTTCTTGGTGAAAGAACCTTCTTTCTTCCGGACCGAGGGAGTGTTGTGACAGTACCATGAGTACTTCTTGATATTAGAAACAATAGTTGAAATTGGGATACCCAAATGCTTGGAAATCTTCTTGTATCCTTCTCCAGCTTTATGACAATAAATACATTTCTGCCTAAGGTCTTCAGATAGCTCTTTACTTTCTCCCATATTGACTTATTTGTAATGACAGCAATCATCCTTTGCCTAACCCTTAAATAATCTCTAAGAATGTTCACCTATAATCCTGCATTTTCTAGACTTTTCTAGAATTAGGTTCTGAATTATCATATTGAAATATCTAGCACCTTGTAGACAATACTATCATAGCATCTAAGGGTATGAATACTTTTGAATTAACATTTTTGGAGTTTTGCAATCTATTTCTTGTAACTTGAAGGTTTTAAATAGAAAAGAATAGCAGATCATTACATCATTAACTATGTAGCAAGTACATTAATAGATTGAAATAGAAATAAATCTGAAAGAGTGTAGTTGCCATGGCATCAAAAGCCTAAAAGTACCTCCACTGTTTGTTTTGAAGCACACTTTCCCTTAACAAAGGTATGTTAAATATATGTATGTGTGTGGCAACACTTCTCAGGTGATAGATCATTTCCGTCTATTTTAGCTGCAGACCAGTGGCAATCACATATTCTTAATACACTGATTACCTCACAACTATAGGTGGGTAAATATAAAGGGGAAGGTCACATTAAAAAGAGCCATTTTATTTAAACCTGAAGAGAACACTACTTCCAGTTTTAATGTGCGTGTATGAAACCAGCTACAGTACATGTTTTGTAATTGTATTTTTGTGTGGCAGGTTCTGTCTCACAATCTGTGCACTGTGTTGAATGTACCTCATGACCCGGTTGCTCTGGAAGAACACTTCAAAGACGATGACGAGGGCCCAGTCTCCAATCAAGGATACATGCCCTATCTCAATAAGTTTATACTGGATAAGGTACTGTACCTTGACTTTCCCCTCCAACTTGGGGGCACTTTTTCATTGTCCGCTGCTGTTTCTTGAAATAAAAATGTAGCACCTTACTAAAATGCCCAATGAATGTTATGATTACAGCCCTTAAGACAAAAAAATAAATGTGCTTATGAAAGCAGGTGTATTTTTTATACATGCTCAGCTGATGATATTAAAATCACTCTGTTGTACTTTGAGTTAATCATTTGAGAGTCAGAGAGTAACACGTTTACCAGTACCTCTGTGATACTAATGGATGTTTTTAAAATGCTATGCATGAGTTCTTAGTGTTTCTCAGGCAGTCTGAGAAACTGAAGACATATATATTCTAATACTTATTTTGCTTAGTTCAAGTTTTATTTAACACAAGCTTTTCTTCTTTCAGAATATAGGAGTTAATTAAAGACTGAAATAAACCCTTTGAAAACGTGTTCCTCTTGTGTTGGGCCACTGTACAAAATGACAACCTGTTGTGCATTGTTAGAATAGTCTCTGTTAAAGCAACTGAATCACATAGGATCTAAGTTAGCATTAATAAATACAATATAAGTCTCAGTAAAATTAAAATGCCTAAACACATTTGCATTTGCATACTGTACATGCATTTTGAAAGTGCACAGTGCTCTACCACAGTGCCACTTCCTGTTGTCTTGTGTGTAACCGTCAGGACAGGTGACACTAGTGGTTTGATACAGTGTGAGTTTTGATCAGTTGCTTTATTTCATTTAGAAGAAAACACAATTACAATATTAAACAGCATATAGTAATATAGCAGGAATCTAAGAACTACTGATATGAAAAAGCAGACAGCCAACACATAAATCCAAAACAAACAAATCAGAAGACCTGTGAATTAATCAAAATGTGTAATTGGAGATAGGGAGCCACACAATTGCACCAGGGAAAAAAAAAAAACTTTGATCATGTAGGTTACTCTGGCATAGTATGGAGTAGTGGTTAGGGCTTTGGCCTCTTGACCGGAGGGTCGTGGGTTTAATCCCAGGTGGGGGACACTGCTGCTGTACCCTTGAGCAAGGTACTTTACCTAGATTGCTCCAGTAAAAACCCAACTGTATAAATGGGTAATTGTATGTAAAAAAAAAAGTGATATCTGTATAATGTGAAATAATGTATAATGTGATATCTTGTAAAAATTGTAAGTCACCCTGGATAAAGGCATTTGCTAAGACATAAATAATAATGCTCCCTTCATTTAAATCATAAAGCTTACATGTACAATAGAATTATGGAGTTTATTTTTGCTGTACATAGGAAATTAACTGGCAGGTAGCCAAGCAGGGAGTGATTCTAAAGACAGAGCTTAGTAAGGATCCCCTGTCACTTTAAAGGGCATTGTCTCTAAAAAAAGAAAACAGTCAAACAATATATTTAAAAAAAAAAGCTATAAAAAAAATGTAAAAAGTGAAACTGCCCACAATTCTTCTCTTGATTTGACTTGTGTGCTTGAGAACAATCTGTCCTCTGTTCCAGTACCAGCAACATCTTCTTTATGTTCCTGGAATGCTAACACTGTCCACCGATGTTTGCCTTCACTACAGTATGATGGGTAAAGCTTGAGCTGTCCGCACTTCTCAGTTAAAGGCTCATCTCATTGTAGATTGTCTTATGGGTAATTCCCCCTGAAGTACATCCCATGTTTAATACATCTGTTTATTCTGTACATTGTGCTCAATACAAAAACAGCTGGGTGACATTGTCTCTCACCACAAACATTTAGCATATCGTGATTTGGCGAGTCATACAGTAGCTTTTTTTTTCTGTGCTACTTTTTCAAAGGTTTTAAAAAGTCCTGTTTCTTGAGCCGGCCCCTTGATACAGTTTCATGTATAAACCTCCTTCCCTCATTACTCCTGTGAATGCAAATGAGTATTTATTTAGTGGAGAAAAGATCTGCTTGGCCTTTAACAAGGCGGCCATTGTTCAGGCACAGAAAGGAGATTGACAGAATGCTTGTGGGGGAGGGGAGGTTAGAGTCTGTGGGTAACAGGACGCTGAAAATGAATGCTTGCAAGATATCGGATCGTTATTTCACAAGAGCAACGCTTACTTAACTATTGAAATTAAATATTGAGCTTCATTACCCAAGCTTATGAGGCAAGATTTTACTGTTCACCAAGGAAGAACTGCTAAAGTACAGATGTACTGTTTATGTGCTCTCCAGGTTAAAAAATGATGTCAAGTGCCATTAATATCAAAATATACAGTAGCAGAACTCCTTCTGTTTTTATTGGACCTATAAATGTCCAACACAAAACTGTCAAGTCCATATGGATCCCTTGAATGATAGCAACATAATAATAATGATCAGATAAGGGCTATCCCATTACCCTCCAGAAGACAAAATCACTGGGAGACCTGAGCATCACAGCATCAATGACTGTTTGATCACTTTGTCAGAAGAAATTTGGATGTGTTCCAGATATGAAGCTAATCTCCAGGTCTTCTGCAGTATACTGGGCAGGGGTTCCTTAGTGAATAGCTAACATCAATGGCAATTTGTAATTTACTGCTTGCACAGATCCTGTTCTTGGATCTGACTGAAGGCACTCTTTGAAACTTTTTACTCACTGTTTTCTATGTCACATTTTTGGTTAAAAAAAAAAAAAGACGATCATAAAACATGTTAATCATTTCATTAAACTTTCGTACTCCTGCAGGGATGGATACAAGATTCCTATTGCGCATCAGTTTCACCCTTTCCAGGTTTTACTGTGAGCTTGATTAGCCACAGTGATTAGGTAACAAGCTTGGATGTCTTTTTATTAAACTCATTGTAAAACCAAGAATGGATCAAACTGCTATGCAATGGGAGTCTGATTGCCATCCCTGTCCTCCTATTACCTTTTTACAGTTTGTGTGCTGTATTTATTCTCCTTTCTTTGTGCTTCCCAACCATCTCTCAGGTCCAAGACAACTTTAACGGGTTGGATTTCAACAGGATGTGCTGGACACTCTGTGCCAGAAAAAACCTGACAAAAAACACTCTGGTGATCACTGATGATGATGCCTTCAAAATCTGGTGCATCTTCAACTTCCTCACAGAGGACAAATACCCGCTAACACTAGTAACAGAAGAGGTAAGCTTTATTTCACTACCTTTTTACATTTCTATTTAAAATCTTCTACAGATGAATCCAATTTTGATATTGATGTTTTGTGATATATTTATTTTGCCAATTATTTAATCATTTTATTGTGTGGTGACACACAGCCCTGATACAGCACCTGTATTTCTCCTTTCTGTGGTGAGGAGATTCATCATCTCGTCTGTTCGTTTTTCATTGTGTATTGTAACTACAGCACACTGATGATGGCACTAGCTGTAATGTTTGTCTGCTTGACTTACTTTCTAATAAACTGTACTTGTTTATTGCAGCTCATTTTTTTGTGCTTGGTTTTAATGAATGTTTTGTTTAATCATTTACAAACATTTGAAACGATTATTAGCCATGTGCGGTAAAGAAACCCAGTAGAACACAGATAAGAAGCTAAGTTCCTCTATGTCATTAATTAACAGATTGAACACTCTAGAACCTTTATTATGACAATTCCGTATACTATATAAAGGATCTGATTCATTTATCACACTCCCCTCAGTAGACTATCCCTGATGGGGTAGCACATGTGGTTTTGTATGATAACAGGCGTGATTCACTAGGCCAAATGCATGCAGCACAGCCTTGACTGGCAAATCAAATTGGGTTTTGGGTGTTTTGATAAAGGTTTTAGGATCGAAGCGTTTGTTCAGCTAAATTTACAATCATATTTAATAGTTTGTTCCCCAATAAAAGCCCAGTTTAGACAATGCTGCTTAATGGTAACCTGGTTCAGACTATAATGTAGTGCCCTAGCACTGCATGGTATTACAGGGATGGAAATAAGACTCAATTGCAATGCAATTTCACCCATTTCAGGTTTAAATACAAGCTTGATTAGCCACAGGATATTGGTATCAAGCTCAGGTATGTCTTATTAGACTCATGGTAAAACCAGGAATGGATCAAACCGCTATGCAATGGGAGTTTTATTTCCATCCCTTTTGTAGTGATTCCACACTGTTTTTCTTCCCCTAGTAAGCAAGTCTAATTTGAAGTCACACAGTACCCATTATAGGCCCTCCTACCTGACACAAATAACTTCAGAAAGACCACCGCTTGGTTACAATGGGTCTTCTATTACGATACTATTTTATTTATTTCTTTCTTTATTTTTTTGTATGAAGTATTCCTCTATCAATGGGACCATGCATCCAACACTATGCTACAACTTTACTGTGCCCTACTGTTCTATTCCCAGTGATTTAATGATAGTCAGTTAAAAGCTACAGAACTCTCAAAATAGTAGGTAAGTGTCTTCTTGCAACATTATGGACTCGGGATTTATAATACACCTTGAGTTGACCCTTAGTAATCTGTGGAAAATATGTATCATATCTGTGGAAGTCATTTCGGTGTGGCGGAATACAGATCCCCACAATATAAATGTTTTTGTTGTACTGTGGTACTTAGCAGATTGAGTTTTCTACACTCTTCAAAATATTACAACAGTGTTGTATATTTCTTTACTTTGTAGTAGTTATTATACCAGATCTTTGACCAATGCCTTTACCTTTTACAATACAGAAGGTACCTTGAAAGATATCTATCTGTGATTAATGCTTCCGTATATTTAACATTACACATTTCTGCCCATTGTAAAACCCCAACAGTAAATCACATTGACAAAACACCAACAACCCTAAACAACCTCTCCTTTTAAACCATTAACCCTGAAGCAACATACAGATGGTTCTGAATTGATTCTCATAATCTTTTTATTTTTTTATTTTTTTGTTTATTTATTTATCTCCAAAGCATTTTAAACACACAGGGTAGGGCAGGACGGTTTCCATTTAAATCCACGAGATAGGCAAGGTGCAACAGGGCAGATCAGCCTGCTGCAGTATCATACGTTTCCATCTCAGGGCAGTGGAAGTTGGCGTTTAAGAACCCACCATTTTAATTGGTTTAATTGGTCATGCTTCTTAAGAGGGTTCCTCCTTTTACTCTTTAATTTCACCTCTGGAATTGTCTGTTTTCCAGTGTGGAAGATAAGGGGTTCATCCATTAAGCCATAATATATAATACAAACTTTTCTATTTTGCTTAATTGCCATTCTGAAAGTTGTGTCATTTTCTTGTGGTGGAGAGTTCACCCAGAAGTTCAGTCATTCCTGTAAAGACTATAGGAGTGGTACTGTAGAATGTGAGGTTAAGAGTGTTAGTCATAGGCCTGTAGTGTGACTTTATCTAAGGAGGAACTGTACAGTATATCACTCTTACTGTACCAAGAATTTAAGGTTAACTTGATTGTGCTTTCAAGTCATTTCCGGTGGATTTGTTGTTACTCCCTTAGGGAGGCATTCGTACACACACCTGAACATGTGCACATTCGTACAGTGTCACCCTTTACATTTATCGAGAGAATCACTTATCCAATTGTGATAAAATGAATTTAGGATTTTTGAGTATCGGAATCCACGTACACAATGAGGTCTGTCTTGTATGTATATCACACTTTTTAAAATACTCTTTATATACATGGTGATTGATTGGATGGTGGGATCTTAATAAACTATTATTTACTTCATAAAACTCCCCTTCAAAATAAGTCTTGTATTCACCATTGATCACACGTTTTTGGTGTTTCAACTCTATATTACATGTGCTGTCCTGGTAATTAAAATATTGAGATTGACACTTTTTGGGTTTTCTCCTCCATCCAGATTGAGTACCTTCTAAGGAAGCTGACCGAGGCAATGGGTGGTAGTTGGATTGAGGAAAAATTTGAAGATTATAAGATCCAATTGAACGCTAAGCAGCAATGCCTTTCTGTTTGGGAAATCATTGAACTGATCGGCACAGGACACTTCAGCAAAGGAATGGATCGACAAACGCTGTCTATGGGAATTAATGAGGTTTTTCAGGAGCTCATACTAGACGTGTTAAAACAGGCGAGTTTTCTTTCTTTTCTGTTATTAATTACACATAAAATACTGAAAGTGGGATTCATCTGTGCTTTTTCTTAAAAAAAAAAAAAATACAGTAAATGCTTCATTTAAATGATCGGATTTAAAACATACAATTTGAATTCCATATATTACAGAAGGACAGCAGTGTGGAGTAGTGGTTAGGGCTCGGATTTTTGACCAGAGGGTTGTTGGTTCAATCCCAGGTGGGGGACACTGCTGCTGTAACCTTGAGCAAGGTACTTTACTTAGATTGCTCCAGTAAAAACCCAACTGTATAAATGGGTAATTGTATGTGATAAAAATAAAGTGATATCTTGTAACAATTGAATGTCGCCCTGGAAACGGGCTTCTGCTAAGAAATAAATAATAATAATAATAATAATAATAATAATAATAATAATAATAATAATAAAGCATGAAATTGGTTCAACCTGGGCTGTTGATAACACACCTTGGTGATCCAGACTGATGGATTATTAAATAGGATTAGACGGTACCATACCCAGTAATGTTAATCTTGTTATTTGTAGTATTAATGCTAACACTTTTGCAGTATAAGAAGGTTTAAATAGGAGGCTGTGTGGTCTGGTGGTTAAAAAAAAAAAAAGCTTGCAACCAGGAGGTTCCCGGTTCAAATCCCAGCTCAGCCACTGACTGATTGTGTGACCTTAAGCAAGTCACTTAACCTCCTTGTGCTCCGTCTATCGGGTGAGACGTTTTGTAAGTGACTCTGCAGCTGATGCATAGTTCACACACCCTAGTCTCTGTAAGTCACCTTGGATAAAGCCGTCTGCTAAATAAACAAATAGAGATAACAAGGCATGGCCGTTATATGAGGAAAGGGGGTACAGAGTGAGCTACTTCTAATAACAAGACTGCACCTTCAATGTTAATATTGCATAAATGTACTGAAGTGTTAATCACAGATAAATATCTTTCTAGATCTCTTCTGTATTGTATAAGGTAAAGGTAAAGGCATTGGTCAAGATTATTATTAGTTTATTTAGCATTGGTCAAGATCTGGCACAGGTAAAGACATATAGTACACAGTTCTACTAATTTCGAGGAGTGTAGTAAACTCAATATGCTAAATACCACAGAACAACAAAGAAAGTAATTTAAATTGTTGTCCTGTATTGCCTATTAATAACTCAGAGCTGTATTTGCTGTGGTACTCCTTACTAGCTATTGTTAAACTACACTAATGCAGCTGTACTTTTAGTTTCTCTGTTCAGTTATAGTCCCTCTATATGGTATTAGTTTATTTTTAGTGCTATGTACGTTCCACAGGAGCTCCAGTAGTGGTATCCTGCTAAAATTGTAGTTTTTCCTGAAGCACAAATACCAAATCTGCTGGATGTCTGCTTAACACAGTTCTTATGTTTGCGTGTGCCTTTGTTTTAAGAAAAGCTGAAGTTGTTTTTATTGTCCCCAGAATGATTTTCAAATGGTTTTGCTTCTATCCATGTTATGGTAAATTTATTTTCAGCGCATAGACAGTAAGTCTAGTAACATCATACTGTAATTGTCCACAATGTGAAGAAATAGGAAACGCTTCATCCACAGACAGAAGGGTCGGTTGTAATGATGTAAGCAGCTGGAACCCAGTGTTATTTCATACTTGTGTGAGTGAAGATATTTAACAGAGAAGAATGGATATGTTGTAATGGATAGCTTGTAATGGTAGCTGCTGTACTGTGTTGAGGAATGCAACTCAGATACTGGCCTGTTTTAATTCAGTTGCTGAAATGGTAACTAGTTCTTTGTTGCCTGTTATATTTACCTTTCTCTAAAAACGGGGCAGATTGCACACTGGAGTAAAAAATAAACAAGGTGTATCATGGAAACGGCTAGCATGCCCCATGTTGGACTTTTCCATATTAATCCTGATTTCCTGGAATTGGCCCTATATTACAGATGGTTAACTCCATTTTGGTTGTGTATGTATTGCCTTAAAATAAAGCAAAGAATATTTTTAAGTTGATTATATGTTTTTTTTTTGTTTGTTTTTTTACTATGTTGATTTTATCCTATTTTCCGGGCACAGATATCCCTAAAAACACGGTGCAGTAAACCTGCATTTGTGATTTACAGGCTTGATGATAATTTCCCTGAAGGACTGTCTTTTAATTCCCCATTCTGAAAGGGCTGCAAAGGGAATCCCAGTACATTTAGGGGTTCCCTCAGATGGGGGAGGTCCTGCCCTGGAGGGTAAACATAATTAAATACAGTTCTTAAGGTTTTTGATGCAACTGCCTCAATGAAACCAGTGGTGGGAAACTTTTAAAATAACTTTCTTGCATGTTTATAGTTCAGGTGGTTGTAAAAATAATAGTCCATTACCTTATTTCCTTCACTCACAAAGTAGGGCTTGGCATCACTTGGTTATTCTCTTATGCAACATCCTTACATTATTACTCTTTTTACAGTATTATTATTATTAACTGTCGTTCATGGAGTTTTTAAATAAAAAAAAGAATCACGGTCTAAAAAATTCTGGTTACATTTCTGCCTTTTCACATTTAAAAAAAAAAAAAAAAAAAAAAAGTTTTAATTTAAAAGTTTATTTTTTTGATTTTTTTAATTGTGGTTTAAGACGTACATTTTTTTTTGTTAGCAGCCTTTTCAAAATAAAATAGTTTTATAACTTTTTTTTTTTTATATACCTTTTTTCAACAGGGTTATATGATGAAAAAAGGCCACAAAAGGAAAAACTGGACAGAACGCTGGTTTGTGCTGAAGCCTAATGTTCTTTCATACTTTGTGAATGAGAATTTAACAGAGAAGAAGGGACATGTCATGCTGGACAGTAGCTGTTGTGTGGAGGTATGAAGTTCGAACACAGGCCTGTTTAATTCAGTGGATGAAATGCTAACTGTGTTCGTAACTATGTAGTTCTTTGTTGCCAGTTCTATTTTCCTTTCATTAAAGTGACACAAATTGCACACTGGAGTTCAAAAAGCATTGATAAACAGGGCCATCTGTCTACCATGAGAACAGCTAGCATTTCCCATTTCACCTTGCAATACTTCACAGTATGTTTACCACTAAGTAGGAGTGATATTCCTTATAAAATGTATATTTATAGAAAACAATATAGAACAAAAGTTAATTTGTCATTTATTCCTGGGCGAGTCCCACCCTCAGTCCATCCATTTCCTTTGCCATTGTTCATAGTTCATTGGCCCAGCAATAGGAAGCCGATTGTAAATAAATGCAAAATCCTATTCTTGTTGCAGTCTTTACCGGACAAAGAGGGAAAGAAATGCCTTTTTCTAATAAAGTGCTCCGGTAAAACTTTTGAGATCAGTGCCTCGGACAAAAAGAAGAAACAGGAATGGATTCAAGGTAGGTGTGATGGATACAGTAGTAACACGAATTCAAGAGGAACCTTATTGCATATCTCAAGAATGAACGATTTGATATGAATAAATAAAGCAGTTAGTGTTCTAATGCTCAGGCAGATTTCATGTGGTCAGTTACAGGTTTTTTTTTCTGAGTTTTAAACATTTTTAATTTTTCTTAGGAAGCTTTTGGCTGTATAACTTTAAAAATATATGTTACACCCAGTTTTCAGCCTACATTACAATGCAGGAGGGACTGTAAACTTTTATACACTTGGCACAGACTTTAGAGAAGAGAAAACAATGCATATTTAGGTCTGGTGGCCAACACTCCCAAGCTGAGAATGCTTTGAGCCACCACAATGAAGGTCACCTTGCCCGGGGTTCCTGTGTTTTTTCCCCAAAGCTATTCAGACCGCTGTCAACCTGCTGAGACAGGGCCTGCCAGCTCCTCACAAGGAAGCGCGTCAGAAACGGAAAGAGCTACGTCAGAAACTGCAGGCAGAGCAGGAGGCGCTGGAGCAGAGGATGAAGGAGCTGCAGACGGCCAACGAGACCAAGCAGCGGGAGCTGGAGACCATGAGGAAGGTAAAGACCACCTTTAAGATGCACTGTGTAACCTGTGTTTTAGGGAATACCTTTTCTAAAGGTGTACAATAAGGAACATTCTCTTATTCAGTAGTAACAAGAACAAGTCCCTCAACTATTTTATTGTTTGAACCCTTTCAGTGCTGAATTATTTTTGTCGAGCTGAAGAAGGAACTCCTTTATTGAGTACACAAGGACACAAATATGTTTTATATATATGTATACACTACCTCAGACTGGGACCTGAGGTTCCAATGGAACTTTCGGTGGCATATGTTAACATACGATGCTAAGATGAGGCAGGGCTTTGAGGTCCTGCTAGGACTAGTGTGGTTCCTTAGTTATACAGCACATCTAATTTTCAGAGACATCTACCGGTATTAAATATAATAGATTCATCTTAAATGAGGATACACTCATCGCAACAAAACATGCATGCATTGCCCTTACAGTATCCAGAGTAAAATCAGAGAGAATAAGATTTTGTTCAAGTGCTTTTAAAACATGAAGGCGGGGTGACATTGTGGCAGATCTATTGAAGCTGAAGCAGCTGTTTTGACTAAAGTAACGATTACCAAACACAAATATTTCCATTTATTAAGACCCAAGGGCAAAGCTATGTGAGGCCAGCAGTAACTCTTGGTTTAAGTAACAAGGGCCATTTTTGTTCAGTTAACTGCAAACAAAGCCCATGCAACACTACTGTCATCTGTTTTGTTGTAACAGCCATCCCAAACTATAGTACACTGAATAATGGTGTGCTTTAAAAATCACAAACCAGCATGCCTTTCCTTAAAACACAACCAGGAAGCACCTGCCAGCATGCATTTAAACTGTCAGCTCGAATCGCAGAATATATCAAATAAAACGGATTAGATAGGAAAATATATATTTTCTAGACACTCATGTTGTTTAGTATTTTTGTAAGTTAAATAAAAGAAAGTATAAATAAATGGCACAGTCATTTTAGATTATTTTCTCAGTCAAATGCCACAGCCCATTGAATATTATTATTATTATTTTTTTAAATATTATTTCAGCTGTAGTCTTCAAAACTGTGTGCAGTAACTGGTAACATACTCTATACTGTACCAGTGAAAGAGTTTTTGTTACAGAAAGCAGGTGTTAGTTTTATAACACGTTCTTGGACTGTGGAGCCTTGTTGATGTGTAAGATGTTGCATATCGGTGCGATTCACTGCTTTCCAGTGCTTGTTGTACATACTTTGCATGGGGTTAATTCCAGATAAATAGCTGGAACTTCTCAAATTCTATGTACCTCTTTAACACTGTTACAATATACAGTGCTAAAAACAAAACAAAAAAAAACTTTGTTTTATATGTTTTTTCTTTTATTTTTAAATATTGCAGTGATTCAGTGACATGTCATCAACATTTTTATCAGTTTTTAATAATAAATGTCATATTTTCAAGATAGCTGCAGTGATGATGTAGCTATAGTGATGTATTTCATCAAAAAAGGGAAGTTGCTTGCCTTATTTGCATTTCTATCTTACCCACATGTATAAAAAGATAAAACTGTTTGCGTAGCTTGAAGGTCATGAGTTTAAAAATAGTCATGGGATTTGTTGTAGCGTCAGTCTATTTAAGAAAAATGAATCTTTCATTACTGTACTAATCAAGCATGCAACTGTCCTTTAAGAACTAAACTCATTAAACTGTTTAATTGGCATTTCATTTCAGGCTTTGGTTGTATTTGTCAATCAGTGTGAGTTGAGGTTGTGTCTGTTAACTTAATAAACATAAATGTTTTCTTGGTGCAAAACTGTGCACTAATCTCATTGGGCGACGTTTGGATTATTTGTAGTACACCAATTAGTTGGCTTGATAACAGTACAACTGTGTGTAAAATAGCAGGTTAGTGATCAGGACTAGATGAGATGATTCTATAATTCTAAAATAATTGGTAAGTCTTTACAAACTCTTTCAAAAACATGAGCAATAACAACTTACTTCCCTTTTGTTTTGTGGTGTAGAAAATTCTTAAAGTTTCTGAGGTGACGCTGTCAACGGGAAGTGTCCATCTTGCTAAAGAGTTTCATTGATGTCATTCTGCTTTTATAGAAACTGGAGGAAGATGAAGTCAGCGCTGCCGAGGAAGAGAGGAGACGGCAGCAGACACAGGCAGAGCTGCAGGACCGCTACAGGACTGACCTAGAGAGGGAGAAAATGGTGCCTGAAACGCTTTTATTATTAAATGAGAAACCAATGCTTGCTTTAACACAAAGCTGTGTTTGGTGGGTATTCATATATCTCATGGTTCAGGGATTTCTTTAGGCTGTATGGAGGCAGTGTAGAAAGGTGACACCCATTTTACCCATTCTGGGCAGTCCTAAGCTACTGTAAGGAAAATACATGTGTGCCGTGTCTGTTTTAATAGAAACGTGACACATTACTATCCACCAAATGTTTTTCTTTTAAACCAAATATAAAAAATAAAACAGACCACAAACAAGGAAGGAAATAAAGAGTTTTCCAGTGTTCTCAACAATGGGTAAGGCTGTACTAAGCATTATTCAAATTAGACCAAAGATACCTACAACAATTCTCTACAGGAATAATTTACTTTTTGCTAAGGGCATATTGTTTGCACACCAGTGAAAAATTCAACACACTGCTCTTAATATCCATTGAACAGATAGCTTTCTGTTTCCTCATTAAACTTTGACCTTTCGAGTCAACACGGTACCTCCCTATCAGGCTAATGCAGTTTACAAACTGACTTCATAAGACACTTAAAGTTACAACTTCAAAAATTGGCTTCATGGGGGGCTCCCGAGTGGCGCATCCAGTAAAGGCACAGTAAAACCTGGAGGTTGCTGGTACGGGTCCAGGCTATTCCACTGCCGGCTGTGGACAGCAGTTCCGAGGGGGAGGCACACAATTGGCCGAGCGCCGCCCGAGGGCTTAGGTCGGCCAGGGTGTCCTCGGCTCACCACACACTAGCCACCCCTGTAGACTGGCTGGGCGCCTTTGGGCCTGTCTGCAAGCGGCCCAGAGCTGCGTGGTCATTCGACGCTGTAACTCTGAGGTAGCTGGGTGGTGGGCCTGCAGAGTGAAAAGAAGTGGTCGGCTGAGGGCACACATTTTGGAGGACGCACATGCTCATCTTCGTCTCTCCAGAGTCAGCGCGGGGGTTGCAGCGGTGAGGCAAGCTTAAAATTGGACATTTCAAATTGGGGAGAAAATGGGGTAAAAAAAAACAATTGCCGATTCCAAATGTAAAAAAAAAAAAAAAAAAAAATTGGCTTCATAATTGCCTATTGGTTGTGTATAAACAACTATATATAAAAAAGTGACTGCAATAATGAAAAAGCGTATTAAATCTAGAAGTTGTTTTGAGTGCATTCAGACACTTTGTATACATTTTTTTCTTTATGTAAAGAAGTCTGTAATGTTGGGAAAACTATTAGGAAATAACTTGGACTTAAAGTAACCCATTGAGGCAATTTATTTGTTTCTTTAAACTTACGATGTAGCTAAATAACAAATAGTTTTTAAGACAGGCAGAAGGACATTCCCTGGAAAAGAAGAACACAGTGAACAATATGAATGAATACCGATGTAGCTGGGCTTGACTCAGTGTTCAGCGTTGGTTTATTTTTTCAGTTTTGGGGTGCAGCAGTGCAGGTTTCCACACGCTCTCCCCTGGTTTAACGAGCCGCTGTGCTGTGTTGTCAGGTGAGGCAGCAGATGGAGGAGGAGGTTGCTCAGAAGTCCTCAGAGTTGGAGCAGTACCTGCAGAGAGTGCATGAGCTGGAAGACATGTACCGCAGGCTGGAGGAGTCCCTGGAGGATGAGAGGCAGGCACGGCAGGACGAGGAGACTGTCCGCAAGCTGCAGGCCAGGTGAGCCCAGTGAGGGGCCAGCACTGCACAGCACAGCATCATGATGTGACAGTAACACACTTGATTAACTCACCGTACCTTTTGTTCATCTTCACTATGTTTTTTTCTCAATCGCCCAAAAAAAGTTTAAAATGTTTGAAAATGGGGTCCAGATTATTGCAAAGCATTACAATTCTGCAGTTCTGCTAAGCAAAGGATGTGTGAATTTCAAATGCTTTCCATTACTTGTGCGTGTCCAGAAATGGTGGAATTTCCCCAGGATCACACCTGGCACTGCAAAGCCTGGTTCCTGTTTTTAGTCAGAAAATGTTTTTTCCAAGAACATGTGCCTCAAGGAAACCCTCTCCTCATACACCGCACAGCAGAGAGGGGAAGCTGTGGTACACTGGTGAAGCTACATGTTAGTTTTGAAGAGTCTTCTATTTATTTATTTATTTATTTATTTATTTGCATTGACAAAAGCAGACCCATTATGATTTAGATATTTTCAGCATAATAAATGGCCCTGCTAGCATTCATTATTGTACAGTTGTATATTGCATTAAAATGTAGTAGCTGTCACCAGGACTTGTGGGAATGTTATAGGGTGGTTTTAACACATTAGTCAACAGACTGTAATCTTACACACATCTTCTAATAGACTATAAGCTGCTGACACATGCCTGCAATTAAAACTGGAAGGTGCTGTTGATAGACACTTTATAATAGTCCTTAAGCTACCGACATGAACCTCCCAGTAAGTATTAACACACACCTTCCCATAGTTAGGAAAGTGCCATGAGAGTACATGACATGCACGTGCCAATTATCTCGCAATATTGAGAAACACAGGCACACAGGATTGTATCATTTCAGCTAGCTCTCCCTATATATTACTGGTTAAAATATATAGCCAACTGAATTTGATGTGTTGCTGTAGTCAACCGATTTAATTGTCCATGTGATGCAGATCATTTCTAAGTGGTTTCTCTCTCTGTTTCATAGGCTGCTGGAAGAAGAGGCGACTAAGCGAGCAGAGTTAGAGCATTTACACTTACAGCAGCAGAAAGCCATTTCTAGGACTGAAGCCGAGAAGCAGGAACTGGAGCAACAGCGCATTGGGAAGGAACAAGCACTGCAGGCAGCCATGCTGCAACTGGACCAACTTGAGAGTGAGCGCAAAGAAGCGCTGGAGCAGTACGAGGTGAGAGTGACACACACACACACACACACACACACACACACACACACACACACACACACTTGAGCAATGGACAAGTTGACATTGTCTTGTTGAATGGAAGAAGCATACAGAGCTCCAGATGAAAGTGCATACCACTTTACTGAACCCTATATGAAATCTTAGCATATTCGACTCTAGTATATGGAATGTTCTTCAAACATGACATCTTTTTTAGTCTTACAACCAAAAGGCGGACTTGTTAGTTTAGTTCAGTTTATTCATTTTGTGCCCGCAGGGGTACATCTCAGTAGTGCGAGCACAAATACAAAGAAAGAAGTTAATAGTCCATAGTGTAATAACAGTATAACAGTGAAATAATTCCCAACAATTACTATTCATCTAAAATAAAAACATGCATAGTGAATAAAATGTGAAATATGAAACAAAGTTGAATTGAAGTTACGTTTGTGAAAACGTGGTCTAGGAACTGTATAAACTTGCCCTATGGAAGTTATAAAACTAAAATTTAAGGTGTGCTTAAGCTAGCAAGGTGACATGTTGCCTTTATGATTGTGCAGCTGTTTTGACTGTTGCTCTTGTGAAAGGGGTTGCACCCCCTCCTCCCAGGTGTCTGTTAGCACAGTGCTGTGGAGTCACTCCTGCCTCCCTGGAGTGTGGGGACCCCTGATCCCCTGTGGTAAAAGACAAGAGAGTATGGTGAGAATGCATACATAGTATTAGGTATGGAAAAAGCACTGTAAAATGCCCTACATGTGCTGTTGTTATAAGAGTCAGTCTGCTATGGATTCCTGGGGTTAGTGGGCTGGAAAGGGGGGTAGGGAGCAGTCATGCTGGGTTGAATGTTCAGACACTTGAAGCTCAGCTTCCATATCAGCACGCCCTTAAAAGCAGCTTGCTCTTTTTTAACACCAAAGGTGTCCAAACTGGAGGCATTCTGGTGCTTTATAACAAAACAAATAACAAAACATTCACACAAGTTAAACAAAACAAACAAACAAAAAAAAGGTGAGCAGCACACTAGTAAATTGAAGTGTGAAAGCACACACGTGTGTAGTTCCTGTACCCACAGTTGCATTTGTTTTCCTTCTCCATTTTGTCAGTTCTGATGGCATCTATTTTATGGCGTCTTGTTATGCCTTCTCTTCACTCTCCTTCCTCCTGTGCTCGCTCCTTCTCTTCCCTTGTCCCCCGTGGTGGAACCAGCTACCGGTTATCCTCAGGACTGCCTTTTGCTGCTTTCTGCCGATTTCTGAAAACTCACTTATTCAATCTTTTTGTAAATTCCTATTTATATATCTTTTTGTATTTTTCCTTTTATATTTATTTTGTATATATTGTATATGTGTGTTAGCTTTGCATTTTTATTGCCTATAATTTAGATACTTTTTAGTAAAGGCACCTGCTAAGTATACTACTACTACTACGACGACTACTAATACTACTAATCTATTTACATAAGGGAAGGACAGAGGGCTAAAACAGCTCCACCTGCTGGTTATTTCTAGTATTAATATACTTAGTAAATTTGAAAATGATTTGCATTGAGATTGACACAGTATCCAGTGTCCTAAAGAATATAAAGCATCCTTAACTGGAATTGTAAACTGGTTAACTGTTGTTTTAATAATAACATTCATGTATTGCTTTAAAAAAAGGTTACGGTTTTAGTATTTTCTGTGCCCTTTCAGTATAAGAACATAAGAAAGTTTACAAACAAGAGGAGGCCATTCGGCCCATCTTGCTCGTTTGTTTGTTAGTAGCTTATTGATCCCAGAATCTCATCAAGCAGCTTTTTGAAGGATCCCAGGGTGTCAGCTTCAACAACATTACTGGGTAGTTGGTTCCAGAACCTCACAATTCTCTGTGTAAAAAAGTGCCTCCTATTTTCTGTTCTGAATGCCCCTTTTAATCTCCATTTGTGACCCCTGGTCCTTGTTTCTTTTTTCAGGTCGAAAAAGTCCCTTGGGTCGACATTATATATCCGAGCATCTTGTCGGCCTTTTTTATAGCTACCCCACATTGTCTAGATGTTTCTGAGTCAACATAAACTCCTGGGTCTTTTTCATAGATTCCTTCTTCAATTTCAGTATCTCCCATATGATATTTATAATGCACATTTGCATTGCCTGCGTGCAGTAGCTTACATTTTTCTCTATTAAATGTAATTTTCCATGTGTCTGCCCAGTTCTGAATGCTGTCTAGATAATTTGCTGCTGCAACAGTGTTTGCCACTCCTCCTATTTTTATGTTGTCTGCAAATGTAACGTGTTTGCTTACTATACCAGATTAATGTAGGTTAGGAATAGCAGAGGACTTAATACTGATCCCTGTGGTACTCCACTGGTTACCTCGCTCCATTTTGAGGCTTCTCCTCTAATCAATACTCTCTGTTTTCTACATGTTAACCACTCCCTAATCCATGTGCATGCATTTCCTTGAATCCCTACTGCATTCAGTTTGAGAATTAATCTTTTATGCGGGACTTTGTAAAAATTAGTTATCCATTGTCGATATTGCATCATCAAAAAAGTCAAGCAGGTTAGTTAGACACAATCTCCCTATCCTAAAACCATGCTGACTGTCTCCCAGGATACTGTTACCATATAGGTAATTTTACATTTTGGATTTTATTATAGTTTCCATAAGTTTACATATAATAGAAGTTAGGCTTATTGTCTGTAGTTACCTGATTCGGTTTTGTCTCCCTTTTTGTTGATTGGTATTACATTTGCAATTCTCCAGTCTGTCGGTACAACCCTTGTGTCAAGAGACTGGTGCATGATCTTGGTTAGCGGTTTGTAAATAACTTCTTTCATTTCTTTGAGTACTATTGGGAGGATCTCTGTCGGTGCCTTGACAAATTGCGTTAGGAAGCAGTCATTTGTCACTTCCACCATTTCAATTTCGTCTGTCGTGCTCCCCACCAGGTTTTCCCATTTTATATGGGGGAAGTTGAAATCCCCCATTTAATATGGCTTCTCCATTTCTAATGTCATTGTATAACAGATTATTTTGCTCGGTGCCTGAATTTGGCGGTCTATAGCATGCCCCTATTATTATGCCCTTTGAATTTTTGTCTATTATTCTGACCCATATTGAGTTGGCCTTGTTGTGATGTAGTCTCCCTTCTGCTTTTTTGTTGATTTCTCCCCCCTTCCTTTCTAGTTTAAATGCTTCTGAACCTCCTCGAGGATCCTTTCTCCGAGTAGATTGGTTCCCTTTTTATTTAAGTGCAGTCCATCCTGCCTATATAGATATTTCTTGTTGTAGAATGTGCTCCAATGTTCAAGGAAGGTGAAGCCTTCCTGTGTGCACCACGATTTCAGCCATGCATTTAGATGATTTATTTCCATTTATACAACAGCTGATGTTTGGATTTGTGTGTGTGACAGGAGGTTATGAAGAAGCTTGAGAATGCAGCTAATAAGACCAGAAGCTGGAAGGACAAAGTAGCTCAACATGAAGGGTTAATACGCTTGATTCAGCCAGGTAAGGGATATATTAATACCAAATACAGTGTATGTATGTGTGTATCTCAGTGATCTTAAACAGAATTTAAGGAGAAATTACTGTAATAATAGCCTGTTTCTGTATCTCATTAACATAGATATGTAATAATTCGGGGTATTATAGTAACTCATGATTAATTAATTGGAGAATGAAGTGTTTTGTCGCAGATTTAAAATAAAGTTTTGTATGCATAACTTCTTTTGATTTTTTTTTTTAATAATCAAGTCAGGTATATGAAGCTTTGTTTAAATAAAGCCAGCCTTTAAAAAGCCATAGCATCTTCTTTTAAAGCCCAGGCCAGGTACAGCCTCTGCAATGGTGTTACCCAGTAACTTTCCTAATAAAAATGAATTGCGGTCATTTTTATTTTTCAGGTTCAAAAGGTCCACAGTTGATCACTAACTGGGGAGCAGCCGCATTTACTGAGGCAGAACTGAACCTGAGAGAGAAAAGCTGGCAGGAGAAAAAAGGCAGTACGACCCAGTAGTAGAGCTGGCTGACGTAACCAGCGCTTTGAGCATTCCAGAAGCGTCGTAGAGGTTCTAGAACAGCAGCCCAGACAGTTTTGGCCACGGCCACGCTTTTTAGCATTTGTCAGAAGGTCGAGGACATTATCGTTAATCTAGAATGTGTAATAAAAGGGCATTAAAATACTGATTTTATAAAATAGAACAAAAGCAGAGTACTACATTGTAATATGTTCAGTTCTCCATCCAATACATTATTATTGCAGTATTTTAGATTATGCCACAGGAACAATGTGGAGCAGCTTTGAGGGTCACTGTTCTAGAACCTTTACAGGATAAAGCTTTCAGCTCCTGGTAAAGAACCATTAGACTGAGCAGTATGAAGAGAATATGAAGTAGATCGTTAATCCTGTTTCTTAGTAATTAAATACACCTAGCCTGTTACCTTTCTAGAAATTATGTTTCTGAATGCAAGTATCTGTCAGTGTGTGAAAGTGTGTGTTTGTTTGTGTCATTGAAATTTGTCATTTCTCAACTGCATCTATAATATATATTTTTGGTATGATTTGAAGATGAAGTTGTAGTTGTTGTACAATTTTGATTTATGTTTTTTTAAATTTTTTTTACAATCCAGCAGTTGCTTGCTGTACTGATTTTTAGTCTTGTTTTAAACTCATATCTTCTGCCAAAGTACTGAAAGAAAAAGTAAAGTGTTGCGTGTAGGGGTCCGTTGAATGCCACTTGCTTCAGGTAGTTTACAGATCGCCTTAAGATTTAAAAATTAGTGTTGTACAACATAATTGTTTTTAAACAAGGCTTGTGTTTGTGTAAGTTCCATGTCATTTCCTTTATATCAAGTGTTACTAAGTAATAATTGTGAACAAATAGAAAGACACACGCCTTACATTTCCTAATATATTTAATATTAACCAAAAGACCAATATAGGCAGCTTATTACTGGAAGAAACATTTCTTGCTTACGTGTACCCTTGAAATCGCAGTTAAGATTGAACACAGATCATTTTTGATCAAATTAAATCAATAAAATAAAGTTTTTTGGAGTCAAACCCTATTACTGTAGTTCATATTTTACCTCCTCTCTTTGAAAGACTGATTTCTGAAAGCATTTAATCTCATTTAAAGATTGGTTTTGAAGAATGCAAAAACTATTGTATGCCCCATACGATATGTGTTGTCTTTGGAGACAAGTGTAATTTCTATATAATTTAAAGAATACATCATGGTAAGAATAACTTTAATAAACCTCATGTTCATGTATTCGATTCTAAATATTCCTAAATATGAGATGGCTGGTAATGGGTAGAATAATTTCTGAAGATTTTTTTATTTATTTATTATTTGACAATGGTTGGTCAACATAAAGATGTTAATTGGGATTTAAATCCTGATGCTAAATTACAGATTTTTTTTTCTTCAGTTTAATAAAGATGCAGTGTATCCATTTTGTTTCTTTGTCATGTAATAATTTTAAAAAATGCAGGTCTCCCATTAGAATGTATATTTTGTATTTTATATACGTTATCAAATTATTGTCACAAAAACACAAATGCCTTGAGTTCAGGAGTTTGGGCGAAAAATCCACCAGATGAAAGAGTAGAGTCAGATTAGAAAGAGACTTACATAAACAGAATGTGAAGAGAGCTCCGGGTTTAGTAAAGCGAGGTTAGCACAGTGAAGAAGGTTGAGAATATAGACTGGTCCTTTCGGTGTGCCATGGGCCATACTATTGACAGTTTCGTATTTGCATTTGGTACATCACTAAAGAACAGTACAGCTATCAGCCAGTGATCTAGTTTCTCAGTGTACAGTCATTTTACCAGCATCAAGGCTAGTTCCCGTAAGATGACAGGACCTAGGGGAGGGACGAGGGTGTGGTTTCAACTGAGGGGACTGTTGTGATTGGATACATTTGTGTGAAGAAAACTGGAATGTGATAATAAATAAAACAGGTAATTGCAGCTTTCAGCCACTGGGTGACATGTGTTTAATGCAAAGATTAAATTAAAATAAACTGCAAGCCCTTTAGAATAACAGGAGAGAAGATTTCTAGAAAACAAATTCCTTGACTTGCTATGAATGTTAATTATGAACAGGAACAGCATTATTAACATGGTCAATAACAGGAATAATTATGAAATGTCTCATTAATTTATGTTTTATTTCATCACAGAAATGTAATAACTAATCTTGTAGGAAATTAGTCATTAGTTCATTTCTAAAAATATTTTAATAATTTGTGGTAGGACTGTTTCAAGAGACACGTGATGCGTTCACCATTGTGTTCTGGGATCTGATGTTGCAGACATTTAAAATGTGTAATTTCTAATCGGTGTGTGATGAAGTGGGTTGGACTCGCTCAGTGACACGAAATATATAGCGCTGTTTAACTGTCACTGTTTACAGCATATAGAATCAGTTTGGCTGTTTCATCAATAAATGAAAAGCTGCAAAATATTTAAAATACTTGCAGAGTTTTAATCTCTCTCTTTTTTTGTCACAATAGAAATGCGCAAATATGAAAAGCCAAGCCAATTGCTAGTCTACAATTCTCATAAGATTTTCAAACACAAACATGACTTTTAAGCTTTCTATGCTTGAAACTGACATAATCCTGCCCCTAACCCTCTCCCCCAACAAGGGTCATTATGATCTTCATGCAATATGACTTTTCATTATACATAATATGTATTATCTATTTGCCACTTTTCTGAACACATTTTTTCTAATTTCTGCGCTCTGTGCCTTCTGGAAGTCATCAGCAGCTACCACTCTGCCAAAGAAGGCCACGCACGTGTGTACTCTCGGCTTGGCATAAAAACATTATTTCCAAAAATTGCATAGTGTGAGCCAGAGCAAACAGAACTGTGTAAAGTTTTGTGTTTTTTTTTGTCAGTTATCTGCTTGCTAGTAACATATCTTGATTACTGTGCCACAAACGCTTAAAAAAACCAGTTCATGACATATCTTGTTTACCTTGGTTCATCTACGGTGTTATAAATCAAGATCTGTATTGTTACTTCTTGCAGTGTGTTTGACGTGCGACAGCTCACGCTCCTCTAAAGGGTTTGATTTGCTTGCCAGAAAAACAACTCTTCTGCTGACCGTATGTTTGTAAGATTAATAATTACATCCTCCGGTTGATGTTAATAATTACATCCTCCGGTTGATATTAATAATTATATTCGGTAGGCCAGATATTGTGGGCCAGTTTCGCTGCTAGCTTTTTTTTTTTGGGGGGGGGGGGGGGGTTTATGCAATATTTTAAGATAAAACGATAAAGTTTAGCAAAAAGTTTTTATGGAAGTGAATTGTATTTAGCACACTGCTACCTAGACTTTCTTTGTAAAACTAGCCCCTGACCTCTATCTCCTTGTACTCTTGATGCCATCTATACTTAAAATCAACGACGTGAAGAACATCTGATTGTGCTTTTCTGCATTACATAATGTAAGTTATGCGAGGGTCAGGTCATACAATACACAGGTGTTTCAGTTGCTTGGTCACCGCCTGTACTTCAATAATAGAACACTAGGTGGCGGAATTGCACTTCAATAGGCAATACAGTTATGTTCTTCGGATGCACAGTAACTTTTATTGAATTGCAGTTCGGGTGACTTCTAAGATTCTCTATGTAAAACTAGTTACCAGTATACATCAGGACATATTCCAGGTTCTCACCTGCTCTTAGTTACCAGCCACTATTGTAACCCTAGAACAAAATGGGTGATGTGATTGGTGGTTTATATGTTTTATATTTACAATGGACATCATTCCAGTCGAATCCACTGGTCTTTTTATATATGGCGTTACCTTTACTCGTTTCAAGCCATATAGAGTAGTTTTACAGTACCGTTTTGAACCCATGCTTATATAGGTTTCTACCACACCTTAATCAATTGTCAATAGTTTGAATAACTGTACAGAATGCAGAAGAGTCTGTGAAAAAGCAGTCTACTCGATGTTTGGCACACACAGAGCAGCCTGTAAGCGTCCTGTCCTGATCCCCTGACCCCGCCCCCGCCCCCTGCACTAGGTGCTTTCCAGATTTGGCTTTATTTCTTGGATGATAATCCCTCAAGAGTTTATTTTCTTTTCTAGCAGTGCTCAAGAACACATTTTAACATGCTTGATTTCCTTTTGCAATCCGAGGTCAGTTTGGGGTAAAGGCCTTTTCTGTCTTTCTAGGCTATCCAGCTTTGTCTTTTATATGCCAGCGATTATTAAATACTGTTTTACGTAATTTAGTTCTCCACCCTGACATGTATTACAATTGTTCAAGCACAATCCTTACTGGCATACCAAGTTGTCTGTACACGGCCTCAAGAGCATGCATAGTTATGACGTCGCCTCTCCCCACCCAACATCATGGGAGGTAAGGCTTTTTTTCGTTATTTCTCATTAATCCATCCAATTTATGATTCAATCGGTAGAAAAGTGAGTTTCCCAACATTGCACCACGAATGTCCATGGCTAACGCCTGACCCACACCTGATGAATCATTTGGGGGAACTTAAGCAAACTGGACTCTCAACAACACGGTTTGCGTTATGTTAAGGGCATAATACCCTATGCACATTGCATTTCATTTGACATTAGATATGACGATCAGTACTTTAAAACGTGAAAAGTGTGCAGACTTGGTGCTGTGTAACCTAATCACGCGCGATGATGACTAATGATGTTGAAACAATGCTATCTTAAATGGGCTGCTGATGAGGTTTTATACACGTACTCCTGTCACATCGCACTTTTATGGTGTCAACAAAAATAAGGCTTCCAGGCAATACAGAAAACTCCTGCCAAGTCATGTGTTTCACTACAGCATGCTAGGTACTGTAAGACGAAGCACAGTTCTTTACCAAATTAGGTCGAGGCTGAGAGTCACAATTTAACAAATACGTGGGCAATCGAGATATCACTGAGCCACACGCTTTAACCCGTTTCAGCTGGCGTGATTGATTGTCACGGCAAGTTATCCTGTACCAGATAGACTGGGGAAAATGTTAGGAGGTGCCGTGATTCGTTAATCATTCTAGCGAAACGATTGCAACTAATGAAAACGTGTTGGTTAACAAGTAGTGCGCAACGAGTTTCAATTTGGTTTATCAAAAACAAAAAATGGTGGAATATATAAAACTGAAATCCACTTTTTAAATAGTTTTCACTGTTTTTTTTTGCTAACGTTTACCTCACTCTTACTGGGAAACCAATTAATTAGCCTACTCTGCATTTATTTAGAAATGAAAGGTAAGCGAGCACATTTTTCTTTATTTATTATTATTATTATTATTATTATTATTATTATTATTATTATTATTATTAAATCGTTTTTTTTTTCTCTCCACACATGAGGACAGCAACATTACGTACGCATTATGGAACTTTTTAAACAGTTTTACTGTGTTTTTTCAAGGTTAGGCTACACATTGTTACCTTGGACACATTTGTAGAACTTGCACAGCAAAACTTGCATTAAGGTCATTTTGAAATTACTCGGTATATTTAGAAGTGATGGTATTATTAGTTGTACATTTAACAGTTAGAGCGGTTATGGATACAAAATATAAATATAGCCTACTTATTTACTGGGCCCAGGCAATTTAGGAAAAATATAAAAAGGAAATAAAATAAGTCTGATATTATACAGTTGAGTGTCTGTGTAGTCTGAGATTACCACTTGAAAATGTTTTTGACTTCATCATTTTAAAATGTATAAATAAACTTTCACTTTGGCACACTTGTTTTAGTATTTACAAACGTGTGAATATGTTATTTATTGAACTTCCGTAGTTTTGTAGACATCCAGTACACTACAATATGGGTTCAGAATTAACAAGATTATTATTATTATTATTATTATTATTATTATTATTATTATTATTGAGTGTGTTTGCATGAAAATATATACAAGACATATATACAAAGAAAGTAATACACTTTTTACACTGGCGACTACTTTGTAAGAAAGTGGTTCCACTGTTCTTGTGAAAAACACGTTTTATAATTCAGGGTTTTATGAGTTTTGGGCACTCATGAATTAGGCATTGAAGAATATTAAATATAAAGCCTCTTTTTAAATCTAATCTTCATCAGCATAGTGCCGGCGTGTTTGGCCTAAATAGCAACATCATTGACACTGATGCAGTAATACAATATCGAAACTCATATGCAATAACCTTTTTATTTTCATCACCATGGTACACAGTGGAGATATTTAGATACGTGCTGATGACTGGGTGTGGTCTACTTTCTCAATAAGTTTACGATAAAGTACATTTTGAGAATAAAGGGATAAAGAGAAACCCTAAGCAAAAATTGACTAAGGTCAAAGGATTTGGCAATGCTGCTAAAAAGCATTTTAAATAGACGTCCCAGATTGACATGAGTAATGCTGTGTTGTGGTCAGTCTCACTCTGCCACTGTTTAGATTCACAAACTGCAAAACAGGCTTCTGTGCAAGTGACTCCAGTGAAGTAAACTGCACAAAAAAAACCCCATACCAAACAAAAAACCCAGTCTCAAAAACAAGTTCACAGATGGCTGATTGCATCTGAATCAGTTCTTTAACTAACATTGTTTAAATTACTGTTGGACTGTATCAATGCAAACAGTCATTCTGAAAGCATTTTGAGTGGGAGGGTCCTGCTGGACTAACAACACATATGCAGCCCACGTGAATTTACATTTGGAGCAGAAACAAGTTGTCTACTTATCTGATTAGAAAAGAAAAAGAAAGATCAGCCTTGAATCCGAGGAAAGACTATATTTTTAGAACATATATCCCAGTATCCCCCACATGTTCCTTATTTTGTATACATTTTGAAACTGCTTTAGTTTGCTTAAATGTAAGCCTTAAGGATAGGGGTAAGACTTGTTGCAATATTATCAATAATCCTGACGCCTCCATTAACACACGTTTCCAGCTATAAGCGTTCCCATAAGAATTTGATGGTATTCATAAGTGTTTCCAGTGGTCTCCAAGGTCGTTACGATATTGCAGATCTACAGTTGCTTCATTGTCTAGTCTGGATTGGTTGTTTTATTTTAAGACCATAACCACTTTTAGCAGATATTAATATGCTGAGGTTTAGTAAAGATCACCGATAGAACATCAGAAAACATTTGGCCCAATAAGATCGTCCAGTTCGTAGTTGATGATTGATACCAAAATACAAAAAATAGTGGAGATTTATCCTGGCTATTCAATGGGGACTGAAAACCAGAGCACTGTATGTTCTTTAAATATCAGCATGTTCACTTTTGGATTGCCATGTGAACTTGCTTATGTTTAAAGAGACTTAACACTGGGCAAGCCCAGAGTAGAATTTGTTCTGCATTCCCCGGAGAGCCATTGAGTTTGTACAAGAACATTGAAAAGAAAAGGCTCTATGCACGTGTCTCAGAGTTCAGTTCAACTCTAAAAGTTTGGTATTGATTTGTCTAAAATGAATCAGACTTGGAAAAGCTTCATATTAAACACTGAACAAATATCAGTGGGTGTATCACTATTGGTGCAGCCTAGTGCTTGGTAAAGGGATCATTACCAGTAAGCAAATGCAAAATCTTAACAGCACTGGAGAGAGAAATGACCTGAAAAGGAGATGTCCATCATGTTTTTTTTCTTTCTCTTTGTTGCTGATTCTAAGCAGTTTTATAAGCCCCCCATACACAGACAGTCCAGTGTGCCAGGACCCCTGCTTCCTCGGTAACCCTTTTCCTGTGGGTGGATGCTAATCCATAGCTTAGAGGGATGGCTAAATTGGGAAAGGAATATTGTCTGTCCAGATGCTACTGCTGCACCTGTTTATTGCAGTTAAATACGAGAAAAAACAAAATGGCCCTTAAATGTCCAAAGTGTTTGCTGTTTACTTCTTTATTTTTACATCCTTTTTACAAAATAAAATGAATGTAGCTGGAATAATTACTGCAAATAATAAATATATAACAAAACGTTTGCCCTTTAACAACTGTTTTGCTAAGAAGTAATAAATAACAGAGGATAATAATTTAAGCACTTCTATATTTCCCTAGTTTCTTATGTCGTACTAATTGACGTTATCTAAAAGCAGTTAGAAACAAAATTGCACCACTGCTGATTTATCGATAACCCACGGTCAGAAAAAATAAACCATTTAAAGTGGATTCATTTTTAATTGTTTACTTAACATTCAGTTATACGTAAGCGAGACCATGTTTAAATAACTGTGGTCAAAAGTGACATCAGGTTTTCTCCTACATTTCTAATTGTTCAAATTCTTCATTGACTGATGGTAATTACTTGCAGTTTCTTGTAAACACGCCAGACAGAACAGTAAAAAATGTTATTGCATTCAATGTTGAATATTTACAGTATCACAAGGATCACTTAAGACATTTCTCTGATGAATGGAAAACAATTCTGGCCTAGGAAACCCAAATACTTGGAAATCAGCACAGTATTTTCATTGGGAACTGATTTAAATTGTATTTGGGTTTTGGAACGTGATGGTCTGAAGGTAGGAATTAGTGATGATCTAGTGGCATGGTCTAATTTAACCGTATCACTAAACAATGAATTACCAGTACAACTGCTGTACATTTCTGGCCTTTTTCTGTCTAGCACAATTTTGTTTCAGCACTTCGCAGGTGTATTTCTTTTCACTGATGTTATTGGTTCTTACAATAGTGCTATCTGAAGAGAATGCTATTATAACTTAACGTGTTGTTCCCTGTTTGCTGCATTCATTAAATCAACATATTGGGGAACATTAACATTTAAACCATTTCGAACAAAAAAGTTGCATAACTAGAAATAAACAACACTAAGGGGGACTGTTTTAATGATCTAATGGTGTGGAATTTATTTTACATCTTCTAAAACAGAAAGAAACTGCACCGTAAAGCAGAGGGCAGTTAAGGGCAGCAGTATTTAAAGCCAGCGCACTTTAGATCATTAAAATGGACCCCAGAATGCTTATGTAACAACCCCCAGCTCCTTATGTGCGTTTTTAAGCTTTTACGTTTTCATGTTGTTTTGTAATGTTAACAAGAGCTCAGTAAATCTGTCCCATTATGCTTGCTGTATGTGCTCCCTGTTCTGTTTCATAGTGAGTTTAAGCCAGTGTTAATGACTCGCAGATCGACCGCGTGACCTTGACTGGAGCTGCTGTTCTTGTGCCCTCGGGTTGACCCAGCTTGGCCTGCTGTGGAGGTTCATTTCACCTCCCAGCAGCCCTGCTAGAGCTTTCATTTGCTACCCATGTGCACCCTGGCTTTGGAATGCCAAACACTCCCGTTATCTGAAGCCTGCTAAGACTCTCTAAACCTTCAACACCAATTTACAACAATGCTGCAGGAGTGTTGATTGGGACATTCTGAGTAGTGCTTTACTTTCTACACCCACTGTTATTTAATACTGTGTTGAAAGGAATGTAACATGTTAAATACAAATGTAGATGTGACGTACTGCATTCTATTGTAAATGTATAGTTCAGGTTAAACGTTAAATGATAAAAGGCATGGTTTAAATCTTGATGACAGGTTTAGCAGACTTCATGGACTCTAAGCTACTACAGGGCACTTTGTGGCCAGTTTAGTTTTGTGATCGGCTTCACTAAAGAGATGGTTGTGTTTGTAGGGGTATGAAACTCATAATTTCGTCAACACAGATCTGTTACACATCGTAATAAGAAGGGGGTAGCACCGAATTGTCAACGAGAAAAGTGACAGAACCACAGAAAACGATAGTTGACTAACCACCCACTTCAATTACCAAGCAGTATCGGCAACATGGGGAAGTTTGTGTGTGTTTAAAGTGTGTATGAGTAGAGAACTAGCAGATTTGAATTGTATTCAGCTGTTGGCATTAAACAAAGTGATTGTGATGGTTGTGGTTTCAGATGGACCGAAGTGCAGTTGCGGTTGCAATCGATGACATAATAATGACATTTTAGAATGTTAATAAAATGGTTTCCAAGATTCTGTGCGGCTTTAAAGCAGTTTAAAAAACTGTGTTATTATATATTTCTTAGACGCCCTTATCCAGGGCGACTTACAATTGTTACAAGATATCACATTATTTTTTACACATTATTTTTACATACAATTACCCATTTATACAGTTGGGTTTTTACTGGAGCAATCTAGGTAAAGTACCTTGCTCAAGGGTACAGCAGCAGTGTCCCCCACCTGGGATTGAACCCACGACCCTCAGGTCAAGAGTCCAGAGCCCTAACCATGCCACTAGATCATCACTACTTCCTACCTTCAAGACCATCACGTTCTAAAACCCAAATACAATTTAAATCAGTTCCCAGTTAAAATACTGTGCTGATTTCGTAGACCAGAATTGTTTTCCATTCATGAGATAAATGTCTTAAGTGATCCTTGTGATACTGTAAATATTCAACATTGAATGCAATAAATTTTTTTACTGTTCTGTGTGGCGTGTTTACAAGAAACTGCAAGTAATTACCATCAGTCAATGAAGAATTTGAACAATTAGAAATGTAGAAGAAAACCTGATGTCACTTTTTGACCACAGTTATTTAAATTTTCACAAATTGTATGTTCACAAATTAAGCACCAGGCACGGTCAATATATATATATCGAGGTGTTGCTACAGGGATTTCAATCTAGTCAAGTCAAAACAGGGTCACTGGGGTTGTTTTCTATTTTGAAACTCTTGGTTGCTGAGCATGTTTTTTAAATCTCAGCTATGACTAATGCATTACAATGTACAGATCCTCTTGGACACAAGCATGCCGTTGATAGGGGTACCATAGCAACGTCGGCAGACCTGCTACAACATGATCACTGTTGTATCTTTGTATCTTGATCTTGGGGAATGTAATAATTTACCAGCAAGAAGAAAGTTTAAACAAGCCGACTCCTTCATTCAGTGGACGAAATAATATATAAACATTATTAAACATATTCACCCTAATATTACAAATAGAATAGAGAGCCATTAAGAATCGTTATAAGTTTAAATCATAATCTATACTTAAACTTATTCACCAATCCTAAAAGTTCCAAGCTGAAAAGAAGCCGTTCTTAAAATGTTTTCTTCATAGGGAGCTTTGTGGTTATATCTGGTGCCCTAAAGGCAAATTCACCCAGCTACTGGTATTCCTCATTAATGTTAATTCAAACTTCATAGATTCATTTGAATAAATTGTGTGTTTCTGACCGTTCGTGTCTCTCAGACAGCAACAGGAAATCAAGGACCAGTGTCACGCTTCTTTAAGGAATGGCCGACTTTCCAGAGGTCAGCCAATCAATATACTGTCTGTACACTGACACAAACTCAGAAACAGAATGCAGGTAGTGAGCAGGGGAAGTTAGACAGGATGGGGGGATATTTCTAAAGCTATGTAAACTATTCATTTTCTGTGTAACTTCAGATAATGTATCCTTTGGTCTGCAGTGCTGTTTACCCTATGTGAAAGTACACGTATGCAGTACTGAGGACTTGTTGAACTCCAGGCTACCTTGCTTTGTGTACCGTGGTAAGCCAAGCACAAGGACACATTCCAAGAGCGATCACAAATACAAAAAAAAAAACAACCTGTTAAAACAAGTGTCAAGTTCAGAAAAGGCAAGGCTGTTGGCATTCGTGTGAATATGTTTAGCCTTATTCTTCTGTCAAATAGGTGATGAGCAAGTCGGACAATTTAGAATGTAGAATGTAGAAGGCAAGAATATTTTAAGGATTTTATGAAACCTAAATATTGATCATGTAAACCCTATCTTTCCATTATGGGGTGTGTGGGTAAAGGAACTTCCAGTCAATCAGTTGAGAGAAATGAAAACTGCAATGGTGCATGCAACCGGAAGTTAGGTCATTTACTCCACTTGCCTTTTGCATCACTGATAAGAACGTAGCATGTTCATCCACTGTATGTGACCTGGTTCAATTTGATCTTGATGTATACTCTGTCCAAAGGACAGAATGCATTAATATACATATCATTAGTGTTTTACTGTTTTCCATTGTGCTGTAATGAGAAGGCATAACCTATTTAATTTATTACGGTAAAAAAAATGAAGCTGTAAATACACCTTCTGGAAATGCACCCGTTTTCATATTTTCCTTTGGCTGTTTGTTTTTATACTGTTGGTCTTTTTCAGGAATAAGAAGACAAGCTGATGGGATCTCTAGAAAGAACGGTCTGCTTGTCATCACCAGAAATTATCCTGCCACAAGATCACAGGTATGGGCTAATTCTGCACTTGTGAGAAGTTTTTAATCTCTTCAATGCACACTACTGTATCTTGATTTCCAGACCTTATTAAAATGTACACTTTAACACAGTGGAGGAGGCTGTGTGGTCCAGTGGTTAAAGAAAAGGGCTTATAACCAGGAGGTCCCCGGTTCAAATCCCATCTCAGCCACTGACTCATTGTGTGACCCTGAGCAAGTCACTTAACCTCCTTGTGCTCCGTCTTTGGGGTGAGATGTAGTTGTAAGTGACTCTGCAGCTGATGCATAGTTCACACACCCTAGTCTCTCTAAGTCGCCTTGGATAAAGGCGTCTGCTAAATAAACAAATAATAATAACAGTGCAATTGCCCTTTACAGTGACGCAGGTGCACAGAATCCCTGTGGCGTTCTCTTTGTATTGCTGCTAGTTAGCTGGTCATTCGAAACCTTGGTTTAGTCTGCAGTTCAGGATGTTTTGATAGTGGCTTTACATTGTAGTGTAGTTCTGATGCAGCTGAATTTCTTGTGGATAGTGTTATTCAGAGCTTTACCTTGTGAATGGTGGGCAACCATTTCATTTTAGAACCCTCTGCGTAAATTTAGATGAACAGAACAAAAGGGTTACTGTGATTCACGTGACATTTTTTCTTTAAGATTTCCAGCCCTTCTCTGAAGTGTCATTGGCGGCGTTTACATGCACAAGTCATGACAGTTTTCCTCACGTGTTTGCTGTACTTTTCAGGAAATGCGTCGCTATGCAGTTCTGATTTAGGAAAAAAAAATTGTCTGTACCAATGCAGATTACTCAATTCATAGTCATTTAGGGGAGGGGATATTTAAATGTCTGTGTCAACTTACTAAGTAGGAAAAGAACGACTCTGAATATCGTGAGGAGAGCTTCATGCGCTGCCATGAAGATAAAAACATTTAACAAGAGAAATTAATTCATGTGTTGTCGCGCACATTCTGAATTACGCCTCACATTAGCTACTTGTTTGTCTGGTTACCTTTCCAACACACACACAATTATATAAAATATAATTTCTACTAAGTTTTACTACTTAGAATTTATATTTGTGTGTTTGTGGAACATCTAAAAGTTAAATTTCCGTAACACTAGAACTGCCTTTTACAATACATGTCGTTATTTTGAATATAACCCACAAAATATTCTATTTAATTTTTATATACAAGCCTGTTATTATCTCTACTGGACCTAGCAACCATCAATTCCTTCATTTTGTACAAGGAATGCACTGGGGAAAATATCAGTAGGAGAGATTTCATCTTGAAGCTAGCCACAGCGCTTCAGCAGAAACATTTCAAAACATATCAAAAAATTGCAAAGCTGCAGCAGCTCAACCTGTAGAAATCATGTTACTTTCGTTTTAGATTAAAAACTACTTTTGTTTGTATGTACATAAACCTGTTTACCCTACTTTCTTTTGAAATGTTTAGTTTTTCATTTTTTTGAAGTAGTGCTTTTATATGTGGTAAGTTAGAAAATAAACCCTTTGTTTAATTGTTCATTATGTGCAGATGTTTGATATGATGTGCTTGAATAAAACTTTTGAGTTGTATCCGATAGTTTGCCTTTTATTTTAGTATTGATGATGTTTAAAATGTACCGTGATAATGACTGTCGTCAGCGGTTCTAGGTATGAGTAGAACCGCAGTGGTTCTACTGTTAAAGTAATGCACTTCATTTTGTGTGTGTTTTGTACGGCCTTTCTGATGGAGATTACGTAGGATAGGATATTCCTGAATCCAAGCCCAGAGGCTCTGGTGGAATATACAGTCTAAACACACATTTTTACATTCAAGTAAATTCTCAAAGCAGGTTTATAGTTTGAGTGCATGGAAGTGGTTAAATCCAGTCCTAACATTTCGGTAAGGACTTGGTTTTATCACAGGCCACAAGTTTTAGATGAATAAATTGTAGTAAATTACTTTTTTGTCTGGTCAATCTGCATTGGTAGAAATTGGAAATTAAATGCCAAAATATGTATTAATATCCTTCCAGGAATAAGCTGATCAAGCAATGCTTTTTTTCCATATTTACTGGAGGGGCCTGCAGCCACTGGAGAGCCACAGATGACGTCGCGACCAAACAGCCAATAACAAACTGAGGGGTAGGTATCCAGGTGATGTTAGAAATCATTAGATATTAAGGGAAGTAGTGACGACAAAGCCATTTGTATTTGTTTACTTGATTTGGCATATGGGCATTAGTAATGTCTACATACTCCTAAATGCATTTCAATGAAGTACAGATTGGAATAGACAAAGATAAGGCAAAAGATGCATGTTCAAGTATTTATCTATTTATTAATTTAAAGAAAGTTAGTGTTGGCCACAAAACGGGTAAGAGAATTATGCTACATTTATGATTAGTGGTGACTTTACAAACAGATATACACAGAAATGAAACTGAGAATTGGTCCCTTCATGCTAAACAGAATGGCAATGGAATAATTAAAATGATTAAAACACAAGAACATTGTTAATCTGATTTGTTTGTTTAAGGTTAGATACAAATGACCAGCTTAAATGTATAAAAGTATAAAATGCTACCAAAAGAGATATTTACATTTGTAAACAGATACAAGACAAGCTACATTTAATATCCATTTTTAATTTACATTCCAAGATATAACACATAAAAAAAATTAAAAAAAAGTTAACCATGGCTTAAACATTCACTTTCCTTTAACAAAATCAGTTACTACATGTAGAAAATAGCTGGAAAACATTAACTTTTTAGTGTGCAAAAGGTTTTTATTTTATTTTATGAAACTTACTGAAAAAATGCAGTAAAATATGTACATATTTATAAATTGTCTCTGTTTCAGCTGTTAAACTAAAGTCTGCTCCGTAATGTGAATCACAGGTTTAAGTGCAAGCTTTTGTCTTGCTATTTAGTGCATTTTGCCACAATTGAGTGTATTTAGGTGGTTTTACATTTTTAGAAATTGTAAGCAGTAGAATGTAAATTAATTTACAACATGTAATTATCATCGAACGTAGGCTAATTAACCATCCGCTTTTTCTAAAATGCCACCCAGAATCCTGTAGCCAGTGCAGTTCACTCTTTACATTTTAAAATGGGGATGATCTTGTGTCATCAGTGCAATCCTCTAAATTAATCCCAGACTTTTTTTTTTTTTTTGCACAGAACAAATGGTTTAAAAAATAAATTATTAGAACACCCTCCCCCAAAACACAACACAACACAGCTGCAGCGCTCGATTTCTTCTTCTGGAGTAGACAGTAGGTGTTTCCACTTGAGTCAAGCATCAGAAATACAGCTCTGTATCTTGTCCACCCACTGCTGAGCCATTTGAGTGTCTTGTGCACAGAAGTTATACATACGTTTGGTTGTTTTCAGCTGTAATGAATAAAGAAAAAAAAAAAAAAAAAAATGTAATTCACCAACCAAATGGATACATTTAACCAGTCATAGTATTTCGCTGTTCTTTTTTCCTACATTATTAAAATCTAGTAAATACATGCCCAGTAGGTTCTGGCTCTATTGAATAAAAATTACTTTGTCTTAGGTTTGGGTGGCAGTTTATCCTGAAGACAGAATGGAAAACACCTGTTTGAAGATGTATGCGACAGGCTTGTGTGAGTGGCCTCCAGACACTTTTGCTGTGTACGATCAGGAGAGGAAGCCTAGATGGTTGCGTTTGCTGCTTCTGACACTGCAAACAACTGGAGTACCTGCTAAGGTGGGTATGGCTGCTGTATTATACATGTTACTTTTGTTGCCGTGCTAAAGAATTACTCGGATTAAGACCTGCCACTGAGAAGTATGAACATATTGCCTAGAATAAAACCTAGTGCTAAGAATTACTAAGAGAACCAGATTAAAACCTAGCACCTTAACATAAAACAAAGTTACTTGCATCAAAAAAGGCCTTCTCATTCACATGCTTGGGTGCTCCTATTGTAGGTGCTGTCGGAATCACAGATTCAACTTCTGCGAGGTCTATGTGTCCCCTGCAGTTTGTGTCTTCTCCTGTGTCATAGTACCTCAGCTGTGTAACAAAAAGCAGTTCATCAGAACGGAGGGTGTTGCTGGTCTAGAGCTGTGGTTTCCAAGTAGGGGCCACCCTGTTGGGATGTCTCCCCTCCACATACCACAAACGGCATGGGACCAAAAACACACACATTTATACTAAAAAGTACTGAAAATGCATTTTATTTTTGGCTGAAATGATTTGCCAATGTCAGCATGTGGTCTGATTTTAACAGCATCATTGAAGCATGCAAAACACTTCATGGTATTTGAAAACTGATGCACATTTAGAACAAACGTGTTGTTAGAGAGCTTGTGTAGCGCATCAGATAAATGGTTTAGAGGTTCGTTAAATGCAGTAAAACTATTTTTAAACAATCTGCACATTTCAAAATAAGAGAGAGGGTTATTGTAATCCAGGGATTTTCAGAAACAAAGTTTTTATTGATTTTTTTAAATCACCTTTTGGGAATACCAGAACTAAAAGCCAGCAATCAGCCTACAAGAGGACTTGTTTAATACATGGCAAATACATACGAGGGATAAACGTGTTAATCGACTAGATCTACTTATTAGATCCCAACAATAGCCTCTGGGCTCTGTTTTGAAGCAAGTGCAGACAGAGGGAAATGTAATGATAAGAAACAAAGCAGAAACTAGTGTAAAGGTACTTGTTCAGTTATATCTTCAGAGCAGGATTTCTATTCTTTTAAGCCTGCATTATGCTATGATCAAAACCCAGAATGCATTAATGCTCATCCGTGATACATTAACCCCCATGTCAACATACCTGATGTTTAGTGATGTCCAAAACAAACCAGCGAGGTTTCCATCCTTTCAACAAAGCACCTCTCTTGAAGAGTATGCCTTCAAATGACCTAAAACAAATGTTTGAAATATGTCAAAAGCTATACAATAATAATAATAATAATAATAATAATAATACTAGCATCTTCATTGAACACATTTAATTACACAGGATTGTTTCTTATTTCTTACTTTTTTGTCTAGAAGTCAAAAGGAGACCATTTTAAATCATATTAAACTTTGTTGTTAAGTCAGAGAAGTTCAGTGTTTTGGTTTTACTGTGCCGGTCAAGCTGACCTTGCTTTGCACAGGAGCAGTGGTTAAGGGTTAATGTACATTGTACCTGCTTTCCTCATTCTTTGATGTGAACTGATTGTACAATGTGGCAGCTCTCCTGTTCACTCCATTGGATGCAGAGGCTGTGGGGCTGTTCTCCTCCCCAAGGCTGCTGTCTGGCAGGTGCAGCATTGATCTTCTATTAAAGTTCTGCAGGTTAGTGGGTATCAGCCCTGAGGCAGAACTGGTTTGCTTGTGAAACTGGAAGACAGAGACAGATCTCATGTCACACACACACACATATATATATATATATATATATATATATATATATATATATATATATATATATATATTACACACACAGTACTGTGCAAAAGTTTTAGGCAGGTGTGAAAAAATGCTGTAAAGTAAGAATGCTTTCAAAATAGACATGTTAATAGATTATATTTATCAATTAACTAAATGCAAAGTGAGTGAACAGAAGAAAATCTAAATCAAATCCATATTTGGTGTGACCACCCTTTGCCTTCAAAACAGCATCAAGCATCAATTCTTCTAGGTACACTTGCACACAGTTTTTGAAGGAACTCGGCAGGTAGGTTGGCCCAAACATCTTGGAGAACTAACCACAGTTCTTCTGTGGATTTAGGCAGCCTCAGTTGCTTCTCTCTCTTCATGTAATCCCAGACAGACTCGATGATGTTGAGATCAGGGCTCTGTGGGGCCATACCATCACTTCCAGGACTCCTTGTTCTTCTTTACGCTGAAGATAGTTCTTAATGACTTTTGCTGTATGTTTGGGGTCGTTGTCATGCTGCAGAATAAATTTGGGGCCAATCAGATGCCTCCCTGATGGTATTGCATGATGGATAAGTATCTGCCTGTACTTCTCAGCATTGAGAAGACCATTAATTGTGACCAAATCCCCAACTCCATTTGCAGAAATGCAGCCCCAAACTTGCAAGGAACCTCCACCATGCTTCACTGTTGCCTGCAGACACTCATTCATGTACCGCTCTCCAGCCCTTCTGCGAACAAACTGCATTCTGCTACAGCCATATATTTCAAATTTTGACTCATCAGTCCAGAGCACCTGCTGCCATTTTTCTGCACCCCAGTTCCTGTGTTTTCGTGCATAGTTGAGTCGCTTGGCCTTGTTTCCACGTCGGAGGTATGGCTTTTTGGCCGCAAGTCTTCCATGAAGGCCACTTCTGACCAGACTTCTCCGGACAGTAGATGGGTGTACCAGGGTCCCACTGTTTTCTGCCAGTTCTGAGCTGATGGCACTGCTGGACATCTTCCGATTGGCGAAGGGAAGTAAGCATGATGTGTCTTTCATCTGCTGCAGTAAGTTTCCTTGGCCGACCACTGCGCTTCACGGTCCTCAACGTTGCCCGTTTCTTTGTGCTTCTTCAAAAGAGCTTTGGACAGCACATCTGGAAACCCCTGTCTGCCTTGAAATTTCTGCCTGGGAGAGACCTTGCTGATGCAGTATAACTACCTTTGTGTCTTGTTGCTGTGCTCAGTCTTGCCATGGTGTATGACTTTTGACAGTAAACTGTCTTCAGCAACCTCACCTTGTTAGCTGAGTTTGGCTGTTCCTCACACAGTTTTATTCCTCCTACACAGCTGTTTCTGTTAATGATTGTGTTTCAACCTACATATTGAATTGATGATCATTAGCACCTGTTTGGTATAATTGTTTAATCATACACCTGACTATATGCCTACAAAATCCCTGACTTTGTGCAAGTGTACCTAGAAGAATTGATGCTGTTTTGAAGGCAAAGGGTTGTCACACCAAATATGGATTTGATTTAGATTTTTCTTCTGTTCACTCACTTTGCATTTAGTTAATTGATAAATATAATCTATTAACATGTCTATTTTTGAAAGCATTCTTACTTTACAGCATTTTTTCACACCTGCCTAAAACTTTTGCACAGTACTGTATATATATTACATAAACACATTATTATCTGTATTGCACTTATCTTGCTACCTGCACCAGCTACAATGTTGATAAAGTTCAAAAGTGGTTCATTAGGAGTAGGATGTTGATATTAAAAACATTTTTTTTTTTTTGTAAAAGAGCAAACTTTAGTACTTACACTGCTTCCCAGTTTGATATCTTCTTTAATGCTGACCTTTACTTTTTCTAGTGTCACCTGCCAGCCTTCTGGGCTTTGATTCAATTCACTCTCTAACCTTTCGATGTCCTACAATACAATAAAAAGCATGTTATTTCCATCAGATACAAAACAAACCGGGCTATACAGCAGCACGTTCATCACACAGCTGTGTGTCTTTCTTCACCGACACTGTGTTTAATTACAGTTGAATCTTTGTTTTTTGGTAGTTACAGGTGAACTAGTTGCTTACACACACATTTCATCTACATAAAAGCACCTGCACTTAAAGTTGTTCAGTATTATTAAAGCTTTAAAAAGTACCACCCTTTTGACCTACTGCTGCAGGTAAGCTATACCCAAGGAACTTCATGAAAGTGGCATCTATGAGTTACAGTCTTGGTTATACAAAGTAGTCTGTGGTACAGGTACAGCTTAATTAAATGAGTTTGAGGGCTGTGGCTGCTTCCAATGAGTCAAGAGAAATTGCCAAAATTTGAAATGTGATCCTGAAGTGAGTTTTATATCTCACCGTCTAGAACGCTACTTTAAGATTTTCTTCGCAGTGGGTTGGTTGCAAGGTGACCTAATTTTGGAAGCCTTATTATAATGGTAACTAACTCAGGTCAAAATATACAAACGTATTGGATGCAAACTGAAACATTTACACACAATAGAAGAAGCCCCTGTCAAAAGACTAATGCTATTTGAAATTTTTTCTCCATGCAAAGGATGAGTGCAGAGGCCTCACTGGATTCCTTTCTTCCTACACTTACTGCTAAGAGTTTAGTAATTGCATCAGGCTGTGCCCTGCTAACACTGCTGTAACATGGCCACACGATCTTCCTCTTGCTTGTGGAGACAACACAGTCAGACTCTTCAGCTCGAGTCAGACCCATTTTCCAGTCATAGGAAGGCCCGGTGGACAGCGTCTCCCCTGTGTAATAATCCCACTTTTTCAGGTTTGAGATGTTTATACAGGGTTTTAATACCTGCTGCAACAGAAAGAATAAAACAACAACAAAAAAAGACAAAATAACACACTTGCATTTGACAATAACATTAGGTCAGTGTTTTCCCACGGATGCTGCATATTTTAATAATGTCTCAAAAGATCGAGCCACAGTTGTTCCACCTGCCAAGTGATTTCTTGTTTGCATGTGATTAGTTCCGCAGAATGCCAAGGCATTGTCTAGACCACATTCTTTTAAACTGTCGCTGGAATTCTCTCAGACACATCTAGAGCCGTGTGATCCGCAATGCAATGGTCTGGGCAACACTCAGCACATCTGTAAAGAATCCTGTGTCTTGGGCAGCCTGAACTTGCTGCTGGAGATGTACAGAAGTTTACATGCTTATCCAGCCTTTGCTGCTGATTTATATGCTCAGAAATATGGGTGAAATGTTCCGGGGATTTCCAGAATACATGTTGACCATGATTTATAGTTCAATTGAATGCTATCCTCCAGAGCAACTCCCCATCATTTGTTTTCCTGTAAACTGTGTATCTGGAAGTCCCAAAGTGAGGTAAACTCAAATAGTACTTTAAAGGAACACAGCACATATATGTATACAGTTTTTCAAAAAAGCAGGTACAAACAAATTACTTTATTTATTTATTTATTTTTACCCCATTTTTCTCCCAATTTGAAATGTATTTGTATTTTAGGCTCAGCTCACTGCTACCAGCCCTGTGCTGACTCGGGAGCGGCGAAGACGAACACACGCTGTCCTCCGAAGCGTGTGCCATCAGTCAACCGCTTCTTTTCACTCTGCAGGCCCGCCATGCACCCAACCCAGAGCTACAGCATCAGAGGACAACGCAGCTCTGGGCAGCTTACAAGCAAGCCCGCAGGCGCCCCGACAGTCTACAGGGGTCGCTGGTGCGATGTGAGCCGAGGACACCCAGGCCGACCTAAGCCCTCCCCAGGCGGCGCGCGGCCAATTGTGTGCCGCCCCCTGGGAGCTCCCGTCCACGGTCGGCAGTGGAATAGCCTAGACTCCAACCAGCGACCTCCAGACTCTATGGCGCATCCTGCACTCCACGCGGAGCGCCTTTCCCAGATGCGCCACTCAGGAGCCCAAACAAATTACATTTTAGTATAACACTGAATGTATTGAAAGGGCACTGCGGTTTTATTTGTATTACAATAAAACCATACCCTATATGAATTGACAAGTAATCCTTATTTCATACCTCTGATTCTGTGGGTCCATAGAGATAGTTAAAGAATAGAGGGCTTCTCTTATGCATCCTGTTAATGCACTCCCAAATACAGATCCCTTTCTTGGCTTGCTTGTCCCCTTTATCCTCAAACAATGTTCCTTTTATGAAGAAAAAACAATAGTGATGTTAGTAACACAAAGACATTGCAGTTTAGTACAATAAGACACCACACAGTTTTTTCTTTTTCTTTTTAAATTTGCGTTTGTGTACCAGCATTCAAGCAATAATGTTTCATTCACCCACATTTAGGTTTTAAGTGGTCCTTGTGATATGAACAGCATCTGATTCAGGACTGTGGAAAATCACAAATCCATTCTTTGTTGTTTGTTTAAAGCACAAGTCCATACAATAGCTTGGCTCGCCTAAATTAAGCATGTTACTAAATATTACTTAACTGCTGTAATAATCCATTTGCCACAGCCTTAGCCTAATCTTACCATGTTCTTTTTTTTTTTTTTTAATTATTATTTTACCCCTGATATTCTTCACAATTTAGAGTGTCCAATTATATTTTCCCCCTCACAGTTCAGGGGAACTAAAGGTTCAGTGGGTGTCCTCCGATCCCACGATCAAGCCAGCTTTCCCTTCTACACCCAGGAACTGGAGAGTGGATACCGGCGAGCTATGGTCCCTTCCGGTTTTGCCTCCCTCACCCATGGAAGCACCAAGACCAATGTGACGCTCCTTCCAGAATCCCCAAATCTTACCATGTTCTAGTCGTTCATAGTCGGAGTCCAGCAGAAACGTTTTAAAGCGGTTTGAGACATAATGGTAGGCCAGGAACTTCAGGTAGTATTGATTAAACTCAAACTCCATGGGATATAGGTTGTGTATCTAAAAAAAATTATACAACAACTTGAATGAAAATGTATGTTACAAAACTGAAATAAAAGGCCAAAGACAAATGGCATACATGTATTTAATAAGACAAGAAAATAAGCCCCCAACACCATGATTTATTTTTCCAATAGTTATTTAAATTCAACAGAAAAAAAAAGAATGAATTTACATGACACGAAATGAAATGCTTACAGCTGTTTGACTTATGTTATGAATAACATTTGCACGAAACAGCCTTGGCTCAAGTATTATCGCTGTTCATAATAATTAAGTATGTTTTCTCTTGCTGTTTTTAACCTTCATACAACGTATATATTTCATTTTTTTAGCTTTACTTAAATTAATACTGGGTATTGAATTAGAATGACGTTTTAAGAGCTGAAATAAAACAAGGCTGCTTATCCTTAGGGTTATTCCAAAGTCTAATATAGAAGGGGTATATTAATCCAAGATCAGATATAATATGAACAGAAAAAAAAAGGTGCAAAGGTTTGTGACATTATCATAGACGCCAGCCAGTGACAAGGCAGGCAGTACAGTGGAGGACTGGATACTCTTCACTTGAGCCTAACTGCCACCTGGACATACTGGCAAAAACAACAGCTTCTTGTGAGCTGATGCAGTTCTATTTTAAGAATCTGAAATTAATTTGCTGTGTTTACTGCATTTTAGAACTGTGACCAAGTCTGGGTCATCTTGGCACTTAAATTCAGATTGCAAAAGACAAATGAAGAAACTATGTGTTGATGTAAGTGTGGAATTCATTTTTGGTACACTCTGGAGACAAACACGGTACAAAGTTCTCAAACAGATTTTGAGTTTTTGCATTTCCTTTTGTTTAAGCCCTGTTTCTTTATTGTTTTACTTATCATAGCAATGTGATTTTGAAATTATTCTGAAATTGGGTTTAAAAAATCTAACCAAAATAAGAGTTTGTTCTGTTCTAGAATGGCAACAATAGTTCTGAACTCCACAAACCAGTACTTGTTTAAAAGAAGCTGCAGTGGTTTGTGGGAATTTCATTTAATAGAGTTGTGGATTTAGTAGTTTAAAGAAAAATCATCTACTATTGCTACTCCTTAAACACAAGTTACTATTTCAAAGTCTAAATGTGAATTTAAAGAAAACCAAGTTTAGAACAGAAGGTACTGTATAACGCACTTATTTCACACTTCTTGAACAACAATACATGTTTGGAACGGTTTAGTGGGCGAAGTTATGGGATCTAAAAATATTGGAGTCATTCAAGAAAACAAATAATTGCTGCCCTGGGGGTACTGTTCCCTAACCCTTGAAGCATGCAATGTCTTCATTACAAACCACAATGTATCTATTTGCAATCTACAATAGGAGCTTGCCTGGTGCACGCAGTCCAGGAACTGAAGAAAGAGGGGAGTGAAGCCACTGCCCTGGCTGCTGGGAGTCAGGTTACTGCGCTGGCTGAACTTGTGACCAAAGGACAGCCATTCCTTCTCGATCAGCATCTGAAAGCCTTCCAGTGTTCTGTAGAATGGATCACTGAGCAGCTGCACTAGGGACACAACCTAAAAAAAGAAAGTTTTGCGACAATGAAACACAAATGTGCAAGTATGTCTCATTACCTCGTAACTAAACAACTTGGTAAACCACTGTAAGCCTCAGTTAAAAAGCCTGATCAATGGTCTATTTAGCTTCAGAAATCTTGGACTGTTTAACGCAAGTTAACATCACAGACCCAAGACTGCTTCTAATCCAGTGTGTGAGAAACCACCTGTTAATGTTTAGTTCCAGCATGTTACTCCCCGATCAGAAGGACATATAGAAAGCATGATACCCAGTTATACCACGGCCTGTCCACAAAGTTATTAATACCTCTGTTTATGTATTTGGATCACACGTGTAAATACCACCAGCTTAAACATGGTGAAGGTTCACTAATACACTGATGGTGCCTCAGCGCTGTATTATCTGTATGCTGTCCTTATTTCAAAGTAACAGGAATACAAAGGCAGGCTTGGTGACTCAGTGGTTAAAGAAAAGGGGCCTGTTACCAGTAGACTCCTGGTTCAATCCCAGCTCATCCGCTCACTCACTGTGTGTTACCCGGAGCAAGTCATTTAACCTCCTTGTGCTCCGTCCTTCGGATGAGACGTAAAACCGAGGTCCTATTGTAAGTGACTCTGCAGCAGCAGTTATGATGTGTAGTTCACCCCCTAGTCTCTGTAAGTCGTTTTGGATAATAATAATAATGCAAGCTGAGTGTGTTACCATTGTTTAACCAGCAGATGGCAGTAATGATGCTTTTAAAAACATCTGTAAATCTGAGAATCTGAAAGTAACTTCCCCACCTACTCCAGGGATAGGTGATGTTCCAGTCCAGGTTTTTATTGCAACCACGTCCCTTAAATATTACCCAAAGAAACCTCTGATCAGATCCTAATGATGTTCTTAATCATTGAATTATACTTATTAATCCTTTATTTGATCTCCAGACGGCGTCCTTTATTAGATATGTAATAGCAGAGAAATAGTTTGTGAAATGTAGTTTACATTTCATTTCAAAAGTCCAAGAGTTGTTATGTTTCCATTATTTAATTAGGCTTCAATTTGTTAGAAAAAACCATGCAGTTCTTTAAAATGTGCCAAATTCAGATGCGTCACATTTGTCAGTGTAATTGCACATCAATATACCATTAAATCATAAAATTTCTATTTTTAAACTGTCAGGACAAGTGAAAAAAAAAACCAGTAATATTAATTAATAGGAATGTTAAACTTTGAATGATCCTTGTTCTAGAAAAAAACAAAAAAACACACACACACAAAAAAAACAACATTTGGGGACAGTGTAAGTTTATGCAATAAACTTCCTAAATGTTGAATTAACCCACCTTGTGTTCATTGCTTACCATTAAATACTGCCCCACACTGAATTAAAATCGGGCCACTATAAAAACACTTAAGCACACATTACCTGGGTGGAAATGTCCCAGCCATCTTCCAAGCTGACCATTACTGAAGAACCACTATCGAGTAACTCTGCGAGGATCAGAGTGAGCTGCATTATCTTGTGAAGCTGTGGAGTTTGGAGAGGACGGGGTGGGGGACGGGGGTTGAACAGCATGACATTATGGTATGACTCTTAAAATGAAAGAGTTGAAAAAATTACGACAAACCCCCTTGCTTATTAATTTATAGGAATGGTAGGGGGAAATAAACTAACAACAAAAACTTTACAAACTTTAAAAAAAATTACAAACCCTCAATGCTGTATGCATTTGAACTATTTGGCAGTTTAAGAGACAGATACTGTAACAGTTTCCCCTGCCCTGAGTGACAGCACAGTACGAGGGATAAGTTACCTGCTGCATCCATTCAGACTCCTCCAGACTCTTTAGGAAAGTGATCTCATTGTCTGAGGGGATGGAGCTGGGAACGCAGGAGCGCATCAGCTTTTTGAAACTGGCTTTCACCTGCCTTACATCAACACACTCCACAGGCACAAGTTCGCAGTTCATCGTCAGGTCAAATTTGAATCCCTTAAAAAGAAAATAATACAATACTGAGGGAAGACTGGTTCTGGAAATATTAGATCATTTTCTTAAAAATGTTGTCTTCATAAGTTCACTTTGGCATGCGAGGACACAAGCATGCTCACCTACAGTATTCATCACTGTTCTAGTTACGTGAAGGATTAAAAGTGTCAGGTATTTTCCAGGTGAATAGCTAAATTAAAGGATAAAAATCCAGTTTGGAAAAGCACCAGCTTTGTAATGGCCACAGAACATCTTTCTTTTAAAAGTGGCAACATTTCAGCAATGATATCTATGAAGCCAGGAACCACACAATATAACACCTTCAGAGGGCTTTTTATTGCGGTCTCAGCCAAAAAAAACCACAAAAAAAACACTTTTCTAGTATCACATTTACACTTAGCCAAGTAATCTGAAGATCACTAAACTTATAAAAAGAAAGCTGGCAACTGGGGCTTTTGGGAATGAAACAATCAGTTTTATATTCCTCGTTAAAGTTTATAAATGCATATATTATATGCAAATGTATTAAATCCAAGTCCAGCGCCTTTTCGTTAATACATTTTGGGTTAATCTCAGTTTCAACGTTTTACATTTTTCTTCTTTTCAACTCTTGATGTAAACTGATTCTCACCTTTAGGTGGGACTTCTCCCCGAATATGTAGAGCGCAGCTTGCTGTTTCAGCAGCTGAGCCTGCAGAATTTCGCTGCCGACAGGCTGGGCAGTGTCTTTGCTTGCTAACCTCGCACCAATGTCAACAGTGGGAAGCTGATGACTGAAGCGGCTGCTGGATCGGAGACTTGCCCACACACCTTAAGGTGAAAACAAAACAAAAAAAGGATTTAATAATTCTTAAAAAAACAAAAACATACTAAAACATTGCTACGATCAAGGCCCTGTGTAAATCGGGATTTCACGGGCTGCACGGAAATCGTGAAATTAGCCCAATACCGCGATTTTTACAATATTCTTAAGAAATAAAAATAAATTACTCCATAATTATTATTTGTATTTCATACCAAAAAAAATAAATCAGATTAATGAAACTGTACCTGCTGTGTGCCTGCGTGTCCTATTCGCCATGCACATAGTGCTGTGCAGTGATTGTCATGTGACTAAATGCAATCTAGGCGGGAAATTAAAATACGACACGCTGTAAAACAAGAAAATGAATGTCTCCAAAAAAGGCTAAAAATGTGTCTGCAGCAGATCACGTAAAGCAGTATCCAGCAGGAGTTTTACACAGCGATGGAGGGAAGCTCTTCTGTACGTCCTGCAATGTTACTGTAGATCACTACTGAGAATCAGCTGTTGACAAGCATTTAGATTCAAGTATTCACCGAAAGAGAAAGGCGGAAATCCAGAGCAGTACTGCGACTGCTTTACTGGCAAAGAAACAAAAAACGGTGACCACTGAAAACCGTGAAGTGCGAAACACTTAAAATTTTGACCTGACATAGGCGTTTGCGCAAATATCCCTCTTGAAAAATTGGACAACCAAAAGTTACGTAAATTCTTCACACTGAATGTCAGTTGCCGAGTATCACAAGCAGGAGATTATGGAATTGATAAAACAGTCTGGTTGCTTGTTAGTGGTCACTGACGAGTCGACTGATGCTCAAGATCAGTATGGGTTACACATTGTTTTGCAAGACCTAAATGGCGAACATGCACCTGACGTACTAGAACTGAAAGCTGTCCTTGCAGATACACTTTAATTACAACACCGTTTCACAAGCTATTGTAAAGTGCTTGAATAACTTTGATGTTGATTTTGATGATGTCAGTGCATTCCGTGAAATACGATACTTCACCAGTGACATTGCCATCAATTTTAAAGAAAACATCCACGATTTTCACAGGGCCTTAACTATGATGGACAATTATTCTTTTACCAGGCTCTATAACATCAGTATCTTTGGGTAAAACATTTATTTGACTATAAGATATTCTTTTAATGCAAATTATGATCTCCAGTTATCAAGTACTCACTGTACTCGATATCTAAGGATGAAATATGAAAAGAGTTATGAAAAAACAAGACCACATCCTCATTACGATTACAGTAAGGTGGATAAGTTTTGCATAACATGAACAGATGACAAGGAAATCATGGCACTAAGACCTTTAAATAACATTTCTTCTTAAGTAATATGACTGCAACGTCTTTAAATGATGCCAATCTGCTTGAAACAGCAGTACAGTAAAACATGACAAGAGTTTACCACATCTCTTTGCATTCTTATGAGTTTGAGTGGGATGCACTGGAATGTCTAATACCACACTGTGGATATACTGCCAAATCAGAAATGCAGCATGATGGCATGAAATCGAATTCAACATCTGCCTCTCATTAAAGCTTTAAAAGCTTCTAAACTCAAGACAGTGATGGAAGGTTAAGAGCAGAGCGAGCCAGAATGTGTTTGAAATTGCTTTTAGTAAAAGGTGATTAAAGTGTGTTGCCAGAACAGAATACAAATACCTTGACTGTGGACTCTTTCCTTAGGTGCAGGTTTTTGTTTTGAATGAGTGAATAGTTTATCCCTGTAGCCAATCACTGGCAGATTAACAAGGGGTGAGGGGTGGGGGTGGGGAGAGAATTGACAGAAATATCATCAACACGTGAATCAAACACAAGGATCGTTTCATAGCTAGACAGATACCTAAAAACAAACAGACAAAAACTGGAATACAATTACACATGTTTACAGAATTACACAAATCAACCACCTCGATCAACATATGAAAGAACTGGAAAACAAAAACATGTTTAAAATCATGTCAGTTTAAATGAAGATAAAATCCTATCTAAGAATCTTTGGAACTGCTAAATTCCTAGCAGGATTCTCAAATGAGATATTTGAACTAAAATTGCTGCACATGTGCATTTTGTAGTATTACTGTCAAGCAAAGCTTGTTTCTTTTCAGATGAAATCAAAGCCATATAATACATACACACCATAGACCAAGTGAGCAAAATTATGCTAGCACACAACTAGTGACTGATTATTAGGGTCACAGTAGTTAACTATTGCCCAAGGGTTACAGAAGATGCTGTCTGTGTTGAAATTGCCAAATCTCAAAGTTGAAAATATTACTGCTCTCAATGTAAACATTGTACCCAAATGACAATAGTTGACTTCTTTAAGCATGAAATATGCAGTCAGTTTCTGCTTGATTACACCTTGTAAATTAATATCACTGTTTCACAGTACAGATTAATAGCCAAACATGTATGGCTACTGTGAGTAAAGATAGTTTGTAGGGCAAATTACAACTACTGGAAACAAAGCAATGGTGTAATAAATATAAATAAAAATGACTGTTTACATTTCAAGTTTCAATATACCACAAAAGCATTTTGAAGCATTGTGAATGTTTTGTGAAACAAATGAAGGGTGATCGGTCAGTTTAAGAGGTAAATGTCTAATGGAACAGCAATGAAAACAGTTTGAACTGGATTTGTAGAAATGGAGAGAAAAAAAAAAGCCTTTTCAGTATGAGATTTAAAATGCTGAAAGCTGTGCTTTTAAAAACTACAACAGCTATAAGTCTAGAGCTCTTTAATACGTTGACCTCCATCTCTAATGATTCTTTCATACTTCCAAGCTGTGGTTTCTGTGGTTAAAACAAAAAACAAAAACTTTAACCACATGATGAATGCCGTTTGGATTTTAAACTGGTGTGAAATCACATTCAATCGAGTGCTATAGCACGAGTTTGTGATCAATCAAAATACCAACGGGCAACAATCAAACTCAGTTTAAGGAATGTCCTGGTGACCATAACGGAATAAAAACCAGGTTCACCAGAGGTCAGAGACTAGTGCATCGATTCAATGCAAGCCTAGTCGTAAGGTTGTTTTCGATAATGCTTCTTTGAAACCAGGTCACTAACCTCCTCGCGCAAAGCTGTTTGAAAAGGGCAGGTCCAAATGGACTGGCACAACCTGTTTCATCACACTGGACACTCTCGAAGTCCGCCTTTCACTGCCTAAATTCAATTAAAACAAATACACACAGGCCTGAAAACAACAGTGTCAGTCACATGCTCTTTAAAGAAAATGACAGCAGAAAAAAAACACCCTTTAATTACTTGTACCTCTGTTTGAGCCAGCAGGGTATCCTGTTTCTGTATTTTATTTTTTACACGAACACTGTATACCCAAATCTGATACAACACAAGGATTATAACATTTGCAAGATTAGGCAGGATTAGTTAACGTTAATGTAAATTAGGTTTTAGTGTTAAATGAAGCAAAGCGTGAATGATTTGCTGCCGGTGTTGCATTACAAGGTTCTACATCTTACGGAAATACAAGGCTGATTCCACAATGTGATTAAACCAGCTCCTGATCTGCCAAGTCACATGACCTGTGCACGACATATACCGTTTACCTCCATATGAACCCTATAAGGTTTGATCACATGGGCCTTGGGAACAAAACTTCACTGTTTTGCTTAAACACATTTTTGTTTCCCTTTCTGAAGCTCGACTGATGGTTCACTGATCCCACAGGTTTAGGTGATTCTTCCAATGCCTCAAAATGGTATCTCATTGAAATATCCCTGATCTGTGACAAAGTCCTATTGTTTCTGTGTATCTTAAGGCAAGACAGAAATCTTATTTAAGCAAGAGACCAAGGCCTCATTTCTAAGGGGATCTTGGCAAAAAAGATAAAGTGTTGATACTGTTAAAACACTGCGTATAAAATTGAACTTTTCCAGCTGTAAGTATACTCTTACATATTTTTTATGTAATGTTGGAAAACTTTAAAATGTTTACTCACAGACAGCCTAATATAGGCAATACTTCCTATAAAAAAAAAAAACACACAAACAAAACACATCTAAAACAAAATCAAATAATAAAAACAGCGAAAAGATGGATGCTTCCAATTCTGTACCTGGGGACAGGGCTAGAGTGGGGCGGTGTGTGAGAGTGTTATTGCCGTTCATTCTGAAGTAGATGGGAATTGCGCTCAAAAGGGCTTGAAGATACTTCTCTTGTTCAAGACTGCTGGAGGAGTCAGATGAAGCAGGAGCTAAAACGTATTAACATTAATCATTGAGTACTATTAATTTAGCTTTTTATTCACACACACACACACACACACACACACACACACAATATACTCATATTGTGTTCTATATATATATATATATATATATATATATATATATATATATATATATATATATATATATATATATATATATATATATATATATAACATTTACTGGGAAATTTATCAATGTTTATTAAAGAAAATCAAATAAATCCATGTTCAAATAATTAACTTCACGGTTTTCTGGGTTCATATATTATTTAGGGACAGATGGAAACCTGTGAATTTTGCAGTAAAGACAGATAGCAACAAACAAAAAAAGGTTTCCATAAATTCAACATTGTGAAACAGTAAATTTTACAGTACAGCATTTACTTCTCAATGTAATGCTTTAAGTAAGTATTTTATGGTTTGGGGCTATAGTCCATGATGTTAAAATATTATTTTAAAAAGATTAGGAGGGGTTGACAAGCATGGTTTGGTTAATTACTTCTTTGGTCATGAAAACATGGACTTACAGTTCACAGCAGTATCTTAGTAATTTCAATCACTATGCAGCTGCATTTGAACATTACTGTTAACTGAAGAGATAAATATCAGAAATATTAAATGAAATGCTGGATTGAATCTGAAAAGCGATGAAATGGACACCCATCTCCAATAGTAACCACACACTTAAATATAAACACTTTAGCTTGTGGAATACAATTGTAATTCCTTTCCAATTAGACTAAAATGTGTCTAATCAAGACATGGATTTAAGAGTAGTTCGAAGATCTATTGATGGTTTTATAATTATTGGGGGTAAAGAAACCAGTATCTTGTCCTACCTGCAGTATGTGGATTTGGGGTTTTGAAGAGCCCCGCGACTCCTTTCCCATGAAACCCGCCCGAGCGCAGCAGCACGGCTTTGGTTTTGGAGTGTTTCCAGCAGATGACGGGCAGCCGATTGTGGCGATAAGAACGAGCCACTTTCTGCAAGCTGCTGTCCTGCACTGAATGTGGTACAACCAGAAGTCCAGGATAGCTGCATTGAAATAAGGGTGAAACTTGTTTAAGCGCATTTTAAATGCTGGCATTTTGGTCCTGCTGGCTAGCTAAACAAATCTCATACAAAGCATCACAACTGCATGCATGAGGCAGTTTGGATGAAAAGTAATCTGCTGTCCCACTGAACTCGTAGCTCTGTCACACACCTTCTGCAGAGTGAATACATCCTGTTGACAGCTGTGATTCTGAACTTCTCTGTCTTGGAGCGGGAGGAGCTGCCACTGATGGTGCCCATTCCGAGGCGCTGGTAGTCCCTGAAGCAGGCTCGCTCCACCAGCTGCTCCATGGTGGACTTCTCCGACACCTTCAGTGTGCTGCTTGTTGGAAGTTCCCCATCGTCTGAAACTGATAGAAACAATATCAAAAAGACTGAAGTACTATTTAATCAATACAGCCTTTAAGCAATTAATGTATGCTTGAATCCCACTGCTGTATTAAATCGCAGTATTTGAAAAATTTGACACTCTCTCAATAATAACTCTCTGCTACGCAACCTATGGTTCAAACAGTTTTGGTCCAAAATCAACTTGAGACATTCTATCATGTGATAATTGTTAAGGGCACACCTGAGACATCATCATCTTCATTCCAGGTTGTGCGGTTCCCCTTCTCATCCACAAAAGTACCAGTCTTTTTCTTGGCTGTATACTGGCGCCCAATTGTCATCTTCCCAGCCTTTTTGGCTCCTTTCACAATAGTCTTTGAAAGAGTGCTGAAAGTACAGATACATAACGTAAAACACTCTCTGTGTACTATAATAATATATGGGGAAAAAGTGAAAAGCTTCATGGTGTGTTATAACAAAAAGATATTGTTTCTTACAATACTTTAGTTGCATGTTTGCATTTATTTATTGTTTTAAGTTTTAACCAAAAATTCTGCCAACAAATTCCACAGCTTTTTTTTTGCTTTTGCTTTACCGGAAAGACGTGTTCTTTTCTTTTTGCTTGGGGAGAATGCTCTGTGGTGCCACCTGTCCTGCTGCAAAAGCGAACATGCTGAAGATAGACTGGGGATAGCGGACTTTCTGCATGTGCTTCTTGAAGATCTCCACCATTTCAGAGCTTACTTCTTCATCAAATGCTACTTTTATAAGCTGTATGTAAAAGCATGAAAAGGATAAGCATTAGAATACAGATACATTCACAGCAAATGTAATGCAAGTGAGGAAAATCAAGTACAAGTTCTTTGGAGAAGCTAGGAATTAAGAGAGGCTCACAGTATACCCTAGATACTACTGTATATGGCCAAGAGTTTTGCAGATGGCAGATATCACACACTCCATCACATATCTGATTTTATTGCCCAAGTTAGTAAAAAGATTGGAATGGATCATAAAACCTTTACAGCGGTCAGTGTATTGGAAAAACACAATTCAGCACGTGAAAATCTCCCCTGACAACTAGTTTTTAATCATGTAAATCGCTTCATGACAGAAATGTGCTCACATAACAGCTTTTCAGCAAATAGTCTGAACTGCTTGTGTTTTCTCAGTCATCTTCTCTGCTATTCATTATACTAAAATCATGCACAATTTATAGATATCTAGTCTTATATCACTCTCTGGTCAATTTTAATTAATTCTGTAAAGATTGTGGGTGCAGGGAAGGCGCGTATGTTTGAGCAGAGCGCGCTCAAATTTAGCAGCAGTTTGGCACAAGGCTGTACTAATAAAGTACCTGAAAGGTCGCTGATCTCAGCTGCAGTCCCTCCTGCATATTCTGTTGCAGCTGGTTCTGAATTGTAATCTTCTTTTCCTTGGTCAAGGTTGCAACAGGAAAACTACGAATCACAGTCTGTTCACCCACTAGAAACAAAGCCCAAAAGGTAAACGGTGAAACAGCCAAGTGAAACTCAAAGGCCTGTTCAGAAGACGTGACATACTTTTAGAGTACATGACTGTGTTGCAAAGCAGCAGAAAGGTAGGTCAAGAGAACTTTATGTTTCTGAACCAAAAACCTCCCATGACAGAAAGTGCAGGGTATAAAAGCTGGACTTTACCGAGAGGATCGTGAGGTGTGCCTTTGAAAATGAGCCTGTACGTGGTAAGAAATAAAGCCCCCTCCGCAGGCAGGATGTGAGGCCCTCCCAGCATTCCTCCTGTAGCTTCCTCCCGTCCATCGGGGTCCAAAACGACACGCAGCCCTTCGGTGACAAACTCTTCACCAGGGAGCAATGGCGGCCGCAGGATCTTGGGCTGAAATAAAAAGCAAAAGAAACTAAGAAATGCACTCGTGAAACTTTTATGATTGTTTTTTTGCATCTCAAAAAAAAAAAAAAAAAAGGACCAAATTAGTGCACACTATAAGCATGGTATTGAAGGTAGCCTTAATTTTCTTTACTTACATGAAACTCACTTAGGTGGAGAAGAAAATGTCTTTATTGATACTGTGCAACAGGGGTTATAAATAATTGTTTTCAAGTAAAGAAAGAAAACAAAATACCCCCCCACACACGCATTTCTACATTCATGAGCAGCTAATCAGTGGTGCTCATCTCCTCTACAGTTATGTTTTTATTCAGAGCAGAACATTTTTGTGCACTGATGTATCCAACAATACATTGCTTTTAACAGACAGATTCATGCTTGGTCTACAACCAGTAAGTGGACCACAGCCATGTTTCTCCAAACTCTGTCAAAGAGCAACAGCAGTATTCGTGGAAAGTGACATGCTAACATGTCATCAAAATGTATCTTCTGCTGTACAGTCCAGCCTCAGGCACATTGTTAAAGTACACAATTATTGTTAAAGCTAACCAAATAATTCCATCAAATCTTATGTAATATGTATTACCAGCATTATGTAGGATAGAAAAGATGCACACATCCTGCGTAACTAGTATTTGATATTGATGGTTTTTGTTTACAAATGAACTCAATTTAACGGTAGGGCCTTTAACGTCAGGTGCTGCATGTCCACCTTGTCCCTGCATTCTACTTGAAGAGGTCACACAACGAAACACACAAACACAAAGAGTCACTGGGGGAAAAAACAACGATGGGTTACAGAGGAGGACAGTCAAAGTCTGGGGCTTCTGGGAGTTTGAGTTATTTTAAAACTCCCAGAAACCACTTGGCTCCCCTACAACCAACTGCTGCTTTTCTAATGTCAAGGTAGTGACAAGAAAACTACGAATCACAGTCTGTGCGTTTCCTTTATTGACGCCTTGAAGAAGAATACAGACCCACGGCGTCAACGGATCATTTAAATAAATGGAACGAGTGATCAGTAAACTTAGTTCACCAGTTTAAAAAAATAAATTAAAAAAATCTATTAAATATAGAATATGGTATAGGTTTACCATGATGTGCCTTTTATATAGGGAAGGACAGTAATTCATATTGGGTAAGATTTACTTGAATTATTTTGTTAGCGCTAATGTACTTTAATGTAGATGAATTGAAGGAACAGGCCAAGAGCAGTGCCTGAGGGTTATATAGCATTTGACACATTTTCTAATCATGATTTATAGAACCTAAATCAACACTGTAGAAGTTCAAAGCAGAAGTGTAATGGCTTACTATGTCAAAAGGCCTTTAGTCAAGCCAAGTCCTGTAAGCTCTGTCCATTTATCTTTTATAGAAACATAAATTCACTTCTTCATAAAAAAGGGAAAAAAAAATTGATCAGCACTCTCTCTATAGAGCACTCTGAACAGAATTCAATCTAAAATTGTGTTTATGATCCCTCAGCACCGAGCTAGTTTGCCAAATAGTTGTCCTCTAATGTTTTAAAGCTTGTGTGGATTTATCACTGACCAGATCAACAGGTTCTTTACATTGAGGTGGTGACAAAACCTGTACACACTTTTACACACTTAACTGCAGTGGTGACTCCACTGAAATACACTGTATGCAGCCAGATCGGTAGCAGGTTTCACAGCGATGGAGGGATTCAACTTAGCTATGCATAAATATTCAGCATGATGGGTCACAAGGATCATTGTTAAAATTGTTTACAGCGTTTATAACATTTAAAACGCTCTATTGGCACCAAATAGGGATAATACAATCTCATCTATCAATGACAGACATTAGGCAAGTGAGGGTAAAGATGGTATGTTATTTAGATTATATGCTTTTGCTCTACAGTGTATGGTGTTAAAGTCACAAAATGGGTTATTAAAAATGAATGTCAATATGTGTAATATTCTATAGAAATAAAAGACTAAACTGTGACTGTGGCCAAGCAAAGGTTGCCCATCACACATGATAGCAGCTTAGAGTGCTTTTCACTTGCCTTCTGTATTGGTGGAAGACGCCTGCTTTCCCGATGAACTGCTTCCAATGTCTCCATCTGCATAGCCACGATGCCTTTGACAGAATTTAAACAACATGGCTTCATAAACAGTATCAGCTTTAAAAAAAAAGGAACAATTCAACATACAGCCAATTACTATCGCAAGATAATGATGAAAAACTGTTTTACAATTTACTAAAATATAAGCTATCTACCTTCGCCAATAAATCATAAACAATATTCCTGCACTAGAGTATTTATTTCAAACACTATAGTAATAAGCTGTAGAAATCTGCATAGGAAATGTTGCATGTGGAAAACAACAGTATACGTACACAAGAAATGTAACTGGATCAGTGTGACTCAACTTTGTTTACTGAGCACAACATACAATCTGAGGGATGCATTTCCGTCTTTTACCCCATTTCCACTGTCGGCAGTGGTCCTAAAAAGGGTGTTCGCAATGCTGTCCAAAATTACTTTTTCTGGCCTGGTTTGCTGTATCGTACCCAAATGAACTACATCATCAAATAGCAGGGAGATGTGTGCTGGATAAGAATCTGACAGAGTAACACAGCTCCACATTTCAAGCTTTTTTGACTACTGCAATGGCTGTCGAGAAAAAATTATCCAAAAAAGATAACTGTGGTAGCATGTGGGAGAACGAAGAAACAAAATCTTGAGAAGGCTGTCTAAAATCCTACACAGAGCGAAAAAAAACAAAAAAAAAAGCAACAAACATTCTTTCCATTGCTGAGGCAGGGTTTTTTTTTTCTCTGAACGTCGTACTGCTATGGGTTTCTTCAAAACACAGCACAATACTATCCCACAATCCCCCAGTGACCTTTGACACAGAACAATAACTTCAGAGGTTGGCCACGTTTGGAAAAAGCACTGAAACACGTTTTTCTTGCAGTGGAAATGAACCCTTGGTTCTTGCTGTTCACACCTGGTATCATGCTGTGCAAATTCTTGATGTGGTCCTGAGTGACACCGCTTTCCGTGCAGACTTTATCAATAAACCTTGTGATGAACCGCACCACCGAATTGGCAATGTCGCTGTTCTCCGAGTCTTCAAATCCACTTTCGGTATCAAAGCTCTCTGCAACACTGCCAGCAATGCTGCAAAATGAAGAGACAGATGCAAGCTTGATTAGACAACATTGGTTTTAAAGGTGCACAATGTACACAAAGAAGCTAATAAATCCATTGGTTACACAAGTCATCTGGAATTCTTGCACAGGGATTGGTGCGTTCAACTGTAGGGTTTGTGATCCATGGAATTTCAAAAACTAGCATCACAGTGGACCTTAGGAAACTACTACGTCACCCTGGCAAGGGTAGGTATTGTAGGTGTCAAGAATCTAGAGATTATTTCAGCTGTTCATTACAAAAAACCGACCATGCCAATTTAATATTAGGGATCTTCAGGATATTCATCTTTGACTGATTACAGAGGACATGTTCCATTACAGAATTCTCATCCGGGAGTAATTTAGTTTAATTTATTTGTTTCCTGTCATTTTGACTTTTACATTATTTTGGAAATGTCTGTAACAGAAGTGATATAAGAAGAAAGGAACTGTGCTCTCTTGAAGTGCAATGAAAAGGGCTCATAATCATTCCCACAAAAAACTATTTATCAAATCAATGAGCCATGTTATTGAACCTAATCAGTAAGTTGTTTGAGATGATTACTGTGCTGTAGGCTAAATGAGTAAGTAAGTATCTTTAGAAACTTGGCAACGTGCTTTTCTTTCTGGGAAGACAACACTGGGGCTTTACATTGCTAAACACTGTTTTTGACACATTGAACTTATTAATATTGAAAAAGCACCATGAAATAAACATTTCTGGAGCCACAAAAAAAAAACTGTGATAAGAAAACAAAATCCAAGTGCTGAAGAAAGACACAATAGATACATTGTGAAATTTTCTATTTTTAATAAACATAATTTAGTTTTTCAGATTATAATCCCAGTAAACATGGCTCGAATTTGAATTTCTAAGGAATGCCATACTCATTATTATTATTATTATTATTATTATTATTATTATTATTATTATTATTATTATTATTATTTATTTCTTAGCAGAGGCCCTTATCCAGGGCAACTTACAGTCGTAAACAAAAATATATTTCAAGAATCACAGTACAAGTAATAATACAATTAAGAGCAAGATAAATACAATTATGCAAATAGCAGTCATCTGGTTTTTTTTTCTAACACGAAACAGAAACGTTAAAGACTTGCACTGAAGTTCAGTAAAAGGTGGTTCTTCTTTCTGGACTTGCCTGTTTGTGACGATGCTGTTGCTCCCGCTCTCCCAGTCCCCTGCGGCACAGCCCCTCAGCAGCTTGTTCTTGCTGGTATCCAGGGGCACCAGGAGGTAGACCATGAGGCTGGCGTAGTGGATGGCCTGGCTGAACACTGTGCTCTCCTCATTCTTCACCAGCTCCTGCTGCTTCTCCTTGCTCAGACAGGGCCATGCACGCATCTGCTCTGCAGCCAAGTCCATTGCTGTCTTTTCATGGTCTGGAACTGCAGGTCCTCTCTCCTGTGTGCCAGAGAGAAGCAAATACCAAAAGGCTTCTTGTACTATATTGTAGTGCATTGCAGATTTGTTTGTGTGTGTGGGTGGGGAGGGGGTGGGGTGGGGTGGGGGTAGTATGCGGTGTGTATTATATAGTTTAAGGGTGCAGAATCAGTATCTAAGCTGCAACACAGTTAGCATTTTATGCTATGATAATATAGATATGTTTGAAGGAGGATGCTTTCTGTATCTTACCTTTTGTTTAAGGCTCAGTCCCAGTCGGTCCTCTGTGGCATTGAGGTAGAGGGCTCGGATCTGATTCTGAACATCACCGTAAAATGTTGCCTCCCAAAACTGTTGGTTGGTCCAGATGGGGTGGTCTTGTATACAAGTATAAGCAAACTGATTAACTCCTGGGGCCAGTTTCTGTAATTATAACATCAACCCAGAAGACAATGAATCAAAAGAAGACTGAACAGATCAATTGAAGTTATAAGGAGATACAACGCTGCATTATATTGGACCACAATCATTTCAAATGTAAAAAAAAAAAAAGCGACAGATGCATACAGAGGTGATAAACTCTTAATGAGCTTGTTTAAACAATGCATTGCTAATGCTGGGCAGCATTTCAATTGCTGTTAATAAAATTTTTGTCTGATGCATGTGACAAACCGGGACTGTTCAATATTTAAAAACACCAAAGTTAAACTAACAATGCTACAGTCAAACGCCTCATTTAAATAAAAATATTTACAGTTATTAAATAAACAACAACAGAGCTGCCAATTCATTATTTAAGTTTGGCAAAACCAGAAGAACAAACCTTGGTCCTGGATCCTATAAATCTAAAATTAATGTTTTTGTTTAATTTTCAATATGTGCGTTTTTCTGTATTAATTATAAATATGTGGAAATATAATATTGGCTCCTGCAGTTAACATTTGCACTGGTATATGATAGAAAGCAAGTCACTGTATAAAGAATATAAAAAGGCAAGGAGATAAGTCATATGCAGGTGATTAAACAAAACCTTTCAGCAAAGAAGAGTTTCCATCAGAGGGCAGCAACAGACTGTCACTAAATAGTAAAACAAGTCCGGTTTACTGCAAATTATCCAATTAAACTCAAAATCAAACTTTTAAAGGTGTACGTGTTAGAAAGACTACATTATGATATTTATCTGAGAGACAGCAAAATTGAATCCTAGTTTTGTTTTTGATATAACCACCAGGTTTAACTAGAAGAGTCGGATAGTTTAATCTTCCAGAACATTTACAGCGACAGTTAAATCTATTCAGCCACCTGTAAAACAACCACAGTAGCTTCATTAAATCTTTAGAACCCAAAATTTCAAACATAACAGCAGTTTTACAAATGGGCTGTCTCCGGACTCAGTCTAGACTGCACTTATAAACCTCTGGACAAGTGATTGACATCGCAGGTAATAAACCCCTAATCTGAGTGGTGCTTATTGTATAACAAAGTCTACGACTCCTGACATTTGTTCACAATTTTACATGCAAACTAAAAATCGCACATTTCATCAGGTGTAGAAGGTCACATGGCTTGACATAATTGTCTTTGGAGCTAACAAAAATGAGCGTAGCCAAGATCTGTGGAGGAATCTGGTCAAATAGTGGATGGGGAGCAATCCCCTTCATAGCACAGCCAGAGCACTTATTGCCCAAAATCTACAGTGGAATGCGTTGTCTGTAAGTGGAAAGAACAAGCCAAAATCGGGGTGGGGGTGGGGGTTCAGTCAGCTCCTGCGCTGGATAATTCCTGGAAAAATAGGAATAAATCTCACATGCTACACAATTCTATCAAGAGTTGCCCACTAATAATGTGCAACAAAAATCTGAATACTGTGTCAGAAATTACTTTGAACTGTGATGTCTTTTTACCTACTGGGAAACTCAAACCCTAACTTCCACAAGAGTAAGAAATGTTGGTAGCTATGCAGTAGTTATCATGTTATTACATGGATTTATATGCCCCGTAACAAAGTGTTACCACGTGAGAATGGAGGAACAAGATTGAAAGAAAAGGTTGTTTTAAGTTAAGCATGATCTAAAGGAGCTACTTGCTGAGGATTGCTCCAAAATGTGCATTCATTAAGTAGATTCAGACAGCTGGAAGTGCTCTATGTCAAGAGAGGGCTCATGCACACAACATTGGCAGCCTAAACATTTGACCATATACTTTTCGCATATCCAAGTCTCATAATGGACTGATTAAATGGTATCTAGAGACAAAAGACAAAAATAAAATTCTTTGATGTACTGGTTTGTCTGTTTTAATAGTTGATTTATTGACATTTTCTGGAGAAAACATGCTTTGGGGACTTGGCAGTTTCATACAAGAAACAGGCTCTCCTTTTAAAAAGCTACAGAAAGACCATCGAATGTCTTTCGTGGTCAGCGTTGTGGGGTTGAAGTTGCAGGCTGACCTGCATCTTCTCAGCGATGGACAATGATTAATAAAGCTAGAATTACAACACAGCAAACTGGTTTTCATCCCGCCAACTATATAAAACAGGTTGACAATGAAAATCTTTCAACTTGCATTCCATGGTGAAAAATCTGTGGCAGCAGGAATGCAAACCCTCTCCATATTGTTTTGGTAAAATTTGTTAATAAAAAGAAAGCAGAATATTAAATAAAATGTAAAAAGTTCAAACTTCAATAAAACAGATCAGCAGTGAGACAATTCTTACAAAGTCCAAAAAAAGTACAGAAAAATCATAAAAATCAATGGATAGTATGTCTACTTTATACCCAGGATGACCCATGGCGTCCTGTTGAAATGAAAAGGGCAAAAACCATATAAAAAAAGAAATTACATATTAAAATGAAAGTGTTATAATATGGTTTGCATGGGCATTCAGGAAGGCATTGTTTCTTCCATCTGAAGTCTCCTATTAGATAAACATTTCTTTATCTCCTTCTTAAAAACATTCATGATGTTCAAACTCTTAATAAGGTTTGACAATGAATTCCTTATTTGTATGCCAGTGAAATAGAAAGTAACCATAGAGTACTATTTCCTTGTAGCCAGAAGAGTCGACTGTTGCCCCACAGATTGCTTCTTTTACTAAGCGTAATTCATTTTAACTCTTTAATACTAATTATAATTAATAATTAAAATGGTAAGAAAAACTGCGATTGCAAATCAGCGTGCATTGGTTTTAAGCATATATGAAAACGACCCACTTATTTTAGTTGAAATGCTTAAAAGAAATAGCAAGTAGTGAGCGGTGAGCCAGTGTTCTCATTGGGGTCTGCATTTCACAAACCCTACGTGTTTTCTCATCTGGGTTATGAAAAACAAATGGAGAAGCATTTCCCATGCTGTAGGAGCGGTCGTGGTCAAGAAACCTTGACCAAAGAATGACCTTGTTTGTAAGGATAAACACGAACACCCTGGAGGTTTCTCAAAAACGAACCCAATAGTCTCTCAGAGGGTGATAACCAAAGTCCACAACCTGATTCCTGCATATCATCCCCCTAGCTTGAGATTAAAACGGAACTTGCACACTCCTGCCAAACAGACTTGACTCGCCGATCGTCTGTGTAAAGCTGCAGCTGTCACAGAATGGTCTTTTCTCTTGTTATTAAATTGGAGGTGACTGGGGGTATCCCGGAGGTGTCCTAGCGATGAATGAACCATTCGAGTCCCATGGTTTTAGACTTCCGTTGGCACATTACCAGCCAGTTAGTGACAGGCTTTAGAAGACAAATAGTCAACAGCTGAGACTGAGGGCACCTGACACTCTTACCAATCATTAACTACAAAATATTAAAAAATTGTGAATATTAAAAAGATTGTGGTCTGCGGGGGAAACAAAAGTACTCTGTCCAAACTAAATACGATATTGGCAACATGGAAACCTCATAATAGTTTCAGTCCTTGAATATGGGTTGGTTTAATACTGTAGGCTTGATATATGACTGTTATATAAGTCCTGATCTTATTTGTTGCAGCCATGATGTCACCTTGTTAGAACAAATGCACAGCTTTCTGAGGCATGTACACGTGTCCAATAAACACAGATGGACAAGGCAGGGCTGTATTAATGTCAAGGTCATTGTTTAAGAAGCCACCTGTAGCTAATAGAATTCCTCTGGTCCCTGTGTAGCTTCATAGGCCTAAGAGCTTTATTATGCAGCTGTCACGATTTGAACCTCCAGAATACCGTTATCTTTCACAAACAACTCCTTCTAAACATGACACTAAGCACATGTCATGTTTGGCTTTCTTTGTAATTTCTGCCAAATTTCCTGATCAAACACCAATGTTTCACCATATTAACAGTATATTGAATAAAAACAATGTTTGCAATAAAAGATGTTGTTCTTTCAGTTACATAAATGCCCTAATTACAAAATAGGAAAGAAAAAAAGTTTCAAAAAGATAAATGATACTGTACAGCCTTTATTCCACTACTTAATAAACCCGGTTTAGTAAAAACTATAATATAATCAATTTCTGACAAGGAGATGGGGGAAAAAAACACTCAAATGCCTCCTTACTGCTGGCACCCCGTTCACTGATCAGGAGTGGGGGTCTCCACTTACGCTGTCAGGCCAATCACTTTTCACACACCAAAAAGGTGGTTTCCAAGCTACTGAACCCTGGAGGCAAAGGCCCAGCCTGTGAAGTTTCTGTCTGTTTTGTCTGGCACCTGACCAGTAGTGGTCTCCGAAACGCAATGAGGTGGATTAGCCCCAGCCCACTTTATTCCTGAACCCTGCGGGAGAGCAAAGACCAACACAGCGTTCCCCGTGTGTCCCAGGCCAAGGCCCCACAAGCTACATTTTTTTTTTTTTCCATTTACAAAAAGCATTGCGATTTTTATAGTACACGAATGCACAAAAAGACAACAATATATATATATATATATATACATATATAGCTTTTCACAGTGGAAAACCAGGTACGCGAGAATGAAAAATGTGCTTTAGATTTGTGGTAGTGTAAGAATGGAAACAACTTGCAGGAATTCAATAAAATAAATAAATAAATAAATAAATAAATAAATTAAAAAAAAAAAAACACACTCTGAAATCTCAACCTCGTCCCATTGTCCATTTCCATAAACCCATCTCTGCACTGCTGATAAACTCTTATTAGACCAAGTTAATGTTGATCCCAAGTAGTAAACAGATTCCGAAAACTGGGCTAAGTTATTACCATCTTGACTTGCAAGCAAAACACGCGAATTGTCACAACAAAACAAAACAGAACAACATGTTCAGGGAAACTATTTTAATTTGTTTGCTACAAAAGGCAGATAATCGGTCTGAAAGGCCAACAGCTATCAGCAGAAATGTATTTTTTCTCTCTCTCTCTCTCTCTCTGTCTCTGTCTCTGCTCTCTCTGTCTCTGTCTCTGTCTCTGTCTCTCTCTCTCTCTCTCTCTCTCTCTCTCTCTCTCTCTCTCTCTCTCTCTCTCTCTCTCTCTCTCTCTCTCTCTCTCTCTCTCTCTCTCTCTCTCTCTCTCTCTCTCTCTCATGAAATGCCCTACCTGTACTCTGTTTACAGTCTGTTCTGGTTTTGATCATAAAGAATTTCTCTTTAGAATTTAAAATCACAAGGGACTTTGATTTCTACTTCATGCTAGATTTCTGTTTCCTTTCAGTGGCTTGAAGAGCTTTGTTTCTTCAGGAAGAGATGAGCGTGAAGATCAAAAACTCCACTAACAATCCAAAGTCTTCCAAGTATTTTGGAGCCAAAGTTCAACTAATCCTGAAAGGGCTTTAAAAGCTGAATTCCAAGCTGAATTCCATCACTAATCCTAGGTGGAAAACCTTCATTGACCTGAAATGGAGTGGTTTCAGTATTCTTTATAACAGTAACTAACAAAATTATTCTAATCTTTACATCACTTTCAATTAAATGCAATCACCAGTGTTACTGCTGACTACATGCTATGCTTTTGGAAAGTGTTCAAGTGTAAATGTAAATTTAGCTCACAGCGCCAGTAATCCGTATACTGCAGGCTATATAAGCGATTCTCATTTCCTCATTATGTCTTCAACGCTCAGTTCATGCTGTGCAAAATGATTGCAAAAAACAATAAAAAAAAGTTTGCATGTTTCTTGAAGTCTCAGCACTGGGAACTACTTCCAGTACTTTTTATTCTTAGTAAAACCACCACAGCATAAAATTATCCTTGACTTTATGGTGCCACAGACATCATACTGTGTATCTGGTTTTCTACCTCCAATCCCATAATTTCAGATCAACTTCATTTCAAACCCCAAATTGTAAAATAAGATGTATGTGACAAATACTGTATGCATCTGTCCTTTCTCTTGTGTTTTGTGATGACAGATGAACTATCAGACGGATGGCCAAAGCAACAGGGCAGACAGGGGAAAGATAGAAGCCTTCAACACACACTTAATTGACAAGTTTTAATAACAAAGCTAACACTTTAAATCGGGTTGAACTGTTGTAGCATGAAGCATGATTAATCTCCAACTATAAGCAAGTACAAGGACAAGACATTTAACTTGTTTCAAGTCTCAGTGGACACCAACTGTGCAGCAATGAGCTTTAATCATGATTAAAAGTTGTGGGGTACATATGTGTTAATTTTCACTCTCAGTCTAGCTAAAGAAGGTCTTGTCAAAAACTGTTTTCATTACGGGTTATTTATTTATTTATGTATGTATGTGTTTATTCATGTCAGATTTGCTGATACTATTACGCTGGTCTGATTGGTGTCATTGTCTTCTTGTAGATCTAGGCACATATGGGCATCTGCAGGGTGGTAAAGCCTGGTGAATTGGAATCTCTTTTGTACATGGTTGGTATTTAATAGGATATTCAATTGAATATATATAAACAAAATTGTTCTGTGTTGAATCGTATTGCTTTATTTTTAATAGTCATTTAATAAAAAAATGACCATGAAACAAAAAAAACAAATAATGAATTTGAAATTGTTTACATACTGTACAATCGGAACTTTATTGCTTAATGCTCAGCACTAGTGTCAGGCTATACAAAACAGCAACAAATACATAGTGCTTTATGCCTATTCAATGTACCTAATTACAGGCACTATTGATGGCTTTTTTCAATCCAAACTATTTTCTTTTTCCTGTTTACAGTCTTTAAATCTCCTTTGTGTGTGCACGAACAAAGCTGAAACTTCCTACCATAACCCACAGCAACCTGTACTTTCAGCCAGATCTGTTTTAAGAAAGGATGAACAAGGTGGTAGAGAATAAGTCTGCTGACAAGTGCAAGATCAAAAGAACAAAGACATTTGAATGCCTTTTTCTGTTTAAAGTAGGTATAAACAAAATGAACCAGACATCAAATATGGCTAAGAAAAATGCACCATTGCATCAACAGTATAATGACAAAAAATCATAGACTACAGCCGTGCAACAACTGTAGTGGCACTATGTCAAAGTGTGCGGTCTATATCCTTGAAATACCTGTAGTCAGAGGTTACAACAACGTGGCTGTGAAACAGGTCATTTTCACAAGAAAACACTGGTAAAATCATCATCAGAAATGTTTGAGATATTATCAGTTGAATTAGCTGCTGCAACAGATTTCCAAATCGTATAATCTCTCCACTCAGGGATGCCTAATAGTTAAAAAAGGAGTCACCCCAGCTCTAGAGGATCCAGGCAAACCAAAGACAGTGGTATTTATGTTTTGATCTGTGCCTTAAACATTTGCCGCACATAACATTCTTCTGCTGGACAGAGCAATTTGTCTTCTTGTTTTTTGGAAAGCTGCCAATGTTTTTTATTATGTTCCCTACAAGTCCTGTTCCTTGTTTTGATGTTCTCTCTGTTTTTTTTTCTTCTCTTTTTTTGGTTAAAATATCACCATACTTTACAGTTAAACATTACTGACTGAATGCTGGAGCCAAGTTACTTTTTTTTTTAACGAATAATTCTCTAGTGAGGCTATAAAAATATCAATCTCTTTAACTATCCAAATTACAGACCTACTGAAAAGGTGGGGATGACATTGGAAACACAAAGATCTGGCCAAGAAATGTAGAAATCCTCCTAATCAAAGAATTCATAAATGAAGAGAACTGTCTTCAACAATATAGCACGAAAGACATTATCAAACACACTTCACGTCAATATTTTTCTTAACTAAATTATAACTGAATGCTTTAAAAAAGTTCTAGTCTGTTTATATACACAATCTGTCCAGAAGACAGATACCGATTTTTTGGATCCCAGAAGAGGTCCCCTATCCCTCACAGAGAGAAGCCCTCAGACTGGCGACACACTGGCTGGCAATCTTACATGCCTGTCAGCATTTAATAAAATAGAGTTTGACTGGAGGTCTTCTTTGACCATCGCATAATTCATTTTGGGCTTAATCTAAAAAAAAAACAGCAGTGATAAAAGATGATTTTCACTTGTGTCACTGTTCATCTTTAATGTGCTCCAACCAAGAACACTGCAAGAGAGTACATAAGCAGCTACACATTGTACTTCATTATTTGTTGCCAGCTAACACAAGAGTATGTTGCTTTAATTGGCAGTTCAAAGCAGGGGGTGGTTAAGAAACTGACTTGCCCAAAGCATTACTTTAACATCAGTCTGGACCCCACCATGCAACCACTTTAACAGGAAGGCAAAACCTCAGGCAGTCAAATAATTAAGGCCATCCTTCTTCAATTGTTTCATACAGTTAAAAATATCTTTCTCTATAAAACAGCACACCTCTCGGTGAGAGACATGCTGCTACGTCCTTAATAGATTAACTTTATTACCAGCCTCCGTAGCCTAACGTTTCAAGCCAATTAATTGACTCCATAAAGTGAAAAGGGCTGCCACTAGGGGGTTCAGACATGAAAAGGGAACTTACCCGGTAAAGGGCTGTTGTCAGAGGCAGCAGAGCTGTGGCAACACTGAATTCTTCAGAGCTGGAACAGTCCTGTAGTGAATACATTCAAAGTGTGAGACGTTGGACTGATACAAAATCAGGGAACAAATCCCGCCTGATCAGCAGGGGTGAAACATGGACCCTAGGCATGGATTTTGTGATAAACAAAATGATACACGTACAGTGTGCTCCACACATCGTGAGGCTTCAACAGATTTAAATGCAGGAGAATTTTAACCATCCGCATTCAAAAGCAACATTATATTAACCAACTTGTCTCTGTTCCAACATTAGTTGCAATGGAAATATGTTGTTGGTACGCATGAAATGAATAAGCTGATGTATGGTTTGAGTATATTTGCATGGAATTCAGCAGGTAGAGGTAGTTCTACTGTAGCAATGAAATCACTACACTGAACAGATTTTAATGAACAGATCAGTAGTTCGGTGCTTTGTGGAACTGCCCAGTCTAGCCTTCATCTAGCAATGCTACAGATTACTCGTAGGTGAGCAGAAGAGAAGAGAGTCCGGAGCACGATACACATACTGACTGAAGCTTCGGGTGCCAAGTTAAACCTTTCCACTTTGTTTTGTAGCTGTAAGAAATGAGGATAAAAGAGCCAGGAAGTCTAAATGTATTTTTGGACCAAATGTATTTTGGAACAGTCTATATTTTGTTTAGAATGGAACATTCTATGAATGAATGAATGATGTCCCTGTCAAAGTGACATGAGATTGGATTGAAGGAAGGGGCAGTGATGATAAAATAAAATCAAATAGAATAAAAAATATTCACAACCGGCCACATATCAGGCAATGGAGGAGTTTGAATTCTATGGGATTCATTTCCATTACCAGTATATACAACACAGTCTCATTTATTTACTGGAGCGCAATCCTAAATACACTTTTAAGCAAATTCTTTTGAGCTCAGCTGGCCAAAGTGTAAAGGTTGTAGATGTAAAGCAAGCATGTGATCTAGTTTAGAGAAGCTATTTTGAGTTCACTACATACAGTTCTGTGAAAACTGTTAAAGACCAATAAATTAGACCCAATGTGACCCAATTAATATTATACTGTGTACACACATATTTAATTACAAAAGACCTTTAGAAGGCCTCGGGTTAACTTTACATAGGCAATGGTAAACATTGGGGTCAATTACAAGAGTACACAGTCCCCACCCTCATCAGACAGGCCCCACAAGTGTTACTGTTTTTCATGAGAGGCATTCAAAGATTTCAAAATGAAGGCTGAACCACATTTTAATCCAACTGAACCCTGAATATATTTTGTGAAAGATTGAGCAGAAGTGCTTCTTAAGAAAAATCAGAGGCTTTATAAACCGGTCCACAGGAAGTAGGCAATGGACTCTATTAGAAGTTTTCAAGAGCTTGGAGAGAGGCCAAGGTTTTAAAAGAATTAGTTACAGGAAATTGGACCTAATCCCCTCTCAAAACACAGTGTCGTAAAATGGCTTCTGCAATGGCACCGCATTGTGCTGTACTTCCCAAAGGGCAGCCTCAACAACCAGGACTTGTGTTTCAGAATTCAGATGTTAAAAATGGTTCCGTTTTTATAGCACGGCTCCAGGATTTCGTTTTGTTTTGGGGTGCTGTCGGGTTAAGATCTTTGGTAGTATGGACAGATATACAGTGGGTTTCTTCATCATCGGGTCACGTTGGAATAACTTGCGTGCTGAGGTTCGGTGAAGGGAAAGCCAGTATTAAACTTGTTTATCCAGAGCTTTTTCCTACCTAACAAGTGGAATGTGAGGAAACGTAGAAATGTTGACCATAAGTACATCCGTACAAACTAAACATTCTTAGCTATTTCCTTGGGTTAAGTGTTATTTTAAACAAAGAGGCTGATTGAGTGAGTCGTCAAGGCTAGAAATGCACCAATGCCCCCCCCACCCACCCCACCCCCAATCAACAATCTTCAGAAACCCAAGGTTATGGGAGGTCAAGGATTATAAAAATCAATGAAACACCCAAAACAGAACAAAACATCCCAGCTTACATTTAACTGATAATTACCAATGACACACTCTTAAAGGGTACATACAGACCTTTATTATTTTACTGTGTAACATGTTCCCATGTGTTGGTACAACTGTTTACGTAAGGTGTGTGTATGGTTGAAATTTTTTTTATTTTTACATTTTGACCACTTTTTTAAACTTTTAAAATTGCATTCCCTGCCTCAAGATGGCTTCCCATGTACCCGCATGGACCTCTCAGAACTACATTTCCCATCACCCTCCTGCTCACATATGTAACTGAGATGGATTAACCAGTGAGCAGGAGGATAATGGGAAATGTAGTTTTGAGAGGTCCATGCAGGTAAATGTAACACACTAAAATAAAAAGGTCCTTATGTACCCTTTAAGCTATTTAAGTCTTTCACAAGATATAGAATTCAGTCACGTACAGTATAATGGCATGGATGGTGGGATATGCATCGGGTGTCTATATTCTGATGGATTCTTTCAGAGTTGTTAGTCAACAGAAGATACACTTACGTAACAGAATAAACAGTTTAAAATTCAATTTAATTGTAAAATATAATGTAATAATTATATAGGGGATACTAGGCTGTCATAGTACTATGGAACAACGTATTTCTGGTCCTCTATAAAAAAAAAAGCTGTTTATCAAGAAGACAGAGGTGTTTTTTTTTTTTCTTTTACAGGCCAGAAACGTTTGGTCCATAAAGTGTTAAACAAATATCTTCAATCTCCTAGGCTCCAGTAATTTTGCCGAGTTATCCACGTAGAGACTCTCTGAAAATGCATCATCAGCCCTGTTCCCTTGTGCAGTCAGGCAGGAAGTTGGTGCGTACGTGTGTATGTGCTTGTGTATGGTGGAACACATCAGACCTTGTGGGAAGACCCACTACTGTGCACAACATAACCAGAAAGAAAGCAGCACTCTAACAGGAAGCAACCTTTTTTATTTAACACAGCAAATTCCAATCGGATTAGCTGTATGCAGACAAAGCAAGCTCTGCAAAACACGTATCAGCAGTATTACAAAGTTCTAGAGAAGCAGAATTCAATTCCAGGGTTTATCTGGAGTGTTGAAAAAGTTTTAAAGTTACCTGATTTTGATTTAGCCTTCGCTTGGTCTAAAGCTAATTTATTAGCCTGTAAGCCCCTGGGATGAATGTTCAGGAAGGCGGGTTAGAAATTGGTATGTTATTGCATGTTCTGGTATTCCACACTAACCACAGTATCATGTGTGTGTGTGTATATATATATATATATATATATATATATATATATATATATATATATATATATATATATATATATATATATATATATATACACACACACACACACACACACACACACACTACTACCAGGTAGAACTACAGTCCTTAATGGAAGTGATGTAGAAGCTAGTAAGAGAAATAGTCACAAAAAAGTTAATATAAGGGCAAAAATCTAAATTCTATGTATTTACAGTTCTTTTACTTCAAATTCCCTTAGTTGCATGAATTACGTACAAGGAATGCTTAATAAATTTAAAAAAAAAGAAAATAATTCGTTCTCCAGGAGAGGTCTTTTTTGAAAGAAAGAACCAATTCACACAGAGAAATCCATTCCCACATTCTTAAAGGAAATTAAAAATAAATTCATTTAAAAAGAAATTAAACGATTTATAAAAGGTTCACAATCCTGGCACCAAGTGCGCGCTGGCATCGCAGCGCTGCTTCACAGAGGATGAGAAAAGTAAAGCTCAGCTCGTCCACCACAAACTCACCAGGTCTGTACCATTTGTTTTGCTCGCACTCATTAAAAACGAATACTACTTTTATACAGGTAAAAATATAGGAAACTAGTTAAGTAGGTAAATATTTCAGCTAAAATATCTGTAGAATGCCTGATTGTATCACGCCTATGTTTAACTCAAGAGTTTAACTCCTAACTTGGTAGGCATCATCCTGGGGACAATAGAATTCAAATATGGCAAAATGGTGTTCTTTTGCAAAACAAGATGGCTGCCAGGCCTATATTTTCTTGTTCAATTTAAAACCCCTTCTGTTGAAAAATGTTTTATTTGATTAAGTCCAAAGTTGACAAGCATCATTCCTGTGTCAATACAACTGACTTTTTCAAAAATGGTGTTTGTGCATAAACCAATATGGCCACATGACGCATTTCTTTAAAAACCTTTCAAAGTCTTCGATCAAATGTAAAACTAGCTTATGACTCCTTACAAAGTGCAGATAGGTTAACGGTTACTATGAACACATATAGGAAACCATATGTGCTCTATCTAAAAATCACCATGCCTGTGACCTTTGACCTCTCTAAGGTCAAATGTAAAACTAGCTTATAACTCCTTACAGTGCACACAAAGTTATGGTTCCTATACAACACATTTAGGAACCCATATATGCTCTATTCAAAAATGACCTTGATCATGACCTTTGACCTCTCCTTAAGGTTACATGTAAAATTAGCTTATAACTCCAAAATTAGCTTATAACTCCTTACAGTGTGTAGATAGGGCCATGGTTACTATGGTGTTTAAAGTTATAAAGCATCGTGAAATAATGAACTAATGCAATATTTTGAATTGAAACTGCTCCATAAAAACAATCTGTTGCTGACACTTATGCTGCAATGCTACAGCTTGCCAACATTTCCAACTGGTACTGAGCTTGGAAGCCGTAAAACTGCCTGGCAGTGCTAGTTATTATTATTTTATGTGTTTTTTTTCCCCGATTTACAATGTAACCTGTGCTAAGACTGAGGAGAAATAGAAGCATACAGTATTGTTCATTATTAATTGCTTGAGATAATGAAAAAGTCAAGCATGCATCCCCTGGTTTCACAGGCACATCTGAATTACTTTAACTGAAATGCCATGCATGTTTGTGAATGTTATCATGAGGCCCATGGCAATAAAGTTGAAAATTTTCAGCCTGTAATCCTCTTTAGAGGAAATGGTTGGAATGCCAAGATGCATTTGGACTTTTATTCCACAGCAGGGCTACTTCTGCAGTACAGCTCTGTCCAATTCTTAAACTACACCAGCTGTACTAAAAAAAAAAAAAAAAGGTCGTAAACACTAATTTGTAAACTATTCCACAAATATTTTAATTTATTTAATTGTTGAACATGCCAGAAATCTGTGGTTCGACTCAACAAATAAAGACAATGCTGGTCACAACAATGCATGTTTAAGAGCATGTTTACCTTAATTGTGTACATTTATTTATTTTTATCCCAAAAATGTATCTAGTATCCACAACAATTTTAGGAATCTTGTAATTGTGTATAATTACAGAATGTTATGGTAAAGGTTTAGTAATGGATCATTAGGTTTTCCCAACAATTGCACTATACAATGTATTTTTTTTTTTTTCTTTATTCTCCAAAAAAGGATATCCTGTCACTTATTCCCATCCGTCTCAGAATCAGCGAGTGCAGGATATCTGTCCTGGAATCACAAATCCCTGAGGTATCATTCAGCTCTGGCAGCTCTGTGTAAACATCTTTGTAAAACATTTTTCTAACAGACATCTTCAGGAAAATCTTTAAATTGCGCTCTGAAAATCAAATGGAATTGGCGAATGGACCGACACTACAAATCTTCTTTCTTAGTTTGCCAGAAAAGTTAACTTTTATGGTAAATCAGCTGTCAGAATTGCATAACCAAAGATGTGTGATATGTAAAAAATACAATACCAGAATATTAATAAAATTAATCTATTGGGCTTATAAAAAACACGTTGTGAAAGAACGCAGAGAAGCTGGCTAACATTCCCAAAGAAGGGTTAAGAAAAACCAGCGTCTCATGTTTATTACAACACATACCTATAACTTTTATCATAATTACACCCACCCACCAAACCCCCAGCAATCATTTACACAAAAGTTTCCATCTTCCACTAATATGTGTATTGTACAAGTTTGGTACAAGCTCACACCACAGGCCATAAAGCAATTTCTTACAATTACTGCTTAAACCAACAGATTACAATTTAGCACCGGGTATGCTCCTGGTATTTACAACGTCTACCTGGCAGAACGTCTGTGTATGCTAGTTCCTGCTAATACATCTTTAATGGCCAAGATAATAGAGCTTTAAAAGTCTGTAAACCCCACAATAAATTTTGCATTTGTGCAATTTGAAATTAAAACAATTAAACATGCAATAAAACAGCACATGGGGCTCCTACGTACTGTAAACGTCTAGCCAGGTTTATTTTCAACAGTCTAATGGCTGCTGACCGAGTGAGAAGGCTTTTCTGCCATAGTTATTTCATTGAGACACCTTTCTAACACCTAGTTAACAATCACTGTCCATTGAGAGAAGAATGAGAATACAGCAGAGGGGAGATGCTGTTTTTATGCAATATCTTGGAGGCATGTTAAATGAGGTCCGTTTGTCACTTTACAGTGTGAGGAAACAGCCAATAAGATTATAGAACAAAACGAAACTCATTGACAAATAAAGATCGTTTTGGAATTAGTCATGTAGTTTACATTACATAATGCATGGGGATAAAGAGATGGCAAGAAAGCACATTTACACTTCTGAGGGTAAAATACATGTTTGTTTATTTATTTATTTATTCATTTTTAAAAAGAGAAAGTACGTATCATAGCACGGATGATTTCACCGGTAAAAACGTTTGTGATTATACTGATGAACACCCTATTTTCAATAATGGTTGCGCAATATTATATTCTATATATATATATATTGCAGTGTAAAGTGTAATTTAGGAATGTGCTCTGTCTCAGGGGCATCTGTGTAAATTCTCCTCTACCTTAAAGTTTAGTTTTCAGTAACGGAGGTAACAGTGTTAGAAAGCAAAATGTTATTTTATTATGTAGTCAAACCAGCTCTTACAACTACTGAAGGTACTGTAGCTCTAATGGAAATTAGCACTGTACTGTATATACAGCATGAGTGGTGCCAATGGAGAGTGCTAAATATAGGTTTTATTTTGTACATTCTACAGGTTTACTTTATATTACACAAAAATGAACTTTGACAACCGTATTGACAAAGGTGATATTGTTGTTAGCAATGCGGTCAAGTGTTCCTGAAGCACAAAAATGCAAACTAAAAATAACTCCAAACAAGTACCGCATCTGGCAAAGAATGGAGAGGTGAACTAACAGCAATTACGAGAAGCTGCCAGACAATCTTTTATGAGCTCTCTAAATCCAAAACCACACTTTTAAAATGGAGAAATTAAATTCGATGTTTTGGCTACTTCTGTGAAAAAAATGGAAAGACATTACCATTTACATGTATTATAACTAAAAATACTAGCTATATTATGTTTAAAAAAGTATTTTCAGTTTGTTACCCTGCTGTATTCTCCATATCAGCACAGTTGCCATCACTTGCTTAAAAAAACAAACAAACAAAAAAATAACGTTAGGCACTTCTCGAAATGCAATTCAGCTGCACAGTCAATTCAAATCGGTGGCATCACAATCAGCCACCTACCTCTTCATCAACCAATGAAAATGACAATGTACTAAAGATTGGTAATGAGCTGGATTTTTTAACTTGTGTATGAATAATAAAGCAGTATATAATAGTGGTAGCACTTGCACCATGTAAACAGACCTCACTTCACTTCTACTCGTCCCGATATTGCGCCATACACCAACGTTCGCCGTCCTACAACCCTTTAATAATGCATTTCGTGTCTCCTAGTGTGCTGCAGTCAAACATGGGGATGCTGTAACTTCTTTGAAGATGCATACTGTACTTCAGGTTCCAGTGCAATTATTGTAGCACCGTTGACGAGCTTCCAGGGGATTTAAAACTTCCATTTTAAATATGAAAGTGTGCAAAAGCATGAAATGCAATTTGTATTGAGTATCCATAATCACCCCAATAGAAATAGAAAAACAAAACCAGAATATGAAAAGTGTATAATCTAGAAGTTTCTTTCCCATACCTCAAGCAAACCCCTAACCCAATACTTAACTTTTAAATAGAAAGGCTGCCATTAACAGACATCAGAACCACAGTAAATACTTCTAATTATTTGGCATTCATTTTATTGTAGCTTTTAAGCACTACAACATGTTTTTTCAATAGATTATGAAGTCATGATTAAGACAATGTGAATTCTTCAAACTGCTCGTGAAAATACCTCTGCTGTAACGAACCATTATATAGCCACAGTACCAAAATACTGGGGAGCATTTCAAATTAAATAAATTGCACATACAATGGTAAATGCTAATTTCTCAACACAAAAGCACAGCGAAAATATAGATATATATCATCATGATAAATGACCGGAAAGCAATTCCAGTCTAATAATTCTAATTATAAACAAAACAGCTAATTGTTGGCGTTCGCACCACTTGTAATGTCTGTATATTTCCTTGCACAAACCGGGGTGTTGAATAGAGAAACTGCAAAAATATGAAAGCAATTACCGATCAAGCCAAACAATCTGCTATTTTTATTCATTTAAGGGCCCACTGGAGACAAAGCCAGTTATGCAGGCTCCAAACCATGAGCAACAATATCTGGAAAATGTGATGATGGGATTGTATAATGCCTGTTGCCTTAGTAAAATACAAAAAACAACTTTATTACATAAACTGTTGAGACAGCATCCAAGCTTCACAACAAACAAATCTTCATTTTCACAAGTGTGCTGAGGCTTGCTCATGTCAATTAAGTTACAGCTATAATTTGTTTGCACCAAACAAGAAAACTACCAGGCTAAATTGGAAAGAAAATGCAAAGCGCATGCACCAGCAGGAATTCCATTTAAACAGCAGCATCATCTGCACATTGAGCCATCTTGGCTCTGTTTCTTCTGTCCTGATCCAGTTGAAAGATTTTGACAGATAGGCTTTATAACCCATCTTAACCAGTTTTTACCAAGCTCCTGCCAACAGTGACACTTAGAGAGCATATCGTAACAACACACTTGCGTGCTGCCGAGAGACATGTTTATATGATCATGTCACACCAATATCAATCAAGATAAAAAGGCAGTCAGACGTGCAATGGAAAGTGAAATCTGAACCAAATTGAAATACTAACAGCCAGGACTAAAAAAAAAATATACCACAAAGCTGCTAATTATTTTGACACCTCGAAGGTACCATCCAACCTAAACAGCAACACTGTTTGCTGCCATGCAATGCAAAATTTGACAATACTAGGCTTTAAAAGCATACATCATTTATTGTACCTGTGATATCAATGGTGTGCCGTTGATATCAGGTCTTGGAAGCTTGTATATGATGACAGGTCTTGGAAGCTTGTATATGATGTCCTATAGGGTTTAGCACTGTAGCTATCAACTTGCCTGCAAGCAACTTTATGAAAACCAAGTATCTTCTCAAGTGTCTTATCCAATGAGTAACAGATTACATTAGCTGGCTAATGTATGATCTCTGCTCAGACTTCTTTTTTTTTTTTTTTGCATTGAAGCTGCAATTTCACAATGAAACCGTTAAGGCCAAGACACATCGGCAAGGAACATACTTTTTTGAAGTGTTTGGTATTTAACCCAGCTAGCCTGCCGCTGCTGCTGTGTTTGTAGTTTCAACTACTAAATAATCCACATCTAATGCTCCTTAGACATTTAAACTTGTATCGTCCGCCACTATTTATTTTGTTTATCTACATCTCCCAAAGGGATACATTATGACATATAAATATTTTCTTAAGCCATAATATATACAGATGTGTGGACACCTTGCCATAGAACTCTCTGTGCTTTTGTAATAAAATTTGAAGTATTCTGAATTACCCCCTAAAACTAATTCTTCATGGAGAGTCAAACATAAATGTATCCCCTGGCAATGGTGACGGACAGCTTTAAAAAGAGATATATCATCACTGGGATATTTTGTCAGTAATGAAAAACTGTAAATGTGACATTTTTCAAAACTAGTGTCACGATGCACGGTTTCTGTACCGAGTGAAAGCTGCCTGTACAGCAAACACAAATCTCTTTGATTTTACAAGTGGTGAAAAGCGTAAAATGTATGATTTTCATCTGAAAGTTAAATATACATTACAGCATCCCATTACAGGAAATATAAAGGACATTCGAGACACTGCACATAAATTACACATTCAAAGTGAAATAAACACACTCGACTGGGCCATGGAAGCTACCCACTGCTGAAAACGATAGTATAATTCTTCTTTAGACACCCAATTCTGTTTTTGTTTTTTTTTCAGTCGTTGCCAATTATTTTTATTATTTTCTCACAGTTTGGAATTGCCAATTATTATTTTTTTAAGCTCAGCTCACCGCTACCACCCCTGCACTGACTCGGGAGGGCGAACACATGCTGTCCTCTGAAGTGTGTGCCGCCAGCCGACCACTTTTTTTTCACACTGCGGACTCACCATGCAGCCACCCAAGAGCTACAGCGTCAGAGGACAACGCAGCTCTTGGGCAGCTTACAGGCAAGCCCGCAGGCGTCCGGCCAGACTACAGGGGTCGCTTGTGCACGGTGAGCCAAGGACACCCTGGCCGACCTAACCCTCCCTCCCCCAAGACGACGCTCGGCCAATTGTGCACCGCCCCCTTGGAGCTCCGTCCACGGTCAGCTGTGGAATAGCTGACCGTGGACCGGCGACGTCCAGGCTATAGAGCGCATCCTGCACTCCACGCGGAGCGCCTTTACCGGATGCGCCACTCGGGAGTTCAGTTCTGTTCTTTGATAACCAAATTACAAACCAAAAAGTATGTTCTAAATGTATGTGCCAGACTTGGCTATGCACTCTTTGGCTGTCCAACACGCTCTCATGCTGTTTCTATTAAAATTTCTGCATTGGACGTGTTATAAACAACTACAAGGGTCAGTGTTCACACTAAATTAAAACCAGATAAAGCTTGTGAAAACTATATAAGGCACCTGTAAGAGATATGATCTGGAACCAAAATCCAGGATGTTTTTCATTGCCAAATTTTATGTAGATTACCTGTGACTAAAAAAAAAATGGGTCCAACATGATAGTAGAAATCAATGGGATAACAGAACAAGCAAAGGTTGCCAAAATGTTTTCATGTTTTTGAGAGGAATGGTAGTTCCTTGCGCCAAGTTATCAGCGAGAACTGCCAGAGACTCTATACAGCAAGGATAGTTTTGGTGTTTCAGGGTATTGGCGCAGTCAATACCAGTCATACACTAACAGAAATAAGTCGCCAAAGTAAGGTAAAAATGTCCTTCTCTTCCTCCTCCCCAGGCACTTTTATCCACGCATATGTATATTACAGGACCGACTGAGTGTAACATACACACACATTACAACTGTAAAACCGATGGGGGCCAAGGTTGCCCCAATTGTTTTTACTAACTTAGCTCTTGTTTTTCAGGCACAATAAAAGCGGATCGAACTTACACCAAAAACACAAGCCAAGTTAGTAGAAACAAAATGGCTGGACACTTTTGATAACTTGGCATTTTTACACATTTCCAATGTGTTTTTGTTTCAGATTATAATATACTTTAAGAAAGCTGGTTGTATTCCTTATAGACGTATGGAAACTACAGTACTGTGCAAAAGTTTTAGGCAGGTGTGAAAAAATGCTGTAAAGTAAGAACGCTTTCAAAAATAGACATGTTAATAGTTTATATTTATCAATTAACAAAATGCAAAGTGAATGAACAGAAGAAAAATCTACATCAAATCAATATTTGGTGTGACCACCCTTTGCCTTCAAAACAGCATCAATTCTTCTAGGTACATTTGCACACAGTTTTTGAAGGAACTCGTTAGGTAGGTTGGCCCAAACATCTTGGAGAACTAACCACAGTTCTTCTGTGGATTTAGGCAGCCTCAGTTGCTTCTCTCTCTTCATGTAATCCCAGACAGACTCGATGATGTTGAGATCAGGGCTCTGTGGGGGCCATACCATCACTTCCAGGACTCCTTGTTCTTCTTTACGCTGAAGATAGTTCTTAATGACTTTCGCTGTATGTTTGGGGTCGTTGTCATGCTGCAGAATAAATTTGGGGCCAATCAGATGCCTCCCTGATGGTATTGCATGATGGATAAGTATCTGCCTGTACTTCTCAGCATTGAGGGAGACCATTAATTCTGACCAAATCCCCAACTCCATTTGCAGAAATGCAGCCCCAAACTTGCAAGGAACCTCCACCATGCTTCACTGTTGCCTGCAGACACTCATTCGTGTACCGCTCTCCAGCCCTTCGACGAACAAACTGCCTTCTGCTACAGTCAAATATTTCATATTTTGACTCATCAGTCCAGAGCACCTGCTGCCATTTTTCTGCACCCCAGTTCCTGTGTTTTCGTGCATAGTTGAGTCGCTTGGCCTTGTTTCCACGTCGGAGGTATGGCTTTTTGGCCGCAAGTCTTCCAAGAAGGCCACTTCTGACCAGACTTCTATGGACAGTAGATAGGTGTACCAGGGTCCCACTGTTTTCTGCCAATTCTGAGCTGATGGCACTGCTGGACATCTTCCGATTGCGAAGGGAAGTAAGCATTATGTGTCTTTCATCTGCTGCAGTAAGTTTCCTTGGCCGACCACTGCGTCTACGGTCCTCAACGTTGCCCGTTTCTTTGTGCTTCTTCAAAAGAGCTTGGACAGCACATCTGGAAACCCCTGTCTGCCTTGAAATTTCTGCCTGGGAGAGACCTTGCTGATGCAGTATAACTACCTTGTGTCTTGTTGCTATGCTCAGTCTTGCCATGGTGTATGACTTTTGACAGTAAACTGTCTTCAGCAACCTCACCTTGTTAGCTGAGTTTGGCTGTTCCTCACCCAGTTTTATTCCTCCTACACAGCTGTTTCTGTTTCAGTTAATGATTGTGTTTCAGCCTACATATTGAATTGATGATCATTAGCACCTGTTTGGTATAATTGTTTAATCATACACCTGACTATATGCCTACAAAATCCCTGACTTTGTGCAAGTGTACCTAGAAGAATTGATGCTGTTTTGAAGGCAAAGGGTGGTCACACCAAATATGGATTTGATTTAGATTTTTCTTCTGTTCACTCACTTTGCATTTAGTTAATTGATAAATATAATCTATTAACATGTCTATTTTTGAAAGCATTCTTACTTTACAGCATTTTTTCACACCTGCCTAAAACTTTTGCACAGTACTATACATCATTAAAATATTATTAAAATGTCTCCTGTGGGTAAGGCATTTAACTGATAACAAAACTAAAAAGTATATACGTATTTGTGAACTTGCACAGCAGCATCTGATAACTGTCTATGCATGTTGTGAACAAACTTTATTTATTTATTTATTTTTTATATACTGGATAACTGGAATGTATTACGACTGCAGATTTGAAGTACTGACCTGTAGTGCACAATTCATCATCCGCACAATGTAGTCAAACTGCTGATGGTCCAGTATTGCTCGGTTTTGCTGAACATGTAAACTGAGTTCTTGTGTCAGACACTGCCGGGCAGCCTTTCCTTTTAGAGCCCGCAGAGCAGCAGGGAGAGTCTAAAAACAGAGATGAAATAGAAAAATATTACATTCACATGAGACATTTAGGACCTGGTTTTCCATGGTGTTTACTGAGAAGTGGGCAAATTGCCTGCAATCTGCACACAGTGGAAAATAAAGGCCTTAAAAAGTCATAACGAACAAGCTGACAATAATTATTGCATTCTTTATTTTCCTTGTGCGTGTGTGTGCATGTGTGTTTTCAGAGAGCGGTTATTTTATTGTTCTCAGACAGATGAAGGGCGATTAATACAGATATTTTTTTTAGGCCAAATTAAACTAAATGTAAATTACCAAAAATGTTATGAATCCCTAGTCACATCGACTAAATGTGAATTGATTATAAACACACCTGTTACATATGCAAAATCATTCATTTTAATTTATTTGCCATTATTTCTTGCACACAATTGTATTTTTTTTTTTTTAACTCAAGCCAAACTTAATAAAGCTTGAATGGTTATAGAAGCTTTTACAGTGTATTAAAAACTGTACATTCCCAGATCTATTTTCGGTAAATACCCTAATTACATAATAAAAGCTTTTAGAAACACTTGTGGTTAATATTCCTATTCCTACAGTATAATATTGAGAGCTATGAACATACATTATTAAAATAGTTGTTACTAGTGAAATGCCATGCATTTCATTCTCGAGGCGATGGGTTTATTTTTTCTTTGGGAGCTAATTATCAGTGTACTCTTCACTTTTATAGCTCTACAGAGACACATGCCTGAATTTAGACAATAACTTTATAAGCCACACTAGAAGCAAGTTCACACTGGCCACTGTCCCATTTACTGCATAGGGAAACAATCAACTCATAAGATACCATATGTTTATGAAAGTTTATATTGGCCTCTACTGGGTCTCTTAAAACCACCAAATAGCAAATGTCTTTTAAAGCTGACAATGACAATGTTTAAGGAACAGTAAAATACCCAATACCTAACTCGCTACACCATTAAGACTCATACCAGACAGTCTGTACAATATTTCCAACAAGTTAATACATTACACTTTAAAACCTGATTGGCAGCATTTATTTAGCTCCACCTCGGTTCAAAATCCTTCGTATCCCATACATTTCGGAGGTTATTTTCGATAGTTAGGTTAGCCTATCAAAGAGGAGATGCGTTCTTCACAGAGGTATAAATCAAGAACATTTTGCAATGCAAGATATATTTCCTGTGCTGAGAGATCTAGCACTAAGACAGATATGCTGGAGTTAACATACATTACCTTCTCTGTCTCGAGTACTTTATTATCAAATATGAATGAGATGCAACTCCGAACAACCTCCAGCCTGCGGGCACTGTTGAAAACGGATCCTGTTTTGGCCATTATTGAGACTGGCAGAGGAGATAAAAACAACAGGAACACGTTATTAACTATATGAATTACGTAAAGTATGTTAATGAAAACATCTGAATATATGACAGTACTTTGACATGGACACAGTACAAATGACTACTCAATAGTAATTTATTCAAATGAAGACAAAGTGCAAGTGTTTCAAAGACTTCAAGATACTATATAAACAAAAGTACACATAATATACAAGGGACAAAAAAAACCCCAAAAAACTAATTTTCACAAAAGCACAGAAGATACTGCAATTAAATAGAAAGACAGCAATACCTGAGATACTAAGGGGAGTAATGCAAACTGAACCCTGGAAGACACAATAAAGGCTAGCGGATCGAATCATAACTGATCATTTATACTTTAATCTAAAAACGGTCAAGTTACTTAAAAAGGAGCTCATGCCATTACTCTTGCTAATCAGCCAGAAGGCTTACAAAAAAAGAGTGTTTAAGACACTTTCCTGACTGACGTTAATGGGTATAGTACAAGGGGTGCAATTTGTATACATCGTCTTCACTTATGAACATGGATTATGGGAGCATCACTGCACAGTAATTTACAGCAAACCTACCCACTGGCTGCCCTGCAGGCACCACACAGTTCTTCTCGACTCTCACAGGAGGGGCAGTGTTCTGGTACTTGGCCAGCCCTTCCTGCAGGAGGGCCTGGATCTTCTCCTCGTTGATCTTGGGGAATGGCAGTACGTGGACACGCATGTGGGATCCCTCAGTAGGCCGAGGCACTTTCTGGAAAGCCATGTGGGGATTTGGGTTTTCCTGTTTGGAGAGACACAAAAGGATTGCTTCACGTCAGTTAATGAAAGAGTTTCAGAAGCCTCCACTGAATTTCAAATGCGGTTACGCATTTATATTTCTGTAACGTACAGAGGCACACACATCAAGTATTACAATAGGATAGTTTTGCAGCATCACTTTAGGATGAATGTTTATTATTAAAAAAAAAAATGTTTCAATCCCCATTGTGCAGCAGGGAAGCAAACATTTTCAAACTATTCAAGAGAGAAGTAGGCTAAACGGGTCTGGAGACATAAAGCAGGATCGGTTTATAAACATTATTTAAAACCATTCTGTCAAGGCACCTGACCTGTACAGTGTAAAGTGTATCACTGGACTTACATTCTTAAAAAGCTGCTCTGAAAGTTCCCGAATGTGCTTCAGCATTTTTGTTGAGGTCTCTTCCTCTTCTTTAATTCGTTGAACATCAAAAGCAACTATCTAAAAAAAAAAAAAAAAAGAAAAGGAATTTTATTTTGGACTGCAATGCTTTCCAACCATCAACTGAAGATGATTAAACTGACATAATTCTCCCTCTTTGCCAGACTGACACATCACATGGATTGTTCCATACTTCTGATTAGCTTGTGTTGTCTCTTTCCTTCAATTATTCAATGAATCATTTTGTGAAATGTGTCAGGCTACAGATGTGATGCGAAGTAGTTTGTCTCACGATTGAACCACAACAATCTCTAATTGTAAAACATTATTGTATTGTTATTTGTAATCATACAATCGTGTTCACTGCCTTTACCAGTTTAAATTAAAACAATTACATGAATATGTACTATAGTCAGAGGCCCCAAGAATCAGTATCAGAGAATTTGTTTAATGATCTTTAGAAATGACTAATTGTCACTGCATAGGTCAACTTATATACAAATTCCTTGACAGTGCCTCACTAATTACCGCATTCTTAATATAAATATATAATTACACAGGGAATTAAACAAATTATATCGAAAGCAATTAATACAAACAAATCCTGATCTTTATAGAAAAAAAAAACAGTTTTTTGAAACAGTGATTTAAAAGTGATGTCATATCAAAATCAAAATAATTTAGAACATATGCACATAAACATTGTATTGAATTTTCTTAAATACAGTCCAGGCATATTCGGAAGAGATTTGACTGCCTACATCTTTCTTAGTTGTTACTACAAGACACAGTATCGCAACTCAGATTGTCTAGGGAAACGGAAACAAGATTATTGTGAATGACTCCAATTTATGTAATTCATACCTCGTCAAACAGATCACAAGCCCTGTATGGGGGGCCCCTGTCTGACACAAAGCCAGCAAATGCCATTCCATCCAGGACCTTAGTGAGGAAATCATTCTCGATCAAGCCACGCTGACCCAGGAAGGCAGTCTGCAGTGAAACACAGGGAAAACTTACCAGCAGTTTGGCAACGAAACAGACAGGAGGCTCTTTCTGAATAATAAACTACAGAAAACAGTTGCCTTTGCAAAAAGGAGTTCACAGCATACAGAGAAATGGGTCTCACAGCACATACTAATAGAGCAACCTGATGATCTGAGCAGACTAAGAATGTAGGTTACTACACACAGCGCAACAGGTACTGTCGTAGAGAAATTGGAGAAGCAGCATGCTTAGTAAGGAAACATCTGAACAACTCAAGCTGTCCTTACCACCATGTAATTGGTAAATATCCTACCTTATGAAAGTGAATAACAGGCTCAGCATGGATACGAATGAGTTGTAAGCAGGACCTGTATCCTTGAAACAGCTGTGCAAATAATCGAAGAAACACAGCTCGCACCTCTTTGTCCTTTAAACAAAAAGGTAAACAAACAACTTTTTGGCGTGTATTTTATAAAAGGTGTTATATTTAACACTACATTCAAATGATCAAAAATCCTTACCAGCAATTTTGCATTAGAGGGAGCAGTACGTAAAGGAGGAAATGCATGATCTGCTACTTCTAGGTCTGGGTGTAAGACCTAACAAAGTAAGGAACATCAAGAGATAAGTAACCTTTATCTTTATCAACCAATATACTGCGAACCTAAGAGGCACGCCAAATTGTCATGATGTTAACTCAATGAAATGATTCTGCTGTACTTATACACTAGTCAATAACTATGCAGTCTTTTCCTGTATTTATTTCCCATAAATCACCAGTTTTGACTAACATTTCTTGTTTAATTTCTTGTAAATGGCATACACATTCTTTACAATACGCATTGACTTGATCCAAGCAGACCACATTTCCAACCTTCAATGTCATTAACTGGGATAGGATCATCACAGGTAAACTATTGGTGTGTCTATGATGTTGGAGGGGAGGGTGTTTTGAAGCTTTTGGTTTCCTTAAAGTAGTACCGGCATGGAGCTTAAATGGACATTCTTGTGTTGACGTTCTTCGGTAACCATGCTCCACTGTAAATAATAGTACTCAGGTATAAACTGTACATCTTTCTTCTAAAATGACAGGCTTTTCTGAACCCTGAAAGTGAGCTGCCAGGTGTAGTCTGTACGTACCATGGAAAGAGCTGCTTGCGTTTGTTGCAGCAGTGGCTCTGGAATATGGGAGAGATGGATACATTCTGGAATTTTGATAGTTCCTCCATCCAAATCAGCGATGATCACATCTAACTGAAAAGAGGCAAAATCAAAAGTAATATTGAAGCTTCACCCAGCCACAACTTTGAGTACTGTTCATCTCTGTATACTGTGCTGCATGTCACAGTTTGAGTCATTATTACTGACCATCACCCTCTCAATGTGCTTAAGGTCAAGCTAATGTATACTACATCAATTTAAAAAAATGTAAACATAAGTTATTCTTACCAGTTCCTGGATTTCACTTTGAAACATTGAGTGCACACCAATAATAAAGGGAGTTGGGGTACTCAGAACTTCTAGTAATTGTGTGGGAAGAATTGGAATGTAAGGATAACTAGGCGTAAACAGAAAAACAGTTATATCAGTAAAATGTAAAAGGATGACAAAGCAAGATACAATCTATTTTAACAGATTTCATGTATTCAATCTTTTACAATCATCATTTTTGACAGTAAAATCCTTTTGTACGTTGCACAGCTTAAATAAAACAGATGGGATTAATTGTAGATTTACAGTTCTCAACGTCTTTTGTTAATTAGGGCTTGCTCGTCGATGAAAAGTGGTGAGTCATGAAAACTACCGTTTCATAATGGCTGCACTGGCCTTTTTGAAACACAAGAGGTCACATGCAGGTTTTGAAAGTAATGCTTTGAAAAACTGCAAGTTGTCAAAGAGGTAAGAGTGACACATTCAGCTTACATGGCTGTCATTCACAGCATCAGAGTAAGTAGAGGCCTTTCAGCAAATCAAGGCTTGGGAACTTTGCCCCCTCTAATGGAATAAAAATAGGGAATAATCATTTTGTAATCGACAGTCCATGCATTTACTGCGGCATAAAAAAAATTGTTCAGCTTCGATTTGCGCCCTCTTTTCCAGTTCTGTTCGAAGTAGAGACTTGGGTTAACTGTATCAATACTATTTTATAAACTTCAATGAAAATACTCCATTACCTATCTTTCTTCTAGACTGACAAGATTTACATTTTTTTTAACCTGTAGCTCATGCCAACAAAACACAGAAGTCTCACCTGTACTTGAGAGGAAACATTAATGCCTCCAGTGCCCTGCATGCATCTCCAAGCCTCTGGTAGCTGGTGGAATGGAACAGAACCTTGTGTTCTGTTAGAACGGCACAAAACAGACTGAGCACATTCTGAATTCCTGGAAACGAGGAAAAAAAAGGAGCAAAATGTAATCCTGATGTATGTAGATATATTTTTACCAACCAATATTTTTACCAGTTAAATAAAATGTGCCTTTAAAACTTGATACACAGAATCCTTAAAAAAAAAAGACATGAATGTGAAACTTCTGTCAGAAGAGATACTGTACAGGTCTCAGACTTCCTGTTATTGTTTGCAAACATGATCTCAATACAGACATCAATTTATCCTGTTGGATTTGAATTAAAAAGACACAGCGACACAAATACCCTTGACAATAACATTGAGACATTTCTTTCCGTTCAGCATTTTGAAGGAATTTCACCAATAAACAGGAACCCAGATATGAAGCAAACAAAAGTGATGGTGAATGCACATTTCCCACTGGTTGGGTGATGCTTAAGAGATACGTGGCAGTGCTGCTAAAGCATAATTAACTTAAGACTCAGGGATACACTCTTCACAAATTCCTGGGAATGCTCTTCTTAGATTAGGAGTACTGAGTGAATGATGAATGTTCACTGTGGTTGAAATTACACTTTAATTATGGCATTAAACAAATATGTCATGAAGATAAATCACAAGTACAGTACAGTATCTTATGCTAACACCTCTAAAACAGTACTATAAAACACAGTAATTAAATGCATTTGCCTACATTCAAGTAAACAGCATGCACATTACTATATATATATATATATATATATATATATATATATATATATATATATATATATATATATATATATATATATACACACACACACATATACACATACATACATACACACACACACACACACACACATACATACATACATACAGTGCCTATAGAAAGTCTACACCCCCTTTCAAAATTTTCACCTTTTGTTGCCTTATAGCCTGGAATTAAAATGCATTAAAATGCATAAAACATCCTACCCCACTACTTCCAAGTGAAAAAAATATTCTAGAAATTTGTAGAAATTTAATTAAAAATATAATCTGAAATATCTTGGTTGGATAAGTGTCCACCCCCCTTGTAATAGCAATCCTAAATTAGCTCAGGTGTAACCAACGCCTTCAAAATCACACACCAAGTTAAGTGGCCTCCACCTGTGTTAAATTGTAGTGATTCACGTGATTTCAGGATAAATTCAGCAGTTCCTGTAGGTTGCCTCTGCTGGGTAGTGCATTTCAAAGCAAAGACTCAACCATGAGCACCAAGACGCTTTCAAAAGAACTCCGGGACAAAGTTGTTGAAAGGTACTGATCAGGGGATAGGTATAAAAAAAATATCAAAGGCCTTGAATATCCCTTGGGGAATGGTCAAGACGATTATTAAGAAGTGGAAGGTGTATGGCACCACCAAGATCCTGCCTAGATCAGGCTGTCCCTCCAAACTGGATGACCGAGCAAGAAGGAGACTGATCAGAGAGGTTACCAAGAGGCCAATGGCAACTTTGCAAGAGCTACAGGCTTTTATGGCCAAGACCGGTCAAAGTGTGCATGTAACAACAATATCCCAAGCACTCCACAAATCTGGCCTGTATGGTAGGGTGGCAAGAAGGAAGCCATTACTCAAGAAAGCCCACCTTGAATCCCGTTTGAAGTATGCAAAAAAACACTCAGGAGATTCTGTAGCCATGTGGCAAAAAGTTTTGTGGTCTGACGAAACTAAAATGGAACTTTGTGGCCTAAATGCAAAGCGTTATGTTTGGCGCAAACCCAACACAGCGCATCACCCAAAGAACACCATCCCTACTGTGAAGCATGGTGGTGGCAGCATCATGTTATGGGGATGTTTCTCATCGGCAGGGACTGGTGCATTTGCCAGGATAGAAGGAAAAACGAATGGAGCAAAGTACAGAGAAGTCCTTGAGGAAAACCTGCTGCCCTCTGCAAGAAAGCTGAAACTGGGACGGAAGTTCACCTTTCAGCATGACAATGACCCAAAGCACACAGCCAAAGCTACACTGGAGTGGCTAAGGAACAAAAAGGTAAATGTCCTTGAGTGGCCCAGTCAGAGCCCCGACCTAAATCCAATCGATAATTTGTGGCATGACTTGAAGATTGCTGTTCATCATCGCTCCCCAAGGAACTTGACAGAGCTTGAACAGTTTTGTAAAGAAGAATGTTCAAATATTGCCAAATCTAGATGCGCAAAGTTGGTACAGACCTATCCCAACAGACTCACAGCTGTAATTGCTGCCAAAGGTGCTTCCACCAAGTATTAACTCGGGGGGGGGGGGGTGGAGACTTATCCAATTATGATCTTTCAGTTTTGTATTTTTAATATATAATTTTTCTCAATAAAAGTTTTTTTCCCCTTAACAGTGTGGAGTATGGTGTGTAGATAAGTGGAAAAAATCCTCATTTAAATGCATGAAACTGAGGCACTGACTCAACAAAATGTGAAAGGGGGTGTAGACTTTCTATATATATATACAGTACTGTGCAAAAGTTTTAGGCAGGTGTGAAAAAATGCTGTAAAGTAAGAATGCTTTCAAAAATAGACATGTTAATAGATTATATTTATCAATTAACTAAATGCAAAGTGAGTGAACAGAAGAAAAATCTAAATCAAATCCATATTTGGTGTGACCACCCTTTGCCTTCAAAACAGCATCAATTCTTCTAGGTACACTTGCACAAAGTCAGGGATTTTGTAGGCATATAGTCAGGTGTATGATTAAACAATTATACCAAACAGGTGCTAATGATCATCAATTCAATATGTAGGTTGAAACACAATCATTAACTGAAACAGAAACAGCTGAGTAGGAGGAATAAAACTGGGTGAGGAACAGCCAAACTCAGCTAACAAAGTGAGGTTGCTGAAGACAGTTTACTGTCAAAAGTCATACACCATGGCAAGACTGAGCACAGCAACAAGACACAAGGTAGTTATACTGCATCAGCAAGGTCTCTCCCAGGCAGAAATTTCAAGGCAGACAGGGGTTTCCAGATGTGCTGTCCAAGCTCTTTGAAGAAGCACAAAGAAACGGGCAACGTTGAGGACCGAGACGAGTGGTCGGCCAAGGAAACTTACTGCAGCAGATGAAAGACACATAATGCTTACTTCCCTTCGCAATCGGAAGATGTCCAGCAGTGCCATCAGCTCAGAATTGGCAGAAAACAGTGGGACCCTGGTACACCCATCTACTGTCCGGAGAAGTCTGGTCAGAAGTGGCTTTCATGGAAGACTTGCGGCCAAAAAGCCATACCTCCGACGTGGAAACAAGGCCGTTTAACTCAACTATGCACGAAAACACAGGAACTGGGGTGCAGAAAAATGGCAGCAGGTGCTCTGGACTGATGAGTCAAAATTTGAAATATTTGGCTGTAGCAGAAGGCAGTTTGTTCGCCGAAGGGCTGGAGAGCGGTACACTAATGAGTGTCTGCAGGCAACAGTGAAGCATGGTGGAGGTTCCTTGCAAGTTTGGGGCTGCATTTCTGCAAATGGAGTTGGGGATTTGGTCAGAATTAATGGTCTCCTCAATGCTGAGAAGTACAGGCAGATACTTATCCATCATGCAATACCATCAGGGAGGCATCTGATTGGCCCCAAATTTATTCTGCAGCATGACAACGACCCCAAACATACAGCGAAAGTCATTAAGAACTATCTTCAGCGTAAAGAAGAACAAGGAGTCCTGGAAGTGATGGTATGGCCCCACAGAGCCCTGATCTCAACATCATTGAGTCTGTCTGGGATTACATGAAGAGAGAGAAGCAACTGAGGCTGCCTAAATCCACAGAAGAACTGTGGTTAGTTCTCCAAGATGTTTGGGCCAACCTACCTGCCGAAGTTCCTTCAAAACTGTGTGCAAGTGTACCTAGAAGAATTGATGCTGTTTTGAAGGCAAAGGGTGGTCACACCAAATATTGATTTGATGTAGATTTTTCTTCTGTTCACTCACTTTGCATTTTGTTAATTGATAAATATAAACTATTAACATGTCTATTTTTGAAAGCATTCTTACTTTACAGCATTTTTTCACACCTGCCTAAAACTTTTGCACAGTACTGTATATATATATATATATACACACACACACACACATACACACACACACTGTATAATGGCTTTTGCCCATATTGTCACTGCACGATTTGTTTTTTAACCTTGAACAGTTCACTTATCTAGTGTAACACGAACACATTTCCGATCCTAAATAACAGCGGTAGACTCAGACAATAGTTACAAACAACAAAACAGCAGACTGACTGTTGATTCTAACAACGTCCTATTCTACTCTGGAACGAGCATCCTGTTGAATACGATATGCGACATGGAAATTGCTCAGTTATGACTTTGCTGACCTTTCAGCTGCCAGCATTCTAAGGATGTGACACATGTCTCAGTGTGCCGGACACTACTATTTTGTGGCCTTTATCTTGCTTTAAATGAAATGATGCAATATCCACAAACTGTCACCCCATCTAATTAGCCACGTGGCTGTCCTAATAAAATAATATTTATAAAGTCAACGGTTACTCATCATTTCATAAACATTTGGAACAGAACTGTGACCAGTTATGCGAGAATGCAGGTGGTGGTTGGGTGATGCTGAACAATAACCACATCGACAATGTCCATGACTATTTTATACCGGAATACACAGGGGATGACTACGGGATTCTCAAATTAGCTAATTGAGCTGTGTGTTTCCCATACACCTTCCACTGTGTTAGAGGACTACTTTGAAGATGAAGTGTTCCCCAAGTACAGTATTCGTACTACAGGATAAACCTCCACACATTGAGTCTGTATTACACCACTAGACTTTGTTCAAAGCCCTTTTTCATTTTGATTCTTAACACTGCCAACAAAGCATGAAATGACTGAAATAGCAGTGCAAAAAAGACAGAAACGGTGGTTCTTTCCCAGCTAACTTTCCCTGCAAGGTGCCTGTGCTATAACTGTCAGGCAGTGATTCCAGACATTGACAAGTGATATACACTAACTATATAAAGACGTTCCACTTCCCGTAAAGCCCATCCAGACGATGTCTCAGAGTATGAAATGTGTTGAAAGTTGACCCAGATCAATAAACCGCAGAGGAATACCTAAGGCTGGATTTAATATAGTTTCAGAACATGACACGTATCACAGAGTAGTACAGCTGCCTGCTGTGTAACATTTCATTGCTAATTCTCAGGGCAACTCAGAAATAGGCACATAATATTAGAGAACCAAACATCCAGACTCAGATTCAGGTGCTGGTCAGTTTGCACAGACTTTTCGTACTTCCTGTCACATGCACTACAGTTTTCACACCAAAGTATGCATTCAGTGCATGCGAAAGTAACCACAATCTTTATAGTATATTTGTCCTTAGCATCGGACCTTTATGAAGTAGCTAGAATATCTGCGAGCACCTAGCAGATGAGGCACATTACAGTAAAAAATGAAAAGGCATACCAGAATCTGTGATTCTAGAAAAAGTCATGATAATACTTCTCTCGGGTCAATAAGGGGCGAAAAAAGTCTGAGCTGTCAAACTCCCAGTCTTCCTGTGCACCTAGAAAAACATTCATGATAAGAAAAGTAATCTTACTGAAGAGAAATGGAAGATTTGTTTTCTTAATATGAATGTTAATGAGAAAAAAAAGTGCTTCTTCATTATTTTTAACAGTGTGTGGGGTCAAGGTTAAAACCCTCAGCTGTACTCTAGACAGACTGGGATACAATAAAATCGTGTCAAGTAAATCATAATTCTTACAGATGTCCAAGTAAAATAAACATAGTTTATAGTTCATAAAAGTTACTGGAAATATTTTTTTTTCTGCTTAATCTAGGCAAACTTTTACTGCTTCCATTGGCTCCTAACTGCTTCCAATTGCTGAGAAAAAAAACAAAGAAAACAACACTTCCTTGCATTGAAGTGGTATTGAATTTATAAAATAACACATGAACAAAGTCGGATGGAGATAATTTCATTAGGTGACTCATTTTTCAAGTATTTGCATACACAGAACAAAGTTTGTGGCACAAAGTGAATAATTTCTAAACATTTAAAAAATGTAGGTCACGAAAGAGTATCATAAGCACTAAAAAACAGAATAAAAAACGGGCTACTGTCACACACGTCATTCAGCAAATAAAAAAAGGTTTGTCTGTAAATACTAACAGGAATGAAACAAAACATAAAAAAATTATGAATTCAAATTAAATAGCTTCTATGGTTTGTTTTCAAAACACATGCTCCCTTTGAAATAGGTACAGTATGAACCCTACCGAAAGGTCAAACTACAATATATTTACACATGGACAGCTCAAAAAGATGTTTAAAAAAAAAAAAAAAAAGTCATGAGTGGAAAAAAGTAATCCTCAGAGCAAAAATGTTTTTAGAAGGCATAATAAAGTTGTGTGTAGAATCATTTATACAATCAACTCCGGTAGTAACGCATTTAACAGTGCTAAAATCCCATTGTGGCAACATTTACGAAACATATATGATGGTTCTCATGGTAGTGCAGTTTATTTTAAAAAGAGAGATACAGTGTAGGTGTAGTTAAGGTGGCATTAAGTAAATATGCATTGAGGGAAAATGCTCTAATTCCTGAGAAAAGGGCGCCTTTTCATTATAATGGGTGCATTATTTGGTTAAAAGTACAACCTATAATTCTAATAGATTTCCTTAGTAAGCATCTTTGCGGTAAGCAGCTGGTACTTGTACACTTGATTACATCAGTAACCCAAATGTAAATTGACCCACAATTTATTTTGGCGGGCCGAGTCACTTGTGCTTTCCCAAGTGTTTTTTGGGGATTCTCTGCGCAGGTCCAGCGAAGTATTTTTGTCAAGTATTTTTGGGAAATCCAGCACACTTGGCAGTGTCCTGGATTTCCCCACATTGCTCTGCCAACCCTGGCCTTGAGGGACTAACCCTATTGTGAAGAAGAAGCAAAGCGTCCGTAGCACTTTTCTCATAACGCAATGAAGGCTGTTGGTTAGGGTCTGGGAAAAACAGAACTCCACAGGGAAAGCCAGTGGCTTACTGAATTGTAAGATTACTATATTCCTTGCGATTCATTTCCCTAATGGAGCATGGGTTCAACCTGAAAACTTACGTTAACATGCAATGTAATGTTCAGTGTGTAAACCAAAAAGAAAACCACAGCATCTGCCAACGAGAGAACAGCAGCAGTAAAGCAGGATTAATAGGATTTGATCCTCGGGGCGAAAAAAAAATAAATTTAGTTCTTCGACTTGCTTCTAAGACAATGGTAAAGTTGGGCTGGTGACAAAATTCCAAAAATATTCTGTGATTTTCATACTAGCTCATTTTGGAAACAAGTAAAATGTGTTTACCGTTTCTTGTGGCGCTGGTGTGCTAACAGCGTGCATTTCTGGGATACCAAGCCTATTACAGTTTTGCACAATAGCCTTATTACCAATATTATAAAATTATTAAACATGTCACCGCTCATAGTGTTTCAGAGTTGTGTAACTTGGGGGGATTTGAGACATGGATGAAGGAGTTACTGTTTTTTTGTTTTTTTTTAAAGCAATCTTTTAAAATAATTTTATGGCATGTCCACTACCCTATTTCAAATTTGCACATGTAAGCATTTCAGAATTTGCACATTAATAATTCCTGTGTTCACTGCTCCAGATCAGTAAAATAAGAATTTTATTTCTCGGCCAGCTATTGAAGAATTTCAGCATGCTAAAGCAGGGGTAATAGCTCAAGCCTTTTGTATTGCCTATGACTAATGAATGCTGGCAGAAATCAGATAAGGAACACAGTTACTAATCACTTTTTGCCTAAAAAACATTATTTAAAATAACATTTCTCTAGGCGGCCCTTTGCCCGGTATGCTGTGGGTCCCTGCTGAATTCAAACAGCTGAAACTCAACAATACTGTACATCATTCTGGATTTTTACCCCTAAAAACACAGCTCTTCTCTAATGACAGTCCTTCTCCCTGTGTTTTGGTAACAAAGTCAAATGCAAGGTCCCCAAAGTGGATTACACAAGCACACACAGCTCAGAAGTGAAAATGTACCACAGTGTCAGTATCTGCCCACTAATTCTGCATACAGAGTACCCTGCCTAATTCCCTTCACCAACTTAACAGCAGGTACCATAGTACCTGAAACAATTACTTTAACATGATCTGAGAACAAAGCCAAGCACAGTAGCATTGCCTGTCGAAGTATAGTACTAAACAAAAGGTTCTGTAGCTCACTCAGTAAAGGCAGTGGTGCTTACAGTGCGAGGCGAGTCATGTGAGCCTGCTTGTGGATAGTGGCTGATCTTGGCTGGGAGCCCACAGGGAGAGCTGAATTGCCTTTGCGTTCACACAGGTTAATCTTCAGGGGGTAGTTCACCTCACCTTTGCAAATCAGACAGCATGCTGTACTTGTCAGGCACCTGATGGAGTCAAGCTGGAGACTTAGGCTGGGCCTTGCCTTCTGGGTTCAGTAGTTTGGTAACAGAAGTGTCCCTGAAGCAAAAATGTACATAACTTAAACCTGCCAATTCCTGCAAGGACTGGTGAACATTTTTTTGGGTGAGCTTTCTCTGCTTCCTAAACCAGTAAATTAAACCACTTTATAAAATAAATGTACAGCACTTTCTAAAACCACTGACAAATATCAAATTCTAGTCCAGATACAAATTAACAAAACATGCTCTGGCTTCAAGTGCAATTTGGTTGCTATGGCGGCTCAAATAAGCTTTGTGTATTAGGGCCAGTCAACAAAAGAAATGATGTAACCGTGCTTGTGAACGTTACGTTTCACCTATGGAATTCTCCGATTTTTACTTTGAAATAACAAACACAAAATCAGGTGTTAGTCAAAGTGGTCTATTATGCCTGTAGCAAAACAGTCAACGGACCCAGCTCGGCTTTCCTAATCCCAGAATAAAATACCTATTTTGTCTTTTACTAAACCATGATGCTCTTCATAATTGTAATGAAGTTATTAATGACGTATTGCACAATGCAGGTGGTACCAGTTGTTTTGTAAGAGTCTGTGGTAAAGTAGGGTTTGTGAAGGAGATTGTTGCTCATGTAAGTTCATCTTCAGCTGCCTGCCTGTTTAATATCTCTTTATATCTGTTCTGCATCGTTCCCTGTTGTAACTATTGCTGCTATCAATGTAACAAATGTGCTTGAATCTCAATGCAAGGCTCCTCCAGGCTTAAACTGGAAGTTATCATAGAAGCTCAAAAAAAAAAAAAAAAAAAACACATCCAAACCATGCTTAACTGTGAATCTTGGTAACAACAGTACTTGTATATTGCTGTGATGTATTTACAGTCATTGTATTAAACTGGTTGTTTGCAGTTTTTGGTTATTACTCATTTCAGTTTGCAGCAGGCAAAGGCTGGAATGAGTTTCAAAACAAGTTACAATTAGAACGATTCATATTTGAGGTTGCTTTTAGTGCTGACTGACATTTGTGCCAGTTAAGTTGCTGCTGAGTTTTGTGTTTTTTATGATTGATTATGTGTCTTTTCTTTTTTTACTCCTTGTGTTTTATGTTCTTTGCTGTGGTGTTGTGTGCCTCTTGTCAGGTTGTCATAGTAAATGAGAATGTGTTTTCAATTGACTCATCTGGATTAATAAAGGTTCTGATTGATGATTGAAAATCAGAATGACCGTTGAAGGGCAGTACCTCAAACCAGCAGCTTACCTGCATTGGGTTCAGAATTATTTCCCAAACAGAATGCATTGTCTTAGAAACAGATAACATCTGTATTGGGCTGTCAGTCACGACAACAGCAGCATGGCTGAGTCTTCAGAAACGGATATTTGCAAGCCTGACCTCTTCATTAATGAGGTAAAGCTGACTTCCACCAAAGTGTTCCTTGGGATGTGAGCATTTACTCACTAATCCCGTCGACAACACAACACTCTGTCTGTTTGTCTTATGCTGTCATGTTCAATGTAGCTACTTCCACCTCAAATTCATCTAACAGAAAAAAAAAGATTTCCCTAAATGTAATAATCAGATTAAAAGCACAGCAGCTCAAGGGTATGATGGCTTACTCCACCACAAAACCAAAGAGTTCAAACAGCAGCTTATGGGATGAATTGCATAAAAACACCTCTAACACACAGATTAAGTGTTCATTAGCATAATGTCCTTTTCAAAAGGTAGTTACTGAGTGCATAATATATTAAATACAGCAGCCTGTTATTAGAGAAAAATACATCAAGCTATTACTGTAAGACTAAGCAAAGGTCAACATACTGTGTACAGCTGACTGTGCCACAACCCGACCTAGTTTATTAAAAGGATGCATATGTATTTCATTTTTTTTCCCCCTCAATGAATGTGCAAACAATTATTTAGCTCAACATAGTTTTTTTCCTTAACCTTTGCAATCTTTCTGTAAATAAAGAAAACTAGCACTTCTTTCTGTTTTCAGAAACATTTATTTTATGTATCCCTCCTTCATCACTCATATAACCTCTGGTGGCTGATAAAAAGTATTTTTCACAGTTCCTGTAATTTATGAACACACTCCACAGCTGGACTTTATGGTTTGTGTTAAAATAAAGTTTACTGCACATATAACACACAGCCCATACACAGTATGCATGAATCATACAGTACCAAAGTTTGGAATATTGTATATCTATAATAAAGATGCGACCACTTTATTTGAGTAAACTTTGCCAGCTACAGCATATACACAACACAACACATACTGCACTGGATGACAAAAACGTATTAAAGCTCCTTTCGCAAAGTTGTAGCACTCCGACCCTTTAGTTAACACCTCCATTCCTATTGTAATAAAACCAAATGCATATAGCCAGATTTGTAAAGGAATACTGTAGCTCTGTGGCAGTACTGTTCCAAAACAGATGGCAAGTGCTGTCTGTGACAGGAAATTAAAATAATATTTCAAGCAAGGCCATTCTCCTAACCATGCAAACCATTGTCACAGCATCCTGATAAACAACTCCACATGCACACGATATGAATCGTACGGATATACCACCGATACCACACGTACTACAGACCCAATTTAATCAATCACTTTCACAATAACTACACTTATTTGTAAAATTATGTGTTATAAAACACGGGGAGTTCACACATTAGAGTACATGATCCAACATTTTGTCCTTGTACTAAAAGCTTATACAGTAGCTTGGTTAAGATTCTAAGATTCTACCCTAGTGGCAAAATCAGCATGCCTAGGACCAATTCTCACTCAAAGTCAAATCTGCTGAAGTTTTGAAAAAACAGCTTGATGAACTACAATGTGCCAAACATGTTTAAATGGCTCACACTGATCCTATAGTAATGAGGTAAACATACTAATTACCCGAGGATTCAATGAAAAAGATCTGTGTCAGTAGTGTGCTAAAAGCAATAAGGCACCTTCAACCTGTGCCAGATGTCCAGTCATCTCACCGCAGCTGCACTTCCTAACGTGTCTTTTTGCTCGCTTAATTCTAGTGATTCCGTGATTTGTTTGAAAAACAAAAAACTTTAATGCATTCTACATTTGAAAAACAAAACAAAACAAAAACATGTGTTGTGCACACTGTTGCATTTAACTCCTTAATTATGGTGTAATTCCAAACAGACTGCAATCTACAAATCAAGTTTGAATGATGCTGGCCTTTTATGATTATGGTTTTAGCTAAGATAAGGGCAGTTGACTTCTTGTTTTTTAACACTGTTACTGTTCTATAAAGATATGGATATTTTGATCTGCCAGTTTATTTACACATAGTTTTTCAGATCAATCCCCAGTATGCCTCAGTATTATATAACGATGAGGTACACTGCTGTGCAAAAGTTTTAGACATGTTGTATTATTCTACTCTGATGCATTATGAACATCACCAGTTTACTCAAAGACTCCACTAGTGTTTTCTACAATTATAACAACTTTGACTTGCATAAAGAAGGAAAAACATTGAGTGAAATAGCTTGCATCACTGGATTTTCAAGGTGTGGTATCCGAAGCACAATCAACAAGTACAGAGAAACATCATCTGTAACTGACAAACCCAGGAATGGAAGACACCAAAAAGTTGTCCAACAAGGATGAGCAATACTTGAAGATAATATCCTTAAGCAATAGAAAGAAGACAAGCGCTGAATTGACAACAGAACTGGCAGAAGGCACAGGTGTTGTTGTCCATCAAACCAACAGTACAAAGATCACTCTTTAAATCAGTTCTTAAAATGATGTGTTGCAGTAAGGTTAAAATATGCACAAGAACACAGAAACTGGGCTATGGAACAATGGTCAAAGGTGCCTTGGACTGTTGATGGATGGACAACGACACCTGTGCCTTCTGCCAGTTCTGTTGTCAATTCAACGCTCGTCTTTTTTCTATTCCTTAAGGATATTATCTTCAAGTATTGCTCATCCTTGTTAGACAGCTTTTAAGGTCATCCAGTCCTGGGTTTGTCAGTTACAGTTGATGTTTCTGTGTACTTGTTGATTATGCTTCGGATACCACACCTTGAAAATCGAGTGATGCGAGCTATTTCACTGAATGTTTTTTCTTCTATACGCAAGTCAAGGTTAGTGGAGGCTTTGAGTAAATTGTTGATGCTCATAATGCATCAGAGTAGAAAAATGCAACATGTCTAAGACTTTTGCACAGCACTGTATATAAAGCATTCATTCTTTTCCAGGTCATGTTTTTATTTTGCTTTATAAAATGTCATTAAAACAGCACTGGCAGCTTTAACAAAATCATTATACTAGATATCGTGCTGCTGAATTATTTTTTTATGCCATGACATTGAGAAATATTATTACAGTTATTATAAAAGAATGTAATAGTTAATGGACTGTGCTTTTTGAAAAAAAAAAACAGAACAAAAAAAAGTACAGCTTATTGAACTGAACCAAAAACAATACAAATACAGCACAATTCTTAAAAAAACAACTAAATAGTTTTATGAGCTCATAAAATGTAAAAGGAAAAGTTTGTTCAATCCCCCACAACAGTCATTCAGTTCAGCTGAGCCACATCTACTGTATAAAAACAGACAGACTGCAGCACAAGAACACCATCATTTCAAGACCCATTCCTAACAGCTGTGGTCCTTGTTTTGTACCATTAAGGTGTTTACCCTTAGAGTCTGTCAGTGAGTGCTGTTTGTTATGTGCACTGTAAAACATAATGCAGTATTTTTCACTGCAGGGGTTGAACAGATCAGTCTCATTCTGGTCTGTGGTTGCAGCTGGACTGCTACTGTTTCCATTTGCAGGGTACAATTTAATCTCTACTGGAGGTTTAAAAGCAAATGTCACATGACTGCTTTCTCTGACCTGAACTCCAGTAACCCTAAAATCACCGGCCATGTCGTGCTCTGACAAGATCAGGCTCCAGGGTGGTATAGCTGTGTACTTTTGCATCTGATTTTATCCCATTAAAACGAAAAGAAAATAATATTTAATTTTCATAAAAGAACATTGCCAACCACATGAAACGCATTTAAATCAAACTGAGTTCTGGACTGTGTCCACTTAATACATTGCTAATTCCCATATGTCCGTCTGTTGTGAGGTACAAATTATATATAGCTGTGCAAAAGTACACAGCTATACCAATACAACAGCTATACCAATTTCATAGCATATTGTACACACTGCGCCAAACAATTAAGCATGAGTCACTTAGAGGGGATTAACATGTGAATTTGAAATCAAGAAACCAATTCGTGATAAGCCTTACCAGGAGCTAAATATTGTATGGTCATTCCACCACCCACCCCCCCACCTCTCCTTTGTGCTTTTGTGGTTCAAGGTTTTATATACATACATAAATAAATAAATATTAAACGTATGTTCCGGACCACTTGCTGGAATAATTGCTTAGAAACCTGGATATCCAAACACCTGGGACACCAGGTATTGGACATTTAAAGAATGATAATATAGGGGACCCACCTAGCTGTTGAAACAGGAGAGCAACACTTGTGTGGGTCACTGGAAGGCTGCTGTTTAACGGAGTTTGTATCAACTGCCTGTCTCCCGCTCCCAGAGAAAACAATTTCTACAATGAGAAAAAGAAGAGAAAGAAAATGTCACTCTGATACATTACAAATTGGTAGGTAAGGCAGTATCAATATACACAGTACACTAACTGTAAAAGAGTCTTCCATCTATAGAATGTGCGTTCTTGAGGGATGATGCTCCACTCCAAGTTCAGAAATAGTTCTGTGCTTCACAGACACCCTTGTGAGTCACAAGGGATCCACTAGAATGCAGCATGGTTCCTATCTAGTTTAATGTATCATTGCATGATAATCCATGAACAGAATGGTCTGAGGTGACAGCTGATTGGGAATAACATGTTCAAATTATGTATGATGATGCAGTAAATGGTCCCTCAATATCGTAGCTAGAGGGTACATTTATTTATAAACTCTTTGTATAGTTTTACAAAAAAAACACGCACACACACACAACTAGTGTGTGTTGTACATGGCTGTGTCATTCACTGCCATTTAGCAGTTGTGGACTGTCAAGAATGTAAATATGTAATTATGGTGCAAAATGCATTTATAAGTAATGAAATGTTTAGAAATCTAGAAATAGCTCAAAAAGAAAAAAAACATAGACTTCTAGGGCTACAAAGAGGGAAATGGGAAATCGAAATATTGTTTGAAATTCAGTAGGGGATAAACAGATCTAGATCACACCAAAAGGTCTAAGGCATCACTGCTAGTTTAGAAAAGCCAACACAACTTCCAAGGGGAACGTAGCCTACCACAAATTCATCTTCAGTCTGCGAAAACATATAAAACATGGGTTTAATACATTTAGTCACAAGCAGACACACCCACAAAGTCCCTACTTAAAATGTGTATTTTGGATCAGAAACTTTAAAATACATGTTGTTGGCTCTTACTAGCACTAGTAACATCTCTTGGCGCTCTGTTTATTTTACATAATTACAGATAGGTGATTGTGTTATTAAAAATGCAACACAACCGATTAAGCACTGCTGCGCCTTCCTAGTGCTTTATCACTTCTTGTGTTGTACTGTGTAACATAAACGCCAAATGTCTATAGCACAGGAAGTGAAGAGCTACACTACATTTTAAAGCCTTGGCTATCTCTTAAAGGGTACATAAGGACCTTTTTTATTTTATTGTGTCACGTTCCCATGTGTTGCTACAACTGTTTACGTAAGGTGTGAGTTTTAATTTTTATTTTTTTACCATTTTGATCACTTTTTAAAATGTGGCACTACATTTCCTATCATTCTCCTACTCACATACTGTATGTAACTGAGATGGATTTACCAGTGAGCAGGATGATGGGAAATGCAGTTCTGAGAGGTCCATGCGGGTACATGTGAAGCCATCTTGAGGCAGGGAATGCAATATAAAAGCTTTAAAAAGTTGTCAAAATGTAAAAAAAAATAAAATAAAATAAAATAAAGAATTAAAATAATTCACACACCTTACATGTGTAGCAACACATGGGAACATGTAACACAATAAAATAAAAAGGTCCTTATGTACCCTTTAAGACTAAAGCAAGGGTACTTGGATCTGAAATGTTGATAATTGATATACATAGAGTTTTTACTTTGCTTGTGTGCAGCTTTGATTATTCGGAACCCCTTTTGGCACAAATATAAAGAACTCCCTCACAGTTGATATCTAAAACCATTTTGCAAATCCACTGATTATTAAAGCTAGGATGGCATCCGTGAATATAATGAAAAAATCACAAAAGAGCAACTGTCACCACCTTTTTATCTAGAAAGACATGAAAGTGATACCCGCTGAAAGTTTAAATCATTTAAGTTTTGCCCTGCCGACAACAAATATTTGGTAAAGCATGTTAATCTTGGAGTTTGTGCTTACCAAGTCTCAGATGCCAAAAGCAATAGCAAGACAAGCATTAGCAAGACCAGCACTTGTTTTACAGGCGAAATACAGAACCTTATTTCAACTTCTGTGAAAGGCACATTAGGAACGTGTTTGGTTAAGTGTATAACATATGTTTATTTTGCTCTAAACTGACTGTAAAGCAAGAGTGATCTAAAAAAAAAGGTCTGGAAAACACCGGGAAGAAAATATGATTCTTCTTAGGAGAAAATAAATGTCACACACTTAGCAGTGCCAAGGACTTTTTGTCTCAGACACCCTGCTGTTCTTGCATAACATAACTGAGGGGCTGGTAGGACTACAACAGCTGGTAGGATTTTATCAAACAAGGACCACCACAAATGCAGTTTATATATTACTTTGCATAAATTTTTACAAGAATGTGCAAGTCCAAACATTTATATCATATATCACCAAGATGTACATACTGTATTCCAAACATACAGAAAGCACAACCTAGAAACTCAAATATATAGATGAAGGGACATTCATACACAGACAGCTTTCCCCACCCACTCACTTATAGATAATAATACTAATAACATTACACTATTATATACACCATCCATAACTACAAAACAATGAATACTGCCAATTTTAAAAATACAAAAAAAACAACTAAATAAATTGAATGACAAACATTTCAACTAGCAGAAAAAATGTATACATATATATAATAAAACAAACTACACTGCAGCAAAATAATTCCACTCTACCCAAATGTCAATGTTATTCTTCAGCAATGTGTCACCAGCACATATTTTCAAATCATTTATACAACTTAAAACAGCTGATTTCTACTACTTGTATGAGCTTCTACATCAACATTTTTCATTTAAAAGTAGATGGCAGCCTGGGTAGAAGTCTGACAGCAAAGTTATTTCTGAACAGGGCAAGGAGACCCACGACTCCTTTTCAAAACACAAAATAAACAGTTTTGAAGCAAATATATATAGACTTAGGAAAATACCCTGAACGTACAGAGACGTCTACCTTCTGATTTATTGTTGCAGTTTTTGAGTAACAAATCCAAGTGCCAAATTAACCCTTGTGACCTCAGTCAGGAATGGAATTCTAGCCGTCTCTGAAAACTGGACCACAGGGACTGAGCCAAAGCTGAACTGTGATCCCCTTTCAGACAGAAAATATTTAAGGATTCGTTTGCTTTCTCCTGAAATTAAATTAACAAGGAAAATAAATCCTTTTTCTTCACCTGAGAACCACCAGCCACCGGCACGAGGCATGTGAAGAGGTTTGCAATGAGCCCCTCCAGAGGGAAGTGTAGACTGTCAACGTACACTGTGTAGATCAAGCCAAGGCAAGCCTGTGGGGACAGAAAAAACACAGCACATATGGCAGAGTTTTGGGACCCATTTTTATAATTAGTGCACACACTTGAAAAATGATTTTAACTTTAACAAAATAACATCCCTTGACGCAGAAGATATTTGTAAAAAAACATTTCTTATTATGGTTTTCCTTCTTTAATAAATACGTTTTTAAAAACAGGGGTGATTACAATAAGCCCTTTATCAACCTTGAAATCAAGTCGGACAGCAATTCAGCATTAAACAGAAAACTAGGGCTGGCAAATGAATAACACTTTTGCTCTGCTGTAGAATGTAGAACATAACAAAAATTGTGTGTGTGTGTTTTTTTTCCCCCAAACAGAGAAATAAACAAACTCAGTGTTTTATATTATATGTATTTATAACATGCAGATATTCTATATTAAACATGTTTATTACAATTAGCTTATATATTACAGTGAGGCTGTTGTGTGTAAAACACAGCAGAGCAATGCAACTAGCTAGAAAGGCTGTAGCCAACATATATGTGTTACTGCAGTACTGCTTATTATGGTCATTTACATCTGAATGAGGGCTTATATTGTTCAGATACCATTAAAAACAGCAGAACATAGAATTTCATAGGGACACACGGGTTCTCTCATTTCAGGTGGGGTCCAGGTATACAGCAGGGAGAACGAAGGAAATTGTGGATAAATGACCTGTTCAAAATCTCTCAGTAAAGTCGGTAGATGAGTTTAGGATTACCTGGCATTCATTTCTTAGCTGTTGGAAATGACCCTTTAATCTAATTTGCAATGAGAAGGTCTACTCTGTTTGCAAGGAAGTATAATAACCCTAATGTGCAACACCGTCCATTTAATTACAGATATTTTGTTGATTGTCCATTTATGATGCCATATTTTTCAATTGATTTCTATACTTTGTTTTCAAAATGAGCATTCTTGAACCAAAATGTTTAAATTCCGTAATTTCAATGAAATCATGCACACTCGTTATTTAAATTACTCCGTTGCAAGTCACACCGTTTGATTTGCAGCAGCAATCCAACATGCCAACTATCTGTGTCTTATGATTCGGTTCTACTGTGGCTGCTGTATTCCTGAACAAAGAACATCATTCTGTGTTTATTAGAAGTTAAAGTGCTGCTTCTCTTTAGCACTTTTGGTTTAGGCTCAAATTACATGTACATGTGCTGTAGTTGATCATTAACTTTTTTTTAGATATTGATTATACCTGTAGCTACATACAGCGGTCATTGCAGGGGCCAGGTCAAAATGACCCAAACAAAGACAATAAAACCTATTTGTTTACCTTTATCTTTCACCGATTGCAAGTCCAGTTTTGTTTGGTATTATTATTTTATGTTAGTGTCCCAGCAGTATAAGTGTTCATATCATAAGACAGTGTTCTCATGTTTCCTGGTCTGAATGAAACCTTTACAGTATAAACGAACACTGAACCAGAAATTGCTGTATTTTACCCTGAAAATATCGGGGAAGTGTAGCCTCGAGACCAGTACAAGACTTTTTGGTGCAAATACTTGCGCTGGCTGTATCAAGCCACTCTCTTCATCCTCTTCCTCTTCTCCATGTTTTGAACCCTAGAAGACAGGAACAGTGAACACTATTAGCAGCAAAGCACCAGAGAAAATTGAGAGAAGTTATTTGGTATGTGACCGGGTAGCGTTGGCAAGGAGACTCAGAGACTAGAATGCTGCAATTCAAGTGCTCGCGCGCATTTATTTACATACACAAAACAAACAGACTCCGTCGCACCGTTCCTTCACCATCACAATTCTAAACTAACACCCGTGATCACCCTTTATATACACCTGTGGCTGGCTCCAGCCACATTCCCACGTGTTTTTACAGGGAGGAATTTAACCCCCTCCCTGCCAACCCAATATTACTCACACAGCCATTCACAGCAGGGCTTTCACCTGGAATAACACTGTATATATCAAGTTGTTTTTTTTTTTCTCAATCTGCAGATACAATGAAACTGCCTGTTAAATAAGAAGGTGAAAAACTATTGCAGGCGTATCCTCGATTTCTTGTAAGAAATTCAGTTTAAACACCTCCAGAAAAATGTGAACTTTACAGGTCTTGGTGTAAGCAACAAAAAAAAAGTCAACATTCCTTTCTGTCGCATCAGAGTGTTTTGAGGCTAACAGATGATACGTTTCTGCTGAATAACTGATAGGATATGATGAAGGAAAAGGTGTTAAATGTGCAAGGTTAATCTGAAACAGACCAACGTCTGTTGGAACAGCACACCAGTATTAGCCACCATACACTCAAATTACCGTAGCAGGACACAAAAAACCAAACTGCAACCACATCCCACAGAAAACATCTTCATGCCTTCACATTGTAGCATGTGGAGAGGCACAGCTAGTCTCCTTGCTCAAATCCTTGAAGAATTGTACATTCTTGACCAAATAATAACAAACGAACACCCCCAAATACTTACGATACCTAACTAATTACTCTGCATGCTCCATGGTTAAACAGACCACTTGAAGAAAATATCTGAAGAATATAAAATAACTTGCTCAAGATGCAGGCCCTGGGGTTGAGAATTAAAAAACAGGTTTTCAAACATCCGCCCTGTACTCCACAAACTTACGGTAAACCTCCTCAAATTGTCGAACTGTTTAATAACTCAAAATACGTTTCTTCAAAAGATATTTATAGGAAGTTAAATATGTGTGCTAAAAATAACCATACGGCTATGGTCACAATACTGCAACTGGTAGTTTGTTTTTTTTAGGAGATGCCCCACTTTAATGGTAGTTGGTGTCATTTGAGATAGGACACAGACATGGCCCTGTTCGTTGTTCTGCATTTTCTTTGTTTGATCTCCAACTCACCTTCTACAGACCTGCACTAACAAAAGATGATAACTATCCCTGGCACATTCCTAATGGTTAAAAACAAAAAAGAGATTGAATTATACAGCAGTCTAAATTTGTTCCCTGCTGTAAATTATTCTCCATGTAATAAGAAAAGAAAATAAGCACATCAACCCAATGATCCCCGAAAACAGATTCTCAAACAGTAAAGCAAAGGAGGGTTTCAGACTTCTCTAGGTGTAAATTACATATTCCTCCTTGTGGTGAGACTGTATTCCCCAGCCTGCAATTCCCAAACAGGATGATGTTGTAACCTGTGTAACATTGTGATATAAATCCATCATACTGCAAGTGTTATACTGTAATGGATTTGACTTCATTTTTGGCAATGCCCTGAGTTTGAAATTGTGAATTAGCTGTTAACATGTTTAAAACATGGATACCACATAAAAATAAAAAAAACAATGTCCTTGTAAATGTGAAACAGAAACACTACAACTGTGCAAAACCAGGGCTTCAAAAGAGACCAACGGTAAACAGAATTCTCAATTAGAATTTCAGAATGTGTTGCAATTTCACGATCCACCCCCTTGCGACCTTTTCAATGATTTCAAAGGTCTCGTCAGACAATTTTTATTATGATGGTCATTTGCTTTTGTACCAAAATGTACAAAAGAAATGGTTTTGATTTGGAATCCCAATGAGTGAATGCTCAGAGATTCTACTTGTCACATAACAAATTAATACTAATGAGACGAGGCTTGCTGACTAAGGGGCATTCGATTTAAAAGCGTTATACATGTTTTGGATTTATTTTAATTAATTGATTACTATATAATATCCAAGTGTGTTAATGTCTTGTGTGCCACAATCAACAGTTTTGCACTGTCATTACTGTAGGCTCAGGAGATCAAGACAAACACCTCAAAATACAAGCAATAGAATGAAATGATTGTAAAGTGGGGGGTTTATACAGTAATGTGAGTGACATACAGTGTTTTTGTGGCTCTCCCTCTTTCAGAACTATGCTTACCATGCACCATTTTTTGGATACTATACCTACATGAAAGCATTTTTCTTTTAGTTGGCAAGGATTTCTTTACAGTACACACTTGTGACTGGGTTAAATTTAAGACTAGTTGTAAAACACCATTTCTGTCAGTATGAAAATATACAGTTCAAGTAAACTGTGCAATACAGTTATTCCAATAGGACACAGCTTAAATGACAAGAGGCATACTTGGCATTATGGTACATTTGTATTTATCTGTTTATTTTGTAAAGTGTATTGCGTGGTTTAGTGTTCAAAGTTTTTCTTGAAAAATTGAAGGGAATAAACAGCCAAAACCTTCTTAACAGAGCATTAAAAGTTATAGTTTTGAATGGTTTAGTGTTTTCAAAGATGCTGAGATTTTAGTTTAACTTGCATATTTCATGACAGAGAAAATTCCAATTGAATGCTTTACTGCAAGCCAAGTTCAAATCAAGGTTGTGAATTCAAGAATGTCCGGGGGCAGTTAGTGACATGTAAATTTCTTATTTAAATATAAAAACACCAAAACAAAGGGTACAGGTGTTTCTGGTTCTCTACCGCACTTGCTTCTCAATTTTTTACTTTGGTAACTTCAAGCTAAAGTGAAAATCATCCAAAAAACGTTTGTTAATAGTTAAGTTTCATTCTGTACTGAAAAACTAAACTTAAGGGTAATTATGAAAGCTGACTGGGCAAGGGAAAGTCACGTTCTCATGACTGCTAGTACAGAACTTGTTTGCATTACTCTGATAACCTATTTACCGAACTGAACCAACTTCCCCATTAGTACTTCAACACACGTGCATCCTTAGCCTTGACAGTGCCAGAAAACTTCTTATACAAAGTGTTTGGGCCAGAGCAGTGCCAAAATATACTTCTTTAAAATTCACAGAAACATGCCAATTAAGACATTCAAACAAACCATCACTTTCTGTAAACAATAATTTAACAATGCATTTAGCACAATACACAAAACACCTTAAGTATAAATTCACTGGTAGGTACTGCAAGTAGCCTGCTGTTTTGTTCCTGAATCTGGAGTTGGAAGACTGTAAAGAGAGAACATATTATCAGTATCTCCTTAATTACGGTTTAAACACCAAGCCCAGTTCTGAGCAGACCAAGTCGTTTATATAACGGCTGGATAGGGGATCTGAAATGTTCCTGCACAGACCCACAGAGTGTGCTAAAGGAACATGTCCAAATGCTGCAATTTTTTTTTTTAAATTAATGTTCACTGTGTTCTTTCATGCTAATGGCAGCAAAGAAATTGCTCTTTGTGGCAAAAAGAAAACACTGAACCGACAGTCAGTCAAGTTGTGGGATCCCACATCAGGGTACTCCACTTAAATTATCCCAAAATGCACAGCCACTCTGTGCAAATCTCAGAGCTCATTGCAGGCATTATTGTACATTGCACGAAAGTCGGACCACTTCACAAGGCATGTATGGGGAAAAAGGAACCCACCAGAAAATCTAATTTTGAGGGACAGCTGCGATCTAAAGTAACCACATTTCAGAAATGGAAAAAATAAATACCCAGAACCAATGCTGGAAAGCACATGGACAAAGATCATCCAGGGAGTGTTAAAAAGGTCACACAAACACTTGTTTTGTTCAACATTCCTAACAGATTAAAGTTGAAATGTTCTGTAGTCAGGTGTGCACTCTGTATTTCCCTATTCCCTTGTCTACTGAGAGCAGACAGGATGCTTGGTGTAGTTAACTGGAAGTTGTAGAGCCAGCTGCAGATGATCACAACACAGTGTAAGCCAAGAAGAGGTGTTGGCGATTTGGAGAGCTTCAGTAGTGTACAAGCATCAAAGGCCAAAATGCTATTTTTATATTGATTTGGGTGGGTCACAGAATTTGAGAATCTGAATTATCAACAATTGTTTCCATAAGAAAAAAAATAATAAATAAAATATATGAGCTAAATAGTGAAAAGGGATGAATGGTCCTAGAATTGTGCTGGTTGCAAAAAGAGAGTTTATTAAACTGTGTATATCATGCTCATGACTGAAGACATTACAGCATATTTTATATAAAACTTTGCATATTGGCGAAGAAGTTTTGATTTAATACACAGTGAAATGGCAAACTAAACTCATTTACATTCGAATTTAGCTCATGTCAGGTTACATCTGGGTTGAAGACCATGTTAACTGAATTTTTAAGTATTGACATTTTCATATATGACCAAAAAAAAAAAAAAATAACATTTAGGCTCAGTTAAAACAGACAAACTGATTTATTTCTGTTCCTTAACAAATACAAAAATGGATTCAAAACATGAACTAATTGTATTACTTTTCTTGTATTTGTTTAGCAAATCAATGCATGGCTTTTGTATACTTTTTTTCTTTTCACTGTAATTCAACCCAACAACATAAGATTTCTTGTGCAGTGCTGTTTTCTACCACAACATTTTACCAGCAACACACAAACTGATCATTATTAATTATAAATGTAGTTACAGGGAAATGGTTCTGTATATATTTCACATTGTTGTTGGCAGGAATACAGTAACCTTTTTTTAAAATGTATTTTCTTCATGTCCCCTAGTGTGTAGTCCAGTAAACGTGGTCCTGGTGACTAAGTTCATAGATAGCAGGAGCTCATGGCTTTAGAAGGCAGACAGTCTGCTTATATGATTTTGATAAAGCCTGTATATTAAATTCTTCTCTAATGACCATATGCATGTTCCATTGTTATCTTTGGGCTACAGAAAACCAACAGGATGTTTAGAAATAAACAATGCAGTCATGGAACACTTCTAACCCAACCAAAGTAATTGGAAAAGTATGCAACCCCTTTAGGGAGGTTGGGGGAAATCACATTTTGCATACTAACATTCTTTAGATTCTTGCAAACTACAGCTAAACGTTCAACCAATATTTACATATCAAAGAGGAAAACATTTATTTAGCATTCACAAAACAAATAACTTAAAAACCCACAAATCTACATAGTGCATCATGCATTTCTATGCAAACTAAAGAATCAGGCAGAATGACTGAGAAACTTTACATGGAATGAAAAGCTGCTGGTTCTAAATGCTCTGCAGACCCCAGCTATTCTATCTGTTAAAACAGGCTTCTGTGAAGAGTACTGTATGGGTCACCTTTTAACACTAGAACCGAGGCAGTCATTTTGGCAGTTTTTGGTTTTAAAATGTCATTTTCTCCAGTCGGGCAACACATATGGGGCTGGGCGTTCATGTACCTTTCTGTCCATATGTATTAAATATTCTCACAAAGCATGAAACGCGGGAGTGCAGAAATAAAGGAGATATGTTACATTATACCTAAAAGGACCGGGAGCAGTCACATTGACGGCCACACAGAAAACAATTATATTTTGATTATACATAACGGTATTCTACTTTATTATTTTTATTTACCAGTCCGCAATGCGTTTAGCTGTAAATCAGATTAGTCACTACTCTCTGCCTGAGTGAATGACTGACAGTCTATTGTTTTCAATCAGCCTTTTGAAGGTTGCACCTGTTTGCCAGCTGCGCTGTTTTGGTCAGTCGATTAGCATCGGGACTAGTGAAAATAAATACCAGAGACCATGGAGTTTTACTATGCAATACAACAAAATATGGAGTTGATGTTTGGATCAGATGGCACGAAAGTATTCCATGAAAGCTGGCACCCGAAGGTGGTCAGGTGTTTTACAATGTATTGGACCTAGCAGCCATCAGCTCCTGGGTACTTTACAAAGAATGCAAGGAGAAGAATTTACCAAGGCGAGAATATATTTTACTGTTAGCACAGGAACTTCGCAAGAAGCATTTGGAACAGACGGAGACTGCCAAGCGTGTACCCAGCTGAAGCTGGCAACCCTGTTGAGAGCCGCAGGAGATGGCAAGGCGGGGTTGGCAAGTGTAATAAAAATAAAACTTCGGACAGCTGTGCCCTGTGCAGAAAGGCAGCGTGGAGAAGCGCATTATCTGTGTTGATTGTGAACAGCCTTAGACTCAAGGTAAAGGAATACCCTTTTGTTGAAAAAAAGAAAAATAAATTAGACTAATTAAATAAATCTTTATAACTTCTTGTGCTGTGCGCTTCTGTAAAATGTTTCTTTTTCTAAGTTTATTTATCTACGTTGTTCAGTTGCTTTTGCTCATCTGATGATAAACCGAATGCTGTTGAAAAGTTAAAAATGTATTGCTATAATTTCAGTTTTATAAATATGTACAGTATGTTGTAAACCAATGTCTGTTCAGGTGTTTATTTATTTACATTTTCTTGCTTTGATTTGTAAATTTCTATGCATATGTAATATATATATATATATATATATATATATATATATATATATATATATATATATATATATATATATATATATATATATATATATAAAGTTTTAGGCAGGTGTGAAAAAATGCTGTAAAGTAAGAATGCTTTCAAAAATAGACATGTTAATAGATTACATTTATCAATTAACTAAATGCAAAGTGAGTGAACAGAAGAAAAATCTACATCAAATCCATATTTGCCTTCAAAACAGCATTAAGCATCAATTCTTCTAGGTACACTTGCACACAGTTTTTGAAGGAACTCGGCAGGTAGGTTGGCCCAAACATCTTGGAGAACTAACCACAGTTCTTCTGTGGATTTAGGCAGCCTCAGTTGCTTCTCTCTCTTCATGTAATCCCAGACAGACTCGATGATGTTGAGATCAGGGCTCTGTCGGGGCCATACCATCACTTCGAGGACTTCCATGCTGCAGAAAAAATTTGGGGCCAATCAGATGCCTCCCTGATGGTATTGCATGATGGATAAGTATCTGCCTGTACTTCTCAGCATTGAGGAGACCATTAATTCTGACCAAATCCCCAACTCCATTTGCAGAAATGCAGCCCCAAACTTGCAAGGAACCTCCACCATGCTTCACTGTTGCCTGCAGACACTCATTTGTGCACGCTCTCCAGCCCTTCGCGAACAAACTGCCTTCTGCTACAGCCAAATATTTCAAATTTTGACTCATCAGTCCAGAGCACCTGCTGCCATTTTTCTGCACCCCAGTTCCTGTGTTTTCGTGCATAGTTGAGTCGCTTGGCCTTGTTTCCACGTCGGAGGTATGGCTTTTTGGCCGCAAGTCTTCCATGAAGGCCACTTTTGACCAGACTTCTCCGGACAGTAGATGGGTGTACCAGGGTCCCACTGTTTTCTGCCAGTTCTGAGCTGATGGCACTGCTGGACATCTTCCGATTGCGAAGGAAGTAAGCATGATGTGTCTTTCATCTGCTGCAGTAAGTTTCCTTGGCCGACCACTGCGTCTACGGTCCTCAACGTTGCCCGTTTCTTTGTGCTTCTTCAAAGAGCTTGGACAGCACATCTGGAAACCCCTGTCTGCCTTGAAATTTCTGCCTGGGAGAGACCTTGCTGATGCAGTATAACTACCTTGTGTCTTGTTGCTGTGCTCAGTCTTGCCATGGTGTATGACTTTTGACAGTAAACTGTCTTCAGCAACCTCACCTTGTTAGCTGAGTTTGGCTGTTCCTCACCCAGTTTTATTCCTCCTACACAGCTGTTTCTGTTTCAGTTAATGATTGTGTTTCAACCCACATATTGAATTGATGATCATTAGCACCTGTTTGGTATAATTGTTTAATCATGCACCTGACTATATGCCTACAAAATCCCTGACTTTGTGCAAATGAGTGTACCTAGAAGAATTGATGCTGTTTTGAAGGCAAAGGGTTGTCACACCAAATACGGATTTGATTTAGATTTTTCTTCTGTTCACTCACTTTGCATTTAGTTAATTGATAAATATAATCTATTAACATGTCTATTTTTGAAAGCATTCTTACTTTACAGCATTTTTTCACACCTGCCTAAAACTTTATATATGTTTCAGTTGTTCAGATGTTTGTGGCATACTCAATAAAAAAAATAGAATTATATCCGACTGTTTCTCCTTTTGTTATACTAAGTGTTTTGATACAGCCGTCAGAAAGACTGCTCTGGGGCTTCTAGGTATGAGTATATCTCTGGTCCTTCTAGTGTTATTAAAAATCAATTGATAGGATACACAGCACAGCGGAAAACACTCCACCAAATGGACTGAATAAAGCAGTCTTAATAGACAGCCGGTTATAAGAAAGGGATATCATTAGACTGAAAAGGGAGAGACATTAATACGAGATTTATAATATAGGAAATGGTATTAGAAGACACTGTATCGGTATGCAAACTTTTTATAGAATGTCACAAAAAGGCAGCTCAATTACTCTAGCTCGGAGTATTTAATTTTGGGACAGACTTATTGATTTGTTCTTAGAATCAAACTCCCATTAACAGTCTGTAATTATTGGCAATAGGCAAGAGGAATTGTGGGGACATTGCAAAGCAAGTTGCAGTATGTAAATATTTTCAAGCACTGTGGTAAGTTACGCTTGCATGTTTCCTGATAAATTGCATTCTGAGTGCTTTTGGCACTGTCTGGAATTAATTTCCATCCAGATTCCTCAGTTTCAAATACAGAGAGTTGTTTTTGATCTCCATGGTAGTTATTTCCCAGATTTCCTTATACCAACCAGGGTAAGACAGATGGACACTGTTTATTGCATCCAGGGTAGATGACGGTAAGTCCATTTTTGATGGACCTCTGCTAATCGCATTGATCTGTGATATTCCCTGCTTTTCAGACCCTTCACAGCTACAGTAGGGACACATGTGAACTGGTCATTGGTGCACTAATCATGGAATTGAATGGAATTCTCCTGTATTAACAACACATTTTTAAAAGCAGAATTACAGGAAGACATTTTTTTGTTCAGTCAAGTTTTGTAATCATGCCTTTACCTTGAACTTATATACAGTGCCTTGGGTTGTCTTGTATAAAAAGCGATTTATGCTGTAAATTATTTTTTGAAATGCGGAAAAAAAAGGTGATTACAGGCATATGTGTTGGTAACATGAAGGTAATTCGATTAAGGAAAGACTGAGGAATAAAAATAAAAGTTATTAACAAGTCATTGTAGGGCTTTTCACACAGATCCAAGAGCTCCAATATCCAAGTATATGTCACTGCAATACTGTGGTTGGGCTCAATTCTTGTTTTTCAATTCCAATTCCACTTCCTTTTTAAAATCTTTTCTCAATTTATATTTTAGGAGACATAATAATTGCTGTGATCATCCAACTGCTTTCATTTGAAGACTTAATTGACTAACAGTGACTTCGATTAAAGTAATGTGTTGCCACTGTGAGAAGCTCATTAACAGAATACTGCAAATTGCAAGTTTGGCATTGATTGATATGGAATTGGAAATAGATTTTAAAAAAGCAATTGGAAACGGAATTGAAAAACAGGAATTTACTCCAAGCCTGGTGAGTATGTTACTTCATGTGTTGATATTGTGATGCCACAAGGAAAACACAACTGCAATACTATTAGTAATACTAAAATAAAACACATGTTCAGATGAGGAGTCCTTCTCAGTGTAGTCAATGCAGCATTGATGAAAGAAGCAAGCAGTTCTCCATTAACAAAGCAGAGGGGGAAACGAGACCTTTTACCTGGAGATTGATCTCTGCCTCAAAGAAAGTAAGACAAGCACAGTAGTGCCGGTCTGAGTCGATGTCTGTCAGAACCACCATGAAGAGGGTGGGCTGCTTCCTCTCCCGTGACAGCTGCCATCCCCCCGGCTGGCAAAACTAGACAACAAAAAGGAGGAGAAAGAAAATCACGCTATCAAATCTGACGTATTAAAAGGTTTTCTAAGGATACATATTTGTTTTGTGCTTGGCAATACACGTGTACAAATCAGACAGCACCTTTTGCAGTATTTTGTTAATATCCAGCTGGGACACAGATCATAAAACATACACTGAGCAGCGTTTGTTTTGGCTGAGGGCACCAGCAGTGTCCGGCTACGATGAGCGGAAACAAGTTAAGAGGAACATTGCATACCGTGCGGTTTACGCCATGCTGAGTCAGGATGTGCTCTGTATCAGCAGCATGACTGTTTCCTTAATATTTACTGTAAAAAGAGCTTTACTAACAGTATCTAGAAATAATGAAATGTACAGTAATCTAGTACCATTTTATTATTTTATTATTTTTTATTGATTTAATTTAGAGATGTCTTCATTTTTTCTTCCATAGGTGTAAACATAAGAATAACCCTTAAACTGGATATGTTTCAAAGAAACAAAATGTCAGTAATTCATTAACAGAGATACAATTTATAGTATTTCAGGCAAACCTCAAAAATGTGCTTGTTAGCTGTAAAGACTGTTTGAAATGGTTTGAAACCCATCAAACAAATTCATTTTCAAATTATTGTTTCTCGATGCTTGCCAGCGATGAATTGAGCAGATGGCTTTCATCAATGTGAAAAAAGAAACAATAATAACTGGACAAGATCCACCTTATCTGTCACATTTCACAGGGTATTTTTTTATTATCCCCAGATATTGTAACAGTGTTAAAAATAAAATAAAAATATGCAACTTGGCTGGTGGTGTGTATATATAAATATATATAGGTGTACACGTAACAGGCATGCAGGTGCACCAATAAAAAAAAAAAAATTTAAGACGCAAATGCGTGCCGTCAGTACATTTTTAACAGGAAAGCATTTTTCATATAGGCAGCGAGGGTGCTCACGCTTGCAAGGTCAAGCATATTATCTGGCTGTGACCCATACCCACCTAACCTCCCAATTTCTAGTAAGTCTCAGCTTAGGTCTCTGGGCTCTGTCAACAATCTCTGCGTAACTGAGCCTCTTATCATTGACCACAATTAAATACCATTTCCTTTTGGCATATATAGTCTTGTGAGATATTAAACCTGGCTGAATAAATCCATATAATAACTAAACCCATATAATAACATAGAGCTGAAATCTATCATTCACACTACGGTACAGTTCACAAGTCAAGCTACAAATATAGCCTCCTTCTGTTTCATATTAACTTCTGTTACTATATGCAGCTCTCTCCAAAAACGTATTGAAATAATGGTATATTTCTATACCCCTGGCAACACTGTAGCACATATATTGTTGGAAATGAAAAGTACTAAAACTGTGTTTTCGTGTTTTGTTTGGCTTTTTTAAATGTAGTTATTCAAACCGAGTTAGGGATTTTCAATGCAGTGCGCTACTTTTGTGCCGAGCGAAAAGGGTGGGACAGCTAGATTAGGTTTTTTTTTTTTTTTTTCCTGAAGTTCAGTGAACACAAGCAGTAGGATGATGAGCATAGATTAGAAAACCTGAATGCCAGACATGTCAAGTCTCCCGCATTGGGTGTGAGACTCACACATTAGCATGCTATCTCACGCTCACACACATTCCTAAGCTTATCTCACACATGGTCAGTGCAGTACAGTATATATATATATATAATATTTAAAATATTTTTACTCAAGCGCTGCAAGAGACAACAATACAGATCCAGGGCCTCAGGTACGGGGCTTAGAGCTTAGAAGGCCGCTTTCCAAGCTTGTGTACTGTGGTAATCATGAAGACTACATGCCCGCGACAGGAGCAACTGTTCATCCAATTGTATTGCCGTGCAGGTGCTGGCATTTAGCGTTTCAACCAATTGGCACTAAGCAATACTGTACAAGGGCGGGCGTTCATGTTTTCAACCTATCAGTGATCGTATCAGCACCAAGCGCTGCAAGACATAGTGTTTACTGTACTTGCTTTCGCTAACTGTGATGTCAGATGGCAAACTTTAAAAGTAACTCTCTAACTTATAGACATTTAAAACAAATCGCACATGTGCATAAACTCTAGGTCGGACTACGTAGCATAAACTCTGGGTGAGACTTTGTGCAAACAGCTGATCCCTACAAGAAAATAGTTTGAACACTAATTTGAAGAAAGTATAATAAATGAGTGTTTTTATTTATTCCACACCTCCTTAATGCAGTTGTTTCATTTGCATGGTAGTTTCTATACCGTCATTTATAAATTCTGTGACATAAATAGAAAATATATTTTAATTGAAGCTGCGTATTTGTCCCAGTGCTAAACAAAACAATTGCGTTGCATGTTTGGTTTTGCCAAGATCGTAATATTGCTACTGCATCATAAAGAAAATACAGCTGCATAAGGATTATACCTTTCTACCACAGAATATGTTCTTAAAAATCACATGATAGAAGTGGCTTATGTACAGTAAGTACACACGTTTCTTATTATGTATATTAATTTAAGTTAAAGCTGCCAACTGTCCTGGGAAAATCTAAATCAAATTTTGTTTTTACAAAGCATGTGCCTGCAAACTGTATTACTGAGGGTTAAATATTGATTAATTTAGTGTTTCATATGCAATATTAGGCAGTGTACATTTTAAAACAAACTATTAAGTGCTGGTTGGATTAAAAACTTGGGACTAGTGGATGTCACATCACCTGGAAAGTATCTTAGAATTATATATCGCGTGGTTAAAACTATATGTTGGGTCGCTTAGTAATATTAGTAGCACTACGAGTGATTATGTAGACATTGGTATTTGCAAGAATTGCGTAACTGAATTTTGGGAGTTGCTTGTGGACCACAGGTTGGGAACCACTGCCTTAGATATTTCTTCGCTGTTACTGTTGATGTATTTACTTATGCGCTTCTATGTGTGGTTGCTGCTGATACGTTCCAAGGACCTGTCACTGTTGAGTACTAGGGTATTCGAAACTTTTATTCTTGGTATATTCGAATACCTTATTATTATTCAAAGTTCCCAACCCTAGTACATACACACAATATTGAGAAATGATGGGCAGACCTAACAATTGAGGTTCATAACGCCAATCCTTCAAAAATGAATGTTGGGAAGGATACCGTAGACCTAAATGACTTACAAAGAATTCTAAATATATATATAAAAATACATGTTTATGCAAATGAGATTATATATATATATATATATATATATATATATATATATATATATTATATATATATATATATATATATACATATATATATATTGAAAAAAATTTGCACCAGGTAAAATGATTTTCAAAATGCAAATGACGTTTCAAAATGCAAGTCGCTAATAATCTACTTAATTGTCGGAAAGCAGCAAGCCACTAAGACGCTGTACACAAGAATATCGCCAGGAGGAAAACATGTTTATCACTCTCATTACGAGACAGCTAGATCATGTACTAATGGCCCATGGAGAGGGATGCTTCTTCTGGTACTACATCTGCAAAAGGAAAGCTCACCATGTCCCTACAGTGTGTAGCACATGCTTGTAAATCATCAGTCAGTATGGAATGCTGATTTCAGTCAACAGCAGCCTGAAACTGGAATGAACACAGCTAGTGTTGCACAAGGTCACTCCTGGGATTAGGAGAGGATGCCAAAATCCTCAATCAGATAATACAAGACAGGAAATCTGGAAATTTGCAATCTGGAGAAACATTCGAAAAACTTGGACTATAACAAAAAAAAAATATGGAAACCCCAATAAGGTAGAAACTAGCAAACCAAAACACATTCTGTGCTAAAGTCTGTGTTAACTGCACTGTGATTAGCATGGATTACTGGGGTTTATGCCGAAGAAAAGCTGCAAGTCCTCCATGCAGCTGCTGACCCTGAGTAGTACAGGAACATTATAAATGGACAGTAGTTAAGCAAGTGCTCTCAATTACATTATTGAACCTTGCGTTGCACCACATTTTACTTCTCACTGCACTACACTGGACACATTTCCAGCCTTGCCTATTGCTCACCGCACTTTGAATGCACCTGAACTAAGTCAATACCACATCCCTTTGAGGAAAACAGTTGGGCTGATTGAGTTAAAAGGGTTTAACCTGTTGTTGTACTGATCAACAACTAATTTGTAATCTTAAAACGTACTGGACTAGCCAATGTTCTTAGTGGCCACAGATCACCACACATGCATGTAACCTTAATCAATTCCAAAATAAAAACAATCATATCGTAAAATATATGACAATACAGTACAAAAAAAAGTGCCTTTTTCTTAACGCAATTCATCTCTCATCACCACTGGTTTTTGGACTGAAAGAAAAGTTACTGACAGTTGATATCTTAAACATACCTGGAAAGCCGAGTACTATAGAAAGGCACTTCATTGGCCAAATGGCTATTCCAAGCAGGACGGCTTAAGATATTACATATTAATCTGTTAAACCAAACACTGGAATTATTGAAGGATTTTTATTCCTGTAAATATTAGTTTAACCTCAGCTGCCAAGCATACACTGAAAGTCAATTGAGGGTAATAATACAGCTGGGGTGGCATTCCTTTTGACTACCTTGACCGTCATACCCCTTGCATTACATGCTGTTTATGGATGTTTAACCCCTGTACTGTAACTGTATCACACACATATACTTAGTACTTAGTATTATTTATTTAGCAGACGCCTTTATCCAAGGCGACTTACAGAGACTAGGGTGTGTGAACTATGCATCAGCTGCAGAGTCACTTACAACTACGTCTCACCCGAAAGACGGGCACAAGGATGTGAAGTGACTTGCTCAGGGTCACACTATGAGTCAGTGGCTGAGGTGGGATTTGACCTGGGGACCTTCTGGTTAGAAGCCTGTTTCTTTAACCACTGGCCCACACAGCCTCCTATATACAACTTCTTCCTTCCACAAATTACTCCCAGTGTGCTTTGTAAATCTTACACTGTATATAAAATGCACCTTTTATGACATGCATACACAATATTGCAGAGTGCATACAAAGTTTTTTGTGCAAACTAGTACTATCCACTTCACTCTCCAGTTTAATTTCTACCTTTAAATCTTGTTTCATTTAAGATTGTTTGCTTCGTAAAAAAAATAAAATAAATAAAGTATCCACTGGGTGTATCCGCTGCTTCTCTTGTTTCATTCGGTCACTCTGCAGTCATTTTATTCTTTTTTTAATTGGTTTAAACTTTGTTACATTTTATTCTAAATTGGTTCGAATCCACTTGCCAGTACTCCAGAAGCATCCTTTGACATCTCATCATCACCCAAAGGACATGCAGATTGGCGCCGCTACAGGCTTTATTTATGCTTTGCCGCCTGCTTGCCGGTGAGCAATCAACAGATCAGGGATCAAGTTATAGTTTACTGGCAGCAATGCACGTCTGCAAAGCAACTTATTCACAGTGGCGCGTGCCATCGCTGTTGCTGAGCCATGCCAATATGGCAACAGAACCTCAAGCTTTTATTTATTTATTTATTTATTTTGTTTACATAAAATGTTCCCCAAATTGTATTCAGTTATTCTTATTTTAAACTTTACTTTACTGGCAGGTACACAACTCTCGCTGGTGGAAAAGTAACAGTTTTATTTTAATCTCATATGCCAATTCACTATTGCACCAGCCCCATTTCACCTTGTGTATTTAGCATATATCAATGGCTTACCCCTTGAATAGCTTGTGCCCAAACTTTTCAGCTGTACCACAGGTGTGCTGCTGGCATCTTGGCAGCCAAATACATAAGAGCTCATGTCAACCAACAAAGCTGTTAACTGCTGGCTACAACTGGTACTGAAGATAAGTATTCAGAGCATGTGTTCTGGAAAGGACTACTCGTTTCCCTATAAAAGTTTACCACAGTATTTTTGCACTTTTACCATGCTATGGATATACTACTTTCACTGTGCTTCATTACACTTTGCTAAGCTTACACTATGTAAACCTTTATAAGGGTTCCCATAAAGTACAGATACAGTCCTCTTTTCTATCATATTATTGTACTGAAATTATGACAAGCCAAGGTTTAACAGATGGTGGATGGCAATAATCTGTTAATCCACAGGAAACAGAAATACCAGTAACAGAAACCCATGTTTAGAAAGACAGACTTGAGGTTTTATAAACACAGATCTGTGTATTATAGGTCATTCTTATTCAGGTTAACCTTGTGACATTTGTTTATTTTTACAGTAGTTTAACATTTTAATTGTTGAGGTTGACAGCCTACAGTACTGTACACATTAAAGCAGTAAATACCTTTAGCAGTACTGGCAGTACTAAGTGAATCTGGTTTTCAGGAGGTACAGTACCACCATAAGGCTAACATTTTTATTAAAATTGTTTGGATTCACACATTTAAATAAATAGGCTGAAAAATGCTCACAGGTGTTGCCCTATATTTACAAAGACAATGTCCCCTGTTGCAGGGTCTTCTAAAAGAAAAGGGTAGCACTCTTATCAGTAAAAGATGTATTTGTTCATGTTTGAAACAGCCACTGTGGAAATATTATCAGAAAATGTGATGTTATTTGATTACTAAACTATGCGGTTGCTATAAAACACCATATTTTTGGATTTGATAAGGTCTGCATAAACATGAAGTGTATTTACATTACAATCCAAACAGTGCTCAAAGCCGCTGGGATGAGGGGAACTGCACTCCAGCTCATCAATCACTGCACATATTCACTGTTTGTGTGCTGAAGACCTCCTTTTGCATGACAATACTGTACACACTATGCATGTGCAGTGGCTGCTTCTGACCTGTCCTCACATCTCAATATCCCGATAACGTTTTATCTGCCATTATAAAATCACAGTGCGATGGAAACAGAAAAGCACACAGTTCACTGCGAATCCTGCACCTGTTAAGTAAGTTAGTTGTTCTTTAGTTAGTTTCCCAGAGTATCGTTGCTGTAATCTAGAACCATATTGATCCATTTCAGAATGATAGGCTTACACAAAATGGTGCTTTTTTTGTATTATACAATTTTAAACCTTTACTTAAAACAATTCTTTGACAGTTTGAGCAGTAAAGCGAGCCACCACACCCTTAATAATTACAGTAACAACTTCTCTTCTTTTTGGTGCTTTCAAAATATCTTAATACGAGTGAAATTGTCACTTGTCAACAAATTCTGTTCATAAAATGAAAATATTAAGTAAAGGAAAGGAAAGTAGACAGAGATTTGGCTCCATTCTCATTAGCTCTTATGACCCTCTTATTTAGCTTTTATGGACTATTTCACAGACTCTGATTACCAATAATCTTGGGCCCGATAACCTCAGTATAACTATTAAAGTTTCTGCTAAGATTATTAACTAAACATTCCTACACAAATTGCTTCTGAAAACACTAATTGTGAGGAAATGAGCTGGAAAAGTATATTATCGGTCAGCTATACACTGAAGATGAAGATTTGTGCACTGAAGCATGTGCGACACTAGTAAGTTTCCCCACAATTAGCCTAGGGGAGACTTTTTAGAAGTGTGTTTTTTGTTTTGTTGGAATAGTTAGTAAGCTTGGCAAATTATTATATTACAGCTACTGTAATTTAAAGAACACATTTTTCCACAACATAAAATAATAAAAACAGTTTCCAGTAAAAAAGAAAAGAAGAAAACTTCAATACAGAACACAGCTCCCACACCCATTCCATCCCATCCCATTATTAGCTGTATGAATCCATCCCAAACAGATATTACATGCTTGTCCTTGAGAAAAATAGCCACAGAGTACATCACCACAACACACAGCAATTTTTGTGTGCAACACTTAACTTGCGTTTTGTAATATTTTAGCGCCAAGAAACCAAAATTGGGATATTAAAAAAATGAATATGTTACATAATAAATACAATTTTTCAAATTCACTATAATATCAATAAAAGACACACAGGCCAGTCTGCCATGCCATTTTACATCCTTTGACATTTGGCAACCTTATCTTCGCGGTTTTCAAGGGAAGTAAGCGATACTTCCTTGCAATTTAATATTTATTTTTCCTTTTTATTTTTTAAACCCACAGTCCTCTGTTTTTCTCTTTTAGTCTAACTTTTCCAGGTGTGTCTGCCAATAATTTCTTTGGTTTTAATTTTACTGCGGGTTTCAATTTAAAATTCTGGCTGTGAGCAGAGGTCAGGAGATTATAATTTTGCTAAATATACAGTGTGGTCAGCCAGTGACCCACTCCCCCTTGTTGAATCTAGACCATCCAGACAAACTGAAATGCCAAGTGCCTCTTGTTTTATGGCACAGTTGATCTGCCTTATCGGAATTTCTCACCTAACGCTTTCACTGGTTCAGTCGCAGTGACCTTGTTCATGTGACACCATGTGCTACAACACATGGACTGAAAGAATCAACTGCTCTGTAAAGGAGGACAAAGGATCCCTCTCTGACCTGCAAAGAATCAACACATGAACAGTGGCAAGCTGATCCACATCACCTACCTCCCCCCCCCCACCCAAACATGGAGCAAGGAGCTCTATGATTGGGAGAGAGAAACCAGATTGCTGACTCAACCTCTGTTAGGACTATCTGGCACCAAGAATGGTTTAATTGAATTTTATTAAGCAAACCTCAACATAACTTTATTTAAAACCAGACTTGTATCATCTTTAAAGGGCATGGGCTGAATTTAACTGGGTTAGAGTATTGTTTGTTTTCTGAAAGGCTCTTTCCTGCTTTTTTTAGTCTAAACATGACTGTAAAGCAAATTGTACAAAAATATAAATAAACTGCCCCACAACAGATTAGTCTATATTTTTTTATGTTCTAGACAAGAATAAATACATGTTTAGCTCTTCATGTGAAGTTGCCAATAAACAAAACAAGTGCACTTTGCTCTTATTTATCACATTGCATATTTCAGAAGTATTCAAAATAAAACAGCAGCAAGGACTGTGATAAAGAGCACAAATGTATTGTAAAAACAAAAACATTTTAAATTGGAAAATGCACCACCATAGAGTGGATGAGTGGATAAACAAACTGGAGGTATCTGAATGCATATTGCATCTACTTTTAATTCAAATTTCACTTATACAGTGTGTGGAAGTGCAGGGTGAATCAAGTGATCAGGAGTTCACTGGTTCGAATCCTGGTCGTTACTGACCTTGATCACCAAGTGTTTGACCCACGACAGAGGAGGTGTGGGTTAAGAATGGTATTCGGTTTATAAAACAACACGTAAATAAGTTTTATCTACACTAGACCACTGAGAGAACAAGCTTTATGAAGAGAATTGTATTTCAACACACTTAATTTGTGTTTGTTAACAGGTCTTACAGTATATTTGGTAATGGTCTACTCTACAGTACTGCACCCAGTGTAGCCCAAGTACTCTGAGTTTTCACTTGAATACTCAATGCTATTACTCACTATGAATAACACTGGTCATGTGTCACCTTGACTATTTAATGAGGGACATCAAGTACAAATGTGTACAAGAGCATACTTTCAAGTTTCAACGAGAAAAAAAAAAACAGGTACATGAGTGACATACTAAACTACTTAAAGGGTTAATCCGCTTTAAAAAAATGTTCTAAACCTCACTGGCATACTGCAACTTTTTAAAACATTTTTTTTAAAGACATTCATTCTGTAGAGTTCTGTTTAGCTTTCCATGTACAGTAGTAAATATATAGTGACAGGATAAACAAGCAACAAGCATCACCAGAGACAAAGTGAAAATAAAACCTGTAAAACTAAACGATTCACAGCAAAATGAAGAATATACGTGTGGCAAGGGAAAACCGCTTCAATATTTAGAAGAATATTCTCTTCTGAAATCCAGTGCCTACAGTATATTGTATAGGAAAATATTTTTTAAAACGCCAGCTTCCCATGGCGATGAAAATATTAATTCAAAGTACAATATTATGCTTTCCACAATAAATTTGTGATTAGTTAGGAGATTAAATGTCAGTGAGGATCTGAAAACCACAACACTATGCAACTCCCTGCTCTCTGTGCAAGATTCCCAGAACAAAATTCAGTATATAAAAGAAAAACATTACACAAGCTACACTAGTATCGTAAACACAGGCCAACTGTTATCTCAAGTATACTCATGAGGATGGCCAAATTAAACAGCTCTCTCTATTTGCTGTAGTTGTTCATTGAATAACTACACTGAACTTTCATGCAGTGTCCTCCATGTATTATTTTAGTAATTTTAGACTGTTATCACTGTGGGCTCTGTCAATAAACAATATAAAATAATATTTAAAGATTGTGTGAAATAACACATTTAAAGATAACATTTTGATAACGAAACAGCAGTTTGGTGTGCTATCAAAAACACAATAGAAATTAGCACACGGCTGTACAGTACAGTACAGTACATCAAAACACCAAGGTTTTTAATGTACAATTGTCTTTATTTTATTGTTAAGTGGAGGAAAGGAGATAATCAATATTTGATTCCATCAAATTAAAAAAGTATTATGGATCCACATACACAAAATAAAAAATGTTGAAAAAACAAAATACATACAAAATGTGCACCTGTGTACAACAATCTCTGTTCTGGTTGCTGAAATTCTTTACAGTACCGATAAATGGCTGGTGAACGATGATTACTGTACATTTAAAAATAAAAAACATACAGCTTATTGGTTGGAGACAAATGTTTTACCAAATGCCTCAAAAAGTGGGATTCTATTTGAAATGTGAAAACCAATGAATCCATGCTTACAGCAAGACTTAAGTGCAGAATTGGGGTTTCTCATCAGGAGGAAACTGGCCAACCAGATGGGTTCTCTTTCTGCTGCATTTCTGTGCTTTCAGGAAAACTAAACAATAACTAAAAAGAAAGTCATGTCAGGGGAACAAAAAAGGACAGTGACAGCATGTAAAGTAATAAGCCAAATCTGTGAACTTCAGACCCCCAAGAGTTATTTACATAGCCAAGGTTGCGCAGTAAAGAATAGGAAATCTTTAAAAGGAACAGAAAGTGAACCTCTATTCTTAGCGTTCTCTGTAGACTGGAAGGAAAAAAACAATACCACTGCATCCAGTTGGATTTTATGCTGCGATAATGCTTTTCACTCAAGCAAACATACTCTTTATTCTAGATCTGCATAAAAAGGTGCAAAAGTGAATACTGCACCTACTTTGAATTACTGAAGTCAATAAAGGGAGCATTTAATAAACCTTTTAGAAAAATCTGCATAATAAATTAGAGTCTCGTCATAGGAATGCGTGCATAATGCAGTATGAATGTCCAAATCTGCCTATATAAAACTGGATTACTTCTGTCATCTAAAGAAGATGAACAAAACTGTGAAAAGAAAGCCCACGTGACCAGACAATGGCAGTGGTGTGTCATTGAGCTTCAATCCAAATTCTTTGTTGATTTTATACTGCTGCAACTTTATTTTGTTGTAATTAGTCTCTCGTCACTTGTTCATTACCATTACACGGGACACAAAATCACAAGGGCTCTCATCTTGGGCATTGAAAGGGTTAGTTAATGAATAATGAGGTAATGAGTGGATTATAAAATGTGATTTTAAGCTGGCACTTCACATCAACAGCATGCATTTGCATATGGCGCTAACATGCTGTAGGAGATTTTATTTTAATTCCACCATGTACAATAACATGTCAAATGGTTAAACCACATAATATTCCAGCTCATAGCTCATATGTTATGCCAGTTCTTTTCATTTGTATTTTCCCCAAAGGCTGTTCCCCACCCCACTTGGGGCAAATACTTTTTGTGTTTTTTTTTGTTTGTTTGTTTTTTTAAACGCAACATAAATTGAAAACAGAAGGCACATTCACCACTTCTGTCCAAGAAGTGAATGTTTCACTGTGGTATGAAAAAGTTCACTGTATGTACTGTATGAAATATATATGTTTGTTGCTTTAGTGGTATTTACAGTAGTGAGCTAGGCAGATTCCCCTCAGGTAGAACACATTCCTATTTTCAATAGCGAACCATTACTAAAATGAACATCACCCACAATGTACCTTCAACATTCAGCTCTCTATATATTCCCAGGTTCTAGTAATATCATCATAAAGTATTCCACTATCTGACTTGAAGATCATAAAAATCAGACTAATTCTTGTTTTCTTATAAGCACCAATGACCTATGGTGGTAAAAATAGGAACTTTCAAAATTATTAGTGCTATACTCTTTACATTGTACACTGTAGTTGAATCATTACAAAGAACTTTACAGTTTTCACCTTCCAGCATTTCTTGGGAATTGCCTAATAAGAAAAGGAAGAATGTTGCATGCATACCAGAAACAAACATCTGGAGGGATCAACACATTTGTTTATTTCTTGCCGTGGCACACTTTGTTATGGAAAGGTCTGTTGTTTGTCTCAGTCTTAAACCCTTATTTTCAATATGAAACAAAAGGCTTTCTGGATTTAAAACTTTGTCTAGAAGACGTGATGCAGTTCACTACTTTCAGTAATCATGAAAGGTATTTACAAAATAAAACAACTGTTGTTTACTGCGTAGTAGTTAGTAGGCTAATGCTCCAAAGATTTCAGGCAATACTTGTCTTGTTCCACTTGTATAACTGCACAAAGTGAGGTTTCGATGCCATATTGATTTCCCATTTTAAAGTCATTTATTCAAAACAGTATGAAAATAAATTCGACAGCAAAGATTTGGGCATCATTCTACTTTACTGGATATAGCCTATAGCCTTGACATCGCTGGTTCGAATCCAGGCTATGTCATTGCTGACCGTGACAGGGAGTTCCCAGCGCACAATTGGCAGCGCACAATTGGCTGAGTGCCGCCCGGGTATGGAGGGATTAGGTTGGTAGGGCAATCCACGGTTCACCCCGCACCACCCACCCGTGGCTGATAGGGCATCTGCGGGTCTGCAGTGGAGCCATTCAGATCTGTGTTGTCCTCCAGCACTATAGGTCTTTATTTATTTATTTATTTATTTTTTATAAATTTAGTCGTTGCCAATTATTTTGATTATTTTCTCCCAATTTGGAATGGCCAATTATTTTATTATGCTCAGCTCACCGCTACCACCCCTGCGCTGACTTCGGGGGCGAGACGAACACACAATGTCCTCCGAAGCGTGTGCCGTCAGCCGACCGCTTTTTTTCACACTGCGGACTCACCATGCAGCCACCCAAGAGCTACAGCGTCGGAGGACAACGCAGCTCTCGGGCAGCTTACAGGCGAGCCCGCAGGTGCCTGACCAGAATACAGGGGTCGCTGGTGCGCGGTGACCCCATGGGAGCTCCCGTTCTCGGTCGGCAAAGGAATAGCCTGGACTCGAACTCGTGACGTCCAGACTATAGGGCGCATCCTGCACTCTACACAAGTGCTTTTACTGGATGCGCTACTCGGGAGCCCCCAGCACTATTGGTCTGATGGCTTTGCTGTGGATCCGCAGCGACACGTTTCGGAGGACGCGTGTGTCAGCCACCGTTTCCCGAGTCGCCGTGGGGTTGCAGCGGTGAACCGGGATTATTAATAACACAATTGGCAATTCTAAATTGGGGAGAAAAATGGGGTAAAAATCATTGGCAACGACTAAATTATATAAAAAAAAAGTGTGTATTTTAGCAAGCAATTGTTGAGATCATTGCCATTTTTTTATTATTATGAACAAAATATTCTCTCCAGAAATGAAGCCAAATTCACATCAATTCAAGCAACTGAAAGCAAACAGCTGTATAGTGTACTGTAAGTATAGCCTATCCATTCTCCAACCTGACACAGGCATTCAGTATTTAAAGAGGACAGCGCTGGTGCTGAAAATGGCTACATGCCTCAAAGACCTTTACAAATACGGTTAAAGCAGCCTGCAACACGTTCTGACGTTTGGATACAGACATCAGGACAGAAGGTGCAAAACACCACAGTCATTGTAAGGACCCTGTGCTGAGGACTCCTGTAGCTAGTCAACATCAGTTTGAACTACTTTGAAAAGTTGGTCAACTAAACTAAAAGATTACAGTTTTGATGAGGCTTGTAAACATGTTTTATATCTGATTCGAAACAAACACAATCAAAGCAGTGTAACTTATAACAAAAGCCATGTACTGTGCTAGAAGGGCTGGTTGGATGTGCTACATTATGCAAACATTCCCATACAAAGTCGAGGGAAGTTAAACGACGGACAGACAAAAAAATAATAATAATAATCCTGCAATATAAAAAACACAAATCTTTAGAAAATCAGGAAGTGAGATAAAATAAGAAAATGTTACCTGATGTGTATTGAAAAGGACAATCACAAAGTGCTCAGTTTTTTGGATACACTGTTTAGAGGAAAAGGAATCACTTATTGAGACTCAACACAGCTGCAATACATTTGTTATACGATCTGTCAGGAGGGACTTACCTGACATGAAAGGTCAACTGTCTGCTAATCGCGTGGTTGGAACTACAAAGTGGCTACCTGAAACAAACCAAGTGTAGGAGGATGTCTGTCTATAACCACTTATAGGTCAAGAACTGAAAAGAGTGGAACACAACTAAATACAAATGCATAAATGTAGAGGAATACATCAGTGCAGATTTCAGAGCCTGAAAAGCACCATCATTAATCTGTCACCATGGCAATTCAAGCAAAGCTTTACCAACAATCTTTTATTAATACATTACTGTACCTCCATGATGTAAATATTCAAAATGACCACAAAACCTGGCTTAACAACAGTAATATTCTGTAAGCATGCATTAGTAATGGACAATGCATTTATATAGCCGAGGTCAAACCAAGGTCCAATTTCAGTGTATCAGACAAGATAATGCAGTTAAGAATAACATTAGGAGGGGTGTTTAATACATTACCTACTGAGAAAAAAAAAAATCTGTTTCTCATTTAGTATGAAGTTAAATGGTAAGAAAATGCTATAGACTTCAGAAGCATACATCTGAAAATAGGAATATGAGAGCAAGGCAGGATGCAGAGGATTGATTTAACTTCACGACCCGTAACACCAAGGTTTTCTGCATTCTTTGAAAGGTGTTTATGACTGGTGATATTTCTTGTTGTTTTGAGTCTACAGAGTCTGGCACAATGCCTCCATAAATCAATTTCCTAATGAACAACAGGTAGGATTAACCAAGAGACAGGTAGGCTTTTCTCTGTTTATTGCACCACTTTTACAAAAACACCGTCCATGTGTAAACACATTTAGGAGGAGATGGATGTGGGTAAAGTTTGTTTTGTTGTCCAAAAATCATTTTAAGCAGCGTTTAGTGCTGTTTGTCCTTCCGTATCGTAGCTTTTAAAAATCACATAAAAAGAAAAGCAAACCGTTTAAAATACATCTGGATGTGACCTTCAGTACTAGATATATGCTAAAAAGGTATTTAAATCAGGTTGCCTAAGTAATAAACAGTAAATGAAAATGCAGTGTCATTTGAATCTATTAGGCAGGAGTAAGGGAGGCAATGTTACGGTAATGGGAGAGCTGTGGACTTAAAGCAAAACGATTCTGACATCCAATCCAAGCCTGCAACTTATACTACAGCTTTTTAAAACCTTTTAATTATTTCACTTTCAACGCAATATAATGCTAAAAATTGTACAGTACACCTTTCTCTTTGCTTGTTCAATTCACCTCTTCCCCTGCCAAATCTCTCCATGAAGCCTAGCCCACTTTGCTTTGTCCAGCCAGGGCACATGGGTATGGTGTTATAAATCGGTTTAAGATATTTTGCAAAGTTCTGTTTGCACAGGGTCATTAAAACTTGCATGAATCTTACAAGTGTGTATCTTGTTGCAGCACAGGTAAATAAAATATCAGGTAATCCTGAAGTTCATGAAATTTAGGTTGCAGCGTCCCACAATTATGTTCAGCTTTACACCAAGATACGGCTCCCGAGTGAATCTTTTCAACATTCCGTGCACTCTGTTCCAGAAGTTTAAAATCTCAAAGGCTTTTTTTTTCCCTCACTTGATAAACAGCTTCTATCATCACCAAGGAGCTGATCACGCTAGCTTAATGGAAAGATGAAAATCACTAGCAGAATAATTAAAACCCTATCCACAGGATTCACATGAATACCTCGCACGAACATAGATGAATTACATCACTAAATCAACAGCCAAAATATGAGAACACCGCTGACAGATCTAGCGTTAAAATAGTTTTGAAAATTTCATTTTTTGGTTAAAGTTGTTGCAGTTTTGTGTTAAAATTAGAACATTATGTACATTAAGTATCTGGTCTGGCATACTGATTTAATGACTGTCCTAGTACTGCCCAAAACATTCTTGCATAACAACTACAGTATGACAAAAAGTGCGCCAACTTAATTATTACATCTGTTTTTAATATGAATTAATGCAACGTTCTGCAAAGTTTGTACAGAGATGTCCATTTGTTAGACATTCAACAAATGACAAAAAGCTCATGTCTCAGTATTTAATTAACCACACAAAACCGATAAGTCTTGTCATGTTTTATCATACATCTTTTAATGAACGTCATTAGCCCTATTTTTAGTAAGTTAATATCCCTTACAAACCATAAAGCAATTCATGGTTGAAAAAGGATATACCCCAGTGACCGCTGCTGTACTCTTTCTGGGCTTTATAAAGTATAAAATAACTCATCGTTAACAATTAGAAACAAAAAGACATCTTGCAGAAAACAAATCACTACATACAAACATACAAACTTTTAATTGGGACATTATCAATAATAGTGCAATCCTGAACTGTGTTCATCACAGGGCTGACAAAGTCAGTCTGCAACTGATTGATTTCTTTTTCCTCTGGTGGTCACAGGTCAAAAGTGAAGCTTGTCATTCAGTTTTTCTGTGACACTGAATGTTTAGCTTAATAAGAGATATTGGCTGTCGTAGGTTGTTATATAGGTCAAAACATACAGAACAATAGGCTCTGGCAGAAGAACTTGAAGAAGCGTCCAGTGTATCTCAAGTTTTCACATCCCAATCTATTAGAGCATCTAAATCTAAATAAAATGAACCACTGCAGGTAAAAACAAACAGGCATTATTGATCACCTGCTATACTTTGATAACTAGACAATACACTTATTCACATGAAGCAGTCTGAAAAGTGACGACTCTCCCTTCTGGAAAAGCCTCAATTCTCCAGAAGGATCCCCCATATTGTAAGTGCTATGGCAAGTAATTATAATTATTTGTCCTACCCCTTTAATGAACACACACACACACACACACGCACGCAGAGTGACTTAAACATTTTAATGATCACACTATAATATATAAACTTGAATTAAAACAGCATTCTTTTTTTTTTTGTTTGGCAGACAATGTGTCGATTACTCATAGAAAAACTTTCGTGACTAACATATGGTTTGATTCCTTCGAGAGCCGAAAGACATCTCGACTGATTAGATATTTTAACGACATGATAGCAACGTGCTGGACCGCATGTCAGTTTCAGCCAGTCGATACACTGATTCAACAGCTACCTCAACAAAGACAGCCAGTGCACAACCAAAAGAAACAAACAATCCTCTCTATCAGCAATCACCTTTCCTTCACCTCTTCCAGGCTCCGGTTGACAATGGCATGCCTCATTATTTCTGGGTAACCCTAGAAAGCCATAACGCAGCTCTCATTGTTCACTGACACACCGCTCATTACCCATTTACATATTTGAGTAACAGTGGCATCCTTCCCGGAAGCTTGCATTCCAGATTACAACAGGGACTTCAGCTATAACAAAAAAGGTTCAAAAAGTCATGGTGCTACAAGACGAATGACTCAATACTTAACTATCCACTGGTCAAACCAGGTCAAATTTTTTTATTTTAACAAAATTGGACCCCAAAGCATTGTATTTAAAAATATATTTGCAAGAAGTTAGTAATTCCAACTTCTGTCAACTTTACCCCAAACGTGATTTACAAGTGAATGTGGAGTTGAATCACATAGCTGTTACCAAAGCCAAGTGTATTATTGATTACAGGTGCACAGATTTGATAGGTTTCCTTGCCACAGAAAAAAAAACCCAAATAGAACCATTTTAATGTTTCCTTCCACTTGAAAAAAGAGATTAATGAAGTCTCAGAAAGCCAGAAAGTGTAGAGATTAATACACAGTATCAACTTTATCGCAAACGTGTTGTAAACCAGGCTTACTGCATTAAAATATTGAACTGTATTCAGTAGCATGTTTTATCTAAGGATTCCTAATGGACAGGTCAAATGTTATTATCAAATAATCTATTGGATTATTCATCACAATAACAAACATATTTTTCAAGAAGCACTCAGTGCAATTTACTGTAAAATTTAACCGTCATTGCCTGCTGTGCTAAAGCAATCGGTAGGAAACATGAGTATCCTAAAGACAAGGTGATCCGTATTTAACTACATTTTTAATGCTTGTTGCAAAGAATGTTGTGACCATGTTTTATTACAATTTGATAAGCTGCAGCGCAAAAAAGAGGCTGCTAAAACAAGGAAATATATTTTTCAAAGCAAACATTTTTTTTATGTGATTAAGTCAACGCTCAATTTATCAGGTTTCTCACAAATTCAGATGGAATCAAATGCCTAACTGAATGTTAAAAATCTGACCAACTTTACAATGACAATACTGAGAACGAGGAAGATCTTACAGAAATTAAAAACGTTAAAAAAGGTTAAAACAATATTAAAAAAACAAGGTTGACTCCCAACCTTGTACAGTGTTACTGTACCACCTTGCTTTAAATTGGGTGTGTATCCTTTATAAAAAATAAAAACTAAATCAGAATCTGAACAATTCTATTGGCTGTTTCATTCCAGCACGAGCCCCCTCAATTTCAAGTGACTCAATCCTTACAAAAAAAATGCATAATCTTTTACGGTTTAAAAAAAAAAATCAGATTAGCGTAAATCAGATTTTTGATGTGATGATTATTATTTAGTTCTTAAATGTACCTTACAGAAAATGTTGATTTGATTCTATGCATCAAATCCACTATGTATTTCCTGTAAGCAACATAAAGAGGCACAACATGAGGAATAACATGTATATTAAAAAAATAATTCAAAGACAGCCCCACCCCCAAGAACATGAAAAATACAACTTATTCTAAATGCCCATTTGTTGCAAATTATATGGTATAATTAGTCAGAAATCTATTGTGATTTGAAAAGAATGTAGGGCAATTATTACGATAGCATGTTTAAATGTGTATGCAGCTGCAATAACTTTTATAATTTTTTATTGACCTTTAAATGGAAAAACACCTGACAAAACATTAGATGTTTTACAATGTCATGAACATTTTGGAGTTGCAATAAATCAGTCAACAGATAGCTATCTAACCTAAACTTGTTTTCTCACACTAGAATATATCATAACCAAAATAAATAAAGCATGCAGACAATAGCTTAAATATCTGTTTACTGGAACCAGGTATCCCTATTACAAACATTAAAACTAAACTAAATACAGTATGTGTTTGGGGGTGCTTTTTTAAAAAAAAAAAAAAACAGAGATTCAATTGTACGTGTTTTTTTGATGCTTAAATATGCAATTCCTGCCTATAGGAATAAGTAATTTAATGAACAATTCTCGCTATTTTTTAAATTGAACAGAGATGGCCAGTTAACAACTTAATGATAGCCCATTCTGTATACAGAACATGCATTCACTATCAAAGCTATAATTACAGATTAGACTATACAGAAGTAAATGACATCGTCCACCATATGTACTGTACATGTCCAACATGTGACACGGCCCCCGAATTCTCATACTCCAATAACTGGTGATAAAAATAACAAACCATGTGACCATGTTTAATTAAAATCTATATGCTGTTCTCTAGATGCAAAACGTTATAGGCACACCTGTGTGTTTCTCACTATATTCCCATTGCCAGGGATGTTCACTCCCAGTGGCAGGTACTAAATGGCTATTGTTTGTGCAGAACACAGTTTTACATTGAGGACTAATGCAGCTTTCCCACCCGAGACAGCAGTGCTTCTTTTTTTTTGATGACGTCACATGAATTTGAAAAAAAAAAAGGGGGAGTACCCCAAATCTAATGCTACCCGTTTCAAAATGTTAGTCAAATGTTACCATAACTACAGTATGCTCATAAATGTTAGTTTGCACACTATTGAACCACTCAGTAAAAAATAATGCAAAAGACAGCCAAGCTTCTCTTTCAATAGCGATTTGGATTAGTTTTAGTATCCCACCAGTTTAACAAGCTGAAAAGAGCATCTTTATTGTGCAGAATTTATACTGTACCTCTTGCGTACTGAAATGATGTCAAGAACCAAGTTCTTTATGCTGCACAGCAAGACAATTTTCTACAAATACGTTTGACTGGAAACTTGAACTATGCTGGCAAACAATGAAAACCAATTATCACATGATATGTCATTCAAATGAAGACAATAATTGTCTTGACCTTTTTGTGTTCCACAAAAGGACCCAACCCTTAATGTAACAGTATTGGTTCTGTTATTCCCTGTTTTACAGTGGCGTCAAGAACCGTAGACTCACTTGTAAAGACTAATGGAAACTTAAGTAAATACATATTCAAGACAAAATACAGTACAGTATATTCTGATCCAGCATGGTTCCCTTCATAACCACTACAATGTGTAATTCATCACGTATGTGATAATGTGTTGTTCAGGTACAACAGCAAAAGCAAACGTGTTGGAAGGAAAATGTCTTCAGCTGATAATTATCTGGTTCCATGTAATTATTCGATTAAACATACCGCATCATTCATGTAAAAAATGTTCCCCGTTTCAGTATTCGATACAGCACTGTTACAGATGCTGTACAACACTTATTGGTACAACCTTCCAGTAAAGATCTAGGGGGGGCAGCTTCAACAGCAATGAAAAACAGGACAACACAAAATGAGCCATTTTAAAGTGAAAACAAACATATATTTTGTAATACAAATTCAAAAGTATTGTTTAAAGTCTTATCGGCCCAAATTAGAGTTTTTAAATGTTTTGTTCTATACGTACAGTTAAATGAAGCTAAACAGATGTCTTGAGCTCTGAGATTGTGGCAAACCACTCTTAAATTAAATTAGCATGTTCGGAGATAGACTAATGAACATCAAAGAAATTCCTTACTTTTCAATTTGAATTTATATAGTACATGTTTATTTTCCATGTGTTTTAACACAGATAGTAAATTCAAATAACAAAGAAGCTGTGGTACTGGGAAGCAGCGGATTCCAAAACAAACACAAAACACATTCATGCAAAGAATAGCCCTCATAACATATTGAAATTATTTAAACACATTGTTTCCATTCCCTTGATATTCTCAAGAGGAATAAATCTGGGCCCTAGGGAAATATTTTCCAAACAGACCGTTCTATCTTAAGATTTTAGCTTTTTCCTTTTGCATTATTATAAAGCAGTTCCTGACACAAGATGTATATACTGGCGCTTGAGTAACAAGAGGTAAAGTAGTTTTCTTGCACAGCCTGATTTGAATTCCGAACGGAGCATACAGTAAACTAATGGAGAGATACACAGTGTAAAACAGGCACGCAATAGTATTACCATATACTGTACCAGCAAAGCAGAAAACTTATGACCAGGATGAAAAGATATGTCAGTACTGTATTCTGAAGGCCATATGAACAAGGCCATGTGGCCCATCAATGCTCGTCCTGTCCCTACTAGATGACTGATCCAGTTGGTTGTTGACAGCGACAAGTCCATTACAAGAACAAAGTCTTTCCGTGGCCAGCCTGTTCTAATATTATGCACAGTACCATTTGTTATTTAATACCCACATTTTTGTGAGTGGCAATGCAACACTTGTAGTTCACATTCAACGTAATTTACCACAGTTCAGCCCAGTTCTTTATACCTTTGGATTTCAGAGTTTTACAAGCTTGCCGATTATCCTCTAAACTAGGTCAATTAGTAAGACAGGAAATAGCAGGGGTCCCAGCAATGGTCACTGCGGCACACCACTGAGTGCACAGAGCACAAGCACTCTCCACTGCCAATGTTTAATCCAGGTGGTGTATTCACAAACATCTACAGTACTGCCATGAATTGAGCGCAAGGATCAGTGTTTAGTGCAGCCCTCTGTCAAAGGTCTTCTGGATTCTGAGACCTTTCGCCGGGAATACGAAAAAAATATTTTAAGAGATAGAAATCATTTTTGACTTTGTGATGGTGTAGCACTTTACACATATAGTTTTTTTTTCAAAAACAAAATACTGGGGCTCCCGAGTGGTGCATCCGGTAAAGGCGCTCTCCGCGTGGAGTGGAGGATGCGCTCTATAGTCTGAACGTCGCCGGTTCGAGTCCAGGCTATTCCACAGCCGACCGTGGACATGAGCTCCCAGGGGGTGGCGCACAATTAGCCAAGATTTACAAACCTAGAAACCTTAGAAACCTAACCAAGTTTCCAGTTAGCCTGGTGTTTACAAAAAGAGCAGAAAGCAGCTTGACCGATTCATTTACAGAATATCACATAAAATGAACATCTTGATAGAATTTTAATAAACAGATTATCTCTATTACACAAGTAATTCAAATAACATGTTGCCTTTATATTCTACACCAGGGAACTGAGGATTCTAGGAATAATATCAAGTCCCAACATGGAAGTGTTTATTTTTTATTGAGTTTCAAAAAAAAAAAAAAAAAAGGGCCTATTACGGTTTTAGCTCAAAGGCATGTAGTGTAAACTTTATTTATTTAAAATATTCAGCTATGAAAAATCAACAACAAATCAGCTTGGCTTTATCTAAAAAAATGCAATACTGACATGGCACCAATGGTGACGTGGTCTGATAAATTATTTTCTTACGTATAAGGAAACATTCCAACTTTGTAAAATCAAGGAGAGTTGAAACGACACACAGCAACTCTACATGCCAAGTCAATGCATCCCCTCTCCTCGGAGATAATAAACTACTTTGTAACCCTAATCATCCCACAACGGAAGTAGTGAAGAGAACTAGAAATGAACTGCTCTTATTCATAATGTCTTGTTTATATTAGACCAATTATCTTATATCTTCTACACGTGTACTTGCATTTTTTTACTTGCTACATGGATTCCAGGCTCTCAAGACTTCAGTGCACTGGATTACGATGCCAGTACCCAAATCACTCACATTTTGACAAAGCAAATCCACAACAAATTAGATGGAATGTACTTGAATGTTCGCACACGCAAAGGCACATGCATACAGCACATAAACTTCTGAATGTTAAAACTCAAAGACGGTGGCCACCTGGTCATGATTGATCACACCCCCTTTGTACAAAAGGAGCAGCATCCACTACAATATTAAAGTGCAGGTTTGGCAGTAAAAGAAAAAAAAAATGATGGCCAACATAGTATTCAAGCATACAATGATATCCAGGCCAGTTCTGCTCTATTCAGTTCTAGTTCTTTTAACCCTTCATAGATATGGTGATGGTTATATGGTTACCGCTCCAACTTATTTAATATACAGAACCACCGTGGGTTAGGATTACAGAAACAGGTCCACAATTAAAGTAATGGTGTAGCAAAAAAAGCTTAAGTGTGCAAAAAAAAGCATTAACAAAAAACATGAAATGGCACGTTCTTTTTTTCTTTCCTCTCCCCCAAACGGTTTATTTTCTTTTCTTGCAAATGCTATGGCTGATTTTGTACTCTGTAATAAATTCCCCAAATGCTTGTCAAATATGTGTATACCAGGGAAATCTGTAAATAACCATTTGCCCACCAGAAAAAAGAAAACCAAAATACCATTTGTTACATTGGTATGTTAAACACTACAGTACATCTTCATTAAAACTACAAAGCTGGAATCCCAATTATTCACGCATTTATCAGCAAGCAGACAGACCGCTGCATTTGAGAGTTTGAAACTATTTGGTTTTTTTTTGTTGACTGGTTTTCTTGTTTGGCTTTTATTAAAAAACAACAAAAAAAACACCTTTTAATACTGGAGTTTGGTTGCTTAAAGTGATTGCAGCTTAAAATAATTCCCTAGTATTTCCATAAACATCAATTCATGCAGCCTGTAAGATGCTTTGACCCTGAAGACACTGCTGGTAAAATGACCCAGGAAGTGAAGCAGTAACATACTGTATTTCCTGGAAGACAAGGCAAGCAAACTGAGAACTTTAAAAAATACAATTGTAACATATGATTTTGTTTAGTATTTTAATGACTTTTGGTATTATCATATATTACTAACAATATCATATATTATAACAACTCTTCAAATAACATACATAGTTCATGTCACGGAAATTGTTTTTGAAGCTTATGTTAACCCCCACCCCACCCCCACCCCCAGCAGTCTAGACTCTCAGCTGCCATATTTCAAATAAATGGGCCCAGCCACCATCAGTTTGAATGGCTGAAAACAAATCTACTTACTTCAACTGCAGTCTGTTTTAAACGCAGATGACCTGTTCCCAGTTACACCTTCCACAATACTACTTGCAGTCTTGCACTGTAAATTCTAAACTATCAAACTTATTTGTCTTATTCAATTTTTCATCCTGCAAACATCATTGGGGCCCCTCAGAGCTTCTTAACTTGCGTAGGAAAATGACAAATAATGAATAATGCCATAAAAGTCGCATACCAACGTTCCATGTAAACAAAATGTTTTCCAACAGCTTGGCTAGACTGCTTTAATGTAAAAAAAACTCATGGTATGCAGGTATGTGTCCGTGGAATGTCAAACAATCAACGAAGATAGCATTTTACTTGTTATTCATATAAAACAGGGATCGATAGAGTAACTGACTAAAACAATACTGTAACTGATTACTCATAAGATACTGGACTCACTCAGCTGAATAAATACCCAAATATAACAATAAGTCATAATGTCACTGGGTAAAAATGCTTTTTTCAATGTTATTACAGGAATAATTGTAAATATGTTCTAAAAGTAATAGGGTGCCTTCACCCCCCCCCCCCCTTGAGTGCAATTATATGCTAGCCAGATAAACGACATTGGATATAAGGACATTTATTGTTTTACATAAAACCTTCTGTAAATCTACATATTTTTCTTCTACAAAGATTGCAGGGGATCCTGATTAACAACAAAATGTACTAGAAAGATGTTTATGTTTTTCAAGACAGATTTGCAAAAATGAGAAATACTACTACTGGTCTGGTCGTGTGTCACAGGGCGCCTTAATGACTTCCCGAGACTGCTATCTGGAGACCTTTCCTTAGGACTAAACTTAACAGAGTCAGTAGCTTGATAATGGTTCAGAGTTTATATATCTGGAACATGACAAATCGTTCAAGCAAGGGGGTTTTGAGTTCCTCAATTAAAAGATGAGTGGGTTTAAACAAACTGTCAGATAAACAAAATGATGTATTTGTTGACACAGGAAATACCAGTATCATAGCAAGCTCCAAATAAAATGCACTACACATTTTCAGTAACTTGGCACAAAGCATCAGAAGGCTTTTTTGTTTTGTTGATCAGAAGTGACATTTTTCGATCCAAACTAAAAACTCAAATGTATTTTTCTATCAAATGACAATTAGGAATGGCTCATACAAAAGTCATTTTTTGGTGAACAGTTCAGTAGATTATGATTTTGACTAAAATATGATTACTTTGCAGTCTGACCCTTCTTGCACTGAAGGAAGGAGTATTGCAAGAACAGTGTGTAAACAGCCTCCCCAAAAGGAAAAGCAAACTTGGCCATGACTGGGTCAATCCATATACAGTAACATGTCCCACTGACAACCAATGCAAGTAACACAATTGCTACACATTGGAAACACGCAGTTGAAAGAACAGAGATCAATTCTAAAAGGAAGCAATTAATCAAAATGCTTCTCTTATAAATCTTTCCATAATCCATTGTTAAAATAAAACTACACCATATATTTTATTACAGTATACTAATATACTAATGAAAATCCTTTGATGCTATTATGCAGTGTTTGTTTTTAAAAGTTTCTCCAACAAAAAACATCATACTGTAATACCTACAGTACTGCAGAAGTTGTTTAAAACAAGCACAGTTTCAGGAATATCACTTAATTTTAGGAAATAATTATTTTGTATAACCTTGGTGTACAGACAGTAGAGCCCTTTTATAATGATCTGAACTGCGGCAATATTTAAATTCATGGTTTATAAATGGAACAGAGCCCCACGCTTTTGAACAGCAGCTCTACTTCTGCCAGTGTGCAGCTCTCTTACATGGTATTTTACTGTAGCTCCCCGTTTCTGATATTCCTGCAGACTAAACCACTCTACATATACACTATTAACACACTATAATAGGGCAGAGCAGAATGCAAAGTTGTCCTTACCGCCGTTTGGAATGAGAAATTTACTATGAAAACCACAGGGCTCAGGGAGACACAGCTCTTTTCAATAATGTGGTCAGGGAAATGTTTTCTATTGCAAATGTTCACTTAATGTTGGACACAAAACATAGAACTATTCCGTGTTTGTGCCGAGCCCAACCAGAAAGGCTTAGAGAAACATCAAGAATGTGATGCCAGTTGCACTTTTTTTTTTCTTACTCCACTTACAAAAGAATGCAATCAAGATTATCAGTGATCTAGTTGATCTAGTTTTTGTATACCATTTTTGCAGTTTCCCATGCCTTTCCCATGGTTATACTATGCACTTACCATAGTTTACCCTGGATTGCCATGTTTATTAATATGCTTTACCATACCTTGCTAATCTTTACAATGCTTACCTTTCATTTACTATGCTTTATTGCACTTTGCAATGCTTTTACTATGGTCAACGTTTATAAGGGTAGCCTTTGCAGGTTTTTTTTGCAATTCTTAACTTACAGTATCACTTAAATGTGACAATCTTGCAACAGAATTTTATTGACTGTACGCATAATGTGCAGAGTCAGCAGTTATACAATAATGCATGTGTTGTCAATAAATAATACCACGTAGAGAAATCTAATTATTTTATTATATGTCACTTCTATAGTTGCTTATTGGCGATATGAGCGTTATAATCGAAGAGCGTTATAAATGGGGGAAGGGGGTGGGGGAGGGGCGCCACGGGACACATAACACACATCTGACTAAAATACAAAATAAAATAACTCCCTCTCTATAATGCACATATAGTGAAGCAAAAATGTAACTTTTCGTGAATTAACCATGCAAATACGCACCATGTAATCAACTGTATATTTTTTTACAAAAAACAAAAAACAAAGGTAACATTCCTACTCGTGGATCATTTTAATTGCAGTTTTTAAACTATAAATAGCCTGGCTAAACGGCGGTCAGGAGTTCAGTTTGAAACGACAGACAAGCAAACCAAGTGCGAGAAGGACTGCGGGTCAGGTGAGGGGGTGAGGGAATGGGCTCGCCCTAGGTTCGGCTGCTGGAGAGGGGCTGAAGCGCCTCGTCTCCCGGGGAAAGCTGCAGCTCCTCTCGCAGCAAAAAAGTAAATACATTAGGAAAGTTCACCACATAATAGGCCTAATATTTATTTAGCTATAAAACGAATGCTGAATAAGATGTCTGTGTTATAAAGTGCCAGCGCAGCTTTTCTTCAGTTCAGATACTGTATCAAAAGGGAGACACAGAAATGGAAGTTAGACTGAGAAGTTGTTTACAGTTTGAACACCGGTATTGTATTTACTGTAGAAATATTGCAATAAGCAAATCAGCAAAAACTGTTTTAATTCTGCAAAGATACCATTACGGGATGTACAAAATATGCAGAAACAAATGTCGTAGCATCACAAAACAGATGGCTCTCCTTAGTGCTGTGGTTTTGCATTCCTAAAAGTATGTCACCTTCTATTGTTTAATTTATAAGTGATCAGTTAATAGCCAAATAATTAAATGCATGAAATGATAATTATTGCATGTTAACATCCAGTTTTGCAGCATGTCATGTTATAATAGATTGCTACATTTGTTAGTTTTTTTGTAGGCTGACACGCTGAAAAAATGTAATCCATTTTTAACTCATTGTAGTTCTTACCACAAACATAGTCATTCCTTCACAATTTTGTTATTTCAATTCAAGCAATTTGTGAAGGTTCCAATCACATTGTTCTTTTTATTATTTGTTTATTTATTGAGCAGACGCCTTTATCCAAGGCGACTTACAGAGACTAGGGTGTGGGAACTACGCATCAGCTGCAGAGTCACTTACAATTACGTCTCTCCCGAAAGACGGAGCACAAGGAGGTTAAGTAACTTGCTCAGGGTCACACAATGAGTCAGTGGCTGAGGTGGGATTTGAACCGGGGACCTTCTGGTTACAAGCCCTTTTCTTTAACCACTGGACCACACAGCCTTCTTGTTCTCCAGTTACTTACCATCTCTATTCCCTGAGGGAAGGGGGTATCATCCCAGTCTTTCTGTGGGAAACGCTGGATTATTTTTCCATAACCCTCACCTGACCCTGCAAAAATTAAGAAAAAAAATAGATTTTTAAAATTTCCACAAATGACAGCTCTTTGGTAAAAGTGATTTTATTTGGTTATGTGCAAATGAAACTTGTAGCCCCTTGCTGGATTTCAAAATCAGAACAAACTTAGAATTGTAAAACTCTGTTCATCTCAGATATTGTATAGAGATATTACTAGTCATAAACCAAGCTGGTTTAAAATTACCAGTAACCTGCCAAAATTGACCACTTTATAAAATAGGCAGGTAATGATACTCAAGTACTGTAAACTGCATCATTCGTTCGGCCATGAAGAGTAATCTAGTGACTCAGAGTATACCATGCCCCACTCCAGAACTACTAAATCCAATTGGATAGGCGGGTACTAATAAAGTGACTAAATAATCTTTTTTAAAAATCTATAATATGAAGGATTTCAGAGTTTTTCCAATACCCTGTGTAAGCAGACCATAAAACAGAATCACATTGCCATAAATGTACATTGCATTGTAGTTTCATCCTCAAATTATTCATAATTATTAAAACAGAAGCCAGGGACAATTTGCCTGAGGTGTTATGTTGCTCTCCTTAGCTCTGAAGAGTTTAATTTCTCTGTTTCCTTAATTACTTGCAGTGCTTCTCATGAGGAGCAGCCATTGGCAGGCTATGTCAAAGAGAAACCATGTGTGTGTGTGTGTGTTTCATAGCAAGGAATGTCTCAATTATAAAGGAATGGAAAGCAACAACAACAACAACAACAATATATATATATATATATATATATATATATATATATATATATATATATATATATATATATATATACAGTACTGTGCAAAAGTTTTAGGCAGGTGTGAAAACATGCTGTAAAGTAAGAATGCTTTCAAAAATAGACATGTTAATAGTTTATATTTATCAATTAACAAAATGCAAAGTGAGTGAACAGAAGAAAAATCTACATCAAATCAATATTTGGTGTGACCACCCTTTGCCTTCAAAACAGCATCAATTCTTCTAGGTACACTTGCACACAGTTTTTGAAGGAACTCGGCAGGTAGGTTGGCCCAAACATCTTGGAGAACTAACCACAGTTCTTCTGTGGATTTTGGCAGCCTCAGTTGCTTCTCTCTCTTCATGTAATCTCTGTGGGGGCCATACCATCACTTCCAGGACTCCTTGTTCTTCTTTACGCTGAAGATAGTTCTTAATGACTTTTGCTGTATGTTTGGGGTCGTTGTCATGCTGCAGAATAAATTTGGGGCCAATCAGATGCCTCCCTGATGGTATTGCATGATGGATAAGTATCTGCCTGTACTTCTCAGCATTGAGGAGACCATTAATTCTGACCAAATCCCCAACTCCATTTGCAGAAATGCAGCCCCAAACTTGCAAGGAACCTCCACCATGCTTCACTGTTGCCTGCAGACACTCATTCGCACGCCTCCAGCCCTTTGGCGAACAAACTGCATTCTGCTACAGCCAAATATTTCAAATTTTGACTCATCAGTCCAGAGCACCTGCTGCCATTTTTCTGCACCCCAGTTCCTGTGTTTGCGTGCATAGTTGAGTCGCTTGGCCTTGTTTCCACGCCGGAGGTATGGCTTTTGGCCGCCAAGTCTTCCATGAAAGCCACTTCTGACCAGACTTCTCCGGACAGTAGATGGGTATACCAGGGTCCCACTGTTTTCTGCCAATTCTGAGCTGATGGCACTGCTGGACATCTTCCGATTGCGAAGGGAAGTAAGCATGATGTGTCTTTCTTCTGCTGCAGTAAGTTTCCTTGGCCGACCACTGCGTCTACGGTCCTCAACGTTGCCCGTTTCTTTGTGCTTCTTCAAAAGAGCTTGGACAGCACATCTGGAAACCCCTGTCTGCCTTGAAATTTCTGCCTGGGAGAGACCTTGCTGATGCGTGGTCATGGTGTATGACTTTTGACAGTAAACTGTCTTCAGCAACCTCACCTTGTTAGCTGAGTTTGGCTGTTCCTCACCCAGTTTTATTCCTCCTACACAGCTGTTTCTGTTTCAGTTAATGATTGTGTTTCAACCTACATATTGAATTGATGATCATTAGCACCTGTTTGGTATAATTGTTAAATCATACACCTGACTATATGCCTACAAAATCCCTGACTTTGTGCAAGTGTACCTAGAAGAATTGATGCTGTTTTGAAGGCAAAGGGTGGTCACACCAAATATGGATTTGATTTAGATTTTTCTTCTGTTCACTCACTTTGCATTTAGTTAATTGATAAATATAATCTATTAACATGTCTATTTTGAAAGCATTCTTACTTTACAGCATTTTTTCACACCTGCCTAAAACTTTTGCACAGTACTGTATATATATATATATATATATATATATATATATATATATAAAGTGTGGTTATAATGTAAGTTGTCACTTTGCAATGTTGCTGTTGATTTAAAAGGCTGCCATTTGCCAAAGGGGGGTTTGTGTGCCCATTTAAAATGCTGCATTCAATCTGTATTTGATGTTAGCAATTTTAAGTCATTAGTTAGCAATTTATTTTTTTAACAGTTCAAGTAACGGTCACAGTACATACTGTAGAGTATATGTCATATTTGCAGTATGTTCTCTGTATTCCCATACATCCTAATAAATATTATCATCAAGGAACTGAAGCAAAGTAAATATGAAGTACGTGTCATACCACACGTATTTTATGTGTATATGTAGTACATGTCATACCACACGTATTTTATGTGTATATGTAGTACATGTCATACCACACGTATTTTATGTAACATGTAAAAAGGTCATAGATTAGGTACCAAAAATTCAAAACACATTAAAATCGGGAGGAACAGGCACCGATTTCTACAGCTGTCCACTTCTCCAGTAGACATATAGTACTGTACCTGGTTTTCAGCAAGTACATTTGACCAGCTATTCCCAATGCCCAGATCAACAAATCTTCAGAATTGTTGTGCTTCAAAGCCTATAATTTTACTGTAGCGACATTCCATTAAGTATGAGTAAGACACAATAACCTACTGTACACAAACAGCATGCAAAGTACTATATGAAGTGTAGGTAATGGTCATGCCTAGACTAGTTTGATAAACAGACATGTGGTTCTATAGCCAGCAATATGTATGGTAGTCTACATTTACAGTACAGTATAAGAATTACTTAAATATGAATGCAAAGATCATTTTGCAGTTCCCAAAACATACAGTAGTCTTCATTTGCCCAACCCAGAATACAAACACATACAGTGTATAAGCCAGTCACCATTACCAACACTGAATAACTCAAAGTAGTCCCAAAGTAGTTCTGAAACTCAGCATCGGTTGCAGGCCAGTGGAAGTTTCTTGCAGGCAAAGGGTTTGATGTACAGTATGAGACTGAACTGCTGTCCCAACTCCTGGAGAAGTTGGCCATGGTAGGCTTGGGGTGTAGGGTGACAAAGAAGCTACACAGTAACATACAACTGCTTCCCTGCTCTGTGGTCAAGTAAAAGTTACAAATTTGTTGAGTCAATAAAATGCCAAGTCCTAAAGGAACATTAATTGGGTCTAAAACATAAAAGACAACAGTACAGTAATTAAAACTGCACAACAAATTCAACCAAAAACAATTTAGGCTAAGTCACACTAAAGTGATACCAAATCAATCCCACAGCAGTCACCAGATTGCTTTAAGGCCACTTCTTTTTAAAGTGTTCTTTTCCAAGTTATATATAATGACTTTTTAAATTATATATATATATATATATATATATATATATATATATATATATATATATATATATATATATATATATATAAAACCATGTCATTATCGTGTACAGCAACATGCGTCCAACAAGTGCACGCAGTGCATACTGTACAAGTGCGGATCATTTCACAAGCAAAAATAAATAAACCAAATGTTGGCTGGACAAATACTAAGAACGATGTACTGTACTTGAACTTTAGGAAGAACAGAAAACAAAAGCTGTTAACACTATTACTATAGCAACATGAAATACTGGTCCTTTCACTACAGAAGAACAGGTTAGATATAATGTAAGTTTACAAAGTCATGTATAGGTTTTCTAGGTTTTTTTTTTAACATTTAACAACCTTCCCTTAACTTTGTATTTTTGTTTTTTTTTTGTAAAATGACTTATCTGCTTAAATGGTAGCATTAGGCTTGAGAAAATAAATTAATACATTTCTTGGTTCACTGACTATAAGTGGCTAAGGCTGACTTTCAGTTAGTTCTTCCAAGGGTTAGAAAAACACGTGCATTAAAACATGGCCAGCAATTAATCTTGCAGAATACTTCTCCCTAAGCATGGCACTACAGTATGGGTTAGTAATTAATGCATTCTGCGATGGGGAAGACATCAGGTGTTTGTAGCATGAGCAAATTGGAATCACATGAAAATAATTTAGGAAAAGTGAGATCCAGTTTCAGGCAGTACTGATGACAACCAATGACAGAATTCCTTAAATCCCTGACGGTCACATTCTAACCTACAATTTACAACCAAACCGGCCTTAGCTGTCAGCTATTATCCCCCAGATAACAGTAAACTGGTTTTGTCAGTGCTGGTTTTGAGCTTTACAACAAAGCAAAAACATATACCAGTAATTTAAGATACTACTACAATCCAACAGGAATTCCAAACAAACAACACTTTTAAAAGAGTTCACTTATGTCTAGTAAACCTTTTGACATTTTGGAGAAAATAAGGAGAAAAAAACAAAAAAAAAAACATGTTTACACATTTTTGAGGTAGACTATAAAGAAATGTAATTAATGCTGTTGTGTGATCTACTCTTTCCATTTGCTTCAATTCTAGTAGTCATTGCTCTCTTTAAAACAGGATGTCTCAGTAAGTGTAATATATATATATATTATTTAAATCTAGCAAAAACAACTTAATGTGGAATATCCAATGGCCATGTCAAGTTTCATCAAATCACTTTGCTGGGGATAATACTGTTTCCACACCAGTATATTTACGTTACAAGATCCCATCATTTATAGAGAAGCAGACTGACTGTCCAAGGACCATTTAAATTGGCCATCCACCACACAACAACATAGTTACTATGTACTAAAGTAAAACCTAACAGAGTAAAATTGATGATTACAAGTTACAATATCCATAACCGACAAGTAAAACATGTTTGTTTAAATGTTGGAAATTAGTAATCCTAATTCCTGTTCTTTTCCATGGAAAGTCGCATACCATTCCAATGTTGTGCACTTCAGTTTACAAATTTAAAGTCATAACGCACATTCCCCAGCAATAAGAAACGTAATTAGTTAAACCACCAACATGTAAACTACTGAGGCCAGGCATATACAGTTTCATCATTTGCTTTACAGTTCAACATGCAGACAGTTCTCAATCTGCACAGAATACTGAACAGGTCTTTTATAAAACAAAGGGGGACGGGGACTATAAAACAGCAAGTTTATTTCCAGAGGGATTAATGAAAGAGCTTCAGTTAAAAAAATTTAAAAAAAGGTTCAGCTTTAATTTTAAAAAGCAATTAATCCACAGCACTTAAAGCACATGACAACATACAGAATTGTAATACTCGAAACAAGAATTTCTTCTAAAAGTTAGTATCTATATATATATATATATATATATATATATATATATATATATATATATATATATATATATATATATATATATTACTAAAGTTTTACAAATTACAAAATTGCATTTATTCTTGTACATAAGTGGTTTTCAAATGCTAATGTAATACAAATTGGTGGACACAGATATTCAACGTTCTTATAAAAATAGCTGAAGAGTACTCCTGAACTGTTCTTGTAATGTAATAAGGGCTTCACAGCAGAAGTAAACCTGGAGGTCACCCAGAACTACAATTTATTTTAAATTTGCCAGACACGGGTCTGATGCTGATGACATGGCCTTTCTGGAGATTAGCAGGCTTGATAAGGTTAAATTGTATATTTAATCATCGTGGAGGATAAACACTGTCTGATCACAGTAAAATGATATTATTTGCTTCTACTGTATTCCCAAATAACATTTTAAAACTAAATTAAGAGATGCCTAACGTAATATTATTATTATTATTATTATTATTATTATTATTATTATTATTATTTATTTCTTAGCAGACACCCTTATCCAGGGTGATTTACAATTGTTACAAGATATCACATCATTTTCACATACAATTACATTATTTTTTACACATTATTTTAACATACAATTACCCATTTATACAGTTGCTTTTTTTTACTGGAGCAATCTAGGTAAAGTACCTTGCTCAAGGGTACAGCAGCAGTATCCACCACCTGGGATTGAACCCACAACCCTCCAGTCAAGAGTCCAGAGCCCTAACCACTACTCCACACTGCTGCCCAAAATAATGGAAACTTCTTTTTTTTCCCACAATTGCAACAAAACATAATTTCACCAACTGGACTGTATGGCTGATTCCAGAAACCCATGCAGAACAGCAACACCCCACACTGTGTACTGCAACTAATCATAATGTTTGGTCAAAGAGGCAGTGTGGCTTTACAGGTATCCCAAGGACTGGGGAAACTGACATTCCAGATCACAGCTTAAATAACAACAACTCAAATGGGGAATATACAGATTCTAGTTATTTTTCCTTACAAACACTGAATGCTTCACAGTCAATCTCCACAGTAAAACTACAAGCACTTCTAAATGATATTCAGCTTACATAAGTTCATATGTAGGTATTGCACATATCATCCAGTTTCAACTCTAATGAGGATGTTTTTCAAATCAGAAGTGTAATGATCTTTTTTTTTCGAAGATGATATTCACCAGATCTCTGACAGGGGTCTTAAAATTGTTTACTATATGTGTCTCCCAACTCTGCACAAGCAAACAAATTGGAGACAGAGCAAGATGCTGGCAGTGGGAAATAGGAAGATATTACATACTTGACCTACAGTTGAGTATTTCGGGATGAAGTATGCAGCTCTTTAGCATTCCTTAGTAAAAGATTTGGTTATCCCCAGAGGACATATACATCACTAGTTGGAGCCCATATTGGCGACAAACCAATAACAAAGAAACAATGTAGTTTACCATTATATTTTATATATTTTATTGTATGGTTCAAAGCAGGGGTGTCCAACCCTGGTCCTGGAGAGCCCAAATCCTGCAGGTTTTATTGGTGTCTTTACATGGCATTATCAATGGCTAACGATCTGGAATGCATGTTAATCCTGACTAATTAAGCCAATAATTGGTTCAATTAAGTAACAGAGCTCGTTAAAATGAAAACCAGAAGGCCATGTAGCTCTCCAGCACTCGGGTTGTAGACCCCTGGTATAAAGTATTACATGTGTATTTATATTGTCACATACAGTAATTGAAAATCTAGAAGTTTCTATTTAGAACTCTTACAAGTAAAAAGATCAAACTGCTTTTCTTTTTTTTTTTTTGTAGGCTACAGCACAGTACAGAAAACCTCAGCTCATTTGATAATAAAATAAATTATGTGCTACTTGTATCTGCAACAAACCTTCCCTAACCATGAACTCGATGGTATTCTGCCAACCTCTCAAGCGTGTTGGTTTAAAATGGAGTGGAACGGCAACACAGTACATTCTTCATGCTCTTTTTGTGAAGTCGTACAATTAAGGGGATTTCAACAGAACAACTTTTATCAGGATTCATGCACATTAATTCCAATCGAATGGAAAATGCTAAGATGAATGTTTTTAAGAAGCATGGGTACTGTACCTCTTCAGGTCAGTGTTTTTAACCAGCACACCACGTGATCTGATGTTCAGAGTGGGGTGACACTTTGTTCTGGACCGGATGAACTTCATGGACTGGTCTAGGGCCAGTTCATAGAAACGCTTTCCATAAGTAAGAACCCATAGCACTGAAACTTCCCTGGACTGGAAACACAGTATAAAACTGACAAACTTAAAACATGAAATCAATTCATTTTTGGACTGCTTGGAGAAAATAAATAAATAAATAAATTAATTAATTAATAATCTTAGTCCACTGGAGGTTGAAAACACAATATATCTTTAGCCTGAGGCGTCAATAATTCAAATACATTCTACCATAACATTCTGTATTTCAGTGGATAATTACAGGAGAGATCTGCATATTTTGAATTTATAATATTTATTTATTTTTTAAATGTCCACCTCACTCAAATAAAATACCTATAAACGTGTACAGCTATCCATGCCTAAGCATTGCTGACAGGACACTGCACAGACTGTTAGTAAGTTCCCCGAAGCTGACCTTAAGAATAACGGGGAAGTTCAGAGTACAAAATATACAGATTGGGTGTGGTTTGGGAGTGGAGAAGAACAGACAATTGTTGTGCACGTTTTTCTCCAAACCACTTCCCCTCATCCCTACTGAATAGACTGAGACTGGTGTGCATTTAATTCACAACAGTAAAAACAGAGTACAATACAGGTACACTGTACTGTTCAAAAACATTTGCTAAAGAAAAAAAAAAAAGGCATTTATTTGCCAAGGTGGCTGTTATAATTATTTATCTTTGCATCATGTTGTTTTGTTTCTCTGTTTCAAATCTATATTAACATTTAACATTAAAATGCAGAGGCTGGTATAAACTTTTACTACAGCAAAAGAGATACAGTACCCTAACACTAGTATCAATTCCATCTTCCTGCGACCTGGTTTACTTATGCTTGTGAATGTATGTCCTGTCGGCAACAGGTACATATATTATTGTATTTTCACCCTGGACTGGATTATTTTGTTCTATTACACACGCAACAGTTTCCAAGACAACTACAACAGTCAAATTTATTTGCCAATATAAAAGCAGATGTTCCTTCTCCTAGAAAGGTTTTCATTTATCTTCTCGTAGTTATCTAAACAATCCATTACGTAAATCAAGTCTTTATTGGCTTTGCTTATTGTTCAAAACCATCAGCTCTCGTCATTTTTACGTCACTCCCCGACCTAGTTTGGCAAAGGCCAGTGACAGGTGCACTACAGAAAGACTTACAGGCTACCTTACCCCATTCCCTTTATTATAAGTTTATAAAGAGAAAAAGGGGGGGGGGGGAGTATAACTGTATAACTGTAACAGGAACAAGTGTTTTTTTCATAAGAAATGCTTCCCAGTTTTTAGGCAGTTTTACCATGAAAACAGAAAGATGAACAGTTTTCTCTACATTATAGACATACTGTAGAGAATGGGCTTATTCTGAATCTGTACACCAAAAATAAAGGACTGATCCACATGAACCATACACTGGCACAACAGGCAGATCCTGTCTGTCCATGCTCCACCAAGTAAATGGGAACCAATCAATTATTGTGTCTCTTCCACAGCTTTCAATGGGAATCCGAAAACAAAACTCCCTCTGGGTACACGTCCTTCTTGCAAAACCAGAATGTCTACCTTGACAACCAACATCAAGCCCTAACAGCTGAACTCCACCTGAGAAGATGCTCCAGTCTGATCACATTACAATGCTTCCATGCCTTCTCCCACACGTGGCACTGTATGGCATTCAGATATGCAGAATTAAAGGAGACTTGTACTGTGTGTACATCTGAGGACAGCTAAAAGGCCCTACTATTCTAGGCGATAAACAGAAAGCCCTGGTAAATGAAGCATTACAGTCCAAACATTTTTATTCTACAGAAAAATCCCTGCTATGAAGGAGACAGACCTCATGAAATGTGTTGCAGATTAATGTCAATAGCAATGCACCAGCTTTTTACAATACATAGAGAACCAAAAAGATCAGACTATGGCATGACATTCTGGCAGTGTCTTGTTTTAGAAAAAAAAATCAGAAGACAGATGTATTACATTTTGTGAAGAGAATGAGGAGTACTTGTAGAATGGTCTGAAGCTCATTTTTCAGTCTGGTTTAAGATACTCAAATAAAGTTTCCAGATTCTGTAAAGAAAGCAACCCTGTTTTCTGTTGTGTAAAAGCTGGAAGCAAAGATTTTGTTAAAATGTTTACTGCGTGTAAAAAATAAAATATGGGAACACATCTGCCAGTGTTTATATATATATTGTCATTTTTATACCCTTAGCCTACTAACCAACCATTTAGCAAATTGTGTTTTTCAATTAAATCCCTTTATGCAATCATTAAGTACAACTGAAAGCCAAAACAGCTACTCTAAAAAAGATTAAAGTTCATTATCACGAGTGACTTAAAACAAGTGGATTTGATTAGAACTGCTTAGTTAAGAGCCAGCAATTACAATCAGAGTTGAAAATCTGTAGATTCATGTCACCTGGCAGAGAGATTTGAACAACACTGCAAACCACAGGATCATGTCGTGTAGGCGGAAAGAGTACCAAGAGTTCAAAACACTTCAATGAGCCAAAAAGCAACGAGCCACAGACTGTGAGCATTCCAGGGCAAGGGTATGCTGAAACGTGTGCAGAGCGCCAGTCTATCATGAGGCTCATTAAAATAAAGGTGCTGTTGATTCTACTCGTAAATCTAAAAGCCGAAAGCAGCTCATCAGCAAAATGTCAGGCCAGGAAGTCTTTACTTTCAACTTGTACTTGCCAAATGAAACTCTTATCAACATATATACATGAGTTAAAGGGTGTTAGTAATTAAATAGGGGGCTACTAAATCTTGAGAATGTTTTAAAAGGAATTTGCTCTTTGTTTCTTAAGGCTGGTGTCAGCCCTATCCAACAAGCCTCAAATACATCAGGCTGGAAGGCATCCTGCCACAGCAGAAGAAGCAAACTGGCAACAGTTCTTAAAAGCACAGGGCTTGCTTGCACAGGATTCTTTTGAAGTGTTTGGAACAGAGACAAAAAAAAGGCAGGAAAACAAACATGCATCACACTCAAAACTAAAGGTGCCATTTAAAAGACTGTAATTTATACTTTTCAGGGGTTGAGGGGACTTGTAAGTAATGCCTTAAAAATAAAGGTACAGAAAATATTCACTGTACAGTATATAGTAGGTGTTTCTTATAAAATGCAAATACAATGTTTCACTTTGCTTCCTGAACAATGCTTGAATGTGTCACCTACTGTATACCCTCTACCTGCTGCAAGTACTGGCTCACAGGTGGGCCTTTTGGCAAGCAGGAGTAAGGAGGGGAGGCCACCATGCACAGAAGGATTAACAGTAGAGTGCAGTAAATAGACACCAATTACAAACTGTTTGTGTAAAATGAGTGTCAACGCTACAGCACAAGCTGGAAAAACAAAGCTGTGACTAAAGAGAGTTCAGCTGGATTAAAATAACACTCTCATATATTAACTGATTTAGTGGAAGAAGCAATGTATTGGCTACGAGTCATTTATTCTCCAACAGGTTAAATGGCCGAAGTACACTTATGAATACCATTCCAAGCTACAGTACATTGAAACTCAGAACTATAATGTAACTTACAGTATTGTAGTTCACATAACTGATCAGTTACTCATTTGACACTTTTTTGTTGGGGTTTCCAGAGTCACGCATTCACTTAATGATTTACGCTTCATTTTATAATGCACCCCCGCCCCCACAACCCTAAAACACACACACTTCACAGTGCTGTATTCTTATTCTGTGGGATTCAAATGTAGGTGCTTTGCAAAAATCTACAGAATGGTCCTTTCAGAACTGTAACTTTTAAACTCTGTTCCAGTAGTGCTGTATTGTGCTAATCTTCGCCCCTCCCGAGTCAGCGCAGGGGTGGTAGCAGTGAGCTGAGCCTAAAAATAATTGGACATTCTAAATTGGGAGAAAATAATTAAATAATTGCAGACTACTAATTTAAAAAAAGTCAATAAAAAATAACCCGTGTCATGGCATTCTACACTTAAGTTATTCAAGTCTGTTTTTCATTACAGCTTTTTTTCCATGAATTTCCCCATTTGGAATTTAGAAACAATGCACTGGTATGTTAGGTTAAAAGGCAACTCTTTTCAATCACTTATTTTAAAACACATTTTTAAATACACTTGGCAACATCTACAAGAGAAGACGAACTGTAGTCCTGTGAGCCAGCAGGACTGTTTTAAACAAAATTAGAAAGCATAGCACGGGAAATGACTGAAGACAGACGATCTGTTGATAAAGAATAATTTAAAATATTGAACAAAACTCTACATTGTCATTTTCAGTAAAGGTGCCCGTTAATAAAAAACACCAATGTCTGCCACCATTATGGAAACAATAAGCATCGTTGTGTTTTTCCCCACAGCAAGGAAAGTGTTTTTTTCCCCCAGTTTTTAAATTTGTTATAATTCCTTTTCTATATCTATAAACCAATGAGCAGACACTACCTAAAATAAAAATGAGTTCCAACCAACAACAACAAAATAAATGTAGATTTTTTTTTCCCCCCAAGCTAATTATGTTTTTTATAAATAGGCGACAAACTAGTCTGGTTTTAAATGGCAAATTTCAATTTATTGCTAAATATGACAGCCAAACTCCACTTAGAGAGTCAATTAACTCTAAGATGAATAGCTGTCCCCAGCCAGCTAAACATTGTGCTCTACTGTGTTTAAAGAATGTGCTTCTTAAACCCTTTTAAAAGAACACCTTAAGAAAGACAAATGTTTTTGTAATACAGCAACCCCATCATATTTGCGATCTTAAAATGCTGTTTCTAACAGGCACCTGAAACTAACATTCAGAACTACAGTAGTACTTTCTAATGCTCATAAAGCAGCAAAGAGCTGAATGTTCACATAGTTGCTATTGCTTTCCTTTGTCTTTTACAGAAACCTCATATTAAAAACCTTCTTCCAATTTGACCTACAGTCTTAACTTCCTAGATATCCTCAAAACAAATTGCTCAATTTGCTGAAATGTTCCAGCCATGTTGAGTTTACTACTAATAAAGCATATAACCGTCGCCCAAGTTAATCCTGCTGGAATAGAATGTTTACTGCTTGAAAGTTCTGACTAGTTTGTGATTTTCTTATACCTCAGTTTTTAGCCGGGGATCCCCAATTCAAAACTGTTTTTAAAAAGGGGTAACCCAAACAATAGTGTTTGAGAACCTCTGCAATACAGTATAAAGGGATAAATAGACAGTGTAGAGGCTCTCAAAATTTACCAGCAGTTCCCACCAGCAACAGTAACATAGAGTGAACAGGTGCTACTGTATACATGGTGTCTGGAAGTTCTCACTGAGCAGTTTATCAACATTTGAAATGCTAAAACAGAACCAGAAATGGTTTTCAACAAAGAGAATCTGTCAAGCAGTGCAAGGCTCTATTTAAGCCTATTATTGTGAAGGTTTCCCTTTAATACCTCTACTTCTTTAAAACCAATGTAAAGAACCAACACAGCCAGATACGTATTTCCCTGTCTTCAGTAGTATACTACCTGTTCTCTTGCACACAGGGGAAGCTTGCTCTTAAAGCTCTACAATTCTGGGTAGTTGCTTTTGAAAGAATACCAGAATTATAGGGGGGAAAAAATGTAGAGAACCGATTAATATAGAAGGAAATTGCATGTACATTATAAACTGTACCGTCAAAATGTGATTCTTAATATTTCATGTTACTGCTTAGAAGTGCAGTTGATATGCTACAGTGCTGCTTTTTAGTTCTCGTGGCTCTAGTAACCTACTAAATTGCAAACTACTGATTTCAGCTTAAACAGGAACCAAGACTTGTTATTTGTGGATGATTTTGTTTCGGTACAAATCACATGGTGACAAATCCAGCCCATCTACCTGCTACACCACTCACTCACTTACTTGTTAGCCCTTAGTACAGTACATAGAGTATTTCACTTTATGCATGCCTGCGCAATTACAAAAGGAAAATAAACAACCCATGATCAGCCTTCAGTAGCTCAAGTACTTTTTCTCCCATCTGTAATTATAACTTAAACAGAGTTTAATGTTCAGGAATCTGTTGCAGATCTAGACTAAGTTTATATAATATCAAACATTGTGTAATTCCTGAAGAAAAAACAAAAACAAAAACATTTCTTCAAAGAATAACTTAAGAGTTAAAGCTCAAGGACGGCACTGTTTACATATTCTGCAATTAAATACATTTTTGCGTAGTGTTGATTTTTCTCCCAGGGCTTGCTGATCCTGTCACGTCCACCACTATTACAAAACAGCTTTTATAACCCCTGGAGACCCCTATCCCCTCCCCATCAATCTGATCTAATCCCAAATTCCCATAACCTCCATATCCCCCAAACTCTTCTACAGGGTCACTGGTGCTTCTGTAGACGTGACATTCCTTGTTGGGTAACAATACATTGTGTTTTTTTACATTTATACCCTTTTCTTTCATTGGTTACTCTGTAGTTTTAGGAACCTGACATGAATTATATATGAATTATGTACTGTACGAACCTATACTGGTACATGGTAAAAAGCATTTGTCTAGTCAGGAACGTGCTCCATTAATAAATGCCTGCCAAATGCAGTGTATTACTCTTAATTATATCTGCACGTACATTTAATAATAATATCTTTATTTTTAAAACACTAAATGCAGCATTTAAATGCTATTGATGATGGGAGGTCAGCTTTTCTTGTTTTGAAATCAACACATTAATTAAATAAATTTTTTTTTTTTTTTTTTTATATCTGCCAACAAATACTTCTTAACACATTACGGTTTCTTCTTAAAATACATCTGAGAGGGACTCAAGTATCACAAGGAAACTGACAATTTGAATGCCCAGATCCAACCTGACAGTACATTTTAAACCATATTTATTACACCTCGTTGCAAAAATAAGAAAGTTAGTATTAAAAGGATTAAAGGTAATTATTGGGATAATATGAGTATTGGCACACATTTAAGAGGTATACAAAGTGAACAATAACAGTTAACGTGGTTGTACTATTGTTAACAAAATAATACTACAACTCTCACCTGTCAGGCACTTCCATTCCAAACAGTAGGAGCTGTTTTTATAGACGCTCATGTTATGTGCGACATGCATTAGTAAAGCCTTTGGGGCCAGTCATTATGGTAGATGGTTGGTTAATGACAGGAAATAAGGCTTTGAGCGGTTACACACTTCAGGAGAAAGAACCAAGGAAGTGCAAGTCTACCTGAAAGTAAGGCTTGCAATTGTTTTTTTTTTTTTTTAGTACCATATAAATATTTTAATATACAGGCTTATTTCATCCAAAACATAGTATTTGAGATCTACAGTATACAGCAATTGGAACTAACATGTTTATGGAATTATTTGGTTGCTATGCAACTACTTCAAATTATTAAACAAAAGTGTCCACAAAAAGAGGTGTTTAGGTCTACGTTAAATCACTGATTACAGTGATTTACTTTAACCAAATGACCCAATGGTTTCACACAAGACAACAACATCATGAAAATATAATTTACACAACTCATACTTCTTTCATTAGCAATGTTACATAATTTTCCCAATAGAGCCTTCTGAGTGTATTGAAAAGTGTGCTAGCTTTCCTGTTTTGTCATTCAAACTGTTTATCATGGGATTCTATCAACAAGATTCGGGCACACAAGAAAAACACAATGGATCAATTGCCTGTGCATATTTCTTAAAACTAGTGCAGCATGGTGTTTGGAATGACCAACAGTGGTGCTCTCCAGTACCAGCAATATTTCTATTCCAAGCATTTGGTTGCTGGTAATGCTTCCTGTATAATGCAGGAATTGGCTAACTGACGTAGCGTGCACGGCTTCTATCGAGGACTGGCTTCAAATCAAGCACTTTACGTGTTAGCTTTGTTGTGGTGCATTCCACTATCTGCACCTCATTTAGTTAAATTCACAATACAGTCAGCACTTGGATATCTGTTACCCAGATACACGTCAGTCGCATTTTACCGACCTTGTATTAAGAATAAAATCAATTCCCATTATATATATACGTAACAAATTTATGCACTTACCCGTCACACGCGATTTCCGACTAACCAGTTTTCTGATACAAAGTCCATCTCTTCAATGTTAAAATGTATTTGAATATCTGTCGCCCGTGTTTTGTTTTTTTCCTCTCTGCATGCCTGATCAGTTACACAGAGCTTCCTCCAGTTTCACATGACGAAAATGTAGCCAAAACAAAGCGAACGAGACAAGCTACGGTAATGTAACAGTTAATCATTAAACAGTTTTAGATGCTGCGTTGTCTTTTTTTTTTTTTTTAAATCTGTGATCTTTAGTTGTTTTTGTGCATTTTCATTTGCAAGTGAACTGTGACATTTTAAATAGTGCTTCAATACATATCAGATTTAAAAGTATGTACTGTATTACAAACCACGTGTCTTCTCTTTTGGTAAGAGACATTTTCGGAATCATATCGTTCTGAATTAAAATACTTCTGTTAAATATAGTACTGTACCAACAAAACCAATACAGTACATCTAAATGGAAGCCTACTTATTTTAAAACACAGTCCTTTCAGATATGTATTTTTGATATTGTATCTTTTTTGTGTTCCCTGAAAAACGGACAAGGGTTGGAATGGGGCAAAATGAAAGAATCAGATATGCGTCACACACGTTTAACAAGTCACTGAAGTGACTCCCCCCAGTTAATTTTTTATTTTAAAGATCTGTCTCTACAGAAAGGAAACTTTTATTTTTACCAGGGTTTATAAAATCCTTATCCTTTAATTACAGTATGAAGTATTGGTCTTCCTCAGGACTCTACAAAGAAGGCAAACAGTTAGTCTAGTGAAAAACAATTAAAAACAGCTTGTTATTGCTTTAGAATAATATAATTGCCTATACTGACCCCTAATCCATTTGACCCATTTCAATCTAAATAACCCTTAGCATTTAATTAAGCATTAAACAATGGGTATGTTGTCAAATTGCACAAGGTAATTTCAGCACAAATCGTTTAGATTTAGCTAAAAATAACAGCAGATTAGTGTTTGTTTTTCTGTACTTTTTTTGTACCAGTACCATTTAAAACAAAATAATAATTATAACCTATTTTACCTACAGCTCTGGCCAAAAGTTTTACATGGAATGTTAGGATTGAGACATAATAAAAATTAAAAATAAACTATATGAACATAATTTAGATCTTATTTAACATCATGTAATCTAAGAAACTTCAATTTCTATTATGCTTTGAGTAGACAGGATTTCACAGCCATGTGTTTATAAAATAGCCTAACTGAAGTCGATTTCCATAACAACTGCAGACTTTAGCCTGAAATTACAAAACCACCGAGATGAAAATCTGTGTCCTCAAATACCACATTTTCACACGGAAACCTCAGGGTCTCGCCACTTCCCATTGCATTCGTCTCGGAAACCAAATCTACGCTCTTTCTTTTTCGGGTCCTACTGTATACTGAATACATCCGCAATGAGACTGATTCACAAACCACCTTACATTTCAACAGACAACTGCCCTTTTTAAAAATCAAATCCGATCCCTTGCACCTGCTGAGAATAAAAACAGTATCTTCTATTTACAAACCGTTTCCTTCTGCCTGAAGCATGACACACATCTAAAGTGTTTAAAAGCCAGTGCATGATAAAGCAAGAATCAGAGAAAGAAAATGCAGTGAGTTAACTCTCTTTCAGCCACAGCAGGTGCAACTTGTTCAAGTTTCCTTTAATGGCAAATACAATGCGTATGATTTAATCGGAACGACCCCTTTTAAAAAACTCAGTTCTAACCAGGGCCTGGATTCATTTAAGATTTACAGTGGTGCCATTTATATTAGCTATAGCATCGCAATAAATGTGATTTAATCTGGGCCCAGGTCCCAGAGAAGGCGGCCAGAACACTCCTACTGTATCATGATTATAGAGGGAAAACTACAGTGAAAATGTGTGGAATAAATAAGAGACCACAGCTTAACAATACTGACAAAAAAAGTAGTTTAAATATTTAAACCTCAACATATAAGCCTAACTTTAACTGCAAAGGTAACCTTGTCCACAATAACAGCATTACAGGTCTAATGCTTCACAATATTCAAATCACATGCATTCTACGTTTGCACTAGCCGCTCGCCACGTCGCCACAAGCAAAACGTTTTCCCTTGTGGCTCAAATATTTTCCCCCAAGTTCGCCACGATGGCAAAGGCTTTGGAAAAGTTACTTGTGTAAGACTGCCAGCACATTCAACGTGTGCTGGTAGATGAATCAATACAGACTGTTTAGGCCCTGTCCACACTATGTCTTTAAACCGTATTAGATGCATTTAAGCAGGCTTAAAAGTGCTAAATACGGTTTGCGTCCACACTACGCAACATTTAATACCGTACTCGAGAACCGGACTCGAGACCACCTCAGGAGGTAGTCTCGAGTCCGGTTCTAATTAGATCGCATCAGGTAGTGCGGTTCATCAGAAGTGTGGACGCTGTAATACCGAACTACAGTTATTTGTGTATCCTCCAATATCCCAAAATGCTTTGTGGTATGTTTGGCGAAATACTCAGAGCAGGCGCCTGAAGGACTTGCTATCAGTGTACACTCCGCACTAAATATTCATTTTTATGCTTCAAAAAATCTGTCAGGACATCTCTGTTAAACTAGTGGGGAAAATAACAAAAACACAACGTTAAATTAGGCGACTGCAAAAATGAAATGCGAGTTAAAAGTAGGATCGGTGATGAACAAATCACGTAATTTGTCAGCTCTGTTTGAAATAATATTAAGAGGACCAGAATTAGGCTCAGACAAGATATGAAGGTAAAAACAAAGATTGTTTTCTAATTTTTTCTGAGTTTAATTATAAAACAGAATCAGCTCAATTTGTTTAAAGGGACTTCATCTGATTAAAAATAAAACCTGAAAACTTCAAGTCCTACTTGTGTGTGTGTTCGGATTTACTTTTTCCACAATACTTGTTATATTTCTTTTTAGCAATATGGACCGCTGTTAATATGAGGCATAACACATTATTTTAAAACAAAGTGCATGGTGGGATACTATCGTATTAATTTCCACGGTTCGTTGCGCTGCTGGGAATTGTAACTGAACTATTCTAATGGTGTGTGGACGCATTAAGCCTGACTAAACATGAAACGGAGTTCAGTGTGGACGCTTTGAACTGGATTAATTAGAGCGGTTTCGAGTACAGTTCTCGAGATCGGTTATGTAGTGTGGACAGGGCCTTAGTTTAATTTGATTTTGTCCAATGAAAGCTCTTTAGCTTGATCACGTAACATATGCATGTCACAAACGTTGTGTTTGGCGGGAGGACAGGGGCTCTAATTGGAAACAGTCAGCATACGGAGCTGCTTGTTTAAAAAAAAAAAAAAACACATGGCATCCAAACGGAAAAAAAGTTATAAAAAAAACAATTGTGCAGACAAATTACCAGCATCATGTTCCGAAAGCCCAAGAAATACCAGCCACCCATGTACAAAAAAAACTAAAATATGACCGTGATACTAGTCAGAGGGAGGTGAAGCAGTCATGGTTTCAAACATACCTTTTCACAAACAGCAGACCCGAAACACGCAGCTTCAAAAGATCACAGCTAAGTTTTTTTTCTGTGCTTTTTTTTCGTTGTTTGCTATCAAAATGTGCTGAAATACAGTACTGTGCAAAAGTTTTAGACAGGTGTGAAAAAATGCTGTAAAGTAAGAATGCTTTCAAAAATAGACATGTTAATAGTTTATATTTATCAATTAACAAAATGCAAAGTGAGTGAACAGAAGAAAAATCTACATCAAATCAATATTTGGTGTGACCACCCTTTGCCTTCAAAACAGCATCAAGCATCAATTCTTCTAGGTACACTTGCACACAGTTTTGAAGGAACTCGGCAGGTAGGTTGGCCCAAACATCTTGGAGAACTAACCACAGTTCTTCTGTGGATTTAGGCAGCCTCAGTTGCTTCTCTCTCTTCATGTAATCCCAGACAGACTCGATGATGTTGAGATCAGGGCTCTGTGGGGCCATACCATCACTTCCAGGACTCCTTGTTCTTCTTTACGCTGAAGATAGTTCTTAATGACTTTCGCTGTATGTTTGGGGTCGTTGTCATGCTGCAGAATAAATTTGGGGCCAATCAGATGCCTCCCTGATGGTATTGCATGATGGATAAGTATCTGCCTGTACTTCTCAGCATTGAGGAGACCATTAATTCTGACCAAATCCCCAACTCCATTTGCAGAAATGCAGCCCCAAACTTGCAAGGAACCTCCACCATGCTTCACTGTTGCCTGCAGACACTCATTCGTGTACCGCTCTCCAGCCCTTCAGCGAACAAACTGCCTTCTGCTACAGCCAAATATTTCAAATTTTGACTCATCAGTCCAGAGCACCTGTTGCCATTTTTCTGCACCCCAGTTCCTGTGTTTTCATGCATAGTTGAGTCGCTTGGCCTTGTTTCCACGCCGGAGGTATGGCTTTTGGCCGCAAGTCTTCCATGAAGGCCACTTCTGACCAGACTTCTCGGACAGTAGATGGGTGTACCAGGGTCCCACTGTTTTCTGCCAATTCTGAGCTGATGGCACTGCTGGACATCTTCCGATTGTGAAGGGAAGTAAGCATGATGTGTCTTTCATCTGCTGCAGTAAGTTTCCTTGGCCGACCACTGCGCTCACGGTCCTCAACGTTGCCCGTTTCTTTGTGCTTCTTCAAAAGAGCTTGGACAGCACATCTGGAAACCCCTGTCTGCCTTGAAACTTCTGCCTGGGAGATACCTTGCTGATGCAGTATAACTACCTTGTGTCTTGTTGCTGTGCTCAGTCTTGCCATGGTGTATGAGTTTTGACAGTAAACTGTCTTCAGCAACCTCACCTTGTTAGCTGAGTTTGGCTGTTCCTCACCCAGTTTTATTCCTCCTACACAGCTGTTTCTGTTTCAGTTAATGATTGTGTTTCAACCTACATGTTGAATTGATGATCATTAGCACCTGTTTGGTATAATTGTTTAATCATACACCTGACTATATGCCTACAAAATCCCTGACTTTGTGCAAGTGTACCTAGAAGAATTGATGCTGTTTTGAAGGCAAAGGGTGGTCACACCAAACATGGATTTGATTTAGATTTTTCTTCTGTTCACGCACTTTGCATTTAGTTAATTGATAAATATAACCTATTAACATGTCTATTTTTGAAAGCATTCTTACTTTACAGCATTTTTTCACACCTGCCTAAAACATTTGCACAGTACTGTATATTTTGGAAACAGTAACGGAGTGGATTCGAAAGAGGAACCATTTAATAAAATAAAAAACATTTATTATTTTAAAAAGAAGGATTCGTCTCACTATGATTTATTGAATTTTAATGTCAGAATCAGTGCAATAATATTACTGTCATTTTATGTTACTTTAGCCACAGTGGCTAACTAAATGAAAGTCTTAGAGGGAACGTAGGCATTATTTTTTGCAACTCGTTAACAAATTGGCGCACTAGAATGTATTTGATATTTGTAAGAGCCACAGGCACCGACTGATTATTTCAACCAACATTCACCCGTTAATTAAATGCGGTAATAAACATTTAAAAGCACTAATTGTGTGAAAGTAATGTCATTGCAGCTGGGGTGTTTTAGGACAGGGATGAAAATAAAAAAAATAAAACTTGCATAAGGGTATGAGGTGCTTTAGGTTTTACTGTGACTGTATTTTACCCACCAAAGCTAAATTTCCTTCGGTGGTTTGTCAAATTCAGCTCACAACAAAACCCTGAATGGCTCAAACTCACATACAATGACAAAACTTTGAAGCAACACAGTTTGGAGGTTAATAGAATAAATTAATTTACAAACACAAACTATCAGAACAAGGGTGTCCACATTTACAAATACATGTAAACGTGTACATGAACAACTATTAAATAAACGGATCCGTTTACACTAAACATACTTACTGACTGTGTCAGACTAACAATTAAACACAACTAATCTGGAAACGCCTCATTAAACTCCATAGAAACAAAACTGTGTTACCAATTTAGTAAGCATACTAAAATGAACTAATAAATTAACAACAAGGCAAACGACTCAGTTTACTTTAAAATTTCAGTGAACTGGCTAAAACGTTTAGTTGTAGAAAGTGAAACCGAAGTGTGCGCAACTTGATACACCTTGCAAGAAAACTACCCACACGGAGTACAATTCTGACATCAACAATACCATTATCTGCCTGTATCCTACGGCAGCTGTGTAACCTAACCAAATTGACGAGACACTTAATATTCATTAGCACTGACCCACATTTATAATTGGAAATCACCATGCTAATGCACATGCTTCACTTGTTTGTTTCCAAAACTGCTTGGCAGGGCGGCTCATTTGCAATCATCCTGTCATGCAGAAACCCTCAGCACCCGTCAGGAGACAAATGAATATAAGGTCATACACTATCACGTTTACAAGCACATATCTTTTTGGAGGTGTAATTTATTGGATTTTAATTTTCATCAAGCACGTTTGCCCTCCAGGTCAGTAACAGGATAAATATATGTATACAGCAGTGTTCAAATGTATCTCGCTGCATTCATACGGTATTGTAGTACAAATTATTTTTTAGTAAAATTGTTTAATGGTTAAAATGCATCTGGACTGCATCAGAATAATTTGCAGTTTAAGTTATATAGTTGCACCGGAGGGCATTATCTTTTTCATTAGACGTTGTATGGACTTTTACATACACGTGATACAGATCACACGAGAATAGCTGTTGCTACATAAATGCAATACAAAATATTAAATGAACATATTGACCATTACAGAAACATCACCATTCAGATATCTGAATAAAGCCATCTGAGCACGAAGAACATTTAAAATTACCTGCGCTACCATTATTTTGACTTTGTTTGAGTGCATAGTACTGCTTAAGCAAAGGCGAAGTATGCAGACATAATGGATATGAAACAAGAGAAAATTGTATCCTTTAGTTCCCATGTTATGATACAGAAACATACGCTGCATACAGCGAGTTGTGTAAATGCAGAGAATATTGACAAAACAACAGTGTGTTACGAGTTCTAACATTCTATTCATAGCAACAAACCATTTCAATAGCAAGACAGAGCGCTTTATCCGCGTTTGCTGTTTCTTTTCAATTGAACTCGAGGCTAGACAATCCCTGCACGTCATTCATTACTCATTCAGGATGTGACAGAGGGATTTGTTCCTGTAAAAACTTTCACATTATCAGTTAGAAGCAACAGATATTAGCAATTATTTTGTCTACCAACGCTTCCAAATAACGTGTTATTGCATTCCACATTTTCTGTATTTAAAACAATTTCACAGTACCCTATCCCACTGACAATGGCCCTGAGGAAACCCCAGGCTGTTTGCAGATACAGCGCTGCCCACCCAGTTATTACATCGGGCGCCTTCGCAAACTCACCAGTCTTTTCATGATCATATCCCACGACAATCAAATAATCAACCAGCCTCGCCATGTTTGGATGAATTTGTTCGCTCCGCCAAGACAATTCAGCATTTTTCTTTATCCAAAAGAACAGCCATGTTTGACACCAAAGAGAGCTTTGCGCGTGCGTGCTGGTGTGACTGACCCTCTCCCTGGGCGTGGGCCGCTTGGGTTTACAAACAAGAACCGTGCTTTCTAATCACAGAAAACAACAGCGGCGGGTGTCTTCACAGGAAAGGAACTAAGTGGGACCCGTGCATAAATAAAACTGATCCATGCAATGTTTTTTTTTGTTTTTTTTTGTTTTTTTCTCCCAAAAACATAGCACAGAAAACTTTATTTAAAAAAATGCGTTTCATAGCCTGTACAAAGGTTTCCTGTTGGAGGCAGATGGTGTAATTACAGTAATTGCTTTCTTTTTTTAGGATATATCTGCAAGTTCTAACTATAAAAATGATATTCAGCATTTTGGTTGAAAGTGTGGGCTTTTAAATACCGGCATATGACTTGGTCGTGGTCTGCAAAACATATCAAATGGATACAATCCTACATTTTATGTCTCTCTTCTGAAGTCTGTAAATCCATGAATGCCATATGTGTGGCACAAAACAAATGGATTGATTGTCAGGTGTCCTTCAACGTTTGTTCTTTACAGCTATTGATTCATATAAAAATAATGTGTAAAAAAAAAATAATGTAATTGTATGTAAAAATAATGTGATATCTTGTAACAATTTTAAGTCGCCCTGGATAAGGGCGTCTGCTAAGAAATAAATAATAATAATAAAATTCATACCAATTAATCATTTAGCCCTGGGGCAATGGATAAACGCATTATACTGCTATTTGCAGTCATGTCAGGAGCTTAGAAAGAAAGTACACATAGGGTCAGATTATTATTATTATTTATTTCTTAGCAGACGCCCTTATCCAGGGCAACTTACAATTGTTACAAAATATCACATTATTTTGACCTACAATTGCATTATTTTTACATACAATTACCCATTTATACAGTTGGGTTTTTACTGGAGCACTCTAGGTAAAGTACCTTACTCAAGAGTACAGCAGCGTCTCCCACCTGGGATTGAACCCGTGACCCTCTGGTCAAGAGTCCTAACCACTACTCCAATTAGGAAACTTGATGCATTGTTGAGCTGTTCGTGGACCAGGGCCCCTCCCAGCTTTACGAGTACCTTTATTTACCAAGCTTAACCTGTTAAGTGCTATTGTCCTCATAAACTTTCTCTTTAACTATATTGTTATACTAATTTACTTAAATGTTGTCAACTGCAAAAGATAATTATACATGTAATGATGAATACAATTATATAAATACAGCTTACATGTATGTTCTGATTTTTTCAAAGAAAAATTCATTCGGTTCTTTAATTGGTTAAAGGGATATTTCAAATATTCAAAGGATCTTTCTTTAAAAAGTTAATTTGAAAAAGCTGCAAGTTTTTAGTCAAAGAAATGAAACTCCTGGTGTAAAAGTACAAAAGTAGTTTCCTCTTTTTGATTGTCAGACCTTCTCGTGGTTCTCCAAATTAATACTTACAAAAAGCGAAAACGACAAATGTACTTAACACCACCACATGCATGAAAAAGCAGGTCACTATGCCCTACATTCAAAGCTTCAAAGAGACTAGAACTCAAATATTGGTCATCATTACCTATATTCTGAAATCTCAATAACTTAATCTAATTAACGCTTGTATAATGTTTCATCACAATTGGATAAACGGTTATCAAGATATAGCTGAAATGAGTGAAAAAACTGTAGGATACACATGTTAATCCACTATATCAATGCCACTATATCTCTTGTGATTGTACAAAGGATGGTACAAAAACTCAAAGTATTATACTACAAATATATACATGAAATGCATAGCTGTATTAACGAAGAGTTTTCTGACCCTGTTGAATGGGAATGTGTCTGACTGTAGAGCTATTACAGTCTAAGTGCACGTATTACTACTGCACAAAAAGTCTGTTTTTTAGTCCTTGAAATCCTCTTGCAATTTTTTTCTAAAGAACTTTGTCTTTGTACACTAATGGCATTATCAGATAACACCCAGTCAATAGCTTCTTCGCAGTCCTGCAGTTACGAAATAAATACGAATTTTATATTTTGAATTGGCAGGACCACAGCCCATTATGGAGGCAATGAAGGTTCAGAGATTATGGGTTCACTATGACAGCACCATAATGATAAGAAGGTACTCGGCAAGTTACTTTTAAGGAGTATCACAAAAAGGACATGCATTTTCATGCTGCTGTTTCACTCGAAGTGCTTGTTTATAGAGGGGTTATTTAAAGATGGAACATATTTAAAAAATATATGACTGTATATTACTCCTGTTCTAATATACACAGTATTACAAATATTCAGTATAAACAGACTGCTTTTTTTGTCCCTTTAAAAAAAAAAGTGGAACTGTATGCGCTAGACATGTCCATCCATCTCTCTGTTAGCCTGCCACACTCTACAGGTGAACACAATAACTACTTTGATTTATAGACGTTTCAGTTTGCATTTGCCTGTAATCCACTTAACTTTGTTAACAGCCAAAAGAGATAGCCCCACTAAGGCTGGCTTCTTGTTGTGCACCATTTACCCCAGGGCAGTATCAGATGTTATATTAAATAAGTGTTTTAGCTGCAGCAACATCATTCGGTGATCGGTTTCTCACACTTGCATGTATTATTCTATCGGAAAAAAGTGGTTCCAGTCTCCGTCTTCTGTCTGGAGCACTGAGATTCACCTTTTCTTCTGTTGTTGCCAGGAGTGGAATATATTAAAATGACATGCATGTGCAAAAGATTGTATCACCGACTTAGTATTAGAATACTGGAATATTTGTTTGTACATTATACACATGAATAAACAAGCAATCATTGTTTCATTGTAAGAGGTCAGCACTCACTTGGAAAACATGATTCAAAGTGTAAAAATCTTGGACTATATTTCTATGCATAACAAAATAGATTCCAATGTCGTTTCTACACAACAAAGTTGTCTACTGCAGAATAAATTGATTAATTCAATTATCCCAAAAATAGCTTGCAAAATATATTCTTTTCTAATAGTATATTTGCTACATTACTACATGTATTTTAATAATTTAGCTAGTCATATTTAAAATATGCGTTGCATTGTTCACTATGAGCTTTTATTTATCTTGTGATTGCCATTCTTATTTTGGGGGCCCATGCTGGTTGTAAACTCTTGTCTATTTCTTTTTTATTGCGCCAATGAACTCTACAATGTAACAAAACTGATACCTGCTATGCACAGAGGTATAAAGTGCACTTCCCTCGGCTTACACTAGATGCCAGCACTATCAAGTATCACTGCTCCCTCTAGTGGATTCATTTGTTATTTTTACAATTCCTTACAATTCCTGCCTCTGAATGAATATATATATATATATATATATATATATATATATATATATATATATATATATATATATATATATATATATATATATATATATATATATACACTTTCAGAGACAAATACATGTATTATTATCATCATTATTATAAACATGTAACTTTTGTAGCTTTTTGCAACTCATTGTGAAAATAACATTTTTAAAAAACTCTTAAAGCAGTTATAGCAGTGCTTAACATTTCAACACTGCCTTATGCCATCTGAATATTTATTCCATAACAATGCCTGATAACCTATAAAGCTTTCAAGTACAATGGTGCCTGCCTGACGCATTTCGCCCTGGATAAGGGCGTCTGCTAAGAAATAAATAATAATAATAATAATAATTTCATGCCGTTAAAACTTCGAGGCTGACTTAGTACCTTAAGATGTCACACCGATTAGTATATCTGTTAAAACCTGTGCGTCAATGTTGTGGCTGCTTTGAATTTTGTTTAGATCTTTTGATGCAATCGTGTAATAGCTTTTCTCTTGTAAAAGTTCATTTACAAGCCCAGTTTGTTACGGATTCCTTTGACTTTTAAAACATGTTTTAAACTCTTTAATGGGTAGATCGCACACAGATTTTTTTAAAAGTGTGGTTTCTTACTTATTAGTTACACCATATTCAGAAAGCCGTACATGTTGTCTCTGAGATAAGGTATAATACCTCAGAGGGCACTGTACGGAATATTACATAAAGGTGTCAATTTAATTAATGTACTGACATGCAGAGCGTTGGCACTACATACAATGTGTAAGATTCAAAAGATTGGATAAGCAAACAGCAGTTGTGCAATGAAACAACCAACAAATAACCATACAAGGAAAAGATAGAGACTACACTGCATATCAGATTCTTCCATCCTATTTCATAGACTACTAGTCAGTAGTAAACAGTAATTCACTAATTGGATTGGCAGTTGTTTGCAATAAATGAATGCATTTCAACCTTTCAACATTTAATAGGGTGTAGAATGTTATTTCTAATACCATGGGTTGCTGAAATGATGTTGCACTTCTCTGAACATTTTGGCACATTCATTTACAATCAAATACTTTGTGAAAACTAAACAAAACTAAAATGTTTGCAGTGGGGTAAATGTAAACATTCTCTCATTTTTTGTTACAGGCGATAAGTCCCCATGCCCTCAATCAGGTGCTGGTATGATGGAATGTGTTTATGTATTGCAAAAACATATCAAAAAAAATGTCTCCAATATTTACATACAAAGCTCTATCAGCAAGCATTTCTGTATTTTAACCATTTATATCTTCTCTTTCCACCATGAACTCTTAATAGTGTTTAAAATTCAATGCTGCTTATTCCTACTTCATAGTATTTAATCTGATTTAAAGATCTGATTTAAAACTCCTTATTGAACAATGTTTCTAAAAGTTTGCATTACTTTAACCGATTTCTTTATGTTTTCAATATTCTGAATGCTGCTGTGCTTTTACCATGGAATACCACAGTAAACTTGGGTAAGGCTATCAGATCATAAAATTCATTATCAAAATGTCTGCATATGTTTAAACAGATTACAAATAGCACAATGAAATTACTCTAACCAAGATCCAGTTATCTGTTGGTTTGATGTAATGAAAAACAATGCAGTAACATAAGCGTAGATAACATCTTCTGGTAAAACTGATCTCTGGGGGCATATAATAAACTTTGGTTGATGACCTTTTATTACATATAGATTGTTATGCTTTGGGTGTTTTGGTCGTAATGCAGCAAAATAAGAGGGTTTTTTTTCTTCTTATCTTGGCTTATATTGCTGTATTCATAAGAACCTGTTGGTGTATATGAAAGGGAATTGTGTTGTTAATTCCACATTAATGCTATGCTGTTGGTGTTTTGAATCCCTTTCAAGAAGTTGATGCACTGATGTTAGTTTAGGTATTCCTATAAGTAATTATCTCCTTTCTCGTTAAGGGCTCCTGGCCAAATTGTAGAAGCAAGTGTTGAAGTCTGATTCATTTGGAAAGCCTTTTCATAGTCATTTGAGTAGCTAGTACTGTGTTCTGCACACCAGCAAAAAACATTGAGTAGCAACTTGGAGCACCAGCTGTGGTTTGGATTCCTCAGTCAGTGATAATGTATTACAGAAACAAAAAGCAATCTGGACTTCGTCAGCGTAGAAGCTAAAACTGGAATCTGTTTGAAAATTATTAGTGTAAAGGGGAGAAATAAATAGTAAAAATAGTAATTGAGACAGATGATTGTTTGACAAGAAATTTCTCACAGGTCCGTGGGGTAAAATCAAAGTTAGAGGGGGACCTTTTCAACATTTTCTTTGTTTATAGAAGTGCACACACACACACACACATACACGGTAATTTTCCTAAGACATGTTTGGGAAAACTGAATATTATGTTGGGTATGTAATGGGAATGTTAAACATAAACACTATAAGAAATAAGGCTGTTCACATGAATACATGTGGAATTTAGAAGTGATTAATGCTTACATCATGGGAAGTGCATTGGAAGTAATACAGGGCTTCAGTCAAGTTCAATTCTTCTCACTGTAAAGTAATTTGAAAAATAATTTGTAAAACATGTATTTTTGATTAGGCTCACATTAAGTGAAACGTGTGATATTGTGACTGTGGAGGGGGGTGTTGATGAAAGGATGTACATTTGGAAGTGTCACTCATGGACTGGGAGCCCCTCCCACTTTAACAGTGTATAAAAACACACACTTCAGCCTTGGACAGTCAGTGTATTTCCAGTGTAGTGTGGGTAGCTTTGCAAAACTATTTGTAACCTTGGAGTTTTTGGATGCTCTCTCTGTTCAAAGATTTTTTTTTTACAGAGCATTTATTTAAGTGGATTATTAGGCTTTTCAGGTATGTCATTTATATTATAATTATTTTTCTTTTCTGTGACTTTCAGGTCATCAAGTGCTACCTGTGTTTTTCTTTATTGTACAGTAGTTGGGGAGATATCTTCTTTCCTAAGCCTTTAAAAGGGTAGTAATGCTAAACACTGCTTTCATTTTCTCAGCACTAATATTATGCAAAACCAAGATTACAAGTGCACCGGGGAGCACTTCACAATGTCCTGCTGGCATTTTTCACTTTTTGTACTCAGTCCAGGGAGACTGGCAAAAGTGTATTTAGCTGTACAAAATGTAACCTCAGACTGACATTTGGAATAAATAAATGATAACTGCAAATATTTGGCTTTTGGACTTTCTTTAACCTCTTGTGTAAGCTAGTTCAACAGAGATAGGAAGCCTGGAATAAACAGGACATTTGGAGTGCTCTGAGTAAACACATTTTATGGTTGCACATTAAAAATGACTGATCCCAATCTTTTTTTTTTCCTCAACAGGTTTTCAGTCAAAATGAAACTGGTTCTTCAAATCGTCCTTCTCTACTGGAGTTTATTAACTGTATTTGTCCTTAATGTGGAGACGGCAAAACTGGACTTAACTTCAGAACTGAAAAAAAGGTAAATGGCTTTTTTTTTTGTTTTAACAAGTGCATTAATTTATCATTTTATTTACCATACATATATATGTTGGGAATTGTCTCTTTTAATATATAAATATATTATTTATTTATCAGGATATATTACTTTTGTTTAGCTTATTTTGGACTTGCTTTATCACAGTATCCAGCCAATACTGATCAGTTTCTCATGATATCTTTACTTGATTTGCAGGTTAAACACATGGACCTTGAACAGGGTGAAAAGAGATTTGAACAGCTTATCCAGGTCTGGGCTGAAAGGACTGGACACAAACAAACAGCTGTATGTCCAACCTGAAGATGTCAAAGATTCTTTGACTCCCCATTCTAGGTAAGAATAAGAAATGAAATTATTAAAAGTTGTGGCTAGTTTGGATTAAACAATTTAATAAGAAATACAAAAATGAATAAATCTGTATGTATTCTGAATTAAGAAGCCTGACTGGTGTAGATTAACACATTGTTTTTCTCTTCCTTTCTCTGATAGTACTGGTATCAATATCCGTGTGAAGAGGTACAGGAATTCTATGAACCACTTCCAGTCCCTGAGGTCAGGATGCCACCTGGGGACCTGTACAGTGCATGGGCTGGCCCACCGTCTCTACCAGCTCACAGACCGGGACAAGGACAACACTGCCCCGCTGAACAAAATGAGCCCCACAGGTTATGGGAGGAGAAGGAGATCAGTGCCAGAACACAAAGACATCTTTCAGCTTTTGGGGAGGAAGCTGCAGCCAGTTTGGTCCGGGACCAGCAACCGAGTCGGGAAACTGCAAGAAATCCTCAAACGGACTTGAGGGGAGCGCAGCGCTTAGCAAAACTGAAACTTTCCAACAAATTCCAAAATTCTGCAGATGCCTGAGACTCCCGCCAAGTCCATTCAGTCACGTTTTTTTTTGTTTCCAAGGCAGTGGAAATGTCTTGAGGACTGACTTGTACTGTCAGAAGTGTTTAGCAGACTAGAGCCAGGTGGCTGAAACTAACTAAGGTGAAGTTGGGACTTGGCTATACGGCACTGCAGTACAAGTACTGATTAACTGTCAGTGGCAAAGGACACAGTCATAATCTATGCCACTGCTGAGCCCGAGGGCAGCCGAATTTCACTGGAGTAGATTTATCTTCAAAAAGATTCAAAAAGTATTGCTGCATTCTAAAACACATTCGAAAAAGGAGAAATGTGCATCCAAATTGCCCCTTTGTTTTTTTTTGTTTTTTTTTTAAATGAAGGTGGTTAAATTACTGGTATGTAGTTGTTGTGATTAACAGTCCAACTCATCCATCCATTTAAGCTAAAAACTGGTTCTGGTCTCAAATACCAGCAACCAGATGACTTCACCCCCCCCCCCAATAAAATATAGGTAGAGAGTTGTTGTTTTGTATTAAAACATCTTGGGTTTGGACACTGTATGGTGAAAAAGACTATTCTTTAGATTCCCTCAATGGGGAATCTTTACATTTAAATAAATAAATAAATAAATAAATAAAATAAGCCAGTCCATAACGGATTGCATCATACTTGAACTTAATCTTTATAGAGAAAAGTGCAATTTATATATTTTATTGCCTGTTGTGTATATAACGTATTAAAATATCGATATTTAAGTGTTATGTTTCTGTTTCTCGTAACTGTACTTCTGGAGATAGAGTTATTTTTATACGTGAATATATTATGTATAAGGGCATTGTAGCATTTTCTTTTTATCATTTGTTTGTATTATTGATGTCAAGTGCTAAAAACTAGTAGTAAACTTCTACATGCTAGACTTGTTATTATAAATTTGTATATGTTGTTTAATCTATTTTGTCATGTGTAATATGGTAAAACAATAAACATATTTGCATATACTGCAGTCCTCCCATGCTTTCCCTTTATCGGTTCCAGATGATGGAGATTTTCAAATGTTTGTCTATCTTCCCCCGCAGTTGCAGTTGTAAATGCTTACAAGATTGTTTAAGATGCCAGCTTATTTTAAAATTCATGGCTCCAGTCCAGGATTTTTTGTCCAATACCACAATAAACCAAACCATTTCTGAGTAATAGAATTGGCTACTGACAAGACTGTGGCTCATTTTACTGAATACTCACTTTACTATACAGACCAGACCAATGCAACAGTACACTAGCCTGAAAGACACAGATGAAAGGACAGAAGATAAAGAAAGTTATCCGGTACATCTTAAACTCCCTGGTCCTGTATACTTCCAGTAGGAATGTCAGTGATGCACTGACTGTCTAAGCCAGTGGTACTCAACTCTGAGATCAATTCCAGTCCTGGTCTTTATTTCAACTGGGTCCTAATTAGTTAATTGCCTCTTAGCAGCTTCAATTAACTACATTAGAACCTGCTTGGAGTAAAAACCTGGACTGGATTGCATCTCAAGGGCCAGAGTTGAGTACCACTGGTCTAAGCACTGGGGGTCCCCTCTGCTATGTGCTTCCCTACTCCCCTGCCAGCTTAGTATTAACCAAAGAATCCCAACCCCTTAATTATTAATGACACCAGAGAGGCCAGCATTCAAACCTGTGACCTTGTGGCTGCATGGAATCAGCCTTAACTGCTGCACAACTGCACTATAAATATTTCACATACTTGACCAGGGAACCCTGATCCCAGCAGAACCCATGCATAAGTAGGGTCTCTCAAAATTGATATAGTTGGAATGGAATTTCTTTACATTTCTTAGTTACAATAGAAGTTAGGGATCCTTAATATCTGTTTTCTCATCCGTAACTTTTTAGTACTGTAACAAACCAATTAGAATGGTACTGAATCATATTTTATTTGTCAGAATGGTACATTAAGAAAGCATTGCTGTTCCTCCCTAAATTTTCCAAATATGCTCATAAAGAATGCTGGATTTTGAGAAGGATAAAGGAATTTTTAGGGTCACCATAAGGGTTACGGTTTGGCGCCAACAGTGTTGTAGTGCAACGTAATAATACTTGATTTTTTGAAGAAAAATCCGCAGACGAGGAGAACGTGCCAGTATTCTGAGATGAGCCGTCCTGAATGGCAATAGCGCCATCTAGCGTTTAGATACTCAAAATGCTTTTCTTTGCAAAAAAGTCTTCTTTTTGAATAGCCAGTCATTAAAGGTTATATTGCAAGAGGCAAGGAAAGTATTAATATTCATTGTGAAAAAGCAGAAAGACTTCTTGTGGAAGATGATGGTTGCAGAGTCACAATAACCCCAACAAGGATGAGCAATACTTGAAGATAATATCCTTAAGGAATAGAAAGAAGACAAGGGTTGAATTGACAACAGAACTGGCAGAAGGCACAGGAGTCGTTGCCCATCCATCAACAGTCCAAGGCACCTTTGACCATTGTTCCATAGTCCAATTTCTGTGTTCTTGTGCATATTTTAGCCTTTTAGTCTTGTTCCCCTTTCTTAACAGAGGTATTCTTACTGCAACACGTCCTTTAAGTCCTGTTTTCAAGAGTGACCTTCGTACTGTTGATTTGATGGACAACAACACCTGTGCAATGTTTTCTTTATGCAAGTCAACAGTAGAAAACGCTTGTGGAGGCTTTGAGTAAATTGTTGATGCTCATAATGCATCAGAGCAGAAAAATGCAAGATGTCTAAGACTTTTACACAGCAGTTACAATGTAAAGAATTTCTCTCTGATCTCCATAAAGTTGGTAATGAGATTTTGGCACATACAATAAGTCTGTGAACATCAGACTAAAGAACACAGTGTACACTTTTAAGTCTCTGAAAGCAGGATTAGAAGAAGAGGTGCAGATTACATTAATGTGAATGAAACCCAGCCAACTGACTTTTCTGCTAAGAAATTGAAATCTCGAGTGACTTCTTGCCAGCGTGGCTCTCTTTTTATATTAGATTATAAACATTAAAAAGTGTGACCCTGTGTGACCCTGAGCAAGTCACTTAACCTCCTTGTGCTCTGTTTTTCGGGTGAGATGTAGTTGTAAGTGACTCTGCAGCTGATGCATAGTTCACACACCCTAGTCTCTGTAAGTCGCCTTGGATAAAGGCGTCTGCTAAATAAACAAATAATAATAAAAACATGGTTGATTTACTGGGGTCTGAAATACATTGTAGTTCAACAGGTATACTGCTAATTCTATATTTTTAACATTCAAACAAAAGCATTTTTTTTTTTCATTACAAGGTATTTGTCACATAAACCTTTAATATTTTATGCCCCCTGTTGTATGACACCTTTGATATCTTTATTGACATTTAACAGCAATAATACCCTCCACTAGGGTGTGCTGTTACTCATATTTGGAATTGTTTCTGTGGCAGGTTTTCAATAAATCGATTAATTTAATTAAATTAATTAAAAAAAGCTGTCCTTCCCTCAGTTTACAATTGATACCAATCAATGGCACTTAACGTCCGCATTGAGGGTTTTAAAAGCCGATTGGAAGATTCTTCTCATCCGGGGCATAAAGCCGTAAACTGACTGAATTGCCATTGATTGGTACTCAATTGTAAACTGAGGGAAGGACAGCTTTTCTTGTTCTGAAATCAACACTTTAAAGAATACCTGAATACCTACCGAAAAAGCAATTCTGTGTACAAGTAACGGGTAACAGCACACCCCTACCCTCCACATTGATAACTGCCAGAGAATATGGACCAGTCAATAATTACCGGTCTCTGGTTATTAGCTCTGTGAGGTATTATTGCTGAATTAAACTAAAGAAACAAACATTGAAGAAGATTTATTGTCAACATAGTTTATTACTTGAGTTTTATGCATTGTTTTGTATCCTACACATATATTAATGCATGCATGACTACATAATGTTACTAGCATTTATTAACTTGGATACATGTGGCCTGTATTTAAATAAAAATAAGGTAATACATGCATAATAAAATTCTTGTCAATTATCATTGGAAATCAAAACATTGGAATATTATTGTCCATTATTACACTCTGATTTGCTGTGTTATTAGTGTCTGTATTATTTTTAAGAATCAGTCTGTTTTTACATTTTGATTTATTCCCACATAACATTCATCTTAGCTTGTCTGTCAGTATTAGAGTTTGTGTGGCTGCTTTTAGCCTCTAAAGAATAAAAAGAATCAAAAGGAAAATCCTGACAGGCGATTACAGACAGATATTAAATGATCTGTAATCCCCAGACAGATAATCATAAGGCTGTCAAATTAAATAATTTCTAATCTCTCAATGAATACATAGAAGGCTTCCCAGAGGAATGTTATCAAAAACTGAACACAGCCATCTTCTTATACAGTACTGCACACACACATCGAAACACTTACCATATGGAAAATGCAATTTTGCTGTATTTTACGTGTAGTTGTTTTACTGCTAATTTGTAGATAATTAACGCAATTTGCTGTTCACAGATCTGCAGTATACCCTCTTCCACTGACTGTGCCTCCAAGATTAAACTACAAGAAGCTAAAGTGTTTATGTGACTGACCTATACCCACCGACATAAAACAGAATCCCTGTGAAGCTCAGGGTGATCCTGGGATAACCACACATTCAGTTTGGTGATGCAATCCAGGGGGTTTCACAGTGCTGCGAAATGCCAGCTGTGGTGTATCCCAGCAGGGTATAGGTTAATTAAATCAAGGGACTGCCATTAAGCATTCTTGAAAATATTACAGCAACGGCATCAGAGACCCAAAGAAATAACTCCTATAGGTCGGGTCAGCAGCCAATGGGGGTCACAGCTTGTGACCTAGATATCGCTATGTAGCACCAACTACAGCAATTTACCTTTCGCATCAGCAGTGGGGGACGGCACCCAGACCACTCCAAGCCAAGGAAGACACAAATGTAAGTATAGACCAATTTATTTTATTACATTCAGTCATAAGACAAGGCCAAGGTCTGAAAAAACAACCAATAAAATCACAAATTCCAAGATAAAAATCAGTCTATAAAATAAAAATAAAAATGTTGCTTTCTGCTCTAGCTCATCAGTGAAGGATATGGCTCCAAACTCCTGTTTCCAGATTTAGAATGCATCCACGCACGCACGCACACCAGGGTCGGAACAAAGACCAGGACTGGAAGAACCAACTTTGGCCACTCCTGATCTATACTGTGGTGAATCTTTTACTCTCTATTAATCTTGATGTGCAATGAAGTCCACATAAGATCGTAGAGTGATGATGTTTAGATTCATCATTCAACCCTCTCTTATTGCTGCAACTAAGTTGTTTTACGCTGGTTTTATACCATAAATGGATTGTATTGCCTTCAGAAAACTTGTATTTGCCCTGGTATATGTAACTAAGCCTGCAGAATCTCAAATCTTTGAGTTCAATGTTATTCTAAGTCAATGCCCTGACTACAGCCAAGTCAGCATTCTTAGAAATCATGTCACGGCTGTAATTCCTTCTGTCATTTTGATTTTGTGATGTTCCTAATGCGCTGTGGCCTACATCATTAAACACAAGCATGTTCACTTGTTATTTGCATAATGTCTATTGATGCCTTCTGTTGTATTGCCAGCATTGTAGAGCAGGGTTAATCCCAAATGGTTTATAATTACAATACTTGTACAAAGTATTGGGGTTGTAGTCTTAGCTGTAGATGGAATGCTTTATCATTTTCAATGTTACCAGGAGGACAGTCAACCAGGTGATGAAAACGTCAAATTCTGCTTTTAGGTCTAGGATGACTTGCAGAGTGAGACGATAACACCTCACCGTTGCATCCTCCGGCACCAAAATAAAGTGACCCTGGGTTTGAATATGTGGGGTCTTCTCCATCTTAACCTTCTCCGAATGTTTTCCTGCTTGTCCTCAACAAGAGCCAAGCGTCGCTGCATCAGGAAGTGTACCACAGCAGCCATCCTGAGGCCAATGACAGGTCTCTGAAGGTGTCTGGTTTTATACAGCTCTTCATTACTTGCTTCTACAGTGGTTTGCACCTTGCAAGAGGAGGTGCAAAGTCTTTGGAGGGTCAGCTATTGTCCAGGTGCAAGGCAAAATCCTTACCTCTCATAATAATAACCCAATTAATAATAACCCAATTCCAAGCTCTTTTCATTTGAATACATTTCAATTTCATTTAAATGGATTAAGGATGGCAAAATGCTAATTTGATAGCAAGTGCAGAACGGCAGGTGAAAACAATTCTTTATAGCCCCAAAGTGTACAGCATATTCGTTTTTAGATATTTAAGAAGGTTATTACCTTATTATTCTAATGTTATCAAGAGAACCACGTTTCTGTGTCATTGCCTGAGCTTCAATAGAGCTTGAAGGTATAATTTACACCCCTCTGCAGCGGCAGGAGCATGTGCAGTTCAGTGGCTAGCGTGATTCGAGGTGATTGGAAGCTGGCATCCTGACAACTGAAACCTCCCTTGGGGAATGTAAACAAAATGGTATGTCAAAAAGGTTGAGTGAAAGAATGCTGCAAACTGTCAGCATTGATCTAAAGCTGAATCGAAATTGACGAATACTTCAAATTCATTTGAAAAAAAGGTTTTACATGTGGACCCTCCATAGATTTAATATAACGATATTAAATGTTAGAAATGATTCTGCATGTTGGCACTTATACAACAAAACAACTTGTATTGTGATTTATTTTGGTAACATCTTTTATTATTATTTTTAAAGGCTTTGTTGTTCCTCTCATAAGACCAAACTAGAATAAAATAAAGACTGAACTAATGGCCCTCATGAAAAGTGAAAAGACGAGATCAAACAGCATCGTGGCATCTGGGAATTTCTACAAAAACATGCTTCAGTGCTTTCATAGCTCACGCATAACCATAAGAGGGCAGCAGTATTAAATTAGAAGCTCCATTCTGAGACAAATACAATGGTTATCATGTGTGTGGTGTGCTTGTGTTTAATTGAGTGATTGAGGTGTGTTTGGGACAGTGTGGAATGTGGCTACGTGGGAATGGTATGAGTGGCTGTCAATCACCCCTGGTCACGCCCTATAAAATAACAAAGGAATAAATGTTTTGTGTGGGTTGTGGAGGAGAGGAATGTGCTTTGAGTAAAACGTGAGCAAGCATAGAACACCAGGATAGCTGTGCTTGTGCTGTGTGTGTTTAGGAGTGTTTTTGTTCAAACTGTTATTTTGTTCGTGTGCGGGTGGGTGTCTGGTGATGGGCACACCCTATAAAAGAACAAAGGTTTGGTGTAGGTTGGAGAAGGAGTGTGCTGTGAGTAAAAATCAACTTAAAGTTTACCAAGGTAAAAGAATGGCAGTGTAATAAAGCATAGCTAAAGCATGGGTAACTACCAAAATCACAGAGAGGGGATGGAAATAAGACTTACTGCAAAGCAGTTTCACCCATTCCAGGTTTTAATACATGCAGGTTTTAATACATGCAGAGCAGTATTTCCATTGCTGGAAAGGTATGGTACAGCTGATTAAAAAAACAAAACAAACTATGATAGACTGTGGTAAATGCATAGTATAACCACTGAAACAGCATTGAAAACTGCAATATTACTGTGCAAATTTACCACAGTGAAGTTTCATACAAGTACTCTCACAATCTTTCTTACACAATCCATGCTCTGAAAATACTTATTTGTTTTTGGTTAAAAAATGGAAAGGCAATCACAAGTTAATGTCAAAAGTCAACCCATTTTACCCAAATTTAAGAATGTTCCATTCTAAGCTGATTGGTCTTGTCTGGAGCTGGTCAGTAATGAGTTTATTACTATAAGCACTCATTTTGCACCTTTCAGTGTTTGAGAAAAAAATAGAATATTTTCTAATGAAACATATATATATATATATATATATATATATATATATATATATATATATTGCTCCTCTCTTGACCACAACTTGAGCATAAAATGCAAGAGGTTTTCAGCCACTGCCTCCACAGACAATATTTCCTGTTACGCTCTGGCAAGAGGAAGCATAGTGATGAGAGACGGCTAGCAAGTTAGCAGGTATGTGCATTATAATTATTAATGTTACACTACAGTGCAAATAGCAATCCTATTAGACATATGACTAATAGCAACTATTACAATCATATTTGCACAGCAATTCGTTTTTCAGTTTGCTTGATGCATCCTGTAACAGCCCTACTTCCATATTCATTTTTGGGGAAAAAAGTAAATAATTGTTCTTTTTGTAGTAAATCAGTGTTAGTTGAATTGCATTAGGGCTGGTATTTTCCACCATTATTCAGTGTAATAATATCCATTACAGGAGCTCTGAAAGCACTCGGTTATATGATCTAGCAGTTTGTGCAGCTCCACTGGCTGAATCAATTATTTTAAATAAATAAATAAATAAATAAACCTTTCCGGATATGACAGCACACTTATTTTTAAGATATCTTGCTTTATTTATTTTGAGCATGGAGAAACCTCTCTGGGCTCACCCGTTCTGATTAGAATCAGTCGATTCAATGGGATGTTATCAAGGAAAATCATCCCATAGGAATGGGCCAGTAGGTACCTAGTAGCCTCCAAACAGGTAGAGCAGGTCCAGATCAAGCGCTTTAATGGACGTCGGATGTAGCAGCCGCTAGATGGTTAAAGAAACAGTGTTGAAATAATACTAACAGTTAGTTTAATTGTAACACAGTTAGGTTTAGGGGTAGAGATTACATTAGTGGTAGACATTAGGTTTAGGAGTACAAGGTAGATTTAGGGGTTAGGAGGCTAGTAGGTACCTACTGGCCCATTCCTGTGGGATGATTTTGCTTGATAACGTCCCATTGAATCGACTGATTCTAATCAGATCGGCTGCCGGGCTAATCATTGGACTGACCTCAACACTGTAGGTATTCCCATTCTAAGTGCCCTCTCAAAATTGTTAACATTGCCTGGCTACTCAGAGTTAGAGACTGCCGTTTATAGAGAAACTAAGTTTTCCCGCTGGTTGAAATATTACCTTGGATATTGGGCGTGGCTTTCTTAAAGCAGAAGCCAGAAACAGGAACCTTTATACATTGTTCCAGCATAGCCACAGGCAGAATAGGGCTGAGGTACACCTGCAGCCCTGCCTTTCCTTTCAAACAAGAAGACTGAAGATAGGATTTAATCGTTTCAACTTGTTCCAACGGGGGACAGATAATCAGGTAACCATTCTTTCTGGTTTGGACACATTGTGCTTGCTTTATATCGTAGCAGCTGCAAAATGATGGGACATCATTATGTGTAAGGGCTGAATTGCATAACCTATTGGGTGTGGTTGCAGAAGTGGGGAAAAACAAGGTGTAACCTACCTGCAAGTTTAGGGTTTCAAGTTACCAAGCTGGTTTCTCCTTTACAGGTTGGAGCCAAATAGTAGTTTAAATATCAATTAAAATAAAAAAAATGATGCAATGAAAGACATGACTTACAGAGATGAAAATAACATAAACTGATTGTTTATTCTGAGCTGCAACTGCTGTAACATTATGTTGTTTGCATTAGCATAAGCAAAGGACAATGTGAGAGCACAAGACCGTATTAACTATAACTTGAAATATCCAGCTTATAGTGACAGTCCTAAGGACCACCTTAGTCTTCGTACAGATAATATATATATATATGCATGTAATTCTATACTATATATATATATATATATATATATATATATATATATATATATATATATATATATATATATATATATATTTGTGAAAAAGTTCACTATTTTTAAGGTTCATAGCCCCTTTTAAGCAGACCGGGACACAAAAATTGAAGTTTAAGCACTTTCGTGGCATTTTATTATTTACAAAAATAAAAGAAATGAAAAACAAAACAAAAACCTAACTCCAACGTGGAGTACTAAACTAAACTTTGGGTGGATTCTCCTAACCTAAACTATCGTACTGGTCAGTTTTTACCAGTCACAAAACACTTTTTCAGGTTACAACACAAACACAAACACAAACACAAACACAAACACAAACACAGACACAGACACCTGACACCTGACACCTGACACCTGACACCTGACACCTGACACCTGACACCTGACACCTGACACCTGACACCTGACACCTGACAGCCTCTTTTCTTCACACAGACTGCAAATTGCCCAGAGCAACCATTTTTCCCTGTTTAAATACCTGCCTGCTAATTCCAGGCAGGTGACACTAATTACATCATTAAACAATTAAATAGGTAATAAATTACATAAAATAAATAAACTGATTACACTGCAGATTTATCTGGCAGGGACATAAATTAATCCTATCCCTGCCAACCACCAACACATTTTTCCAGGCAGGTATCCGCCCTGTGTATAAATATATACTTCAGGGCAGCAGCTATTGGCAGGCTCTACTGTACTGTGATTTTGCTATTCTTTTCAGTCCATTTTGGCACATGTTTAAGTATTAATAGTACTCCAAGTTTATCTTGTGATGCATTGAAATAGACCAAGATTAACTGCTGACCCATATTGTTGACACTTAACTGACCTGACCCTCCCATAAATAGAGCAGAGCACAGTGTACTCAAAACCATAATAACCTGTCAGCTTGCCCAATATTATCAGCTGGACCCACAGTGGGAGCAGACTCTAAATCACAAGAGCAACGATGAATACAGAGGTATTGGACTGATGTTTGTAACGCACTAACAACATTGCTATGGTAACATGCCAATGGTTTTGATTACAATTGATGAAAATAGAGGTGTAGCATCAATATTTGGGAAACTGGTCTTGGAGGTAGCACCCAGTATGGGCTGAGGTAGATTTAGATTCAAATTACTCTTAATTGTAGAAGTAGAGAACAGAAGTAGAGCTAGGGTGTGACTGGTCTTGTGAATGTTACTTTTATGACAAAAAATTCCACAACAACAAGGGTAGTGGGTGCAGGCGTACCTGTTAAGGCATGGCAAATGTTCCTAAGGATCTTTAATGAACAATTAATTGTACCAATTTTCATATTTAGCCAGGGTGTGAGCAAAATGGTCAGAGGATTTCTTCCAGTGTCAACTCTGCTCTGCTCTCACACTCTGATATCACATCACCACAAGAATATGGCTGGAACGTAGAAGGTGAAGAGTGGGTTCAAGTTCTTTGACCATGCAACTTCCAGCACCAAAGTTTGTACTCTGTGTGGCTGCACCAAGACGAGATGCCAAACAGCAAGGTGCACCTGTCGGAAAGCAGGGTTCAGCTGCACTGACATCTGTGGCTGTTCCGACACTGGGGAGGCGTGTGACAACATGGACCAAGAAAACCCAGTGCATGAGGAGGAGGAGGAGGAGGAGGAGGAGGAGGAGGAGGAGGGAGAAGATGATGACATGTTCCTGTGAACTATCTGGTGTATTTGCAAATGTGGACATTGCTTGTGTGGTAACACTCTTAAATATTAAGCCCGCAGTAAATGTATGTTTCCCTATAACAGTATAACATCTATCAACACAGACTTAGGTGCAGATTGGTCTATACATGTCAGAATTTAAAGCAATCAATACACAAAGTTTATATGATGAGTGATAGCAGAATAATTTCTTGCCAGACTATTCCATACTGTTATTTGACAAGTCGTAAGAACTCGATCATTGTTTTACTTAAAAGTGACAATTTTGTTTTTCATAAACTTGTGTTATGAAGGCATAGCCAATACCTGTGGTCACTCTGATTGCTGTATTTTCATTTTGCATACACATTGACATATTTAAGGTATAAATGGTCCCCTTTATACACTTAAAACTGTGTTTATCTCTTTTTGAGCGAAATGGCTTCAGACCGATATTTTGGATTTACTTCTCAATAATTCCCAACAAGTTTTTTTTTTTTATGGTTATTTGGGGTCTCCTTAAGACATCCAAAAGGGTGGCTTGCTTTTATCACAAAATTCCCATGGGACTCCACATGCTCCCTGACTAAAATAGTCGATGTGCGATATTAGCTACATGGAATGGTTTTTAATTAGAAAAATAGATTGCAGTGACTTCCTAAGATGGTTGCTGCCATCTATGCATCCTGTCTGCCTATATTGTTTACAAGTGACAATAATGCTCTGGCCTTAGGTGGGGTAACAAGACAGGTGCTACCTAACGTATGTTACTAGAAACCAATTATATTCTGAGCATGAACATCTAAGTGGGTTAATTGCTATTTAAATCCAGGGTGTGAAGTAGAGTACATACAGTACTCTGCAGTAATATTTGCATATAAGCTGCTAGGGTGAATGTTAGTTTTGTGGCAAAATATTCCACAATGACAGCTGTCCAATAATTATCTGTTATTAAATTGGTTAAGGCAAGATGTTCCTAAGGATCTTTAATGAACATTTAATTTTAGCCAGGGTGTTAGCAAACATAAACCCAAAGTTGAAGCGCATAGTATCAGTGTGTGAATCTGACCATGTTTACATGAACATGACTGTCAAACTGGTTTAGGCAGCATGTGACCACATCAAGTGTGCCAGACAAAACATATGGGTGGCAGCATACAGTGCAAGTATGAGGGCGTTGCTTTCACAAAGTGCTATATATGTCAATGCAGCAAAACATACTGTATGTGTGTGGCTGTATGGGATGAAAATGACTGGACTTGACACAGGTATTTGCTCTAACAAGACATTTTTAAAAAATCAGTGTGTTGATCTAGGGATCTTAGCAAAAAGCAAAATCAGTTTTTGACATCACTTTTGTTTTGCGTTTGTGATCATGCGAATTTGCACTTGATGACAATCAGCCAGGGCTGTTTTCTTTTACTTGTCTTGGTGGAACGTGGGTTAATTCTAGTATAAACCCTGAGGCTGTTAAGAAAATGGGATTTGACTTCCTAAATGATGGCAGATTTCCTGTGCTTAACATTTCATTTTCTGTGTTGTTAATAACATGGTATGTTGTCACTTGCACCAACTGCTTCTGAGGCCTTTTAGAGGATCTCAGATTATTACAGAGATACAGGCTTGAATTTAGTGAACTTCCTTTAAAGATTCTATGATGCCTTCTAGTCGGATTGGCTGAAGCATGTTGATCTTAACAGAGACAGCCTCCATCAGTCACCTTCCTATTACCTTGATTAGATGACTCACTGCTTATGCAGTCAGGCAGGGTATTTGGGGAGTTGACTTTTGCTAGATGAAACATGTTTTGAAATGAGAAACCAGACACTTTCATGAATGTCCTTTAAAGAAGAAAGAAAACGGAACTGTTTCACTCTGTTATAAAACATTCCTTACGATAAAAACATAAGAGTAAGTTTAACATTTTATATTGCTAGGCTAGTTAAACATCGGATTCAAAATGTTCATAGAGAAATAGATAAAGCTTGTGGAAGTATCCAGGTCTTATATGCGAGTTTGATTTCACTCATTGCTTTCTGACTGGATTCCATGGATACAGGTTGGCCATAAATATTGCATTATTATAAAGTTCAATCATTTTTAACTTATTGCTGAACTGTTACGATTTTTTCAAAGATATATGCAGTATATACATGGATACAATTCAGTGTACAGTGGTGCCCAAAAGGACTGGCAACCTCAATAATTTAATTGATTGCTAATTTTGAATAAATGGGGTGGAAACTGCAGGGTTCTTGGTTTCCAGTTTTGAATCCAACCAAGCATTGTGCAATTTAGCATCTACAGGGTGTCGACACATGTGAAGCCAGAACTCATCATTGCCCAGATGTACTGTAGTCTAGGTTCCTCTCAGCCTGCCATAGAGGATATAGTAGAGGCAGTTGTAAGGACAGACATAAATCACACAACAGGAGGTTCCTGTTCAATATGATGTTTTTATGATTTTCTGGGTTTTTCATGTTCTTGATGTTGTACAGCATACATGTCCTCAAAGATACACTGTGAAATCTGTGATAAATCAACATCTGCCTTCTGTACAAGCCACAGGTCAGTAAGACTGCCCCACATGTTGTACTTGACAGTATTTTCAATTCCCAGTTTTATAATTGGTTTCTAATTCTAGACAAGAACACAGATGTACTGTCCTGTGTTTAGATTTTGATGAAAGGTGCTATATCCATGTCATTCCATTGCAGAGATGCCCAGGCAGTTTCCAAAGGTCTCGCTCAGCGAGGTGGACGAGCAGGTGCGTCTGATGGCTGAAAGGGTGTACGCCTCAGCCCTGCAAAAGGAGGACACCATGGATAGCCTAGCAATATTCGACGTGGCTGAAGACTGTCCCATCAGGCAGAGAGAGGCCAAGGAGAGACAGCTGCAGAAGGAGATGGCTGAGCAGCACTCAGAGGAGACAGCCAAGAGGTGAGCGTGACTGTGTGTGTCTCTGGAATCTCACTACCCTCAGGTTAAATGACACAGACTACATGTAATTCAAGTGTTGAAGACCCTGGGGCAAACATTGAGGTGAAAATTAGAGAGGGCATCATGACAAGAATGAGGACCATCTGACAAACAAGTCCTAAATTACTGAATATATAGTTGATTCATGATTCACGGTTTGCCCTGTTTAAATTTCATTTGTAAACCTTTTGACATACTGTACACTTTTTCAATATATTTTCAAGTGTGTCTATTGAATATATTATTTTCCCTTTAAGTGAAATAGAACATTGCAGAGAATGTTGTGTTTTTGGCTTAGCTGACCAGTTTTTGAACACGCTGAGGAGGATTGACATTACAGGGTTTTTTTTTTTTTTTTTTTTAGGAAGAAGAGTTTCATGATGATGCGCTCCCATTCCATGTCCCTCCAGATCCCAGTTAACTCGGACTGGGCTATGTCAATCATCTCCCCCCTCCTGTCTGCCTCTGCTTCCTCCGTGACCTCCATGATGGACAGCGTTCCCGAGTTTCAGAGGGTCACCATCAGTGGAGATTACTGTGCTGGGGTAACAGAATCCAGCTTTGTTTTGTTACATTTTCAAAACAGCTGGTAGTATAAACAGCTATTCATAAATATCTCGAAACACTGGTAGTAATATATCAGCAGATCTTAGTGCCTCTCTGGTGGTCTTTGCTCTAACATGTCAGAGCTTTCAGAATGGTGTTTTGATTAGACGTGTTCATTTGTGACGCAGTTAGCACATTTTGATGCCTGTCGGGATGTTTCGTTAATGATATTATAAGTTGTATTTTTTAATGGACTTGTTCGTACACTGGGAAGTTTTATTCCCCCGGTGACATCGTACTGTTTTTGTTTTTCCGTGACCCGAATTCCTTTCTCATGAAGTCCTATAAACCACAATTGATGGTTTTATCTTCTCCATTAGATGGCGCTATTTACACAGTTTTCATTTTGTGATGCCTGGAATTTAGGGCTCATTTAGGCAAATTAAGATCATATGTGGAATTATAGTCGGAACTCAAAAGAAACGGCTCCTCTTTATGAAATAGTTTTACATTTACAACTCTGTTAACATCAATTATACAAGAGATACATAGTTGCATCGGTTCTCTTTTGCTAATATTGTAACTTGATTATAGGTTGGAAAATTAGCTAAAGAACATCAGGGATTGGTAGTGGAAGTCTTGGATACCACAGTTAGAGTATGAGCAGTAAAACAGTATTGATGCGCAAAAGTGTAAGGCAAACAGACTGGTGTGTGGGATTACGCAGCCCAGCCTCCCTGAGGGAACCTGATCATTCTGTATATCAGTGTGACCCAACCTTTACACATTTGACATGATTGAGTAGACAGAAAATCACCCCATATACTAGATGCCATAACTACATTGACATTTAAACTGTAGTTCCATGCCTGTTTACACGAATTGCACTGGTTTCCTAAACAAGCATGCAGTGTATTAAAAAAACATTCTACAGTAGGTATCTCAGAGAGGCTCATCTTCAAAGGCACAACTGCATGATGTCCAAGGGACGTTGGTCAGTCAGGCTGTGCAGAGTTGCCTGGGTTAGAGAATAAAAATGCTCAGGGACTGTTTCACCTCATTGCGTTACTATGGCCCCTGGTTCCATGCTGCCCAGTGAGCTCAAGCAGACATCTGCAAGGCTGGCCCTTGTCCCTAGGGGATATTAGCTCCTCAACCTCCATTGTTAAACTCCTGTGTGTAAAAGAGGCAATTGGTTGGCTGTTGCGATTAGGACACTGAGCTGGTGTGAGGATTTGCTGCAGTGAAGGGAACATAAATGGATGTACTAAATTGCGCAAAAATAACTGGGCGGCTGTCTTAGGAATTGTTCATGTTGTATTCTAAAAAAAAAAAAAAGAAGCATGCAACGTACATAAAGTTACGTACCTCATCTTTTTGTATAGGTCACAGTGGAGGACTACGAGGTAGCTGCCAAAACACTTTTGAAAGCTTTATTCCTTCGGGAAAAGTATGCAAAACTGGCATACCATCGCTTCCCCAGAACTACAGCCCAGTTTCTGCGTGGTGCTGAAAACAAGAAGTGGAATGTCAAAGATGAGGTGCTCCCAGGTAATACCCTAGGGTAGGGAGGACACCGCTTCCGTACTTCACGTGTAGAATATTTAACTGTTTTGCTCCTATTAATATATGAAGATATACATGTGTATAACCCATACAAATAAGCAAAGAATACAATAACCGTAAGAAACCCTTGAGAGATAAATAATGAAAAAGTTTGAATATAGCGTGCCTGGTCTGGAACAACAGGTGTGAATAATGCAGAGGTGAAGGGAACCTGTATTAACGCTAGCGTGCTGAGGTGTCAGCGTTTTACAATTAGATTTAATAATTGGAACCGTTTTTATTTTGAGACCCATATATGAGAAATAATGTAGATAAACTAAGCTAAACATTTATTTAAAAGATAAAACTCAATCGCAAAAGCAAATAAAGGGTACCTGTGGCCATACATGTTTTTTTTTTTCCAAACGGATGCACTTCTGTTTCAAAACCTTAGTCTCATTCGCGCTTAAGCGATAGGACTGTGAGACGAGCTGATTCTGGACCAAACCATTAAATATACGAGAAGGGGAGTGGGGGGAGCATAACGCATAGGATTATTAATAATAATGACAGCGTTTTAATCATGGGTGTATTAGTGTAAGAAACTGGTTGTGAAAATATGTACAGTATTTGTTTATTTATTTATCTTTAATATAAACAGCTGTAAGTCTAGTTGCTTTACAATAATACATCAATACCCGAGTGTCTGAATTTGTAATCAATTGGTACACTTGTTAGCCCTTTCAAATACCGTAACTACAAGTGATAAAACTGCGGTCCTGAGTGTATGGGGAAACAGGGACTGCAGGGGGCGTGGTAGGGTTGAGAGGGGTGGGGGTGGGTGATAGATAATAGCGAGCCTTTGCTTCTAAATATAGCATTACACCACTGACCCTATTAAAACAACGAATTAGCTGAACGGAATTTAGCACAGCACCGTTCACAGTGGTTTTCAACTGCAAAAGAAGGGCTAACTAATGTTTGGCACGTTCCCCAGAGTTTCATCCCTGCCCAAGGGATGGGGCGGATCCTTACAACATGGACGCGCCGGAGAACCTGAATTACCAGCTGAAGATGAACGATGGCATCATCTATGTGTATGACAATGAAAAAATGATGAAGAGCAATGAGCCCAGGAGCCTGCCTTACCCAGACCTGGAAACCTTTGCCATAGACCTCAGTCACATTCTTGCATTGCTTGCCGATGGGCCAACGTAAGTGTCCACCACTGAAAACAATAAGCCAATTCAACTGTTTTATTACTGTGACTTTTTTCCCCTCTGGGAAATTATAGGTACATTATATAAACGGTGCATATATGGAACAATGCACTTTAATATATGTGTATTTATTTACTGATGCTGTGTTGGCTCCATTAGCTTTACAGAGAACCAAACCCTAAAACCATACTAATAGATAACACAATTCTTGTTCATGTTGTATTCTAAAAAAAAAAAAAAAAAAAAAGCTGTAACTGCAGTTGCTTGGATTTGCTTTCTAGATCACAGTGCCAGTGAATGTCAAAGACCTCCATGGTAGAAGGTAGAAGGTGCATCTTCATTTTTAGGACACTCCAAATAATAGTAACGCATCTCCCATTTTATTTCCAGTCCCAGTTCATTGCTTTTTTTTTTTTCTTTTCTTACCAGGAAGACATACTGCCATCGTCGACTCAACTTCCTGGGATCAAAGTTCTATTTGCATGACATGCTGAACGAAATGGCGGAGCTGAAAGAACTGAAGGGTGTTCCCCACAGGGACTTCTACAATGTTAGGAAGGTACACAATTCCATGACGGAAGACAGCCTAGCTGTTTATTTAGCATCTTTGAGCACTGCTAGTGGTGCAAAATCAGTGTGTAAATAAAAGCTCAGCTGTCTTCGCCAGCACATCCCTCAGCTTTTTATAACAACAGCCGTCCTCTTTTAATGTTCAGGTGGATACCCACATCCACGCTGCTGCTTGCATGAATCAGAAGCACCTGCTGAATTTTATTCAGACCACCTACAAGGAGGAAGCGGACAGGATTGTCCAAGAGAAGGCAGGAAAGAAGATGACCTTGAAGCAGGTGTTTGACAGCCTTCACATGGACCCCTACGATCTGACAGTGGACTCGCTGGATGTCCATGCAGTAAGAGTCCTTTATGTGGCACAGCTAAAACTATATACCTACACAATGTAGGACACTGTAAACCAGATTTGCAGAACTACAGTATGGGAGAATGCTGTAACCAGCCAGCAATGATAAATGTATCATGATTGTGGGAAACATCTGTTATAACCAGATCTGAATTGAAACCAATTTACTTTAATGATTGTACTTCAATGACGGTACAGATACACTTCTGTTTAACGTGGCCGTCTTCTTTTGCAGGGGAGACAAACATTTCATCGATTTGATAAATTCAATTCTAAATACAACCCAGTAGGTGCTAGTGAACTCAGGGACCTGTACTTGAAAACTGATAACTACATGGATGGGGAATATTTTGCACGTCTTGTCAAGGTATGAAAATTATTTTTTTTTTTTAAAGATTTTTGTATATGAACCCTCCTGCTGTCTGGGAATAAACTGGAGAGACAGCGAAAATAACTGCCCCTCCAAAGATATGATGCAAACACTAAGGATTAACTAGCATAATCATTTCTCAGTTCGCATAATTTCAACTGAAAAAGTAATTTTAGTCAGCGGATAGTTTCAGTTAAAATTTTGGAAGATGATTCCATTCCTACATTTTAAAACTGTATTGTGTCCAAAATCCACTAAATACTGTCACACTATTAGACTGTTTCAGGTGTTAATTTGATCAACCACACCCTGTCAGTATAACCCATTTAGCACTTCAAGGGGTAATCCCTGATCCATCCAATGCTGCAAAATGGTCTAAAATCTATAAGGATGTGTAGCTTTGTCTCTGAAGATTGTATTAACTATGAATTTAAAATCAGTGAACTATCAATGACATCAAGTTGTAACTGGGCATGTTACTTGTTACTTATATTAGGAAGTGTCTAAAGGTTTGGAGGAGAGCAAGTACCAGCATGCAGAGCCTCGTCTATCCATCTATGGGAGATCCCCTAGTGAATGGAATAATCTGGCCAAATGGTTCATCAAGCACAAAGTATACTCACCAAACGTGCGCTGGATCATCCAAGTCCCCCGGATCTAGTAAGTGCAATGAACTGTAAACACACTCAAGGATTCATTAATTATTGCATTCTTTGGATTTTCTAGAGACATATATGATTCATGCTATGTTCATACTAAGGCCTATGGCTTTCTGTTAATTTAATCTAAATTATATGTATTATACAATAATGACATGGTTTCTGTGGTCAAATGCATACTTGTATTGTTAATTTGAAAGGGCTAGTTATGGTACTGTTTGAGGATTTATGGTAAACTGTCTTATAATCCTTCATTATTCTGTATTATGTCTCATGCAAATCAGATTGAGTGTGTGCACACACAACTGCGTTTATTATATAAATGGTTAATATTACATTTGTGAGCAGTGTTCATCATATATGAGTTTTACATTTGCAAATTGCATTTGGATGGATATTCCAAATGCACAAGTGCTGTCAGAAGTTAAACTGTTTATTGTTTTTTTTTTCCCCCCAATTGTTCTAAGGCCACTGACCACTAGATGAAGTCTACACAGTTTTACTTGGACTGGCATGTAATTTATGAAAAACTTTACTATTTCTTTTCAGTGACATTTTTAAATCAAAGAAAATTGTGCCAAGCTTTGCTAAAATTCTGGAGAATGTCTTCCTTCCTCTCTTTGAAGTCACAGTTAATCCACAGAAAAACAAGGAGCTACATCTTTTCTTGAAATATGTGAGTATTGATTATACACATGCTTGTTGCTTTAGTATTACGCTCTCAACACTTTACTTTATTCTACCTACAAATGACTGACCCTTTTAGTCCAAAATTATTTTTGTTGAGCTGAAGAAGAAACTCATGTATACTTTAAATGAGTATGTATACTTTATTGAGTATACTTGAGAACAGGACAACTGAGGTTCCAACGTGATTTCTGACAGCATATGTTAACATACGGGGCTAAGATAAGGGTTAAAATTATTTCTTGTTGCATACTTTACAATTCAAACCCTGCCTCTGTGTTGTTGGTGTACAGGTGACCGGTTTTGACAGTGTGGATGATGAGTCCAAGCACAGTGACCACATGTTCTCCTACAACAGCCCCAAACCAGAGGAGTGGGTCACAGACCAGAACCCACCCTACAGCTACTACCTGTTTTATATGTACGCAAACATCATGGTGCTCAACAACCTGCGCAAGTAAGTCATTAGTCCTGCAGCTGTGCGTCTGGCACCACTGAATTTGAATGCGGCACAACTAAAGTGCTGCTGGTAGGCATTGATTTAAGCCACAGAGCCATTTCATTTGCATTGAAGAAGATAAATGATAGTGGGGATGTCAATCCAGGCTTCCTCTTTTGACAGCATTGTAAATATGCCTTTACCGTTGCTTGCAGATGCAGATACTCAAGCAGGGGAGTCTGTGCTAAAATGTAGTAAACCACAAATATACAGTATATAAAAAAGCTATAGAATTTGTAAATCTATAGAATATGAGGTCTTACATTTTATGCACAGTCTTCCTGTAGCATTTGCTCTTCGGGTACAATGCATCTTGCAATAGTGACTGTCCAATCACTAACAGTTTAGTGGATTATTAAATTATGTAAATAACATTTCAGGCCTACCACTTCTATTCATATTCCAATGACTGACTGGCATACTTTTTTTAAAGGGAGCGAGGACTGGGCACCTTCCTGTTCCGCCCTCACTGCGGGGAAGCTGGCTCCATCACTCACCTTGTCTCAGCCTTCCTTACAGCGGACAACATCTCCCATGGACTCAACCTCAAGAAGGTACCCTGCCTGCTTATTCTGTAAAAGACTAATGAATGCTGGAACTTAATGTCTATAGACAAATAATTTACATACATATATAAACAACTTGAGCATCTGGTAGTCCATTAACCAGACCTCAACTAACTACCTTGACCTAATAAAATATGCATGTTTTTTTGCATGTGTCGAACACAATTGTCCAAATGTCTTTTTTTTTTTAAATCAGTAAACCAGACTGCTTAAGGCCCCCAATTACTTGACAATGTACTGTACTTGTATAACCTCATCCAGTGCTGAATATTATTGTACAACATATCTGTCAACAGGTTACAAATTAGTATCTTCTCCTAAAGACTGCTTGAGTACCATTTGATTGCATTGTATTTATTCAGAGTCCAGTCCTCCAGTATCTGTACTATCTTGCTCAAATTCCCATCGCCATGTCACCACTGAGCAACAACAGCCTCTTTCTGGAGTATTCCAAGAACCCGCTGCGTGAATTCCTACACAAAGGACTGTGCGTCTCCCTTTCTACCGACGACCCCATGCAGTTCCATTACACCAAGGTAAGAATTAATCACCTACTGCATTACTGGGTGTGGGTTCAATGTCTGTCTCAGTATTAGGCTGTGACCATACGAAGTGAAAGACATGGGTAAAAACCTACAGTAAGACCCTGAGCCACAGCCATGTACTTTAATACACTGTACAACTAACAACCTGTTTCTGTAATGTAGGAAGCGCTGATGGAAGAATACGCTATCGCAGCTCAGCTGTGGAAGCTCAGCACATGTGATGTTTGTGAAATTGCAAGAAACAGTGTTCTGCAGAGTGGACTGTCTCACCAGGTAAAAACTGTTTTAAAAAAAAAATCTAATGCGATTTAAACCACCTAATAAACAGTACACTTTTTATTTAGACTTAACGTTGTATACAATATTTGTAGAGTGGAAAATGAGAAAACTCTCCAAGCTCAATAGTATTGAATCCTTAAGAAAAATGGGTCTTCTTTCTGTTGTACCTGGAGTGTTCTTGCCACTTCAAATGAAGTATGACTTATCTTTCACTTTTACAGGAAAAGCAACATTTCTTGGGACCTAACTATTTGAAGGATGGCCCTGAAGGGAATGACATTCGAAGGACAAATGTTGCCCAGATCCGCGCGGCTTACCGATATGAAACCTTGTGCAATGAGCTGAGTTTCTTGGTGGATGCTACAAAATCAAATGTCATTGATGAAGAGTAACTGCACAACACAAATGACAGGAGTTTTAAAAATAATACTGTTGATTTTTGCAAAACTATAATTAGCTAATAGGATCAAGTTAAACTTGAAAATAAATTAGATCGAATATCAAATGGGTTTCAATTATTATTCACATTTGTGAGGGATTCTTTTTTTTACTTACTGGCTTCTGGGTCAATGTACTGCATGGATTATAGAGGGAGTAAACTAATCTGCTTATTCTAGAAAATGCCCAATATGCTACAAAAAAACAAACAAACAAATAAAACATGTCCTCTAAGGCAACTTAACAAAAGCTCAAAGAAAATGCATGACGATGGAGACCCTCCTCTGCTTTAAAATTCAATCAGATTTCGAGGGTCACAAATCTGAATGTCACACCTTTGACAGAGAACAAATGCAGAGCTTCAGGATCTAGAAAACTTAGCAAGATGAGGGGACAAAGTGAACCTGTAAAGAGGAGACACTGCAGACATCACACATTCAAAAATTTGCTTCCGATTACGAACGCACATTCACTATTAAATACTTCTCATTTATATAATCATTTTACATGCTTTTGTTACACTGCTTATGTCCTGGTTTTAAAAAAAAACCCACTAAACTTAATATGTATGTAGTGTTTCTGTTCAAATGGGCATTATTGCACAATGTATTTTTTGGATCAAACTGTTACAGGTTAAAGGTATGGTTTAGTTTGAAATGGTTAATGCTCACTACTGTTTAATTATTTTTCATAGATAGATAGATATTACAGGAATTATTACAATAAATTACTATAAACAGGATGTTTACTGACAACATTCATTTCTTAATGCAACATGATACTAGTAACAAGTCTAATAAAGCATTGCCAGGCTCATGACTGCCCTTATTCTTGCTGTATAGTATTTTTGTTGACTTAAATAAACAATACTTTTCTTAAGTGTATCTTCATTGGCTGTTTGTTTAAATGGATCAACACAAAACATGAATCCAAACTTTTCATTGTCCCACAGTATGAATATTTTTTTGCATTCAGTAATTAATGCTAAATACACAATTTTAAATCCCAGCTTTACTACTCACTTACTGTGTTACTGCTGGATTAAACTATTAGAGCATTTTCACTTACATTCATGAATCAATCCATGTTCAATTCAGCACCAATCTGTTCCAATATTAACTGAATTAGAGGCACTTTGATAATTGATCTTTTTAAAATCAGCGTTGATTCTAGGAGTGAAAAGACAAAGCTAGCCCATTTGTTTAAATACATTATTTTGACAAGTTATTTTACTTAAACATGATGGTTTAATTGTTAGGTTAAAAACAATGCGGTTGGATGACATCAGTGTTATTTTAATATTATTACATCTTTATTCACCCACTTCCTTTTAGACAAATGCAATTTCTTTTGCTAGTATTTAAAAAAAAAAAAAAAAAAAAAAAAAAACACACACAGTTATTTTGGTGTGTCTAAAATGACATACAGTACAGCTGAAAACATTGGGAGTAAAAGTTTTATTGTGCTAAATCGAAGAACACAAAACGTGATACAATGCGCAAAGGAAGTGCACGCATAGGTAGGTCAACAGAAATATACAAACATACAGAAACGTGTTATTTGTCCAGTGAAGAATTACCAAATGGCAGAAGACTATAGTCAAGATAGTTTAATATTATTTTCTTTTATTTGTTTCAAGGCCTAAGAAATTTATTGAACCTGAACAGGTTCTGTGATTGAAGTATTCATTCAATTACTCCAGTTGTAAGAGTATGGGCCAGATTTTCAAAAATGTTATCAATTTCACAAGTATAACATTTACAATGCTAATGTCTTGCTTTGCTCAATAGTTTTTTTTTTTACATAAACATTTAAAAATGACCTCTGCAGCATTTTAATATATTGTCCAGGGTATCAGACACTTGTGGTACTAGAGCGCCATCTAGTGGGGTCAAGCACTTCAAATATGGGGTATCTGTCAGGGTTTACAGTAAATACTGCCAAACATGCTTTATTACTAAATCTATTGATTTTCTCAGCAGAATCAATAGATATTTGAAGTAGACATTACTTAGTATGTCATATCATTTTCTGGTCATGCTTGACAGAAAGCAAAACAAAAAAAATACAATAAAACCCTTACATCATATCAGTGGTCAATCTGAGTATTATTTTTATTTTACATTCCAGCGTGCCCATTTTATAATATCAACAAACAAATTCACGTCAGTAATATTGTGAGGATATTATTTTATACGATAAAGTGCAAGTCAATACATGCATACATGTACTATACTGAGATCTGAAGCAGGAACTTCACATTCCAATAAAATGAAAGCCTCCATTTGAAAACCAAAATAAATGTACTGTAGTGAGCATTAAATTATGAAAAAGGAGTAGGGCAACACTATCCTTTAAGACCCATTTTACAATAACTGAAAATAAGAAACCGACTTAAATAAAAACAGACAAAATATTATACTAGTAGATAAGTTAATCAGTTCACCACAATCAGTACGTACACTCCACTCCTTCTTACCAAACCCTTTCAGGATATAAAGACATCACTACAATTCAACTAGGTAAAGATAAGCCATTAGTATAAATAGTTGAGCTAACTTCTGGGGTTTCAAACTTGTTCACTAGAACCTCTCCTTAATACCAATGGAGTAAATGCACATAGAAAAAGGCACAAGATTTAGAAACGCATAAAGACTTACAGTAGAAACATTTGTAATTTTTAATACTAACTGTGCATACTGGATTGGACCACTTTTACTGTACTGGAATTTAGAAGGGACTGCAATTTAGGAGGGAAACGTAAGTTAACTATTACCTGTAGTATACCAATTTGGGGTTATGTCAAACACTATAAAAATATGTTTATATATAATTAAATAATCTAGTGATTACTTTTATTAAATAAAACTATGATCCTTATAAAATAATGTAATATTTACATTTAAAACCTCTAAATAATTCCACACAAATTAGCTTCTCAAAAATGTAGCTAGAAAACAAGATTTTTTTTCAATTCATACAGTATTTATATTGCAGTAATAAAAATTAAACTTTGCAGTTGGGAAAGTTTAAGTCACAGACATGTTTCTTGTTTTTAAAGTACACTTCCAAATAGAGGATTCTTCTACAACACCAACAAAGAAATATACAGCTTGTATTTTAATTATTATTTTTTTAAAAGGTGCAAACATATGAGCTTTAACGTAAAGACTTGTCAATGAGCATTTTTTCACATGTTATATAATGAAAATTGATAAAAATCGTAATTTTAGTGTTACACAGTATAAAACAGAAACACCACCAACATAAATTCAATTAAAGAATAAAGGTTAGTAAAACACATCTCAAAGCAAATAAATACGTACAAACATGTAACCAATAGTTTATAAATCACTGCAGGGCTTCCATTTTCTGTCAACTAAGATGGTCTGCCAATAACATAACATTAACATACTAAACTTTAATCCAAGATGTTTTGAGTGGAACTGAGATGTTTTTCATTTTAATTCTCTACTTGCAACCCTTAGAAAGAACCACTTTATCAGTAATAGAGGAACGCTATTGTGGTCAGGGTCTATGTGGTTGCCCTGCCTCATCTGCTAGGTTCAGAATATAGCTTGCTATATCGTGCTCTGTTGGTGCATCAGACATTATCCAAGATTCACTGGCTGCAGTAACCTGCAAGCGGCAAATAGGGCAGTTTCGATTGCGGTCACTCCTGTTGAAATAAATAAAATATACATGTATTTCACCTATAGTAAAACCCAAGCCATTTACCCTATTATAGTGATTGCAAATGGTTGTTGCATTTTGGTATTGGAAGGGGGAGGGGGTTAATCATCCAAAAAAGCTTTTGATCAGTCAGACAGCACTTACCATTTATCAATGCATTTTTGACAGAAGATGTGAGCACAAGGCAAGATCAGGTCAGCTCTACCATCCATACAGATGCAACATTCCTCTTCATCTGTCAGCTGCTTAACCCTACAGCAGTTACAAGTTAAAGATGAGGTACCATTTCTTTATATCAATGCTGTAAAAACTTTACAAGGTATCCCTGTGTCACAATTTTATATTAAGAAGTTTTGAAAAAAAAAGAGTTAAAAATGAAAATGCATTAATCTCTGGGATACCTGCCCATCCAGATACTGGCTTGACAAGATGACACTGAAGAAAGTTCTTCAGAAGTTCCCTCAGATGTAGCACCTAATGCCAGAACTCCAGCTGCCTGACTGGTGATGTCTTTATAAAGCTGGATGAACTGATACAAGTTCATTATTCTAGACGATTCAATAGTCCCAGTAGCCTTGTTAATCTATGATAAAAAAGTATTAATAATTATTACTAATAAAAGCAATCCCACAAAATGAACATGGTTATGATATTTGAATATGTTAATACTATACAGGTATGTCCTGAAGCAGAACCATTATGTTTTTCAATCATTAGTACTTTTTTATAAGGCAATGCTTTAGAAATTAACATTTAAATGAAAATTTAATTTGAAAATAAAAATAATCTTTTTTTTTTCTTTTTTGACAGTAGTTTTATTAGGTTTCTGCAGTTTATTTTTCTTGTCTAGAACAAAGAATGTATCACAGAAAGATGTGGGCTGTCTAAACTCTACAGAATGCCTGACATTATTAAGAATGCATGCTCTGAATCAAAGATTCTCAAACTTCCATTGCAAAAGCATGGATTACTTTTGCTACAATCGTTCTGTGGGTGTGTCAGTAAAGGCTTGAAATGCTCTTATTGGTAAGGCTCTTGGAGACCAGTCCTTCCAGGTTGCAGTTGTTCAAAACTGCTGCTTGTAAATCACCCTCGTCTTGTTATGGGCAAGAACAAATATCAATTTACAGTATACTCCACATCGATCATGGCAGTCTGCAAAGGCTTTTTATACTGTTCAGCTGCAAACTCAAAGTGGAGGCTTTTAATTACTATGCACCTTTTTGGAGAAATTTGATTCCTAGGGCCAGTAAAGGTACCAGCTCATCATTACAAGTTAAATAATGTCGGAAAGCATATTTGTTGAACCTTGGTATGTTTACAAGTAGAAAATATACATTTTATTGTACGCTACCATCAGTACTGATAGTAACATGCAGATTTGTTTCAATGCAAATGAAGTCAATACAGTTACTCTGATCTCACCTTAGTGCAAACTATCCTGACAGCAACCTTCCAAAGTGCAGTTGAATCAGATCCAGTCTGAACCTCAAACAATAAATGCTTCTCTTGGTCAGCACCCAGTTTTGCGGTGCTATAAAAGATAAACAAAACGTATGGCACAGTAACAAGATATAAACGTGTGCAGAGTTAATTAAAAACTACAATGTACAAATAGAACTAAACCTTACACGTCATTAAGTTCTGCAACTCTCCCCAAGAATTCTTCATAGGAGACAGCGCCACTCTCCCGTACCAAGGACGCGTGTTTCACCACCTTGTCTGGCAGCTTGTTGAGGACAGTGTGAGTTTGGTTTGAAATCTGCTGACCCATCGTTGTTTATTGTACTTGATCAAAGGAACCACTGGTGTGAAAGTTATGTTCCATTCATCCCTGTTGAAACAAGAAGGCTCGTAATTAAGAGAGCCCTGTTATCTTCACATAAGGTTCAATTTGCGTAACGTTTATTCTGTGATTGGAAACTAAAGCAATACTAGTTTATATAATTAAACACCTTAGACTCGGCCCTCGGGTGACATATCTGGTTCGATTCCTTGCCAAAGTAGAGACATGGCAGAAGTAAAACCTAAAACCTTTCTTTGGAGCCTCCAAGCTACAGCCAGGGTAATACAAACATGCTTTAATAAAAATGTCTTAACGTAGCTTGTCTTTAAGGTCTAATTGTGGAGCGATAATGACAAACGGGAAGACATCGACCATTACACAGATAGTGAATTATGATAATGTAATCATACATCAGAAATAACAATATACCGGTACATCATTGGCAGCACAGATAATATTTACATATCAGTAACAACTAAGGATAGCGTAGAGTCGAAAAATTAAAATGTATTTTATGCACCAGTTGCTATTTAAAAATGATAAAAACACACAGGATAGAAAAAGATGCATACAGTTGTTTACATAACTAAAAACAGGCCTCTGCCGACGTAAACACGAACTCGAATGATCCCAGGTCCTATTCTTACCCATTACTCGATTCATGGTTTAATGTGTCCAGCAATATCGTCCCCTCGCATGTCTAATAATAACGGCTATTGTGTTGCTAAGCACAGTCCAAACCACCACCGTCTACTGTTCAAGGAGTTCAGTGTCTTGTCGCTTCTTGATGACGCCACCTACGTAGATTGTTGTGCAAACGCAAAAACAAAAACAAGATAACAAAATGAGTTAGAGGGGGGAGTGAGGGAGGGGCGGGGCAACTGACCAACGTATGTTTATCTTCGTCTTTTCTTCGCGTTTTTAGTTTGCAGACTTAAGTGTATTGTATTTAAAATAAAATAAAAAGTCTCCCGGAATTATTAGAATTCAGTTTCCCATCCCAATTGTGTACCACAAGGCGGCGCGCTTTGTATGATTGAAGGTGGGCAGAATTTTTCTTCATACTGGTATTCATCTTGCTGTTTGCAATCTGGACGTGTCTTGAATCAGACGCACTAAGAATACCAGTGTTGAATTACTTCCACCACACTCGATATGGGGATGTTAACCAAACAGATATGTATCCCTTTCATGGTATCTGGTATCTATGGAAAACAGTGACCACTCTGTAAATGTCCATAACATAACAGGTCCAATATGCTTTATGTCTCTCAACCATCCCTGCCTGACTGGTGAAAAATTAGAATACTGAAAGTATACTTGGGCCAAAATAATATACTAATAGTTTACTAAAAGTATACAATTTTTGGCCCAAGCATACTTTCAGTATAGTACTTTTTATAAAGGTTACTCTCCTGATGACGACAGGAAAACGATCTATTTCCCAGCATTATGTATTCTTGAAATTCAGATTGTATCATTGCTTGACAGTAATCACATCCTGGTGGCTTCTACAAAGAACCCATGTGGTCTCAATAGAGTTCTCAGAATGGTGTCTAAACTCAGTACATCAGGTACAGTGAATGCTAGAAAGGGTGACATTTCTTACACTTAGTGCAAAAATAAAAGGACAAAAATGAACTCCCCACACACATTTTTGTTTTTGCATATACTACATAATTTCATTTTATTAAAAATAATTAGAAAACAAACTTCTCTACTACTAATAAACTGTTTTATTGAGTATGTTTCACAATAACAAGTATATATAGAGAGCAAATACCTGTTCTGTAAGTTTTTAAAACAAGAACATGACAGCACAAACTTACAAGCTGTAATGTGTATTGTAGTCTATACAACATACTATAATCCACTCATACATTATTATACTGTATACAGTGTTATGATTAAAAACTGAGTAAAGAGAGGGTAGATAAAAAAAAAAAGCTCTAATATGTAAAATGACCCTTTTGAAGAAAAGGGTAATTTATAAAACAGTTCCTGAGTGTGAAGGCTTCCTGTTTTTATGTACTTTTTTCTTACTGGAAGAGCTTTAAATAAAAGTTTGATCACTCTTTGAAAACATGTTGCTAACTGCGATAGACACGTATGACCTCTGTATAGTTTCCTGCAGTTTACAACCACAGCATTTAAGCATTCTTTTAGTTGGCTGACTTTTAGTAAAAAAAAAAAACATTGATCCAACTTCTTGCCTTACTTTATTTTATTATTATTTTTTTTAATTTGTTCTAATATTGCATTCATATACAATATATATATCTTTGGACACATTCCAAACACTATATATATATATATCTGTACACAAAAAGGGATACGTTTTTATGAATGCATACTTAATAATAATATAATTACATTCTGAAATTAGTGTTTGGGACAAATTATAGTAAAAAAATAAAATAATTAAAAAGGTAAAAAATGGTGTCGTCTGTGGTCCAGTGGTTAAAGAAATGGGCTTGTAACCAGGAGGTCCCTGGTTCAAATCCCACCTTAGCCACTGACTCGTATGACCCTGAGCAAGTCACTTAACCTCCTTGTGCTCCGTCTTTCAGGTGAGACGTAGTTGTAAGTGACTCTGCAGCTGATGCATAGTTCACACACCCTAGTCTCTGTAAGTCGTCTTGGATAAAGGTGTCTGCTAAATAAACAAATAATAATAATAAATAATAAAAACAGCACTTGTCATAACCTTGATTATTATTATGATTCATTTCTTAGCCGACACCCTTATCCAGGGCGACTTACAATTGTTACAAGATATCACATTATTTTTACATACAATTACCCACTTATACAGTTGGGTTTTTACTGGAGCAATCTAGTTAAAGTACCTTGCTCAAGGGTACAGCAGCAGTGTCCCCCACCTGGGATTGAACCCACGACCCTCCGGTCAAGAGTCCAGAGCCCTAACCACTACTCCACACTGAAATGAAATAAAAAATTAGAAATGAAGTAAAAAAACATACATTAAATTAAAAAGAAATGGTAAAATGTAAAAACTGTATTTGACAATGCGTAACATTTCCTTCAATCCTGTGCGTTTGTTTCATGAGGAGCTGTCACACTTATGTCTTTGGCACCGTTGCTGTCTTTGAGATTTTCATCTTGCTCCTGGTATTCTGTCTGTTCTTGTTCTTGTTCATTCTCATCAACTAGGTTATGTTTCCAGAGTTCGGTTTCAATGCTCTCCTTTTGCTGATTACTGTCTGCAATTGGAAGTGTTTCCTTGTACCTTTAAATGAAAACATTGGTATACATTGATTTATATACAGTACTGTCAGAACAGTCCGTCTATAAAAATACAATCGAGGTTTCAATAAACTGACAATGGTTACTGCTGTGGGTTGAGACCTAAAATCATACTGTTCAAATATTTAAAAAAAATAAAAAAATATTGATAAGTATCACCCTAAACTCTATCACACTTCAACACAGTACCTGTAGTTTATTTCAAATTTTGAAACATTGTTAGTTTATATTCCTTTTAGAAATAACTGGCAGAACAGTGCAACACAGCAAAGTATTTATACTGTATTTGATACAGTATTGCCCTTTCATCATATCATGTCAGTAAATAATATACTTTAAGTCTAGCACACAAATAAACTGAACACCTACTGTTTGAAATAGCAGACCCCTGCAGTCAAAGCTGTTAACAGGAATACGATAGCAAGAACAAGTAATGCAGTTTGTAATGCTGAAAAATGAGAAAACATAACAGAGTATTAAATGCACTTCAATAATTGCATTTACATTGTATTTCAATAAAGGAATTAAAAAAAAGATTGTCCACATTTAAAACAATAAAATCAGCAAATCACAAGTAGCATGTGACAAGAGGAAAACTTATCTTAGCATTTCATATATATATATATATATATATATATATATATATATATATATATATATATATATATATATATATATCTTTATATCTTTAAAGGGCAAAATGTTTGAGCAACTGCTTTGGATAAGTACAGTAGTCCATCCATAAACTTGAGTATTATGGATATACTCTCATCCATAATGAATGAGCACATACAAGATAAACAAAGCCATACCTCCAAACTGAGTTCCTTTACTATGTACAAATGTGTCTGCATTTCCATTGGGGTCCATTGGTTCAGTGTGGTCAGATGTACTAGTGGTCATTGATGACCAAGACAGTGCCTTAGTGGTCTGTGATGATGAATACTGTGCATTAGTGGTCTGTGATGATGAATGCTGTGCTTTAATGGTTTGTGATCGCGGAGACTGTGTTACAGGAGTAGCACTTGTGTCCACCATCAGTTTTGTAGAGGAAGCCAATGGAGACTTCAAAGTTGGTGATGTTTTCTCTTCTTTTAATTCTGTTGTTATCATCGGGGAAGGTGCTGTGGTGTGCATTATGGGTGCACAAGAGTTTGTCATTGTATCTGTTTAAAATATACAATTCTGTTAAAAACTGTAAACTTTACATACTGACTACATAAAAAACAGCATACACTTTTGAAATGTTTTTTTCCAGAGTATATCTATATACACATGTATTATGCTTTTGGTTTATGTACTGTATATTCATATTCTTTCTGTACAGGCTGGTGTAACTGTACTGTACTCATATTACCATCAATAGACAGTTGGGTGCATTTTATATAAATGACAAATGGGTCGACTATTTGAAGGCAAACTTCGTGTGAAAGACTTCCAGCTGAAACATTTGCCATTGAATTTATTACGTTTTCTTTTAGTAGTTTTAAATGTAACACTATTGAGTGTGGATCTAAATAGAACCTCATTTTTAGGGTGTTTTCCCCGTGTGATTTATCAAACCACTATTACCATTGTCACAAACAGCAAACATATTTTAGATTACAATATACAAGTCTTCATGGCAGCAGTATTAGTGTCATACCCAAGTTTAGATAATTGAAATACTGTCCTGCTCTCTGCCTTGTTTTTGCTCTTGCAAGTAGAAAGTCATCATTTTTCCATTGTGGCAGTATATGGTATATTCTAATTTCAGTTATTGTTCTATGAAAACACTTTTGTAGTATATTTTCAGATCCCTCATGCTAACCCTTTCAAACATCACGTTAAAATCCCCCCCCCACCCCCAATATGTTTGATTGACTGAAGTGTAATTCATGTTCCAACATGTCATCACCTCCAAATGAACGATGTCAAAGTTTAATGAGCAGTGTCCCAGACTAAAATCGCATATATCAGAAGGCTGTTCCTTTATCGGTCCAAATGTAAACAGATGTATAGAAGGCTAAACTTGTTACACCTGCAGTCTGAGCAATGTGTGTTTTATGTACATTGACTTATTTTTTCTGACACTACATTTTTCATTAATAACTCTAACTTCATCTGCAGTAAATACCTGTTGAATTGAAGCAGTAGGCATCAAATAGGTTTTCTAATGGCACACGCCATTCTAATACTCCAGTCTTATTTTTACCACAGTTGGGAAGAGGTTTTATTCGAGAGACTACAACCACATTTTCAACAGTCCAGCCAAATCTGCAACAAATCAAAATGACACATTTATTGTAAAGTGAAACAAGACTTTACAGAACATACAATATACCTTTAGGATGGTTCCAATAATGACATAGAAATAAGTGATTGCAGTTGCCATGGCATCAAAAGCCTATAAGTGCCTCCAATGTTTGTTTTCAAACACACTTTCCCTTGATAAAGGTATGTCAAACATACCAAAACATAGGGAAGTTGGCTCTTTTGAACAAAAAATATATATACTGTATATTCATTTGTCTCCATTGTTCTGTTTAACTGACTGACATCTTTTTGTGTTGTTTTGTCATGTCTGTTTGCTTCCTGTTTCTTGAGAAATCATGGAATATAGTGACCTTTCAACTCTGTTGGCTCCGCCCCCTTATACAAGCAGGCTGAGCTGAGAGGAGGTGAAATGGTATCCTTGTTTCATTATGGCAGGAAAGATCTACTCACCCATCTGACAAGTTATTTCAGCCTTTCTGAGATAAAGCTGGAAACTGCACCATCCAGACCAGTAAAATTTCATGAATGTATTTCACTGCCAGCAGATATTTGCCATTCTTATTGGGTTGGGAAACCAATTCCTTGCTGGTCTTTCAATTGTTTTTATTATGCACCTTAATAACCGACATTGTATTTGTCACTTTTAAAGTGATGATTTGGTAACGAACATGCAACCCTTTTCATGGTGTCTTGTTCAAGTTCTTTTTATTTAAAACCTTGATTACTGCACTTAAAGATCTCTTGCTCTATTGCTCCTATTATACCCTGGACTTGCCTGACCTGAGCACCGCATTACTGGATCCTCAGCTAATGCACTATCCTGGCACTATTGTACTTGTAGATATGACATGTTGTAATCTTAACTTGTTGCATTGTATTTTAGTAGTATTATTTGCACTTATTGTAAACTACACTGTATTTAATATTAAGCTTGCATTGTAACCCTTTACTGCTCTGTAACACCCGTAAGTCGCCTTGGACAAAGGCATCTGCCAAGTAAATCGATAATAATAATAATAATAATAATAATAATAATAATAATAATAATAATAATAATAATAATAATACAGAATCTTTTAGTTTTTTTTACTTACCGGCATGTTTCTAAACCATGTTCAGAAGCCTTCTTAACGTGTTCTTTTGTTGCCAAAGTAACGCCTAAGGACTGACATGCAAACTTAGCATTGGTTGCATTGAGTTTGTAATCTTTTCCTAATGATACCAAGAGCACACCTGAAATTCTGCAGTTAGTAGAGACAACTAGATCTAGAAAGAAACCAAAAAACATGTTAAGGGTGAACTTAAACTGCCAATGTAAAATCTTAAACTTGAATTAGTGTTTAAATTATATAAATTAAAATATACAGAAACTTATTGCTAGAATACTCAGCTATTGCATCGTGAAGTGTGTTAGGTACAATTGCAGTATCTACTGGAAAACAGCCAATGACGTTAGGATTTACTGTGTTAAAAACAAAATGTATCTGTAGGGATTAATTGGGCACCATCAAATTCATTTTTTTTCAGAAAGATAAGTAATGTATTTTCATTATTATATCTAAATGTGTCACCTATTAAGCTAAAATATACTTATATTTTATATTTTAACAAATTAATGTTAATTTTATAATATAACATTTTCTGGGGTTTGGAAATTAGCTCATTTAGAAACATTTTGTATCCTTCAATAATTAAGGACATAGACAAAGCAAAAATCATTGTACTTATTTAGTAGGATATTCATCTTTTAAAATAAAGCTTTCAAGAGGGTCCCTCATTACCACAGGTGCTGTGAATGATAATACAACTGAATGCAAGAATAATTAAAAGAATAAAAAATGAAAACTATTCCCTACACCTGTCGTTTTGAACTCTGTGTTTCATTTTCAATTATTATTCTATACATCAATTCAAAGAATAGAGAGAGAATAGAACAATTTCCCTTTGTAACTCAATATGCATTTTTGTTAAATTCCGTGTCTTTATATTTTTAATTGCAGTTGGTCTACTGTGTTATAGTACCACTTCATACTCATAAGCAAAGCTTGCACCAGATGATTCTACATTATCTTGCTAAGAGTAAAAATGTGATGATGAAACTACAATGAACTACAATAAGGAATATTAAAAAGCATACTATAAAGATGAAAGCAAACATTTTTGGAAGAAAATGCAAAAAGAAAACCAGACTTTCTTCTATTTATTAATTTTTTAAAATCTATTTTGCTAAGATTCTCTTAAATATAATTATGAAAAGTGGTCATACCTTTTATATTGATTGGGTTCTGTAGCAGGACTAAAATAACCAACGCAAAAAAAAGAAAAACAATCAGCCACACTTTTGCCATAGCTGATATAATCTTCTTATTTCCAAAAAAAACAAAAAAAACAGTATAAAGAAATAATGAAAGATCACTTCAGGTTCATGGCCAAAACCATTCATAGAATGAAAATGTTGCACAGGGTTGCCTATTGCCTTAGTCAAGGTCACTGTTTTAGAAAAAGGAAATAGGAAGCACAAAGTTCCTGTTGGTTGGTGAAAATGATGGATGGATGGATGATGGATGTGCAGATTCCAAAAGCCACATGTATAGATTATAAAGAGATGAGTCTGAACTGGAGTCTAACTTCATCGGACTGTCAATATATCTGAATAAACCTGTGGTACAGAAAATATATCTTCCATACAGGACCCCTCTCAAAAAGCCATCAATCAAGTAATGCATTTGGTATTACCTTACCTTCTTCCTTTTTATGTCTTTCAGCATATAAAGTTCAGAACCAAACAGGATGTCACACTATTATTTCAATTATTAATATTTATTATTATTGGTTTATATACACAAATAGGTTGGCAACTCTTGAAAACGCTGTTTAAATCGAAACATTTGGTATGTAATCTACAAATAATTGCTATAATTCTGTTGAACCTTTTGAGAAAGGATAACCAAGTATGTGATGAGGGCTTTGTGGTGGGGCTACAAGTCCCACCAGGAACGAGGTTTAAACCCCAAAAGCTCAAGTGCCTCTAAACTAAGATAGACCCCAATAGAACTGGAACCAAAAGGCATCATGTACTTCTGCAATCCATTGGGTCACTTTACACTGGAGAGATCTGTCAACAGTCCACTTCTCAAGGGCTTGGTTACTTAAAAATAAAACTGTACTTTAGATTTCATTAGTGATTTCCTGTTCAAATTAAAAATGCTGGATCCGATGAAAGATAACTCACTGCGAAGGAAAAGACAGAAAACGTTGTTGAAATGAGCAATTACTGCCACATTCCACAGATTGAGGTAGACCTGATCTTAATCAAAGAGTTGTCATCACTTAGTTCTATTAATACACACTCAGTGTGCTGTAATCATTTTGAGTTTTTATTGCACTACATATAAACAAACACATCAACAAAAGCTAAGGGAAGCACTTACACAACACCCCATCCTCCCAAACCCACCATTCATCCCACCCTCCTAGCTGTAGAATCAAACAAGTAGACAATCTATAACAAAGATGATTGAAATAACAGTTATAAATATCAAACTTAATCTTGAAAATAAACAAGAAAAATCATAAAAAAACAGATAGATGAATAGATACAGACAGATAGGCCAATTTATAAATTAATAAATATATTCAACAAGTTGCAAGCCAGAGATGAAACAAAGCCCCTGATATTCTCTTTCAAGTACAAACAAGGCTGTTTGTTTCTGAAATCTGACTATTGTACAGTATACAAATGCATGTTGGTCGGAATTCAGGTTTTACAGTTGATGCAAGCTTGCCAGACAGTTTTCTATATTCTTCACGTGTAGTTTGTTCTTTACATTTTTAGCTATACAAAATAACTGTAGTAAGACGCTCAAGGAATTGCTTAAGAAAAGAGGTTTTAAGGCATCTTTATTTCAAGACTCAAGTATGTGGCACTATACAGTACAATGGTAGCACACATGTGCAAAGTTTTACAATGATATAAAAACAATGAAATATTATCATGCTAATCAAAAATAGTGCTCCTTTATAATCAACCCCTTATACTGATAAAACCAGTGCTGTGAATAAATCCAAATAGTTGTGTATTTCTACTACAAAAATATTGCACTTTAAAAACTACTTCTGTAATTGAAATATCCTGCTGTAAATGTGCTTATCTTTGAACTATTACTCTGCTTAAATACACAATATAGAATATTTTATCTAACAAAGTAACATTTCACCTCTGAAAGTTTAAAAAAAAAAAAAAATACTTCAATACATCACTGCATTGAAACTCAGTCCTTATCTAACCTGAGACAGCTGATCATGAATTTGGGTTCTCTCTGTCCATCAGTATTTCTAGACAACCCTACTTCTTTGTCCAAAACAAGGCAACAGTTTTAGACACCTGATAACAAGCAGTGATTTAAAAAAAAGTCTTTAAACATTGAGGGAGTCTTCAAAATATCTATCAAACGCTCTGGGTACATTCCTCATTAGGTTCGTCTGTCCGCCCCAGTAAACCTATGTAATTGATCAGGGTACTGAATAAGCAGCTTCTTCATATTTTATTATTTTTATCATTACTGTATTTCGTATTATACTACGGTACCCATTTGGATGGCTAAACCCATATTCTTGATGTTTGTTACAGTGCGTGTGCAAAAGCTTATGAATGAGACTTGTGTGTTATTCTGGTGTGGGGTTCTTGTGCTGCAGTCCTACATTCCACTCAAAGTTCTGCTTTTTGCCGGAGCACGCGCTCTTTCCAGGAGACGTGTCAGCCACTTCAGTGCTGGAGTTATTATAGGATGTGAAAATGCTAACTACGAAAGCCAGGATCACCACAACAGCTGCAATAATCCAGACCAAGCGATGCTGTCTGAAAACCTTTGGACACAGTCTGTCAATATAATCCAGAGCTTCTTCAAATTTGCTGTAAAATAAACAGGGTGAATACAGTTTATACAGCACACATGTTCTATAGCAGGGGGCACTATAACGTAATTGTAGCTAATATACAAATTGCATACATTTTCCGGGCTATGCACATCCTTTCACTATATAGGTCTCAAATGTGCATTTTTGATGGAAAACTGTATTTTTATTTTAAAGCATGTGACATGGTGTTGCACTAGGTTAAAGAAAAGCTCTCATTTTGCTTGCCATGCCTTCCTTGGTCATTTCACCCCAGCAGTATCTTCTGGTTATTCATGGAACACGAGTGAGTGCTGCGTGAAGTAAGCCCTGGGATTTGAAATAGGAATGATGTGCTTGTGACTTCAGGAAGATGACATGCTTTCCCTTTGGCTAGAGGAGAGCCACCCTCATGGAGGTGAGACTGAACTGACTGGCCTCCAAGACAAGGGAGCATGTTTGGTGCCTCCAGGGGGAACTTGGAATAATAAAGAGATTGTTAAGATAGATTTGGCCGGGGGTCCCCTCTGGCTCTTGGAGAACCTTCCTGGCTGAATACGAGCCCAGCTCGGCAGGGCCTATGGTTGGGAAGTAAATGTCAGTTGCCCCCAGAGGGAGACAGTTGCAGAGATAGCACTGCGTTTTGGAGGAGGAGGGGAGGATGGAGGAAAATGAAAATGCATGATAAAGAATGAGTGTTCGTCTCAGAGCTTAAATAGGGAGGTTTAATTGGTATATTGCTAATGAAACTAGGGAGGAGCCCTGGCTCCTGTCCCCCGAACAGCACCTGAGGTTACAATTGACAGGAAAGAAGCCAGTGAATAGGCTGGGGACAATTTCACCCTCCAGGTGAAATGACCCAGGAAACATGGCTTGAAAACAGATTTCTTCAATGTAGTGTAGTACCAGATATCATGTTTTAAAATGAAAATACATGTTTGCTAAAACCAGTTGGGTGTTGAAGGAATATACAAGAAGTTTTCTTTTTACTGTGTGGGGGATACTGTAAGTGCATCAATGCATTTTAGACAGTACTATATTCACTTCAAGGTCATACCTGCTCTTTTTGTTTTCTATTTCCATTTGTGTTTCCATTTCCAGTTCTTTTTCCTTTTCCTCTGCTTCTTTCTGACTTTCATCTATTTTCTCCTCCTCTTCCTTCACGTCCTGTAGTTCTTTACTTCTCTTTAATCCTTCTTGGTACCTGAGTTTAAATCAAAAATTTACATGCAGTGTTTTACATTGACAAGAATCTGTAAAGAATCTGTAAAGCTCCATTTAAATAAAACAACTACATATATGGCCAGCGCTTGCTATTTCTAATCGAAACAAGGTATGCAAGTAACTGTAACAGAACAGCAAGTGATCAATTAACGAACTGACTGGTCACGTTCTCACATGGTGACTTTGTAGTCCAGGGCAGGGAATTAACCTCTTCTCTGCAAAACAATCAACCCCACAATACACATTTAACAGTTTAATCAAAATTGCGACTCCCAGAACAGCTAATAAAATGTCATCATATTCAATTGAAAAAGTAGGTCACTGTGACTTACATTCATAGTTTTAAGAATAATTTAAATTGTAACATAGCTATCCATCATCACTGATTGTAACATATGTTCAGCTATGGTCTTTTGAGTCTAGCTTACAACCAGTGGACAAGAAGTATTGCAACTAGCTAAACCTATAAAAAAACAAAAAAACAATTTCATATACATTATCATAAAGAGAGATGGTGTGAACGTATGTAAGCTCATTTTATAAAAATTCTAAGAAAAACTCATAAGCTTCTCAGTACTTTTATGAAACGCTGGGTTTGGATCTGTTGACAATTCATTTCCTACGCAAGATATTTGACTCAACATTTGCCATGTATTATTGTAAAATTATGAAAGAACATTTAGACGCCAAAAAACAGAGAACAGCTGATATAAACAGATGCATTACTTGTGTTTTGCTGTGCCTTGGCTCAGAGTTCATGAAGAAACCTCCTTACCCTTTATTGTAGGCATCCTCCTCAATCTTGGCTTTTATCTCCGACCTGATTTCATCCCGGCAGCTTGGAGGCTGGGCAGGGGCAGGAACAGGAGTAGCATTTTCCTGGTCCTGACTTGTTTTTCCACTATATTGTTTAAAACAGGAAAAGAAAGTTACATCTCTTAATTAGGGTTAGTGTTCCATTCACATGTTTAGGCAGCTATGCCAAGCAAGAGTACAATCACTTTTTCCACCACTGGCTCTTGTCATGGTCTCTTGAAAACAGGACATTTGGAAGAACAATACATACTCTTGAAGTACTGCATCAAAAGCACTTCAGATGAAAGCAGAAATACACCCCGTACAAATATACAACCCTCCCCCTCCAAACAAAACAAAAACAAAGAATATTCTTACTGCATTTTAATCATTCAATTGTTTGACTTAAGTTAAATAATCTCCTAACCAAATTTTGAAGTCAGTTTGAAAATGTAAAAATGTAACAAACAAAGCAGATACCAATTTAAAAAAAAAAAGGAATTCCACTTAAAAATATGTTAACCTGACCATTCTCTCATACCAACCTTTAACATAGGTTCATACAGTTCATGTGTTAAGTGCACATCTCTACAATGTGTACACTAGTGTTCTATAAATAACAGAAATACAATTCTTAAATCAGGGGCATACTTACCATGATAAAACAGTACAATGATGAACAATCTCTCAAGTAACACACTTAAAAATCCTGTGTTTATATTACAGCATCCAGCTCTAAGTAACACATCCATTGTCCTGTAATCTCTGAAAGCAATTTCCTCCAGGTCATGTTACCAAACTCAAACATCCTGTCGCAGCGGAATATTTGTCTTGAAAGAAAATCTGAACTTGTCAGTATTTTTTGGCTATAAACCACTGCTCTGGGTGATCTGACCCAGCCATTTTGAGAAAACTATACCGTGCTTTTCTGAATGAAGTCTTAGCATGACTCTGGTTAAAATGGAAAGCGTAGTGCTCAAGCAAGTATAGCAGACTGGAAAATACCGATCTTTTAATCCTCTAAAGCAATTTGTAAATGTGGCTAAATCTGGATGCATACAGTACAGATCACTGAGGGCAGTAACTTGGTACTGTAAGCATCTGCTTACCACTGACAAGACTGTAGTTCAGAAACCATATCCTTGGCAGTTATGAATGAATATTTTTCCCCATATTACATAATCTGGGGAATAATTGGTGCTCGTAAGAACGTTCACTATCATTTCAGCGAAAGGGGTCATTTCAATAATGAGAAGTATGCCATTGTTGTGATGATTTAATTAGTGTACTTCATATGAATCCTCTAGGAACAATGGCATTTTCCCTTTTGTGTTTTATTCATATTTATGGCATTCAACAGATACATTTTCAAGCAGTCCTTTTAAACACTACTTACTTCTCGGTTATAGGTGGTTGCACTGGGCTTTTAGGTGCACTGCTTCTCCCACTGTTCACCTCACACTGGAAAATACAAAAGCAACAGTTTTGAGTACATTTATTAAAACTACAATAACACCAAACTTCAATAAAAATGGGTGCACAGCTCTGGATAGTCTCATCCATTAACCTGTCACATACAATCCATCACCATGGCTACACGTAGCAAGTTCTGTGACTTAATTCCATAATCTTGGGTGACTTGGAGATCTGGTGTTCTTATTACATCATAAAATAGCATTAGGTAACCTGAGTTCTCATATCACTATTTCTAATGACCTCTATGTAACTTGTAATACTGACAGCATAACTCCCTTTGTGCATGGCGACCTCACATGGGGATGGTTAAAAAAACAACTCTTCTAGTCTTCATATGGGGACATATGGAAGACGCAAATGCATGAGAACCTCCTATGAGGATGCAATGTTTTCCCCATATAAAGCAAAGGAAAAAAATATATATTCTCAATATTTAAAGCATGAAAGAATGTTATTTTATAGTCAGTGAGTAGCCCAAGGCACTCCACAGCGGCTCCAGCATTCTCCATTTCCACGGACATCTCCAATACGGCATCAAGAGGTGAACTGAGCAATGTGAATAAACCTGAACCACAGAATCAGTGGAATAAACCCTACATTAAAGAAACGCTCTGCTCTCCCTTACACACCAATGGAGGTAATGACGTGTTGGTCACAGCCCCGGGGGACTGGTTAGGAATATTCAACAAGCTGAATTTCGGGACCACAGCAACGCTGACCCTTCTGCGTGGCAAGGCCTGGGAAAAGAAGACGATGCTTAATAATTCTCTCTCTTCCTATGAAGAATTTAATCAATAAACAGTTCCATTACATTTTATATGAATTAACTGTTTTTCCTTGCTACCAAATGTTAATAAGCTATACTAGACTATAGTTAAAAAAAGCCAACAAGATCAGTTTTGCATATCAAACTGAATAAGGCTCAATCTTTCAAATGGTTGCTAACGCTATTAACATTAGCAGCAAACGATAGTCTATGGACTATAATCCAGCTCATCCACTGACAAATCACTTGATTTGCCTCTATTACAGTCTAAGCATGTCTAAACGGTGTAGAAGCACAACGTATTGCACTACAGGCAGGGTATCTTGATTCAATCATTTCTAAAGTAATAAACAGAACAGCATTGCTTTACAGTAATGTTTTGAGAGACGCCATACCTTTCCTAGGGTCAGAGACATAGATCTGGATGCACGGGGCACACCATCTTCTGAAATTAAAAAAAAAAAAAAAGAAATTATTTTTTTTGTAGGGGAATGACTTATACTGCATTCAGCTAAATATGTATCCCCCCGCCACCCCCTTCACACCCTCCAACTCCATGCCACACCTATTTAGTGCTTCGCTCAGTATCAGTAAAAAAAACACATTTTCATTGGTAAGAGGTTCATGCTGTCATATTTATATATAAATTTGAACAAGCACAGAAATGCATATAGTTCACAAACACTATAAACAACCACTATTTTACTTTTGTGTTGATTAATGTACAAGAACTAGATATAAGTTAAGCAGGCTTATTCATGTTTTGATTAATTAATTCCTAAAACCTTTAGTATTGTCAGAATATTACCTCCACTGTCAATTGCTCCGTAACGACTTGAATTCTGGTTTGCCAGCTTTTTGTACTCAATAAGTTCTGCGTGATCCTTTTCATACGTTCTCTTTAAATTTTCCACATACTGCATCATCACTTCAGTAGCTCTTGACATCCGTTTTTCCTGAAATGCAAAACATAAAGATAAAAAACACACCAAAAAAATGCGATTTACCAAATCTCACATGCACTGTACATAGACTTTGACTGATGATGTAATAAACAGGTGAGTTTCAGAAGGCTTACCTGCCGTACGGCTCCAACCATTTCCGCTCGACTGGACAGCCGGGATGCTAGACGATGGAACACTGCTATCGTCTCCAAAAGCCTCTCATAGGATTCCCGTTGCTCACAGTTCTGCCATTGCAGGATTGAACCCTGCAAACGGTATGAACAGGTGTGAGCTCAGCGTACTAAAAACAATGACACAAAAATACTGTTTCGAACAGTCGTTCAAATAGCTTTGATCAGTGCTTCTTACAATACTGACTATTTATAGTCATAGGAGGCTGTGTGGTCAAGTGGTAAAAGAAAAGGGCTTGTAACCAGAAGGTCCCCGGTTCAAATCCCACCTCAGCCACTGACTCATTGTGTGGCCCTGAGCAAGTCACTTAACCTCCTTGTGCTCCATCTTTCGGGTGAGACGTAGTTGTAAGTGACTCTGCAGCTGATGCATAGTTCACACACCCTAGTCTCTGTAAGTTGCCTTGGATAAAGGCGTCTGCTAAATAAACAAATAATAATAATAATTTACAGTACAGGGTGGTGTCAGATCATGGTCTTTATCATTTTAATGTCTGTTGACATTATAGTACTGCTGTCGTGTTAGTCACAATGAGGGATGAAGAACTTCATCAGCTGTGTTTTTTTCCATTAAAAATGTCAAAAGAAATCCTGACATCTACTGCAACCATGCACTCAAAGGTGGCTAATTAATTCAGCATGCCTGATTTATGATTTAAAAAACTTTCAATGAATTAGAAACTACAGTAGATTTCTTTTAATTACAATGCCCTTTTTTGTCAACATTTTAGCAACAGGAATATACGGCACAGTATATTTCCTCGGTTCTCCGGTATGCAACACAGAGCACTTATCAGTCCTTCATTGCACATGGAAGATGGCAGGTCTCACTCTTTGTGCTGGCATGGCAAGGCTGGTAGGATGGACTTTACACTGAGGTTATTAATGATGTGGATTTGAATGCCCCAGGTTTCATGTGCACCTTAATGACTCCTTTGAAATCTTCCAGCTCCTTGTCAGTGTTGTCCTCAGTCTGGGCTCTCTCTCTCTCTGCTTGACGCAGTCTTGTTTCCAGAGTGTAGCTGTCGTTTCGAAAGGCCAGGGAGAGCTGGACAAAAGCATTCTGTTGGAGAACAAATGCTGTTTAATTGAGAGATGATCATAATCCATAGAGTCGGTGACCTAACGTGTGATCTTTGATAATACGTTTGCATGAATGTGTGAACTGGGTTGTAGAACGTGAAAAGGAAAGTTTAGTGTTTCCATGCTCTTAAATTACCTTCTATATCGGTATTTTAGATTACATGTATATTAAAAAATCCCTAACAAATTAACATAAAAATCCCACACAAACAAAAGGAATGTGATCAACTCCTGTCCCTTTCCATTCATTTCTTAAATTTGAACCAGCTGCAAAAAGCTTTAAAACATGCAATAGAAAGCTGGCGAAGCAACTTTCCTCGCAAATGTAATATAAACAAGGAGCAACAGGTCAGCTTCCCTCTGCCTATCTGTGTATCCGTCTGTCTTCTGGGTCAGTCTGACAGAATGCCATTCTTTTCTAACTTTAAAACAAATAAACTGTATCAACAGAATCCAATCCACTCTGTTGTTAGTATTTAGCTTCTCCAAGGAATTCTGATAACTTGTCTTGAGAATGAGAGTTTAACCCAGCCACACTGCTAAGGGTTTAAAGCCAAATGCTGACCTTTGAACAAGCAGAGTCAGTTCATAAACCTCCTCCAGGGAAAAGGAGGATATGGATTGCACGCTGTTTCTTAAACTCAGACCCACACAGTTGACATTTTCACATCACTTACAGGAAGCACAGTCCCTGAAATATAGACTTCCTCATGTGACTTCATTCCCAGTTACATGGTCCCAAGGTACAATTAAAAAGAATAAAGCACACGTCAGTGACATGACGGACGAATGGAATATTGATACCAACCTCAACTTCCTTTTCTGTGAGGGGAGGTGCACTGCAATGAAAACAATAATATTAATTTAGATACAATAATATTAATGTCCTTCCTATTACTATTCAGTTTGTAATGGCGTTTTTAGATACAGTAATATGTTTTGCTAAGGGACCTACATCGACAATCCTGTAGAGACCTGCTCTTTTCACAATTTTCTACAAACCAAGGTTCAAGTACCTCCCTTAATAAAAAAAAAACAAACAACTGAAACGATACAAACCCATACTTTACCGTTGTGAGTTCTTGAACAAAGTAACCATACATCTAACATTTCTGCAGACAGCCTCGTCAGTGAAAGATTAAACGAAGGAGCCTGAAGACAAGTTGTTCCTTCAGAATCGAATCATACACATTTTTCTTTTGTTTGTTAACCATCTACAAAAATTGTTTAAAGACATTTTTAACAGTAAACAACCTGTGTCTTCTGCTGGACTAATAATGCAATTTGTTTTAAAAATGATCTGAACCCACACAATATTGCATACCTGCCAGGTAGGGATCTGAGGACTTTGAGTTTGCGAAGCATGACATCAGAAATGTTTGGCATGACATCAGATTTTTCTTTGTGTTCCTCTTCCATTGGCGGAGGAAGGGAAGGTAGAGGAGAGGGGCCTGCATGGATGGACCAGGGTTGGTGTCAATTCCTGATTTTCAATTCAAAATCAATTTCCAATTCCCATTCCCTTTTAATCAATTCCAACACACCATTGATCAAAATGGCAATTAACAGTATTCTGTTAAAATGAGCTTTTCACAATGGCAAAAACTTCAATTGAAGTCACTGCTTGTCAATTAAATTGGCTTTGAATGAAAGCAGATGAACAATCATAACAATTATTATTTTGCTAAAATATCAATTCCAATTCCTGCGAAGGAACTAGAATTGGGAACTTATTTTAAAAAGGAATTGGAATTGACCCCAACCCTGTACACAATCAGATGAAGCACTGTTTAACATAACAGCATGTTTATAACACTCAAAACACCAGTCCTTAAAATAATATCAGTTACGTTATGTATAATGTGGGTCTCACTGTTATTAGAGATGTCATATCGTGCTGTTTGGGTTGCTCAAACTGTGCAAAATGATTGATTTTATAATCAGAGATGCATTACATACAACATGTGAACTTATTATAAATCACAAAAACAAAGACTGTTCTCAGGAACTGCTGCTAAACATAAAACAGTGTTGTGTGTGTGTATGTTCTATGCACGGGATGACATCAATACAGTACACGAAACACAATGTACTGGAATTGTGCCAGATCCTTAGTGGTGATTGGTTAATTCCTCATACATGCTTTGTAATGACAGTACAACTGTTTCAGGTAATGCCTTTATCAAAACAGAAAGAAACATGTTTTTATGTTGTCTCTGTATTGTTTAATGCAAATGCCAAATTAACTGTTACCTCTTTCCTGTTCAGCTGTTTCACTGAGATCCGGCAACTTTAATCCAGCCATGGTTTGGTTTCGCAATAACTTATTTTCCTAAACAAACAATAAAACATATTTACCAGCTGAGCAAAGTGCCTGCCTACTGTTTGATGAGATTAAAAGCCTCTTGAAGGAAAAATGTATCTTATGATCAGAACAGAAACTCTGGGCTTAAATATACACCACAATTACTTATCCATTAATGTTAACCCACTTGTATCAATGATCTGAACTATAGGGCTACAAATTCATTGTTTTTTTGTAGGTAGGATCTTGCATGCTTTTTGGCATCCTGACATTTTAATGTCAAAGCAGTTATACGGTTTGTGCCATGTGGCACTGATGCTTAAACTAGAGAGGGATAAAAAAAATAAAAAAAATTCTCTGTGTCAACACTGCCCCCTTGATGCTTACCTCTCTTAGTTTGACTAGTTTCTGCGTTTTGACCGGCTGCACAGGGAAGTCCTTGTACCCTGTAGATTTTAGCAGCTGACTACTGGATTTGTCATACAAAGTAAAACTCTTGTCAGTCATGGTGGGCAAATCCTGGGCTCCGTTTCTCAGGCTTGCCTGCTCCATGCCATCCCAGGACACAGCTCTCATGAGAGGCGGGCCAGAACCAAAGGACTTGAGTTCTGCTGTACAGGCGCCTTTGGGGTCCTTGTGGGCTTTAGTGGGGGCATTCAGGCCAGGGTTCACAACACTGGCAGCAGATTTCTGTGGTTGTGCGTTCCCCGAGGGACAGTCATTGTACTCCACAGATCTTTGTACCATGGCAGGGGACTCCTCTCCAATGTTTGTAACGAGTCCGAAGCAAAGCTTCCTGCTCTCAGTGTTTGGAGGGTCGAGTCGGGGATCACAGTTCTCTTTCTGTTCTGACAACGCTTCTTTGGAGTTTCCATAGGAGGCATGCCGAGGTGAAAGCAATCCTTGAGAAATCTTCCATTGCTCGTTGACTTGTCGATTCTCCAGTCCCTTTCTGATGCTCTGGAAAAAAAATTATAATCAACTTAATAGCAAGTATATGGAAAATGAAAAAAAGCTATAAAAATGTAATTTAAAGTGCTGCAAGAGATATTTGTAATGGTTATGGCGGTGTCATATTTTGATTTAATCAATGCCAAGGTGTAGTTTACCTTCCCTTTAAATACAGTTTCACTGCTCTATTACTGCTCTGTGAGAATAATTTGGGAGAAGATAAACAGCAGTCTTGACACATGCTGCATTTCTTGTGTACAGTTTCTACACAGCTGCGCAGGGCATAGTTATAACATCCAATGTAATTGACAGAACTCTAACCTCAGTATCCAGCCCTATGCTGTCTGTCTGTCCTCTAGCACTGGGAACATCCAGATGCTGCAATGAAATAAATAAAAAAGGTACCATTTTAATACATAAGCATTACTGTACGCAGCAGTGCAATATAGTACAATACATTTGAGGGAGGCTATAAGATGACATTTAATTAAATGTATTTTCATGCTATTTTAACCATATTGTACTATCAAAAAACATAATGTAATGTCCTATTTTAACTTTCTATAAACAGAGGAACGGTCTATCTATAGTTGTGGGATTTATAGTACTCAAGCGTCAAAAAGTACTCCAATGTCATTTACTACTTTCTAGTGACTACATACATAAGCATTGCCGCAAACCATATTTTTTAATGCAAATATAGCATATAATCAAATAATACATGGTAAATAATGAAAACAACATTTATTTTTACCTTATTAAATGCATTTAAACATCGATCTCCCTCTTTGGAGACACCATTTTGTTACATTAAACTACACACCAAACATCATTTAAGAACAGCCTGGTCAACTACACTGATCTCCTACAACGCTGATTGGTTTACTGAACAATTCCCTAAGCAGTGTGCTTATATTATCTTCAGCTGGCCAGTGTGACTCAGTGATCTGTTTTTTTTAATACACAATGCAACTGTGCTATATGAAAATAGGGGATGTGTGATTTGCATAAAATTAGCATCAGTACCTGAGGCGTGGGTGAGGTCCCAGCAGAATTAACTGCAGTTCCATCTGAGGCTGAAAGTAAAAACAAAATATATACTGCATTTTAAAATGAAATTCAAAGAAAAAACATACAAGCAAGTCTGAATACACTAATTATTACCTGTAAGATTTAGCCTACATTAGCTACAGGAGGCTGTGTGGTCCAGTGGTTAAAGAAAAGGTCTTGTAACCAGGAGGTCCCCGGTTCCCCACCTCAGCCACTGACTCATTGTGTGACCTTGAGCAAGTCACTTAACCTCCTTGTGCTCCGTCTTACGGGTGAGACGTAGTTGTAAGTGACTCTGCAGCTGATGCATAGTTCACACACCCTAGTCTCTGTAAGTCGCCTTGGATAAAGGCGTCTGCTAAGTAAACAAATAATAATAATAATAATAATAATATTATGTACTTTTAAATCCCACTTTTCCAAGTAGAGAATCTTCCTTACTCACTGGTACATTTTAAAGAAGATGGATTTCATGCAGAGTGGAATATCAACATTAACCAAAAGGACAGTGTTGTACAATTGCCACGCTAGCTTTCTATGTGAACACACAGGGGCGTGCATGATGAGAATGCCCCTTCACTGAGACATCAACATGGCGCAGCTGGTTTCCTTTGTCTGGTCTCCCATCCAAGTACTGACCAGGGCCTAATCTAGCTTCTGGGAGTTCGTAATGGGTACATACATAAACTCAACGTTTAACACAGCAATGCCACTAAAAATTGTTCCTAACCTGCAGTGCTGGCTCAACGTTGACTAAAAAAGCTCATTGACTCTTGGAGCTGGTGAGCTGCTAAAGATGCAACAACAAGCATGACACTGTAATATGAAAGATACAGAGCATGTATAACCTAATTTAAATCAGGAAACTGAAACGATTAGAATTAAGGCTGTATGTTTTTCACGGGGAACAAGTATTCCTGTCAGATTTGTTGTATTATAACTACAGAGAAAGATTATCAATATTGAATGTGGCAACGTTATTTTTTTCTGCTTTAATAAATGTTATGTTTAATTGTGAAATATCTATTATTAGACCATGATGTGCTGTGAATAAAATACAGCCCTAATTATAATAATAACAGTTATTTTTGGATGCATTTAAAGTCCATCTTTATTCAGTAAAGCGTTTCTGACTACCCTGAAACACGTTTGTGACTTTTTTGTCGAAAACCCTGAAAGCAGAGGTTGAGTTTGGTATGCAGCCATGCTACAAGCAGCACCTTTACTGGAAACAAGATGCACTATCAGGGAAAAAGCCTACCAATCTGGGGGGGCTGAGTGAGGGAGCTGCTTCGTGAAGGCACTGGAGAGGACACTGGAGTGAGATTGGGAGAGACACCTGCAATGGAAACGAAAGCATAATCAATACATTATTATATTAAAAATGGCCATGCTATTAAACCACTCACTACAGGCATAAAATACAGTTCATCCTTCTTCTAAAAAATGATTTCTTTCCATAAGACATTCACTTCCAGATTAGAAAAGGATGGCATCTTGAACAAAAGTCTGACCAATAACAAACTTTATTTGACTTATCAGAATTAACTTAAAAACTGACATTTTGTTTGGCGCCACCTGGTTCCCAAATACCACAAATTCAGATTCAGATTAGTTTTTCTCTTTCCATGAAAAGGTCACATACAGTATTTTGAGGTTACTGGATATATGAAGTGTACAGGGATGAAATATGAAGCTGATGTGCATAAAGAAAGAAGCTTTATGAACACTAATTCACTCAACAAAAGGAACAGAAAAGCTGGCTTTAAGCCAATAGGAACTGGGAGCCAAAGACACTCCATGTAGGGGCATGTACCAGATTTTCATAAAAGATAACTCAGGAAGTCAACAGAAATAAAACTAACAAGAATTAAAATAAATTAGGGACTGGAATGTGTCTCAGTGATCTAGAAAGTAACTGAAAAGGAAAGAACAGTTCCCAGCGAGAAGGTGATTACCAGTAACTTACCTCACTGACAAGGTTGCAATATAGGGATAGACCAAAAACCATCAGAGACATTAAAAAAAAATCATGTTTACTCATTAAGATCCCCAGATGTACTGTTTCCTATTTCCACTGACCCTGATCAACACTGACCTTGGACTATCTCAAGGTAAAATTAGACAGGCCAACATCAGCGCTGATCTGGGTTTCTGAAAGATGGGTTTTGGAAAGTTGTTTAAGGTTTGGATTTGTACCTGTTGGAGAATCTGATAGGCTGCAGGTTGACCTTCGACCCCTCCGCATGAAGAATCGCTCACTGACCTTCTTTGCTTCCTCAAGCAGCTTCAGATTCTTCTTTGTGTCTTTGTCTGAGAGCTTAACATCTGGCAGCTGGTCTTTTACTAGGTCAATCACATGACCTGTGCAGTCTATGGGGATATACACAGAAGATTGTATTTATCTAAGCAGTTGCTGTTCACCATCCCAAGGCTAAAGAGCATAACAACACAATTGTTTAGTTTAAACGATGTACTGTACAAGAACACTAATAATCTGGGGTCTCGCTGAGCACTTTAATTCATCACAGTAAGCATGCTCTTACTTTGGTTTTGAAACCTTATTCATATATCAAGGCTTGAATTTAAGTTTATTCTTTCTTAAACAGCAAAACTAACTCAAAGTAATCGTCATGAAATTTCAAGCAGTACATGTACAACATTCACAGGTATAATAAGGCAAACGATGTACAGAACATTACTGTATGTGAGTTTTGCAAATACAAAAGTGAAGCTGAGGTTTTCAACAGCCAGTTAACTTTATTTATTGTAGTAACAAGGGAATTGTTCAAAATATTGCTTATATTTTATGGGTTGTGTAGTCATTTCAAATTTAAATAAAACGCTTTTTTATTCATACCAACTGTGGTGATGGAGCTCGCTGAAGAAAAAGAACTCCGATGGCGATGTCTTGGGCTGTGGGGTCTGTTTAAATAAAATCAGAGATCTATCTATACACAGGTCCAATCGCATGACATTGTGCACACCCTACCTGTGACACGGTTTTATTTTTACACTTTTACATTTGTTGTCCTCACACCAAGGATTGCACAAGCAGTAGCAACTACACAAACAATAACATAGCATGCCGGCTGCCCCAGTGTAATGGGAATGGTACCTCTCCAAGAATGATTTGGACAAGATTGTAAAGCGGAAGAATTTCACAATCATAGTGAGTCAGAAGACAACACATTTAGACTGCAGTGTTTATACAACCCCGTAAATATGTCCCTACCTCAAATAGTATCTGAGATATGAAGCTTTGACAGTGCAGTGGCGGAAGCTTTGTAAGGTTACCGACGCAAAAGGGGATCTGAATGTGAAGCTAGTATTTTAAAGTGTTTTGTCTTTATCATCGGAAACCACATGAACCAAATGAAGTCACATGATCACAATATGACAGCCATATTAGGGTCAAGGTACCATTACTTCTGCTCCTTTTACAGAACGCTTTTTTTTTCTTTTTCTTACAGAACCTCTAAACATGAATGGCATTTGAAATGGCTTAGAGCAGCTGTAGCAAAAATGTCAGATATTTTCTACAGTTTAAGAGAAAGTGGAACTATAGCATCTGTCTCTAATTATCATCATCAAGTAAATACCTATGCTCTCTGCCTTATCTGAGTTTAATACAACCTTTTTAATACCAAAGATTTTGTTATACAAAATTCCTAACAAGGTCAAACATCATGCCTCTGGAATTGTACAGAATATACACACATACTGAAATGAGCAGCAATTAGCACAGCTCTGAGCTGTACTGCACAACAATGCATGTATTTATGACAGCTGTAAATAGAATTTAAAACCATGCACGTATTTGGAAAAGATTAACTTCACCGTAAAACCTTTGTCAGGCCATTACAATAGAAAGGCACATGGCTTGACCAAGCTGTTATTCTTTGGAAACACTTTATGAAATTCAGTTAAGCACACTGTAGTCATTAGCAATGCATCTTAATGCAATTCCGATTCATGTCCCCCCCATTTTAAGGTAATTCCAGCCTGCAGGGTTAGACCACTAATAGGTGTTCTACTGTTTGCAGTACTCTCTGAACGCAATTTAACCCAAGAAATAATGCAGTATCTCATATGTACAAATACTAAAAGAACCTATTACAGTTTTTTGACAAACGTTTTGGTTGGAACTCTTTATCAAAAACTTCAGTGAGAAAGGAGTTTATCGAATAATTTGACTAGTTTCTTTTCGTATTACTACTGTACATGTTACCACAGAGTGTTTTACAGTATCTGAGTTTACTGAGATGTTAATGAAAAGTACCTATGAGACTTCAGTCCCCTTTGACAGCAATGCAGGTGAATTTGCATACCTGCTCTGTGAAAGTGCATTAGGCTCCTGATCTGCAGTGACAGCTTCCCCAGGAAGGACAATAGAGGGGGCACTGACCATTCTGGCTTCAACAGCTACAACCTGCTGGCAAATACACAAAACATACATTGGTACTCCAACTGTGACGACATATTAAATCATTGGAGGTCGTATCATATATCCAATTCGCATAAAAGTGAATGGACTTGAATTAAGGTTTTAGTTTGATAGTTCATACCCTTATTTTTGCAGCCTACTCACTCAAGGCTTTTTTTTTTTAACAACCCTTACCTCGACATATGGTTTGTCTCAGGGGAAAGGAAAACAAATAAGTGAAATTCCAAAGGATTACATAAATATGCACTAACATCAGTGGGTAAGTGAAGCTCTTTAAACGTCTATGTATAAATCTCACTCTGGGGTACAAATTCCCTGGTGGGCTATAACAGTTCTCTAGTGAAAATCCCAAGTCTTTACAGTTCTCATTCTACTCGCTTCCTATTCAACCGGCACACTAACCACTTCTCAAAGATGAATGAGCTGTAGCATTTATTCCCTTTAGCCCGAGTGGGGGAAAAAGAAGCCACAATGAACTGAACATATAAAGCTGCTGTGAAAGTGGACTAAATTGCAGGAAACCAACCAACTAATGAATTGTAGACTACAAATTAATTTACAGACTAAAAATGCAGTTTAGATGGACTATGTCCTGCAAAGGAAACCGAATCTCTATAATTATCTGTAGATGAGCTTCAACTGAATTACTCTGCAATCTTCTGTGCTGCAGTCTAACTCCCCTCTGTATTTAATGCACTTTCTCTGCCCCAGGGATTCTTCTGTAGCTTGAAACACTCAATCGGAAGACATATAGCAGTACTATTAAAAAACTGGGATCTTATTACTGTATCAGGGATCAAAGTTTTGGAGCTCTTACAAATTATGCTCTTACCAGTTCTGCTGGCTGACTAAATTAATAGGTCAATTTACTTCACTGACTTGGAACAAGATCATGTTATCCACTGAATATTCCGCTACAGAAAGAATTTCTCCAATGGGCAGAGACTGTAGCCTTTGATGTTATAACCACAGTCTTCTCCTTTCCAAAAAAACAGCTGAACTCCTGACCAGGGAAAGCTTCTCTAAGAAGAGAAATTATACACAAAGAAAGGCTATAAAAATGTCATTTACAGTGTTTCTGAAATATGTACAGGCAAGGCAACTCACATTACAAGTCTTAAACAAAAATATTTGAATTGGAAATCTTCACAAATAGGTGTCCCGACAGACCCTGATCCCCTCATTAAATGTTGTCTGGTTGTTATAAATCAAGGCTCCTTTTTGTTAAAAACAGGTATTTTGTTTTTTATACTAGATTAAGTGGGCACATATTAAAATGTACAGCATGTTAAAACATGATCTGGTTTAACCCAAAAACTGTAACAATAAAACTGGAAAATCAGCACTCTTACCAAACTACCACGTGAGTTTTTCTTTGTTTTAACAAATGGGACAAACTCTTCCCCTTTCATTAAAATATGATCATGTAACAGTTATGGACAGATTACATAGTGGAATACTAAAAGGCTATATCCTTGACCCTGGGCCAATCATTTTCCATTATCACCTTTTAACTCCAATTCATGGGCCACATGCATAAAGCATTATATACAGGGAGGAGGGGGTTGTAGAGCAGCAAGGTAATTAACTAGAAACCCATGCATTCTCACGAGGCGTGGGTCTGAATCCATCTCAAGTCATAAGTGCAATGAGTGTGGTTGTCTCTGCCTAGCCTCCATTAGTCCATATCATGGAATAGTGACACTCTTTGCATCAGAGAGCTCCAGGACTGAAGGGCAGGGGGGTGATCAGGTCAGGACTGAGGTGCGCTCAATAGGAAAGCTGTGAATGGAAGCTCTCATTGCACTCTGCCTTGTCCCTCACCTTTCATGAGGCACAGAACTGGGAAATAAGTAACAAAGGTGCTGTATTTTTCTTATTGAATCTCCCCATCTATAAAAGCGGGTATTACAGGGATACATGATAAATTGCAGGTAATTATAGCAATAATTACTCTCCTTCCCCTGTTATTCCTTAACTGCTTTAAATGAATGCTGTTTTTGTTTCTCTACAACTGCTGTGGCTCTAGCCAAAGGCAAACAATATTTGTGAAAAGATTTTTTTTCTCACAGACAAAAAACACATACAAGGATACTGTCCAGAGCTAATAAAAACATATTGTTAAAATCTAAAATATTTTTGATTAAATTATAGATTAATGCACACAAAGAGCACACTTCAAAGCTTTGAACTACAACAGTTATCAAACAAAAATTGCCACTTAATAAAAGGACATAAAACACTTAATAGACTCTCATTACACAATCATGGAACAAAACTTGGAACAAAACTGAAAGGGAAAACCTGATTGTAGATGGTATTGAGAGTTATTTAGAGAACCGTCAGAACGATCTCCCAAGACTAGCAAATGTTCCTAAAACAGCAGCAACAATAATAGACTGTTAAACTCTGAAACCAACTTGGAACAAAACTGAAAGGGAAAACCTGATGTAGATGGTATTGAGAGTTATTTAGAGAACCGTCAGCACGATCTCCCAAGACCAGCAAATGTTCCTAAAACAGCAGCAACAATAATAGACTGTTAAACTCTGAACTCAGGTCCAAACTCAAGCTAAAGACCTATCTGTTTGTGTGATATGAATCGGGTAGTCTCAACTTTAGCTGACCCTTTGTGGTCTACACCAAAAAACAAAATTGAGCACAACAAGGATTGAATGGACAAGGACGCTAAGCCCTCAACCACAAGAGAGGGCAAGACTATAGCACATTTGGTGAGGCAATGTGGGGAATTCTACACTGCAACTGCTTAGGGTATCCCAGAGAAGACTTGTGGGGGGTTATGATGGGGTTTAGAGTTTTAGCAAGTTGGTTCATACAATGAAGAAATATTCTGTTCTTACACATGCAGTACAAGTAAGCGAAGGTTTACACTGACTGGGGAGGGGGGCGAGCTCTCCTGCTCCTCTGCTGCTTCATCCTCCTCCTCTTCTTCTGGGAGGGTGGGCATGGTCTGGAACGGAGGAGGGTACCTGGGTCCGGGGGCCCGGGAGGCTGGAGTGGCGAGGTCTGGAGCTGGAGTGGCGAGGTCTGGAGCTGGAGTGGCGAAGTCTGGAGCTGGAGTGGCGAAGTCTGGAGCTGGAGTGGCGAGATCTGGAGCTGGAGTGGCGAGGTCTGGAGCTGGAGTGGCGAGGTCTGGAGCTGGAGTGGCGAGGTCTGGAGCTGGAGTGGCGAGGTCTGGAGCTGGAGTGGCGAGGTCTGGAGCTGGAGTGGCGAGGTCTGGAGCTGGAGTGGCGAGGTCTGGAGCTGGAGTGGCGAGGTCTGGAGCTGGAGTGGCGAGGTCTGGAGCTGGAGTGGCGAGATCTGGAGCTGGAGTGGCGAGGTCTGGAGCTGGAGTGGCGAGGTCTGGAGCTGGAGTGGCGAGGTCTGGAGCTGGCTGCTCGGTGAGACTCTCGCTCAATTCCTGGGGCAAGTACTGCCACTCCTTATCTTCTGATGACTGAAATGAAAGCACAAGCATGCCAGTCTTATCGTCCTTTCAGAACACAGAATTTGGTATTGCGCCCCTAGTGTTTCTGCACTGGTTCTGAACAGAAAGGCTACTTCTTGAGAGTTGCCATGTTTCTAGTAAATATTACCATTATTATTCCTTGTCTCTTCAAACATGTTGAAAATTACTGAATAATAGGCCCTAACTTTTTAATAAGCTATGCTTTTTAATAATATTAGCTTCCCACAAACACTTCTACAGTTGCATCACAAAGTGAAAAAAAAGTACATTTAACCACCCTGTTTCTAAAATAGGCTCTTCATTCCACAAATAAAACAATTAAAACTTAATGGTGACCATATGTGGAGCTCACAACCTCTCCAGTAAACCTTATAGTTAGAATGCAATAACTTTTCTTTTGGCTCAAACGCCATGACTATCGTAAAACTGGTAATCTTATCTTGAAAACGTGTTACTGCTTATTCTGTTGCAGAATAATTTTTTAAATACATTTACTGAAAAATGCTTATGGATTAGAGTTACTTATACAATCTGTCTATATCCAACCACTACACAAATACTTTACATTATATCCAGTGCCAATGCACTCAGTGAGTAATAATAATATTGTGCAGAGATTGCAGTTTTTCCCCTGCTGGAAAACAATCTAGAATCATCTTTGAAATTCCTGCAAAAAAGTTAATAAGGTAAACCATTTATAAGCTGTAGCTTGTTAAAAGTACTGGCGAATTGAATAGCTTAAGCACTGTCTGTTCTGCTTTCAGTGCTATAAAATACATGTAATTTATTACCTCCTACTGCTGTAAGCAGTAGCAAGAGTAGGCATGTTTGGTTTGTTAAATGATTTAGTAGGTTTCCAAACCAAACAAAATATCTGGAATACTGTCTACAATTTATGTTGAGTGCACAAAAGGCAAACCTGTGAAAGAATACAGTAAACAGATATTAATTTTAGAGCATTATAAACCTTTATGGGAGGCACTAATGGTTAGGTTAAAAGTTTAATATGTGACATGAACGAAAAGTGTGACATGAACGACACTGAAGTACAGTTACTAGAAAAGGGAAAAACAAAACTAGGTCATCTGGTTTTGAACAACTGAAAACTACAAAACTATATAATGCCTAATCTAATTAGTGTCTGCTTTTCTATAATATAAAACAGCTGGAATCAACACTCTAGTAGAAGAGAAAAACAGTAAAATCAAAACATCTTTTTAATAAATGTTCATTAAACAAAATCTTCATTTGTATTATTTTAAAACTAAATGGTAGTTATAACAAACACATTATCAACCCTTATTAGCAATATAAATTGGTTTGACTGGATTTAAATACATTTTTTTCCAGCCTATTAGGCTTAATAAGAAAATAAAAATGAAATCAAACTAAAATCAGAAAACACATCAATCTCCTGACTATGTAAGGAAGAGTTATTTGTTCTTTAGGTTTGCCTGCAAGTATCTTTTATTATGAAAACATAACATTCACAAGGTTCTCTCAGATACATCATTAATATACTACCTTCTAAACAGCACTGGAACAGCAGCGAGACTCAGCTTGTGTCTGTTTTCTGCTGTGATCATGAAGGAATTTGAAATGTCTAATAGTTTCTGAAAGGAGTTGAAAGTGCAGTGGTGACAGTGGATATACTGTGTAACACATATAAGCATAATAAAGGATGCTTAAATACAGTACAGTGTGTGTTACCATAAACATCACGGAGAGCTCTGATGAATTAATGAATCAAGCTAGAAAAAAAAGAATGGCAACACTGACTAAGAACCAATAGGGTGCTGATTAAAATAACTCCACATCGGGTTGTTCTGTGCAACACACTGTTACTTAAATGAATGGTTCAGTAATTATGGTAGATTGATCCGGTCTTACCCTCTCTGTGTTAGGAGCAGCACAATGTTGTGTCACTGAGCCCTGACTTCTCCCATTGTCTTCTGGCTCTGTCTGGGTGCTTTCATCACTGGTTAAGACCTTTGGCCTTCAAAATATCAAAATACATAAATATGCATGTCTTTATTCATGTCTTCTGGCTCTGTCTGGGTGCTTTCATCACTGGTTAAGACCTTTGGCCTTCAAAATATCAAAATACATAAATATGCATGTCTTTATTCATGTGAAATAACAAACAGCACTTCAAATACCACAAAATTACTCCTGTCCTTAAGGAAAAAAAATCCTTAATACATATAAATAAACAACAAAATGTCAAAATATTTTTTTCTGGCTTAATATTAAAGGAAACATGTGGTTTATAAAAACATTCCAAGCAAAAAAACATGTAAAACATGCATAAAGTAAATCAATCTGAGTCTCAATCACTAAACTAGGTTTAAAACAAATATTATATTTTCAATAAAACAAAGTATTCTAAAACATTAGAGGTGTGCATAACCTTCTGTTGCCAGTTTCTTTAGTTCTTTTCACTTCATAATCCACACAAACATATTTTGTTATACTTTTAAATAGCTGTCATGAGATGAATTCCAGTTTCTAGACCTCATTTGTTTATTCTATATCAGCAGTATTAAAAAAAAAAAAATCCTACCTTTCTACATTTTCTTCATTCACTTTACTAGCATATCTCTTTTCACAAGCACACTTCACACATGTTTCCCGGTGCTGATACGGTGGTAATGGTTTAAAACAATAGCTTGCACTCTGCTGTCTTGTCCTCAGAAGTTCCAAAGTCAAGGCATCTGGTGGAATGAAGGGACAGACAGAATTGCACATGCTCTTACAGAACACTGAAAAAACAGGGACTGTTGAGGATGCGCAAAGATGAGAGAGTCTATGTAAGTAGGGCCTAGCAGAAAAAAAAACAATTACTTTTATTAAACAAAAAATAACATACTTTGATAGGTCCATTACTTTACACTGACCACTTACTCTACTCACTTATAAAAACCTATAAAAACTGAAAAACTACATTGAAAGTTGACTTTTGAATTGGATTGCACACATTATTAGTGATGTAAAATCTGAAGATGTAGAATGCTAACATTGCTTGTTTCAAAGTATCAGAAGCACCTATACAGTGTCTCACATTTACGTTACCTAGCAGAGTGGTCTGTAGTCTCGCAGTGGAATGGCCGTCACAGTGCTGCCCAGCAGTAGTACTGAAGAAAGGACTGTGCAGCAGTAAAGGTTTATTAAGGAACGAAGCCCAGGAATCTTCTTTACCCTGTTTAAAAGAGAGATTCCAGATTTAATGTTTACTTCAGCTTCAACATTTGCCAACTAAACATGAAGGACGGACTATGTGTCATTTGAACTTGAACAGCTCACTGATGCTCCAGGAAAAAAAGTATGAACTGCCGAACAATGAATCCTGGCTGTTGTAACAGTATGGGAAAGAGGATGGGAGGGTTACATCTTAGATCATGGTGAACTCTTGTCACAGCATCACTTGAACAGCAGGATTTATCCAGATGTTCTGAAACAGCTGACAAAGAAGAGCTGTCAAATTCTTTTATTTCTAGCAAAGTGTCCTCTTGTGGGTAATGTTATCCCAAGGATGTAAGCCACAGTGAAAACAATTGCACATGCTACTGTATGAAAGGGCCCCTTTGAAGCTTCATGGCTCTCCTTTTCCTTGGCAAATCCGTTAACTGGTCAAGTGACTTCATCCACCACATGGCAGTGGCACTGCACAGACATTCAATACTGACCTGAATCTGTATATTTTCTTGATTTTCTTCTCTAGGAATCTGGATTACGCAGTCTTTCTTCTTAGTTATGTTGCTCTGCACCTAAATAAAAACAACATAAACAGGGTTTATGAGGTACAGTGTAAACAGGCCAAAGGGGAATGCTTCAAAACTTCTGCTGCTGTGCTGTGGTGGGAAGAGGATGGGGCACAGCTGTTTTAGGCTTGCACTGTATTGACCTGATTCATCCAGCTGCCATAGGATGTTCAAGCTTATCTGCAATACACAAAGAATCCAATAACCTTTATATGAAACCCTGTGACAGAGCTGCACAATGTCCCTGACTGAGCCTCCTATATAAAACCTGGACAATGTGTTCAGACTCAATGTAACTGGTTTAAAGTAAACCTGTTGATAAAATAGAATATGCATGCCATCCACTGTGCAGTAGCTTGCAAATAAACTGACATTCATATCTGAGATCAATTTACTGTATTTGGTTTCTATTCATTTCGGGTCAATTTCACTGAGCTGTTTTAAAAAAGACTTTGCCAAGTTCAGTCTTCCTTATAAGGAATACAGAAGCTTATTTTTAAACTTACAAACTAATTATGAAAGCAAGTCTACTGAACCATGGGCAAGGATGTAATAGCCAACAACAGCTACTGAAATACATTATTTACTTCAGTATTGAACCCTAACTTTGGCACGATGAACATGGTATGGTTTCCATAACAAAATAACATACAAAAATATATTTTTTGTTGAATGTCAAACAAAAAGAAATATTTTCCTTTCCATAGCTATACAGCTGGTTCTTGCAAAGGATGTTCAAAATGATTTTCTGCACAGCAAGGAATCCAACCTTATTTTTTAGACCAGTGATTGAGCTGCGTAATATTCAATATAAACAGCCTACTTGAAAAAAGACAACACGTGAACGGTTTTCTTTGGGAATCTGCACGTATTCCTAATGCTACCATAATAGGGGATTGTTACACTGTTGAAAGCTACTTTTCTGTTGTGCAGTCTTGAGGTTTTGGACTGGTCACAGATTTCCATTTGGTATCCTTAAATATCCATGCTTCATTATGAAAAAACAGACTTTACCAATGTTGGGTAACTGCTGATCTCCACATCTTAAATGCAAGATTGTCATTCTTTTTGACAGAATATACAGTATTGAAATACCATTACAGTAATTGCCACATGCTGCTTCTGGTCTTGTCATGTTTATGTCTAGCAAAGGCCTAATTATATGGCTCCCTGGGTAAGCTGTTAAAATGGGATTCAACACCAGGCTCCTATTATATCTCAAGTACTTGCTGCAAATAAACCAAAAATTAGGAGCTAAGCCTATTATGTTTGACCAAGTAAAAATATCCTCATTTGGAAGGCACCAGTCCAAGGCTGCAGATTTGCTTTTGAGGTGTAGGGTTGGTAGAGGAGGGAGTTCATTTGTTGGTATAACTTTGCTTCACTGAGACTGGCTGGGCAATCAGTGGGTTTCCATGACAATTCATATTTTTCCTGACAAGCTGGAAAAGCCCAGTGCAGGATCTTAAGAAAACACAGCATTTTTTAATTTCTCATGTTCCATTTGTCATTGAGAGCTATTTTAAACACAGCTCCGCGGCTACTCTGAAACTCATTAGGAAAGAAACATTGCGAGGGTCAGTTTGACGACAGGATACCTAAATGATATGGCTGGACAGGGAGGCTTATAAAACTAGAGATGCACCAGATTTACGATCACTTCTTTTAATGGAACCCCTGAGGGGCTCAATGGCTCTCTTTGGAGATGAGGGGATTTAACAATAAGCAGTAAAATATATATTAAGACCACCCCACATTTCTGTAAGGATTTAAGAAAAACGTTCTGCAGTTGAACTGCAAGTGAACTCCCTAGGTCACTGCAACTACTGACTGCATTTTGCAGTGTCAATACAAGTGTTTTTGTACAGATAAATACTTAGCTAAAAGTGTTTGCTTAAATAGAGAGCAATACGTGCCCTGAGGAATAGATGTCCTGTGATATCACTAACCCTTTTTTTTTTAGCATACTATGGTGAAAGCAAAGTGGAGTAAAGCATGGAGTAACAAATGGTAAACCAAAAAATAAAACATGGTGAAGAACAGTAAATACATCGCATAAACTTGGGACAAGCCTCAGAAAGTCGTGAACATTTTTACAACTGAAGGTATTAACATTACTTTAAGGTTGTTGTCAGTTTGTTGGCTGGACACTACCATATCACATTTAAAAAGCGACTGAATATTAGTCTACAGCAAGCACTTAGTGAATCTTACATATAAAATATAGAGGTTCTCTATCTCATACCTGTCAACTGGAAACAGCAAGAGACATCTTAATAACCTACCAGCTCCCACTCATTAGCCATCAGTCATGCATGCTGAGCTTGAAGGGAAGGATCTAGAGACTGAGCTTAGCAGTCAAGGCTCACCGTTCCCATGAAAACCCCTGAATTCATGAACACTGAGAGCGACCCCACTGACAATCACTTTTAACAAAAGGAGCCCACACGCTGGCACAGCCGAAAAAACAAACACACATCCTTCTACTGTCTTTCAAATGTAAAATTTGGGACAAACTTAACATCAGTTTGTTTTTGTGTGTATTTACAGGGGTTACACAGCACACTGGCAGCCATGCTAATGTGTTACCTGATAGCTAATAAGTCAGCATTTGTGCTTTGTTTTATGCCAAATTCTACCAATAAACCTTGAATACAGCTCAGTATCTGTGCTCTATATACAAATATTTTAACACTTTATTGAACACTTTTTATAAGTTTGTGAAAAAACCCTTATAAAAGTTTACCATGGTATTTTGCAGTTTTACCATGCTTTAAGTTATGCTATGCATTTACCATAGCCATAGTTATGCTATGCATTTACCATAATTTACCCTGGTTTGCTGTTTTTTAATATACGTTACCATACCTTCCTGGACTTTACAATGCTTACCTACGCTTTACCATGATTTCACTACGATTTATTAGACTTTGGTAAGCTTTTACTAAGGGACATAGTATGGTTTATATGGGTGTGGCAAAGTGCCCCCCCGTGTGTATTTTGTGTTACGTGTTGTGTGTAAATGTTGGTGTATAGTCATCGGTACACGGGATATAAACGGGTCTGTGTTTCACTTGTGATTTAAAAATGTAGATTTATATTTAGGCACGGAGGGCACAAATCACTTCACGTGCTAGTTAAAATGTAATGTGTGGTCACGGGAGTGCACTTAATTAATTCACGTGCAGTTGTACGAGATTCCAATTGAATGATTGACTAGCAATCGAGTCTCGGTACAACTGCATAAAAACAGCATGTTTTCACTCACTTTCGGGGTTGGGTGTTGGTGAGTGGAGAACGGGTGTGGAGAAAGAGTAAAATAAAGTAACTTGATAGTTGTTTCACTCACCGTGTTTGTGTGTCTGTCCGTGTCCGTTTGTCTCTATAGTCTGTTTTGTTTATCTGTTTTATTTTGGCCTAAAGTGCCGTGTCCTGTGTTTTTGTGTTTAAACCTTTTATTTTCTGTTTTGTTAATTATTAAATGCTGAGCCGATCACGCTCAGCTTCCTAAACCCCAAATCTCTGTCTGCTGTGTATTACTTCCTGTTTCTGGTCTGACGTCACCCACTGTCGGCCGTCTTTGTGACACGTGGTGTCAGAACCGGGAGCTACAGCGCCTCCAGGACTCAGGCCAGAGCAGGAACCGCAATTTGTTTAAAAAAAAAAAAAAAAAAAACCACAACAAGAAAATGGAAGGCTGGAACTGGAGAGATGGCTGCCAGGATCTGGAGGTCCTCCTCGGTGGTCTAGAGGACCAAGGCTGGTGCCTTGCCTGTGGGGAGTTCGGGCACCCGGTGGTGCGCTGCCCCTACCAAGAGGGAGAGGAGGAACTGGCCCAGGAGAGGAAGGTGAGGAGGAGGCAGAGAAGGGGAAAGGGGAAGAGGAAGGCTGAGTGTCCACAGCCCAAGCGGGAGGAGCCCGAGCGTCCCACAGCCTGAGTGGGAGGAGCCCGAGCGTCCTACGCCTGAGTGGGAGGAGCCCGAGCGTCCCTGCGCCTGAATGGGAGGAGCCCAGGCGTCCCTACGCCTGAGTGGGAGGAGCCCGAGCGTCCCTACGCCTGAATGGGAGGAGCCCGAGCGTCCCTACGCCTGAATGGGAGGAGTGGTGCGTCCACAGCCCAAGAGGGAGGAGTCGGTGCGTCCACAGCCCAAGAGGGAGGAGTCGGTGTGTCCACGGCCCAAGAGGGAGGAGTCGGTGCGTCCACGGCCCAAGAGGGAGGAGTCGGTCGTCCACAGCCCAAGAAGGGAAGGTAGGCGTCCACAGCCCCAGTCTCCACCAGCAGAGGGTGAATTCCTGCTGGGTCCACCTCCATTGCCATGGGAGGACTGCTTGCAGCTCCCACCTCCACCAGCAGAGGGTGAATTCCTGCTGGTCCTGCCACTTCCATTGGCAGAGCAGCAGGAGCTGCCTCTGCCTCCGTCACCTCCATCGGCAGGAGCAGAGCGGCAGGAGCTGCCTCTGCCTCCGCCACCTCCATCGGCAGAGCAGCAGGAGCGGCCTCTGCCTCCGCCACCTCCATCGGCAGGAGCAGAGCGGCAGGAGCTGCCTCTGCCTCCGCCACCTCCATCGGCAGGAGCAGAGCGGCAGGAGCTGCCTCTGCCTCCGCCACTTCCATCGGCAGAGCAGCAGGAGCTGCCTCTGCCTCCACCACCTCCATCGGCAGGAGCAGAGCAGCAGGAGCTGCCTCTGCCTCCGCCACCTCCATCGGCAGGAGCAGAGCAGCAGGAGCTGCCTCTGCCTCCGCCAACCCCACCAGCAGAGGATGAATGCCTGCTGGTAACACTGCCCCCACCAGCATAGGATGAATCCTGCTGGTATCACTTCCCCACCAGCAGAGGGAGGAATGCCTGCTGGTATCACTTCCCCACCAGCAGAGGATGAATGCCTGCTGGTATCACTTCCCCACCAGCAGAGGAGGAATGCCTGCTGGTATGCTTCCCCACCAGCAGAGGATGAATGCCTGCTGGTAACACTTCCCCACCAGCAGAGGATGAATGCCTGCTGGTAACACTTCCCCACCAGCAGAGGATAAATGCCTGCTGGTATCACTTCCCCACCAGCAGAGGAGGAATGCCTGCTGGTATCATTTCCCCACCGTCACGAGGAGAGGAGCAGGAGCTGCCTCTCCCTTCACCAGAAGGACCAGGACTAGATGCTGGCGGTCCTCAGCAGCCCTTGCATAGGCTGCTGAGGGAAGCAGGAAGAACCGCCCGGCGCAGAGGCCGAAGAGAGCCAACACCTGCACCCCAGCTAGTCCTGACTCCCTGCCTCGCCGCCCAAGGATGCCTGCCCAGCAGCCCAAGGATGCCTGCCCGCTTAGCCCAAGGATGCCTGCCTCGCCGCCCAAGGATGCCTGCCTCGCTTAGCCCAAGGATGCCTGCCTCGCTTAGCCCAAGGATGCCTGCCTCGCTTCGCCCAAGGATGCCTGCCTCGCCGCCCAAGGATGCCTGCCTCGCTTAGCCCAAGGATGCTTGCCTTGCATTGCCTGGGGTTGCCAGCCGCTCCGCATCGCCTGGGGTTGCCAGCCGCTCCGCGCTCGCCTGGGGTTGCCAGCCGCTCCGCATCGCCTGGGGTTGCCAGCCGCTCCGCGCTCGCCTGGGGTTGCCAGCAGCTCCGCATCGCCTGGGGCTGCCTGTTGCTCCGCTCGCCTGGGGCTGCCTTTGCTCCACACAGGGTACAGGATGCGAGGGAGAAGTGGAGCTCCGCTGCCGCCTCTATGGCCAGGGGCTCCCCTCCCGAGTTAAGCCTCCCGAGGGTCGCTGCTGCTGCCGTGCGCCTCCCGAGGGTCGCTGCTGCTGCCGTCGCCTCCCGAGGGTCCGCTGCTGCTGCCGTCGCCTCCCGAGGGTCCGCTGCCGTCGCCTGGGGTCGCCAGGGATCCTGCCGCCTGGGGTAGTCGAGGGTCCTGCTTAGCCTGGGGTCGCTACACTATGGCCAGAACCCCATGAAGGGGAGCTGTCGGCCATGAAGAAAGGGGGAGGTCAGGAGACCAGCTCCCCAGCCGCATTTCCGTGGCAGAAACAACTGCATAAAACAGCGACTTACAGCTGTAATCGCAGCAAAGGTGGCGCTACAAAGTATTAACTTAAGGGGCTGAATAATTTTGCGTCAATTTTTCAGTTTTTATTTGTTAAAAAGTTTGAAATATCCAATAAATTTCGTTCCACTTCATGATTGTGTCCCACTTGTTGTTGATTCTTCACAAAAAATTACAGTTTCATATCTTTATGTTTGAAGCCTGAAATGTGGCAAAAGGTTGCAAAGTTCAAGGGGGCCGAATACTTTCGCAAGGCACTGTGTATATATACAGTACTGTGCAAAAGTTTTAGGCAGGTGTGAAAAAATGCTGTAAAGTAAGAATGCTTTCAAAAATAGACATGTTAATAGATTATATTGATCAATTAACTAAATGCAAAGTGAGTGAACAGAAGAAAAATCTAAATCAAATCCATATTTGGTGTGACAACCCTTTGCCTTCAAAACAGCATCAATTCTTCTAGGTACACTTGCACAAAGTCAGGGATTTTGTAGGCATATAGTCAGGTGTATGATTAAACAATTATACCAAACAGGTGCTAATGATCATCAATTCAATATGTAGGTTGAAACACAATCATTAACTGAAACAGAAACAGCTGTGGAGGAGGAATAAAACTGGGTGAGGAGCAGCCAAACTCAGCTAACAAGGTGAGGTTGCTGAAGACAGTTTACTGTCAAAGTCATACACCATGGCAAGACTGAGCACAGCAACAAGACACAAGGTAGTTATACTGCATCAGCAAGGTCTCTCCCAGGCAGAAATTTCAAGGCAGACAGGGGTTTCCAGATGTGCTGTCCAAGCTCTTTTGAAGAAGCACAAAGAAGCGAGCAGCGTTGAGGACCGTGAGCGCCAGTGGTCGACCAAGGAAACTTACTGCAGCAGATGAAAGACACATCATGCTTACTTCCTTCGCCAATCGGAAGATGTCCAGCAGTGCCATCAGCTCAGAACTGGCAGAAAGCAGTGGGACCCTGGTACACCCATCTACTGTCGAAGAAGTCTGGTCAGAAGTGGCCTTCATGGAAGACTTGCGGCCAAAAAGCCATACCTCCGGCGTGGAAACAAGGCCAAGCGACTCAACTATGCCGCGAAAACACAGGAACTGGGGTGCAGAAAAATGGCAGCAGGTGCTCTGGACTGATGAGTCAAAATTTGAAATATTTGGCTGTAGCAGAAGGCAGTTTGTTTGCGAAGGGCTGGAGGCGTGCACGAATGAGTGTCTGCAGGCAACAGTGAAGCATGGTGGAGGTTCCTTGCAAGTTTGATGCTGCATTTCTGCAAATGGAGTTGGGGATTTGGTCAGAATTAATGGTCTCCTCAATGCTGAGAAGTACAGGCAGATACTTATCCATCATGCAATACCATCAGGGAGGCATCTGATTGGCCCCAAATTTATTCTGCAGCATGACAACGACCCCAAACATACAGCGAAAGTCATTAAGAACTATCTTCAGCGTAAAGAAGAACAAGGAGTCCTGGAAGTAATGGTATGGCCCCCACAGAGCCCTGATCTCAACATCATCGAGTCTGTCTGGGATTACATGAAGAGAGAAGCAACTGAGGCGCCTAAATCCACAGAAGAACTGTGGTTAGTTCTCCAAGATGTTTGAGCCAACCTACCTGCCGAGTTCCTTCAAAGACTGTGTGCAAGTGTACCTAGAAGAATTGATGCTTGATGCTGTTTTGAAGGCAAAGAGGTGGTCACACCAAACATGGATTTGATTTAGATTTTTCTTCTGTTCACTCACTTTGCATTTAGTTAATTGATAAATATAATCTATTAACATGTCTATTTTGAAAGCATTCTTACTTTACAGCATTTTTTCACACCTGCCTAAAACTTTTGCACAGTACTGTATATATATATATATATAATATATATATATATATATATATATATATATATATGTCTATTATTCACTTTTGCATCAAGGTCACTAATACCAGTAAGTCCAAAAGAAACACTGCTGCATTCTGCATTCAGTCATCAGATCTGCCTTAAAATCCCATATATTATCACCGTGCTTACATTGTCTTGGCATATTACTGCTGTAGCATTAAAGAGCATGGTAGTGCACAGAAACTAGCACTGCATCATTTCCATATTTCCATTACAAATTAAAATCAAACACGATAAAAAAAAATTAAGAAAAACAGTTTCTCATCCAACATACACATTTCATCAATGCTTCGAGGAGAAAATGCATTACTATATTAATAGAAAATAAGTTCCCGATCCTATGCAAGTCACAACAGAGTTTTACTGTACCTTTTGCAGAATGTCTTGAATCTTAACAGCAGATTACAACAAACAGCTATTCCCAGATTCTGAGATTTCTTACCTAAAGTTGAGCAATTCCTTGTCTTTTTTTGAAGCCAGCCTCCCTTCAATCCCGGGAGCTTTTACCATTTAAGGTCAATGTTTCATCTGGCTCTATTGGCTGTGCTGTGCTGTGCTTTCTCCAGCAGCTCAAAAGACTAAACACAACAACGACTGCTTCCACTAAACTGACCGGCACCTCAGAATTCTCCACTTCTGTTTCAAACGATTAGAGAGAGGGAGCTAGCTCGCCTTAGAAACAGCAGAGAGAGAAGAAACGTGTTGCTCCAATTGAAGGGAGCTGACTGACATAATTAATCACAAAAAAGCCTCTGCTTGTTCAGTGGCATATCTGTAGGCAGCGTAGTCTACTGTAGACAAGCTTCCTTGTGGTTATCATAAATCATATATTCATCAAACTGTTCAGTTGAATGGTGAGGTTACAAAGGTTTGTGGCTGGGTTTTACTATATCATTTACTCACATTTTAGCTCATTATATTACCAGTCTACCCTAAAAAGAATGCTCACGCTATTCTTAAGAAAGTAAATATAAAAACATTACATTGCCACGAAAATATAATTGATTTAGTAAATGGCTTCTGCTTAATTCCTTGATTCTCTGAAAAAGACCAGTGATACATTATCTATCCAGGTCTCTTGTAAGCCTTGTAAAGTACAGTAGTGCACCTAAATTGTAGTTATCAGTCAGTTAATAACCACAGAGTGAAAGAGACATAGAGTTAACCTTTCATCCAAATGTGCATGTTCTTTCCAAGACTGGGTTAAGTACAACTCATGGGAAATGTTCTGGTAAAGCTCTTAATATGTTGCTTATTTAAGGATTCGACTTTCTATTTAAAGCTACAGTTTCCAAGCATCATGTTTAGTTTAATGACAAAATATAATTATGTATTCTACTACACAGTCTTCCCTATAGAGTTAATCTTTCTTTGTAATGATTACACTCCCCCAGTAGTTTTAACTGCGGCAGCAGAAACTCCTTCCCTTAAAACCTGCTGGCCATTAAGTCAACAGGCATGTTGAACATGCAGTCTGCATCAGATCAATATATATATATATATATATATATATATATATATATATATATATATATATATATATATATATATATACTGTATATATTGATCTGATATTGTATGTATGTGTTGTTATGATATTTTCACTTAAGGCAAACCTTTTAAAATAAATATAAATAACTAGAAATGCAAGATTTAGTAAACGAAAGCTTCCCCAGGGCCGTCATGTAAGGGTATGGAATATCTGAAGGAATGGTTTGTAAACATGCAGAAGAAGTAATATGTGAAAAAGATCTGCCTCTAATATGGAAGCCCGTTTAGGTCCCAGGTCAAATTGAAGGGTACCGTAAAATACAATAACAAAAAACTATCGACTCACCCCACAAGGATGTTGAACTATTATTAAAACAACACGAGTCATTTTGAAGCATCTATTTTTAGTTCCACCCTCCTTATTATAAATGCCAACAATGCAGGTAAATGGCTTGTTTGGTATGTTAAACAGCTCATGAACTTTACTGTACTATACAGGTGAGTAGATATGTATTGTTTTTGTGCTCCCCCTTTTATAACATTGTTTTCGGGAGCTAGTAAGTGACTGTGCTATTTTTGAGCTCTCCAATAGATCTGCTATTTATTCAATGGCACTGATGAATGAGACAGATTTAGTCATTATAAACATTACCCCCCTCAAGTAATGAAAATAAACCCTGCAGGGTAGAATGTAGAAGGCTTAAGTAGGTAATCGTGCATCACCCTGAAAAGTGAACTGAAACCACTTAATACTCTCTACAGCTTAATGGTGATAGGAATTCAGATTTATTTTAAAATTTTCCATCTGTTGCCATTACCTTTCTTTCTTTTATTCTGGAGAAAAATCCAAACAAAAGGCCACTAACTTCACCCAAATAAAAACACTACTGTATACTATAGCAGCTGTTTGTTAGACTTACAGTATCTTCATAGGATGTTGACTTTATAATGACAATACTTTAAATTCGTAATAAAAAGTAAAATAATCTGTACTGTAGCAAATCAAGTGAAAAACGTGAAGCTTATTCAACAGTCACCTACTAATAAACACATCTGTCATATCAATTATCATCTAACTTCAATTTGCGTCACACTGTACTGATCAGCAAGGCAGCACCCAATTCTTCCAGTGACTGCTCAGAATGCTCTATTTTTCTTCTACATTTTGCTGTTCATTGTTCATATAAATCAATCACAGTGACATTTATAAAAGTTTACTTTGCAGTCGTTTTGTAGTTTAACACGATTTTCCCACGCAGTGAGTTTACCATGGTCTATAATATTTCTGTGTGCTTTACCTTGCTTGTCTGCTTATTACTTACTATGCTTTCAGAATGCGTTCCAACACTTCGATGTGCTTTTACCATGGCTTTACCATATTGCGTATTATTAGAGCATCTAAGTCAGTGTGATCTGAAAAAGGATCTTCTTGTCTTCTGCCTTTTTAACTTTGCATATCTGAAAGGTTTAACTTATTAGATGAACTGCAATGAATCCGGCTGCATGAGTACTGTAGCTCAGTGAAGAAAGCTATGTGTTCAACACCTGGCTTGGGAACTTACCAGAAGCTTTTTATTTTAAACAAATATTTTTTCTCTTACCTCACCTGTTCTTCTCCCAGTCTCTTCTGAATTCTCTTCTCTTAGTAAGCTGAGTTTGCCTGTTTATATAGAAAACGAAAATACGAAAGTGATTCATTTGCATGTTCCATGGTTCATGCAAACTAAAACTGCTTAACAAAAAACACAAGCACCAGGCTCCTCAACAGAATGACGCAGAGAGAGAGGAGCAACCTTATAGACAGAATAAACCTTCCACACAGGTTCAAGTAAGATCTGATCATCTGCGGTTGTCTCTTTTCCATAACTAAGGGCAACAGAAACCATGCAACCATTTGCATGAATAGCTGGTTAAAAATGTAGGCCTAGCAACACATTGTCTGGGTCTCATTAATACAGATAAAGACATTTTAATGTTAACTATCAAAGGACGGCTGCTTGAGGCACTCGCTCATGTAACACAGCTCTAAGGGGGTCTGTTTTAATGATCTAAACAGTGATGGCAAATCTAAACAGTGATGGTTACAGCATATTTACACGAAGGTGTGTGCGACAGATGGCAGGTGTTCTTGCAGCCCGTTTATTGTTATTAGGGGGTTTCTGTAACAATGACAGGTTGACTGTAGGTGTGAAACAAACAGACCTATATCTCGTGCATTTAAACATTCTTCCCATTTCAAGAATGTGATGAAAATGGATGCTTGGTCTGTTTCTTGGTAAGCCATAGATACAATTTCAGAGAGACTGGTAAACACTCTTGCTACGTACTCCAAAATACCTTCAGGACTGTTTAATATAGGGCTGACATCTGGATAGGGTTATGGTCACCTTCATTATTATTAATATGAATGTGTTATATGAACTTCCTTTTTACAGTGTAGCAGGAAGCAAGCTTAACCTAGGCGTGGTGTGTTAGAAATAACTGCCAGAAATCAATGTTCAATGACATCATAATGAATAATAAATACACTTCAATATAAACTATTTGATTTTAGTGCAGCTCTCTAATTATCTTATTGAATAAGGCGAAGCTCTAGCGAGGAGCTGTAATCCAATGCTTTTCAATCAAAACAGCCTCACATTAAAAATGTAATACAATAAAAATGTTAAAAGGCTAAATCAACGGTTAATCTCAGGAATAACCAAAGAATGTTTTCTTAGTTTTCAAGCACCGTGCTTCAGTTTGACACTAAATGTAACAGCCTAGTATAGGCTAATAATTGTTGCATCACTCTGGGGTTTTTTAAATTCAATTCCTTATATAAACTAGGAATTTGTGCATTCTATGTACTGTGTATGTCTATGTACGCCTTTAAAAAGCTGCTGTTTTAAGTAGCTGTAAATCATCTATACTTTTCCCATAGATAATAAGATCTTTGTTAAGTTTTCATGTCAGTTCATTTGAAGTCATTTCTTAAGTTTATAAAAAGACATTTGCCTGATATAAATACAGCATTTATAACTCAGATCTTACTGGAACTGGTATTGAAAGAATGGTTATGGCAAGAAGCAACAGTCTAAGCATGACATTTAGAAACATCAGGAAACAGTGGGAAGGCCCTTTTGCACCCTAATAGCACTGTTATAAATCCTTTTCATTTACCATTGATAACTGGAGGAGCTTGGCAAATGCTGGGCATCTTCTCTTCTTTCTCTGGATCACTTGTCTTAAAATATGTAGAACTGCGGTTGCTTAAAGCCATAGATGATCCCACATCTGTAGCCTACAGAAATATGTGTGTTAGCTCCCATTTACAGTATGGAGTTGGACATTTCAATCTTGTGACACAGTTAAATGAAAACCACACAACCTTTACACAGAAGGTAAACATTCAGTAACGGAAAGAAATGCTCACTAAAATAACCTGTTTTGTTTTTTGTTTTGTTTTGGTTTTTTTTGCTATGAAATCCTACCTGAACAATATTCAGATATTTTTAGACATGTTGGATCACAGGCTGTCAGATTAACTAACCCTGGTGCCTTTACCCTGCATTGTGTTAGAAGGATTTTCTAGTAAAACAAACACTGCCACAGGAGTCTTTTTTTAAAGCAACAAAGTTCTCCACTGTCCACAGAATGAACGGGTCCATTCCACTAGCTTGCATTCCACTAGCTTGCATTCTCTGGTTCCCAGTACACAGCTAGAAGCATTTTATTGTACAACATGTCTGTTTGAGATCAAAAACATACTAATTGGAGGGTTGTGTATATAGATCCATCTTTACTTTGGAACTAGGGCTAGGGTTAAATATTAGATTAAAGTTGCTTTCCTTATAGTGGCTTTTAGAAAAAAATGTAATAATAAGATACTAAACTTTAAAACTGCTGTATAAAGACAGTGGGACAATATATGGGTTTAAGAAGGAAGAAGGTGTCAGTAAAAACCATAAACACTACATTTAACAGCTTAGTATAGGTTAATAAATGAATTGATTGTAAGTGTATTTTTTTTTTTTAATACAAGCCAAAGTATTAAAAAAAAATACCTTCAAATAAATACCTCATTTGTTGTTGTTCCTTTTTCCACAGAATCAAGATGTATAGCTGCACTCTCAGCTCTCTCTATAGTAACCTGTATCCTTTTCTCTGCCGTATCTATCCGCTCCTTAGCAACAGCCAGTCTCCTTTCTGTCATGCTGACCAACTCTGCTGCTCGAGACACACTTTCCTTCATTGCCTCCATTTCCTTAGCAGATTTCATCAGCAAGTTTGAAGATGATTCATTTAACTGGCTGACTTCTATTTTGAACCTGTCTGCTTCCATTAACGCTTGCATAGCTTTCTGTTCCCCAGCTTGGATACCTTTAATTCTCTCCTCTTGTAACACAGCTAGTCTTTGGTCAACAGCCTTAACTTTGTTCTCAGTGATGTTCAAGGTGGCAGCCATTTTGCCTTCTGCCACTCTAGCCCTTGTTTCAGCTGTTAGGGTCCTCTGCTGTGATTCCAACAGCATCTGTTCTAAACAGGTTGACTTGCTTCCCATCTCCTCGATTGATCTTTGGGCTTGCAACAGTCTTCCTTCGGTTTCCAAGAGCCTCGTCTTCAGCCTAGCTGCCTCTTCTCTGGCTTTAACCTTCTCCTCTTCCACTTTCATTGCTCTCCACCAGGAGACAGCTGCCGTCTTCTTTGCCTCTTTAGCTCCTTTCTCAGCTTCTGCTGCCCTATGATCCTGTTCTGAGACTCTTTCTTCAGCCTTGTCCTTCAGCACTTTCTGGAGTTCCAGCTCTCTTATCCTGAAAGGAAATTACAGTTTAAGCATGTCTAAGTACAGTAAAACATAGTGAAAGCATGGTAAAGCAGAGCCAACTCCAGTAAAGCACAGAGAGGTATGGCATAGCATGGTAAAAAACATGGCAAAGCATTGTAAACTATGGTACCAAGGGAACATGCAATTCTACCATGATAAACCTTCCAAAGTTGACAATACGGATATAGTTTTCATTTTAGTGTTGCTAAATATGCTGATGTCAGCATTGCATTGTGATTGACGAATTGTGAATTTGGCAGATTCAGTGAATGTAAATTATTTTTTTAATTAACAGCATACATCTATGTTACTATGTCACTACTGTATCTAGTGTGTTATTTACAATTACAAACGGATGGAGTTGGTTCTTAATTACTTCAAGTAAAACTCACATACACATTTGCTAGATGGTGTTTGGTGTTGAGATGTTGCTGTTGACACTGGAGGTAGACTCTTTCTAATTTTTCCAAAGCTTTATTCCAGTCCTCTTTCAGTGTAAATAGGCCATCAAGCTGGTGTATATTGTTCAACATGATTTGTCTCAGCTTCTTTTGTAGCTCCTAGGGGTATAAATGAAACAGGTTATGCACCATTTTTTTTAAAAAATAAATGCATGATAATTCTCACAGAGCTTGTGAAGTAATAGTGTACATAAGAGTGAATTTGCAGGTATTCCCACCAGAACTAACTTGGCCTGGTAGAAAGGGGTTACATTTGTAAGAACCCAAATCATAAACGCAGTATTTTACACAGCCATCAATATTATTTTAGGGATCTGGATTGGGTGTAAAGAGGCAGTCTGAAGCAGGGCCTCGATTCTGTGCTCCCAGTGTTGAGAGTCTTATCACTGCCCAGGGGCTCACCTCTTTATGTATAATGACCAGGTGGGCAGTGTCATCAGGCACATCCAGTCCCTGACATGAGGTAATGAACGCATCAATCTGGAGCTTCATGTGATTTGCCTGAAAAGACAACAACATGAAACAACACAGCAAACACTGTTCAGTGGATGTGCTGCACTGAAATGTATTCCTCAGCGGTTTCCTGATGCAAGAAAGACCAGATCAGATACTGTAGCAATATGCAAACAAGGCATACTGAAAATAAAGTTCCTAATAGGAGCCTTAAAATCCCAATTTAAAAATGTGTTCATTTATTTTCACACTCTCGTTTCTGCATTGTGGTGATGGAGGTCAGGGTTTTTGGAATGGGTTACAATAGCCAGGGTGTAGGGGTCTGACCATCCAGGAGGATGCAGTAGATTACCATCTTACCATCGCTTCAGGCTCTGTCTGAAACATGCTGCTGTCTTCTTGTGATTTTATCTGTTGCAGAATCGTTTGAAAATCATCTTTCTGCTTAGATGATGTCATCAACATGCCACAAATAGGCGTGGTAACCTCTTCAAGACTGCCCTGCTGCCCACACAACAGAAACGTGGGAATGCAGTTAGATGAAGTATCAATTACACATTCCCATACAGTTTAAGCCAATCACTATTTGAAAAAGGCTACAGACACACAACCCTCAGCGAAACAGAGATCAGTACATATGGCATTCATTTTACAAACTATATTATCATTGCAAAACATTTTTAATTAAATAAAGAAACATAATTGCATCCATTTAACTACATTAAATACATACAATGCATGCTTTTGCTGACGACAACTGCTGCTACACTTAAAAATAAATAAATTACCTTCTGAAACTCCTCGATTTCTGACTGCAGAGACTTTAGCAGTGGGAGGGCACCAGGTTGTCCTGTAGGGCTCTGAAGACTGGCGGTACATCTGTTGATTCAAGCACAGTTAACTCTCTTATCACCCTTTATCAGTCAGACTGCTCCTCAAACTCAGCTGATCCTTTCTTCTATGAAGCCCTGGACAGAGCAGACTAAGAGGGATATTCAGAGTGCTCACTTAATGTGCCAGGTGTAGTTAAAATGTATATAGCTAAGAAGCCTTTCTTTTTATTTAAATAGAATGGGCCCTATTCAGAAAATGTTAAGGCCGATCTTAAGGAGTGTTTTTTTCAGGACTTTTTAGGATCATGTTGTGGTAATTTGCCGATCACAAAAACATTTTTTTCAACAGACAGAGAGAGCTGCAAGTTCATTTTCACAAAGCAAATGTTTATAAACACAGTCCTTTAAAAAGATTGTTTTTTGTTTTATGACCAGGGCTCTATATAGATGCACACAGGTACTGCATATAGTGTACTTCAACAAATGAAGATTTTTATTTTTCATGGGTATATATATTTTCAATTCATTCTTTCACACTACATTTGACCCCAGGGGTGATTTATTGATCACTTAATACCATCACTAGAGATTTTAGGGTGCTTGTATGTAAGCTCCAAACTGATCTGCTTTACTGGCTTGCTGGTTTGCATGATGAGCTATTGATATAACCAGAGATTATTTACATATGGATACAATGCCTACCTCAAAAGCTCTTGCTGTGAATTTTCTTGCAATCGGTTTAGTTCTAAATGCATCCCCTCCAAAAAAAATGAACAAAGTAGCATTATTCCACAACTCAGCATTATTTGAAACCATATTTAATATACATCCTAAATATCAGATGTTACATGTTGTTAAAGTATAATTAAACAGATAAATGCTTCTCTTTACTGATGCTGTTTTATATTTCTATATAGTTGAAATCCACCACTCACTCGTTTTTGGAAAAAAAAATGTATTACTGGATTAAAATAGATGAATAACACAACACAGCTTAAGCAATATTACACACAAAAGATACCTCAATGATGTTGTGGTTTTCCAGCCTGGAATTCTTTAGTTCTTCTATAAACTTGATTTTCTGAAACAGGAGTGCAAAAAAAAGTTTTGATCAATTCACTAAACTGCAGTAAAGCCCCAAATCTCTTTCTGTTAATTATGTTTAAATGACAGTAGGTGTTTGTAATACTCACCTCTGTGATTTCCGCATCTTTTGCTGCCAATAAGCTCTGTGCTTCACAAAGTTGCTCCTATAATATATATTATATATATATATATATATATATATATATATATATATATATATATATATATATAAAACTTTCATATTAATCGTTTAGTCAGATATGAATGCAACAACAGTGGTATGTGATATTATACACGCACTTACCAGAATCTCAGATTTCGTTTTTGTTAGCTCAGAAATCCTGGTTTTAGCCAATTCTTTGTCCTGTGTAAGATTTTCTTTCTGTAAAAAGAACATCAAATACAAGAAACAAACTCATAGTTATTATTCTCACTTACATAGTACAAATGGTGTGAGATAGAGAATTGCTATATATATATATATATTGAAAAGCTTACCATCTCTTCCAGTATTTGCACCTTTGTATTTAAACTTTCATTTTCTCTTTTCTAGATTCAAAAGAAACAGGACAAAGTTAGAGCAAAGAAATTATTTGTATTTCGACATGAGTGACAGGAAATGGTTAGCGTAAAAATAGTAATTCAAAATAACCATTGTTTCTTTTTTTTATTTAACATAACTTACTATATATAGCATGTGATAGTTTTCTACCTCTTACTGGAATAATGTATTTCAGCTATAAGTAGAAACATTTCTATATGACTTAGGCAACTTTAATATGCTTCTATTCTCTCTTCCTAAATGTTCTTGGAATAGAACAACAAGTGAATATTTTCTTTCCTAGTTAAATGCTTTTTATTCTACCCTATGACCAGGGCAAAGCCTAATGCTTTTTTCCCATAACAACGGTGCACCTGATTTCTAAAGCGAATGATACATTTCAACATTTTTTGTTTTTTTAAGGTAAAGTCCAGTTTATACAGTACCAGTTTACTGCAGGAAGTCTGTAGCCGACAGGCTCTTTCTTGACAGTCTATTGTTGCCCTTTTGGCCTCTTCAAGCTCTTCTGCTTGAGACTTTGCATTTAAAACAGACTGCTGGGAGCTGAAGAGAGATTATTAAACAGAAATCATGCTTATGATGCATTTGTTTAAAAAAGTTGTTTTGCACTGTGATGGGGAAGGAGAAGTAGGGAAATTGTCTAGGAAGCTAATAAAAGATAGAAAATCAATTTTAATACAATACGGGTGCCATTTTTAAGCCATTTAATATGAGGAAAAATCTATGTACTGTATGTAACACAAATTACATTAAAGTATTTTTTTTTATACAACCACTAGAGGTCACTATGTGACATGTTACTTCTTAACTGTTTAAAGCTTGAGTGCTGTACTCGAGACATGAGTATTGTGTGTGTCTTGTGTCTATTTTACAAGGCAAATGATTAGTTTGTTTCATAATATTAAATGTTAGTAATTTTATAATACTATGAATAGTGTTAAATGTACTCTTGACACCGTTTCATTATACACACTAAATTAATGTAAACTTAAATCTGCCAGTGTTAAAATTGTGACATTTGATACTAGTATATTTGCAACTTTGCAAAGTGTTAAGGTAAGTAATGAAACTGACTGTGTGGTTTTAACACTGTCAATTTGCGATGTTCTGGTTTTTGTGGCAACAGTGACATTTGAGTGTCATTGGTAAGTTCTATGTTCGTTGGTCTGGAATATGGCTACCTTGTTAATTTGCTCTTCAGTGTGACGATTTCATCAGTGAGCTGTAGGTTAGCTTCTTCACACATTTCCACTGCTCGTAGGAGGCTGGAGTTTTGCTCACTTAACTTCTGGTTTGCATACTGTAGATCTGCAACGCGATTAATTAAATCACTTGTTTCACTATAAATATAAAAGAGACAAAAAACAAGCTTAATATTACAAGAGCCTCTACACCCAAGTACCCAAATTATATGTTTTAAACCAAGTAAGGTAACAGTATTTTTAACACAAACACTTCATTGAGATACCTATGCAGAATTATATTATAAATCACAGCTATTCATTTCTTATTTCCAATTATTGTAACCAAGTCTTTAACCCTATTTACAGTATTTAACCCTGTTTACAATACCTAAAAAATGCACCATCAACACATGTTGAAACATGATGTGAATGAATGACAGCAGCCACATTTTCATAAGGCCTAAGGCATCACATGTGAATAAGGTATTTATTAAGTCCTTTCTAAAAAAGCTGTGCAATTCAAGCAACAATGGTATGCCACATACAAAGTGAAATAAATATCATACTTACTGGTTTAATCCATCTGTTCCTTCGTGGAAGGCCTTTTCAGTTTCAGCAGCAGATAATTCATTCCCTACAGACACAAATCAATGCATAAACAAATCTGTTCTTTTTCAGGTGCACACAAAATTGTCTTTTTTATTCATTATCAATTCCTGGTGATTTGTCTTCTATTTCCGTCAATAAACATACCATTTATATGAGTTCTGTTCTTCTCAGTTTCCGCATTCTGGCAGTCCTCCTCCAGCATGCTGTGAAATGACATCATTAATATGTTCTATGAGCTCTGGGATCTGTATACAATACAGAAGCAGTTATCCAATGCATACATTACAAGCAAGACTTTGTAAGCAGGCAAATGTACCTTAAAGGATAACCTACTTACAAGCAATCCCAGGAAAAAGCTGCTTGTGAAAGGGCTTTTGGGTAGCATATACACTGGTAAGCTTCCCAGTCTCACCCACCTACAATTTCCCCAGCAATTTTTTGTCTGGAATAATGAGTAAGTATGTTTAATAATGATTAAAGCAGAAGCAATGGTGTAGAATATATTGGCAGCTATGATTTAAATAACTGAGGGTGTGAAAATCATTCAAGCATCATCATTCTTCAACTGGCCTTACTATATACAAAAAAAAGAGGAAGGGATTATTACAGAGGGCTGTCAAAAATATGCCGATAGGGCTGCAGAATAGTTGCGCACACTCACAAAATGTGTCCTGAAGGATTTGATCAGCTATAATTTTTCGGGAGCCGACAGAAACATTCTAATGCCAGCATCAGAAACCCCTTTCTCAGCTCAGCTAATCCAATCTCTTATCAGATTCTAAGTGAAATAGAAATATTAAGCCTATCCTTTAACTTTTGTCTTTTGTTAATTATAAATGCATCATTATCTGGTTCCGAAAGGTTTGGCATTTCCAGAAGGTTTGGAGTCTGTGCCCCTTTGACATTCTGCTACCCTGATTGGGGAATTGGCTATTCTTACCAGTCCTGGCTGCACTCGACAATCCATCTCTTCATAGCGGCATGGAAAGTGTCTCTGTTAACTGCGACACCCTGTCTGTCAGGGTCCAGCATATTATACAGCATTAACAGTCTACCTCTTTCAGGGCTTTGCGCTGTCATGTCCTGCAAGTACTGCATAACAGTGGAAGCCAGAACTTCTCCTATAGAAAAGAAGAGCAAGATCGGTTTACATACAGTATGTGCACTGACCATCCTCCAATCCCTTGCATGTAAGAACAGAAGAATCAATAACAGGTGTACCTGTGCCCATAGTGTCACACGCTTCAAAGGTAATGTTCAACACCTGTACTTCAGAACATGCATATATCCCTTTTGTTTCATCCACTTCTGAAACACAGCTGGTCGGTCTGCAAACTGAGAAAACAAATTCAAACTAATTATGCATACTGTAAATAAAGCAGCTACCAAATTACTTATTCCATAACAAGGATCCTGTTTCAGGAATAGGCTATTAATGCTTACTTCCATTACTTTGGAATTCCTGCATTTGGTCACTTGAATTTGAAGCTGGATGGTCCTCTTCAGTTACTGCAGTAAGGGAGGCTACTGTAGTCCGAGTTCTAGGCCAGGCCTGAGACATAGGGCTAAAGGAAGGGTTGAAGTTTGCACAGGCTATCCCTTGACAACCCTCCGCTGGACAGCAGCAGTGAGATCCATGAGGGTTGTTCAGTGATGCCATAGCCACTGCTGTTCCTTTTAATTGAGAATGGGACTATAGATTTAGTTATATATAGTGTTGTACTATGCATTAAATATGTACAGTCATATATGTTAAATGCGTTAGTATTTATTTCTTACCTGTTTAATTGAATCTGATTTGTGTTATATATATTCTCTACTGCAGTTTTCACTTTGATCATTACTTACCATGCTTATTAACTATTCCAGGAAGTATCAATGACTGGGGCTACTTAGAAAAACTGAAATGCATAGAGATTTTCCATTTACTAACTCACTGTTGCAGAGAGACAGTTGCTCACCCCTTGTAGTGGTTTTAAAGCCACCAACTTCAGGAACTCAGCTTTTAGAAGCAAATACAGTGGTTGAAAACAGGCATTTTTGCTGGAACAGTTAGCAAGCATGGTAAATACTTAGCAAAGCGTAAACAATAGAGAATGATTATTAAGTCACAAACTTTAAAAATGCAATTTTATGCCTTATAGTGCGCATTGGCTCTAGTCTTTTATAGAATGCTGCTGGCTTCTTTGACATCAGTGTAGAACATGAATATCAAACTGTATTTTATTCATAAACACTGTTTAAGCAAAAACACTACAGTCAGTAAAATCATTAAAACAGGACCCTCATTTTAATGTTAGAGACTCTGCATTTTTTGATATTTTAATTATTTACAAAAGTGGTGGTATTTACCAGAACATGTGATGCTGTTCAGATTAACTGAATATACCCCACTAATGGTAGCAATGCATTTTATTTGATTTTTTCTATTTAAAAAAAAAAAAAAAAAAAGAATATAATATAATGACTGCAAGATACTACAACTTATGATATGAATGCTTAACACTAAAGATTCACTTACCTGAACTCTGCAGTTTGATATTAATGGTCCGGTCAGAATGCTCTGCAGTAGCTGGTACTGGGCTTTCTCCCTTTCATTTTGCTGTATTTATTTCCTGCGCAGGTGGAAAAAGAGAAACTTCTATCCAGTGAAACACTCGCATCTGATTGAAGAACCTCGAACCAGTCCAGGGGCCAACACTGAAGTGCTCGCTCGCTCTCTCTCTCTTTCTCTTTCTCTTTCTCTTTCTCTCTCTCTCTCTCTCTCCATTATACATATATATATATAAAACAAGTAAATGTGATGCAAATCTTACAAGGAAAAAGTCTTACCTACCAGCCTGTGTTTACTTCCGACAGTGAATTAACTACAAAAACTATACTGCACAAGATATAGATACACTATTTTTAGCCTACTTTAGCAGCCCACCGCAAGTAAATGTGATGCAAATCTTACAAGGAAAAAGTCTTACCTACCAGCCTGTGTTTACTTCCGACAGTGAATTAACTACAAAAACTATACTGCACAAGATATAGATACACTATTTTTAGCCTACTTTAGCAGCCCACCGCAAGTCAGTTTACTGTGAAGCTGTTGATTCCACTGATCTCTGCCTGTTCTGTTCACTCACTTGCACTTCAAAACCAGCTGATATAGACAGCCCTTCTTTGCTTCCATCAGATGCACCATTCACCTGAAACAAATTAGCATGCAATTTATGCATGCAGGCCACAACATAATCTAGCTGTGATATACTGTTTTAATTAAATGCAGTCTACAATTTAGCACATCAAATGTTTCAAAGCCTTGTTGTTCAACTTATTCTCTCTTCCTCTATAATGCTTGTGTCATACAGAACTGACACCCAACAAGGAAGTTCAGATGGTGTTAAAATTTAAATAAAATTCTGTGAGGGTTTAAAAATTACGCTTGGTCTTGTCAATGTCCTACACTTTATTTTGCACAATCTTATGCCCACAGCTCTATTGTGCAGCTGAATTTTCTTTCTTACACATTTTCTTTACTTAAGTCGAATTGGAGTTCTTTATAATTCCTTTTCTGGACAGAAAAAAGTATATTTCCAATTAGACAGGTTGCCCCACTGAAACTGATGGACAGAGTGAAGTAGTTCCTCTGAGTTATAGAGTACAGGACTCCAAAACCTGTGGACCAAGTTTTATTATTATTAGTTTATTTAGCAGACGCCTTTATCCAAGGCGACTTACAGAGACTAGGGTGTGTGAACTATGCATTAGCTGCAGAGTCACTTACAATTACGTCTCACCCGAAAGACGGAGCACAAAGAGGTTAAGTGACTTGCTCAGGGTCACACAATGAGTCAGTGGCTGAGGTTCCAAGCCCTTTTCTTTAACCACTGGACCACACAGCCTCCTTAAGCTCTAAAGTTTTAAGCTCTAAAGTTTCAACGTTTCTAAAGTATAATGTCAACCACAGAATACAAGAAAAACAAGACTAATAAGTTAAATAAACACGCACAAAAAAGATATTCCAAATCTTCATTTATCATTCAAATTATGAATTACATTACAATAAACCCCATTGCACACTGAATCACTATGTGCTTATGGACAAGAGAGTTCAAGCAGAAGACAACCAAAACTAAAACGCCTGCACCTAGTTTCTGTGAACAAAAACCAGCAGAAAAAACGTCATGTTGCCTGCACTTGTCAATATAAAGCTGCATTATATTTTTATATTTAGTCCCCTTTGTGAATGACCAATAACTGCAACGATATTTATGAATTAAGCAATCTTTACTTACCTATACAATACAAATACAATATTGTTAAGGGTCAAAAATGGACTATTAGATGTACAGCATTTCATACAAAATATAATGGTGTACTGTAACACCAAAAATAAATAAACAGAATAAAAAGACAAGAAATTTGTACCTCTGCCTCCTGTTGCCCTATGTATTACCCAAAACATAACTGTTCTGGACCATAGTGGTCCATTTTATGTTCCTCATTTTCAAGACTTGCAAACAGGCAAATTGACAAAATGTTATATTTATAAATAAAGTCATCACTATCTTCCTCGAAAAATAGAAAGGGTGTGTATGATTTAAATAAATTATACTTTTTCCCCTATAGCACTACAGTATACTTAACTATTCTCTTTTTCAACATGTATTAACTGAAAAGTTATTATTAATGTATCTAAACTGCTAGATGTTTTAACAGCTTCATACTACACTCTACGCTAAACGCACATGTCTCTCAAATCCCGCCCACTGCTCCCCGGATGTGTTCTACTTCGTTCCTTAGCATATTCCGGTTGAAAGCGGAAGCAGCCTCACGGCGTCTCTCCTGAGCATTGGAGAGAGGAGAGAGGAGAGAGGAGCGAGGAGAGAAGAAAGTTACTGAGGGATAGGTGTTGGGATTGGGAGTCAGGTCGCCAACATGTCTCGGGGCTCCATTGAAATTCCCCTTCGGGATACTGACGAGGTAAGGAGCTCGTTTTGATGTTAAAACAAGTCGTGCCGATTTAAATACGATAGCTTTATTTTTGTCAGAACTCTAGAGGCATTTGCGCACGTCTTAAGATTGGCCTCTCTTGCTGTCGCACGCAGGCCTGTTTGTTTCCTACAGAAACTGTGCTTGTATTTTGACTCGGGTCTGCAGAGATCTCACTGTGCTGTAATGCCCGGTTCTTCTTGTCTGTGTAGTTTATAACAGTCATTGTTCTCCACGCTTATTTTAAGATTACGAAAGAAAAAAGACCCAGAGATTTAGGACACTTGGCTTTAGTTTTTGTTGTTGCTGTACACTACCACTTACGAACAAAACCTAAAGCTATTAAGTTGTGCAAACATGTACTATTCTATAGTTTATATTTTTGTGCACTCTGCTTTATCTGAAAGAACGAACCTTATTTGCAGTGCAGTTTGTTTATATTCGCTGTTACTGTCTTCCTACCTCCCATTAAACCTGCTTGCCAGCTACACCGTGACTTCAGAATTGAACCACTTGAGGCGTTGATTTAGTATTTTCATATTAACTTCAGTTGCTTCATATGTCAAAACTAGCGTTATTCACTTGAATGTGGGACTGTGCCGTTTGGATCTGTTTAACTATCCAGAAGAGTAATGTAGTTTTGTCATTGATCTGACATGGCAGACTGAACTTACTAGTCACATTTTTTTCTTTTTGTTTACTTGTCTTGCAGGTCATTGAGCTTGACTTCGATCAGTTACCCGAAGGCGATGAAGTTATCAGTATCCTCAAGCAGGAACACACCCAGCTGCACATATGGATTGCTCTGGCAGTTAGTATTGATCATTTATTAAAAAATGTCATTACAGTGTTGATCCATTTTGGGATTCTATGTTGGCATTGACTGATGATGCACAACAGTTGATTTTGCAAGATGATTAGAGGTTTGTTTAAACTTGTCCAGCCACTCAAAATAGGTGCACAGACAGTTGGATATCTTTCCAAGCCCTATTTTTTCCCCCAAGCCCCTGAATTATGTCATTTATAACTACTAAAATGAGTGTCATTCTTCAAAATCGCTTCCTTAAGATATACTGATCATTCCAGTTATATTCTAGCTTAATTATATGGCGGTTATGTGCTGTTTATTTGTATCTTACTGATTTTTTTATTTTTATATATCCCCCTTAAATTAATACAATGCATCTCAGCTGGAATATTACAAACAAGGCAAGACGGAGGACTTTGTCAAATTGCTCGAAGCAGCCAGAATAGATGGGAACTTGGACTATAGAGACCATGAGAAAGATCAGATGACCTGTCTGGACACCCTGGCAGCTTACTATGTACAACAGGCCAGGAAAGAGAAGAATAAAGATGCCAAGAAAGAGCTCATTACCCAGGCCACTTTGCTGTACACAATGGCAGACAAAATTATCATGTATGACCAGGTAAAAAATATTTTCTGTATTTCTGTTTTTTGCGTTTTTTAAATTGTAAAAGAATGTGCGCGCACGCACCTCCAACCTGAAAATCACCCTGACTGTGATGCCTGTGAGGTCCATGCAAATTATGATTTTAAAAAGGTCTTTAATCTTTTGCTTTGTGGTTTCTTTAGAACCACTTGTTGGGGCGAGCCTGTTTCTGTCTGCTGGAGGGAGATAAAATGGACCAGGCAGATGCCCAGTTCCATTTCGTTCTTAACCAGTCAACAAATAACATCCCAGCCCTTCTAGGTTAGTCCCATTTCTAAAACCTTATTTTCTTTAATGACATTTTAATATGTAATAACATTTTACGGATTTGTAAAAGACAGTAAATGGTTTTTACAGTTTTGACCAATGTTGGTAAGATTGGTTTACTGTTTTGAGACTCTTTGTTTGCGTTTTATAGGTAAGGCATGCATCTCTTTCAACAAGAAAGACTACAGAGGTGCTTTGGCGTACTATAAGAAGGCACTACGTACTAATCCTGGTTGCCCAGGTAAAAAAAAGCTAATTCTTCTTGTGTGTGTTGTAAATATAATAGTATGTCTTTTATTACAACAACAATACAGAGTTTTAATACATTGGATTCCCATAAATTAAAAAGGAGAATAAACAACTTTAGGTTTAATCAACTACATCCTTTTCCTGTTATGCAGAGGGTTAGAAATGCCCATTAGTCTTGTATCTAGTCCTGGGTTTCAAAACTTATTAGATTTGTTATTGAAACTATCAGCTGTCAGATCTCTGCTAAATGTGCTCTGAACTGATTGCATCTGAGTATGTAGGTTTTCTGTCAGGAGTTGTTCATGCAGCTCTAAGGGATACAAAATATTTAACATGATCCCTTAAACATCTGGTTTAATTGTGGGCATTTCTGAAACTGAAGACTGGGTACAGGATGAATTTAAGTCCCTTACATTAAATCAAAGTTCTTTCTTCCCAGCTGAGGTGCGATTAGGTATGGCCCACTGCTTCGTGAAGCTCAGCAAACTGGAGAAAGCTCGTCTGGCATTCGGCAGAGCTCTGGAACTCAATTCAAAGTGTGTGGGTGCTTTAGTTGGATTAGCTGTTCTGGAACTAAACAGCAAAGAAGCAGATTCTATCAAAAATGGTGTCCAGCTTCTCTCAAGAGCCTACACCATTGACCCCAGTAATCCCATGGTTTTGAATCATTTGGCTAACCATTTCTTCTTTAAAAAGGTAGGTAACCAATACAGTAGTTTCAGATAGCAACTCTATATTTTGCTGGAAGCAGATCAGGACTATAGTGAAACTATTACTTTAATATTAAACATGTTTCTGTGAGTCTGTCATGATGCCAAAAATGGAGGACTTTTGACTGTACCTTTTTGCCCACGGTCATATTTAATCGCTTAAATTATGCAAACGTTGTTGCTTAAATACGATGCAAGATACTGTAAAACAGTGTGTATAAGCATGCCATTAATTTGAGCTAACTTTGTAAATAAGTAATCACTTACTTGCTGTAAGTGGCTGCTAATTGTGCTGTACTTTATAAAACAGTGGCATCATTTTTTTGCGTGGAAATTAAGAAGCTGCAGATATAAAAAGGTTTGTAGTACATGCCAGTGGTAAACTCTCATACATTCTCCTGTTTTCTTTCAGGATTACAGTAAAGTGCAGCACTTGGCTCTTCATGCCTTTCATAACACAGAGGTGGAAGCTATGCAGGCAGAAAGTTGCTACCAGCTTGCACGATCTTTCCACGTGCAGGTACGTTTAATATTGTGCTTGCTAAAAATAAACCATATGTTTTGAGCTGGTATTATTTCAAGGATTGGTGGAAAATGTACAATCCAGTGCTCCAGTGTTTCGCTGGTTGACCTACACAATTGTAAATGATCCTTGCACAGTAAAGTACTACTAGCCTAGTCGTGAATTAACTGAATTAGTAAATAATCAAGTTGTGACAAGTTGGGGCCACTGTGGTTCTAAGGATGCCCCTCTACTACAGTATTTGGATCAGTAATTTTGCTTTGTTACTTTCTCCTTTCCTTACTTGCATGATTACATTTTGTTTCTACTGCTGCCTTTTTTTTTTTTGTTAGGAAGACTACGATCAGGCTTTTCAGTATTATTACCAGGCAACTCAGTTTGCCTCCTCCACATTTGTGCTGCCCTTCTTTGGCCTGGGACAGATGTACGTGTATAGACGGGACAAGGAGAATGCAGCGCAGTGCTTTGAAAAGGTTTTGAAAACTTATCCCAATAACTACGAGACCATGAAGATTCTTGGGTCCCTGTATGCTGCCTCTGAGGATCAGGAAAAGAGAGATATTGCAAAGGTATGTTTGTGCATCTGGTGTCTGTCTCAACACAATGTTTCATAGCAGGATTTATTTTTCTTCCTGCATGTTAGTCTATACTCCATCTTGCCTAGTTTTAAGTGCATTAAGTAATGTATAGGGATTATGTCAATATTATATATATATATATATATTGTTTCCTATACACTGGGGCTAATCAGGCTTGTATTAAAACCTGGACTGGGTGAAACTGCTATGCAGTAGGAGTCTTATTTCCATCCCTGATAAATGTATTTCTTTTGTTCCAGGGCCATCTGAAGAAAGTATCTGAGCAGTACCCGGATGATGTGGAGGCTTGGATTGAACTGGCACAAATCCTTGAGCAGACGGATATTCAGGTGACTGCAGTAATTTTATGTTAGATATTGAACCTGCTCTTTTCATAATACCTGATCTGGAAAGCACGCATTTGTAGAAAAACTCTGCTCATTGTTGAAAGGCAATAGAATTGACTTCCATTTCTCCTACAGGGTGCCCTCTCTGCCTATGGAACAGCCACCCGGATCCTGCAGGAGAAGGTGCAGGCAGACGTACCTCCTGAGATCCTGAACAATCTGGGGGCTCTGCACTTCAGACTTGGAAACTTGGGAGAAGCGAAGGTATGTACTGTGTTTGTAGCTATACTTTCAAACACAAGATGGTGCACCTTATAAAATAGATATAGTTCAATACAGGTATAGTTTAGTTATATTTAGTTGTTGGGTTATTTTGTTTTTGTACTGAATTCTTTTGTTTTTATCAGAAATACTTTTTGGCTTCTTTGGAACGTGCCAAAGCAGAAGGAGAGCATGATGAGCATTACTACAATGCAATCTCTGTAACCACTTCCTATAATCTGGCCAGACTTTATGAGGCCATGAATGAATTCCATGAAGCAGAAAAACTTTACAAGAATGTCTTAAGGGAGCATCCCAATTATGTGGATTGTAAGTATATCTCACTGATCTATAACTGAAATTTAGTGGCCTGTTGAGCTACATATGAAGAAGTGAATTTAACTGACTTGCTGATTCCTTTATGCATGTAGGGGAGGCAGTATTTGACTTAATCATAATCAAATGCATTTTTTCTCTTATCCTTGGAAGCTGAGGAATTTCAATAGTCATAAAAATCAATTTGTATTTATTTTTTTCAGGCTATTTACGGCTGGGGGCGATGGCCAGAGACAAGGGGAACTTTTATGAAGCTTCTGACTGGTTCAAAGAGGCTTTACAGATTAACCAGGTATGCTACTATACAGTATAAATCCCAGAAACTAAACACATATAAATATTGATGTGTATCCTTGTTTTTGTAAAGAAACCATTGACGTTGACTGGTTAGAGTAGTCTCTTCATGGAACGAAATAAGACTTGATATGTGAAATGTATTGGATTTTTCTTTAGTCTGAATTTGGATTTTCATAAGACTACATAAAGTCTGTTTAACGGTTACACGTTTCTCTCCACCTGTAGGACCATCCAGATGCTTGGTCTCTAATAGGAAATCTTCACTTGGCCAAACAAGAATGGGGTCCGGGTCAGAAGAAGTTTGAGAGGATCCTTAAGCAACCTTCCACTCAGAATGACACATACTCCATGTTGGCTCTGGGCAATGTTTGGCTTCAGACCCTCCACCAGCCAACCAGAGACAGGGAAAAGGTACAGTGGCTCTGAGATGAAGAATTCAGATTTGGAGATCAGGTACTATCTCATGGTCCGTGTTTAATATTTATTTATTTATTTATTTCCCCCCCTCTTATTAGGAAAAGCGGCATCAGGATCGTGCTTTGGCCATCTATAAACAAGTGCTGCGAAATGACTCCAAGAACTTGTATGCTGCAAACGGCATAGGTTGGTATACTGTTATCAGCATCTCCTTTGCGATATACTGAAGGACTTTCGCCAAATTTAAGTGGTGAAACTTAGACACTTTTTTTGTATGACCCATCCAACCCAATCTTTTTTTTAGGTGCTGTCCTTGCACACAAGGGATATTACCGCGAGGCCCGGGATGTTTTTGCCCAGGTTAGGGAAGCTACAGCAGAGATCAGCGATGTCTGGTTGAACCTGGCACACATCTATGTGGAGCAGAAACAGTACATCAGTGCAGTACAGATGGTAAGTATCTCGGTTTTTAGTATGTTTTTGCTGAAGACAACAGTTGGTCACATGTGAAAGTATTGGTAACGCTTTATATTGCGTAGCATAAATGAATATTTAATATGCAATTGCATATTAAATTCATGTTAAATTAATATTTAATAGATATGCAATTGATATTAAATTTACGTTGAATTATTTCTTGTTACTTTCCATGAACATTTAAGTCAGATTAACTGTATTTTCAATTAAGCATGTAAACAATGGGAAATTATTACGTATTTTCAAGGATAACAAAACGTAATATAAATGGATGTGATACGCAATTACATTTTCAATTGACATTTGATTAACATTTAGCAAGAAACCAGCTATTGCATATTTATTAAATATTAATTTAATATGCAATTGCATATCTATTTAATATTCATTTATGCCACACAATATAAAGCGTTACCAAGGTATTTGTGACTGATATTTATTAAAACATTTTAATGACCAATTATCTGGAAATTATCACAACAAACGTTTTCATATAAATTCTAAAAGTGTTTTTGAGGTGATTTTACAAAGACGTTAATAGATAAATATATGTTTAGCAATCCCCTTTCTAAATGCAATCCTTTGTGTGTTCTAAAGTATGAAAACTGCCTGAAAAAGTTCTACAAACATCAGAACACTGAGGTGTTGCTTTACTTGTCTCGGGCCTTATTCAAATGTGGCAAACTACAGGAGTGCAAGCATACCCTGCTCAAGGTAATTTACTTTCTGTTATTATTAGATATCTATCACTGACTATTATGTAAAGGGGTTGTTTACTAGGCTCTTAATTTTTTTAAACAACATGGAGTCCTCGTAAACAATCATTTTGAATTTCTATTTAAAAACTCCTCTTCCTGAATTTCATTCCCAGGCCCGGCATGTTGCCCCCAATGACACTGTGCTGATGTTTAATGTGGCCTTAGTGCTGCAGAGACTGGCTACGCTAGTGCTGAAAGATGAGAAGAGTAACCTAAAGGCTGTACTCTGTGCTGTCAAAGAGCTTGAACTAGCCCACAGGTAAACCTATTGCTTCTGTGCCCTAGCACTATTTATTGAAGCTGCTTCCTGATTTTTAGTTGTGCTAAATACAGGTATTGTTACTTAATCACTGTTTTTCTTTCCTGGAATGCAGGTATTTTAGTTACCTCAGCAAAGCTGGAGACAAGATGAGATTTGACTTGGTGCTTGCTTCAACTGAAGCCAGGTGGGTATCTCTTTCTTTGTTTTAAAGGAAGAAGCTCAAAACCTTTTCGGAAAGTGGATTATTTAACAGAACTCTTTTAGCCTGCCTGTTAGATTTAGTTTCAAGCTGCCTTGATCACTCATATGGGAACAATTATTTTTCTGAAATTTCCCAATACACATACTACAAAATAATTCTAGATTTAGATGACAATGTTGATTAATACATAAATTTAAAAAAAAAGATGTGAGCATCAATGGTAGATTTTTGTCCTGGCAACGTACATGTTACCCAATTTAAATCGCTTAATTGCAATCATTAAGGGTTCTGCCGTAACATCACTACCTTGTTACCATTGTTTCCATATATGATTTTCTTTTTCCACACTATTTCAGGCAGTGCTCGGATTTGCTCAGCCAGGCGCAGTACCATGTGGCTCGTGCCCGCAAGCAGGATGAAGAGGAGAAGGAGCTTCGGTCTAAACAAGAACAGGAAAGGGAGGTTCTCCGGGCACAACAATTCAAACAGATGGTCTGTATCATTCTATTCAGTAGCTTCTTTAGCCTTTTGACAACCAAAGTATTTCAGCTTCTTGTTCTGTGTGTGTGTGTGTGTGTGTGTGTATGTGTGTATATATATATATATATATATATATATATATGTATATATATATATATATATATGTATATATATATATATATATATATATGTATGTATATATATATATATGTATATGTATGTATATATATATATATATATATATATATATATATATATATATATATATATATATATATATATATATATATATATATATATATATATATATATATATATATATATATATATATATATATATATATATATATATATATATATATATATATATATATATATATATATATATATATATATATATATATATATATATATATATATATATATATATATATATATATATATATATATATATATATATATATATATATATATATATATATATATATATATATATATATATATATATATATGTATATATGTATATATATATATATATATATATATATATATATATATATATATATATATATATATATATATATATGTATATAATAAAAAAAATCTATTAGAAATTCATCAACAATGTCCTTCTTTTCTTAAACATCCAGGAAGATAAGCGTAATAAAGAGGTTGAAGAGCAGAAGAAGTTGCTGGAGCAGAGAGCACAGTACGTGGAGAAGACCAGGAACCTCCTGTCGTTTGCAAACGGAGGCAAGGAGATCAAAGAGAAGAAGAGAGGAGGTGGAGGCGGCAGGGTAAGTGCACAACAATGCGTCTTTGAGCCTTAGAACGACTACTTTAAGAATACATCGCATGTGTTGCTGACCCTATCTCCATAAAAATTATGAGCACTTTGGCCGAGCAGGAGAACCAGATATGCAAAGGTTAAAAGAAGATGCAAGGTTAATATGTATTGTATTTAACCATTCTTCCAATTTGTTGTTGAAAGAATATAGTTCAGATTTGTTATGTGGTGAATCTAGCTCACGTATTTAATCTGCAGAAAGCAGATGTAAGGCCATAAAAGGATGGCATTTACCTACAAGATTCCTATAGTGTGTGTTTTTTTATAGCGTTCCAAAAAAGCGTCTGAATTTGACGAGTTTGTTAATGATGACTCTGATGAGGATTTGCCTTCAAAGAAGAAAAAGAGGAGGAAGGGAGGCAGTGGAAGTGATCAAGAGGAGGCTGATGATGGAGAGAAGAAACCAAGGAAGAGGAGAAGGTATGAGATAGAGTGCCCTTGAAAATAGCGATTTGAATACTGGTCAGGCCATGTTCTAATGTATTATAACAGGTAATTAAAATAACTACTGAAACTATCAAATAAGAAGGTAAGATCTTTGCATTGATCTTGTCACTTTAATGTATGTTGGATCCTGCAACACATTTTTCTATTGTGTTTTTAAGACCACAAAAGGATGAGGATGGAAGTGATGATGAGGAAGGTTCCTCAAGACCTAAGAAACAACGCAAGCCTAGAGAACGCAAGAGGATTGAGAAGGTTTGTTTTGTCTCAAACATCATAAATCTTGACAAATTACAGTTTATAGAACAGCACCAAGTATTATGCATGATATATAACTTTTTTTTTTTTTTGAAAATGATTGTTTAGCATAAAAGCTGTTTTAGTGTAATTCCTGTTTTCATTGCGGAAATAATGCTTGTAATTCTGTGCAAAGATCATATAAATCTTATTCATTTTATAGCCTGATCGTATGCCGCCTTCATTGAAAGGGAAGATCAAGTCGAAGGCAATCATTTCCTCTTCAGAGTCTTCAGATGAGGATGGACTTAAAATTGCTGAGGACCGGTAAGACTGAGTTTAGACCCCAGAAACATTTCTTAAGATGGCTTCATTAGAGTTATAACTCCTATTGAATAATGTAATAAATGATTTTGATAAAGAAGATCATTTTTTTTCTTCAATGTCTAGAAATCCAAGAGACAGCGGATCTGAGGATGACGATGACAATGAGCAATCACACAGGAAGCGCATTGTGTCAGAGAGCGAGTCTGATGAAGAGAGGAAGAAGTCTGGCAGTGAGGCAGCAGGAAGCCCAAGGTCTGATAGCCAGAGATCCGATGACAATTCTGGCAGCGATCAGCCGGTTAGGAAGAGGAAACAGCAGTCAGACTCGGACCAGTCCGATAATGATTCTGTTCGATCTAAAAAAAGCCGCTCCGGGGGTTCGGATGATGAGTCCCGACCAGCTTCTCCTGCTGCAGATTCAGACAGGGGCTCTGATAATGAAGGCTCAGCAAGGGCATCCGGAAACGAATCCGAGCCAGAGAGGTCCAATAATGAGGCTTCAGATCGCAGCTCTGACAGTGATTAAAAGATGCAAAATGAAGATGCAAAATGTTATACTTTTTGCAAACTAAGCTGAGACATGGCGTTTCCTAATTGGGTTTATGGATAATCTTAAACATAGCTGAAAAGGGCATTTCATGTATTTTCTTTTACTAAAGATGTGCAGCAGCAACACACAATTCTGGGTGTTTTTTTTTGTGTGTTTTTTTTATTTTTTTAAATTTTTTTTTAGGATTATCAGCATAGTTACAAGAAGCCTCAACTGAACTAAAACCCATAATGTTTGTTGCATATTTAGAAGGAAAACCAAGGACATCTGTAGATAATAAAAATGTCATCATAAATTAACATATTGGTGTTTATGGGTTTGGTGCGGAACTTCTCTAACAGCCATCTTATGAATCATTCATTTATCAGAAGTAATATTTAATAAATCATGTAACCGGGTTTGTTGTGTCATTAGTTCAATCTACTTAAGATATTCACAGATGTGCTTACAAAAGTGATCAACAAAGCTGTTACATTTCAGCTTATATTGAATGATCATGAATTGTGAAGTACAGTAGCTGCTGTTTTGCTACATGCTAGACATCTAGGAATTAAAACAAGCTTTAATGTTTACAGCTTGTTCAGTAGACATCTTAAATGGCTGTATCAAGTGTAAGCCAGCTGAGTATTCAACCCAACCCTGATCAGAGGACCTGTTCAGTTTCAGGTTTAATACCTTCCTGCTTTTTACTATACATTTAAAAAAAAAAAAAAGTTGATCAATTTTGTAATAGAAATATGTTGGGCCAGATGGAATCATATTATGAATGTCTTAAGATTAAACTAGGAATTGTTAACCTAAATCTTGACTGTAATGTGAGGGTTCAACCTAGATCCCAAGGCTCACAAAGCATAAATGCTGAAACCATTGCTTCAAAGATAATCCAAACATACTGTAGCTGAAGGCCTGCATTTAAGCTGTGCTAAACTGCTGTGACCTGATGGTAGCTTCCTTTATAAGGCTCATCTAGGCAATATCTTTCATGCATGCAATGGAAATGTCACATTGCTTATCTGTTTTGTATATCATACCCTACTTAAACTGTTAAACTTGAAAAATGCATGATACTGACAAAAAAAGCACTTATTCTCCTCAGCTTGTATCACAAGATAACTTTCTTGGTTAAACTTGGTTTGGTCTTTCACAAAACAAATACATGTTTCAGTATACAAAAATGTCTTGCATTTTACATAAAGAATTGAACTTCCCAGGAATAGACCTGATCTGTGATAAGCACTTTTATGTTTTCACACAATCAATAATAATAAATACACAATAAATAAAATTACATCAGCCAATAGGGGCACAAATAGAAGTTTCGATTACATTTAAGAGATGTGATTTAAATGCAATGAATACTAATCTAAACATTTATTCCAACTGGACCGATTATCAATTAGGATTTGTGGGTTGGACCTGCTTCAGCTAGAACATGCTTATGAATTAAATGTAGTGACAAGGTTGAAATGTGGAGAGTACACAGTGATACTTTCTTCTGTTGTAGATCAATGCTGTGCAGATTTCTATTAGTGATGGAATAACTTTCCCAGTTTGAACACTGCCAAACACTGCATAATTAAGGAAACTAGGATCTTGATGACAAGATCCCTGTTCAGGTTTCCATTCTTGTGATGCAGTGTCAGGTAACCCATAAATGATTAATTATATTGCCAAATGCATTCCTATTGTTCAGTGATGCTCAGTGTGTCTCCAAAGAACTGAACAACCCTGCTCTGAACTTTGTATGATCAAAAAACATTAAAGACGTTTTCTTCAAGCTTCTAGCATGTCACTAAAGGCTACTTCACATGGGGATCTACAGATTATCTGCTCTTCTGCTAAATCTCCGGTGCAGGATAGCAGGATGTTATACAAATCCTTCTCGCTAAGCAGCCATAACACAAATGGACAGACGACCAGGCTCTTAACCGGGAAAGAAGGACATGATGAGAAAGCAAGAGAGCTACAGGCTTTCTCGCCTTTGGAGAGTGGCATAATCTCACGCCGTGGCAAACCCATTCACATGGTCCGCCCAGTCAGTGCCATGAGCCCAGGGGCCTCTTTTATAAAGATCAGCCAGTTACAGGGGGAGCTGGTAAGAAAACGAAAGGTAAGTGCACAAGATTTGGTGGCTACATTTTTTTTTTTTTTTTTTTTTTAAATCTGGGTGACACTCTTCTGACTGTTTAAAGCTGGGTGACACTCTTCTGACTTGGTTTAAAGCCTGTTTATCTTTAATTTAAAAAGGTTGCGCATTCCTGTAATCTTTCTTGACGGTAGATTTATAGTTAAACATTTGATTTGAAGGGTAGTCATTTTAAGAGTCAGGAGAATGGAGCTATGATCACTAACCAGCTGGTAGTGTGAAATGAAACTAATGTACTGTAGGGTAGGGCCTTTATCCTCCAAGGGCCACTAGCTCACCGACATCCACTGTGCAAAGGGATTGGTGCTATTTTAAAAGTGCATTGCAGCATCCTAACAAATAACATACTCCATGCAATTTGTTTTAGGAATGTGAAGACTTCAAGCAGCAAAACAAATACTTGTCCAATGAGATTCATATGGAGAGGGTCATGATGAGAACTGAGAGTGAACTAACCATGAGGAACCTGAGGCATTTAAACCAGGACCTCCTAGCTCAGGTGAAAGAGGTAAGACGTGATGTAAGAGCGGCGGCAAAGAGGTTAAAAAGGATCACTGGTTAGGTGTTGTTTTAAGCATTTCTAATGTTTCGCCAAGCATATACACAGTAGCCAACTTCATTTCAAGTTTTTTTTAAGTCAGTTGGTCTCCTTTTTTTTTAGTACAGAGTGGAATCATTGTTTGAACTTTGATTATAGAGATGCATAAACACCCTGAAGTGTTGACTGAGTTGAAATAATCCACCATGGATTTGTTATTACTCCGAGGGAGTAACCTTGGTACTGAAGTCTCAATACAAAGGGGCAGTGCCCAATATCACAAAAGGCAAAGATTCATAACTGGACAGACTATTGGCCAACATTCCATTTCGCTGTACGTGTAGGTCTACACATAGAATTGTGCTGAGTGACTGTTAGCGTCTGAAAATCATAAATTATACCAGCCTTGATTTATTTACAGATGGTGAGTTTCAGCAGCACTATAATTTCATAAATACCAGTCTTTCTTCTGTCACTTTTAAACCGCATGGCTGATCATGTTAAGAGTAACTCCTCCTGTATTCTTATGACCGCATGAAGAGTGAACATGAGTTGAAGGAGGCAAACACATACATTTTTTTTTTTTTACAGATGATACATTTACATCTACAAATACAGGTCTAGGACTCTTGATTTATTCAGTGTTCTATGACATTCAAATGAGTTGGATGCAATACAAAACAAATCCGAGACTCTCAATTCTTTTATATGCAGAGAAAGCGATTGGTAGCTGTAAAATGACAATGAAAATTCAACAACCACCTAGATCTGTTTGATGAATCAGATGAGTAAACCTATTTGACTCCCACAAAAGGAGGTATATCATTTGGAGCCAACTTCCAGTTATGCATGCATTTTGAAATAATTTGGTTATTCATTCACTCGTTTGAGCTGTGCATGGCTGGATTTGTGAGCTGAAGCTTCTGCCAGTCTGCCTGTCCTCTTCAATCAGCTGGCCGCCCCATGTGCCTGGGTGACTGAAACTGACATCTGCAGCCCTCGGCTACACTGCTCCAGTTTCCCTTAACAACAAGTGACCTGCCTGCAGTCAAGACAGGAGCCATTCCCGCACAGCACAGCACATGTGTTCACACTACACGTTAGCATCCTGATTATCTGATCAAATTCAAATCAACATTATTTATATTAGTTCTTTGGGTTGCAATAATATTTTCCTTAGTTATCCAAGTTCAGAAGTATTTTTTTGGTTTTCCCAGTTGAAGCAAAAAGTCCACATGTCCCAGCAGAGGGCGACCTTGTGCTGCAGAGTGGCAGAGGAAGCTGATTCATCCAGATGTGAAGCAGAGAGGAGGCGGGCTCAGGCTGAAACACAGGCACAACAGTCCAGGGAGGAGAAGAGCCTGCTAGTGGCTGAGAATGGCAAGCTAAAGGAGGAAATCCAGCAGCTGAAGAGCAGGGTAAAAGCAGCTGGCAAAGGGTGGGAATGCTGAGCTTGTTAAAAGCACACCACTGCATACAGTACAAGGAGGTTCATTTATTCAACAGGGGTCCTGCGTCATAAGATGTATGGGCCTATACTGTAATTTCCACTGCGGGTAAAATGCAGGCAAATTGTCCACTCCAAACCATTTATGACATGGGCAATTTACCCAGTGGAAAATTATAGCCTTGTTTCCAAAGCAACCCAGGGTAGCAGCCACAACCATCCCATAATACAAGAAAGTTAAATCTGAAAGCATTGGATTTAACTACTGTATTAGCTACATAATTTCATCCACCCATTGGTTTACGGTAACAAAAACACACATCTATTCCCCTTCATGTACAGTAAATACTCTGGGCCTCTTCAATGACTGGAGGTCCTCCCTATCATATAATATCATAACAGGAAGTCTTCATATGTTAAAGTGTCATGCTGTAAGTGCACAGACCATTCTTGAAACATGAGTACACCCCATGTTGTTCTAATGTAATTTTAATGTTGCTGTTTTTAGTTAACCGATGTGCAGCAGGTCTTAGCCCACGCGGAAAAGAATTACTTTGAAAGTAAGATCAAGTTAGACAGGATCACCGTGGAAAAGCAAGTACTACTGGAAGAAAATCGAGACTTGGAACGGGAAGGAAACAAACTCAGGCACAAACTGAAGGAATTAACTGAAGAGTCCACAAAGCTTAAAGAGAAGTATGTCACTTTTTGTTGTCACTTGCTAATGTTTTGCCTGCTGATTTGTTTACAGTAATTATTTCTCTTCTGGTGTTCTTCAGACTAAAGTAAAGAATGTGAAGCTCAGTCAGGCGGGTTTTTTTTTAGTTTTTTTTTTATGGCTTTTAAACAGTTTACCTGTTTGGCTTGCTGACATGTGCTTGCTTTCCAGGTACTTATTTTTCCTAAATGCCTATAATTAGTTAACACATCCAAAGAAATTATACTTTCACAGTCACAATGGGACACATCAGGCCTCCGAAACAGGCAATTTGGCAGCCAAGCACATATTTTAATTGCTGTTAGTCAGCACCAGTTTTTGAGTAAGGTAATTTAGAGGGGGAAAAAACAGCTCTCTTCTTTAGTATAACATTTTAAAATACATTATGAAAAGCATATAATATATATGGCACAACATTTGATCAGCAGTCAGGACATTCAATTTATGTACATCCAAATAACTTATTTACAATAATGATACAGAAAAACAAACAAACACATTGACATTGGCACAGAACTGCACAAACTCATCCCCTAATGGTATGGTGTTCCTCAGGGAGGTGAGCTCCAGGCGCAGGGCTCTGGCAGCTGAAGAGCTCTCAGAGAAGGCCATGAAGGCACAGTGTGAGGTGGAGCAGGAGAAGAGACTGGCTGAACATGAGAGACAGGAGAAGGCTAAAGAGAGCGACACGTGGAGACGGAAACACGATGCCCTGGCAGACATCCTCAGGTCTCAGGAGGATGAGAAATCCAAAAGACAAAATAAAGCAGTAAGTAAACGGACCAGCTCGTCTGTGGCCAGGAAATGTATATGCTGGATCTTCATTTTTATGTAAATGATAACACTTTGATCAGCTATTGCTAATAACATGCCCTCTATATTACTGTTTCCTCTTAGTGCCAAGCTAATATCAAGAGCTATTTCTTATGTGTCACTGAAAATGACCAGAGAGTTCGAATTCTGAAAAATGAAGATGGGACTCCTAGAAGCTTCCTGGTAAGTAGGGGTGCAACAATTAATCGATGCATCGATTATTGATCATCTGTCCTTAAATTTTACCGAGGTTCGATTACATTTTGGTGAATCGATGCATCGAATTAGTCTCCTGTTGCCGGTTTGCATTAAAACCTTGAGTGTGGACGCGCTGCTTCTAGTGCTAGTACGTTAGATTAGCGCGTTGCTAGGATACACACGTCAAGTAATGTAAACAGTATTGAACAACCATAGTTCAGAAATTACTTCTGTTAAAATATATTATTGTTTATTATTATTACAATGTATAATAATAATAATAATAATAATTAATAATAATAATAATCTGATGCGGATGCACGCATATTCTTCAATTGTATTTCTTTTTATAATCGAAGTGTTGTAATTTGAATGTAAGTCGTGCCTTTTTGTTTAACTGTTATGCACAACGGTGTTTTTAGTTAGATCTTCTGTTAAAAAAAAAACCTCACTTATTTTGAAAACTCAAACATCAATGCATCGATTATCGTTGATAAATGTCTACACGATAATGCAATACGTAATTAGGGTGCCGATTGCACATCAACTGGTAAGGATATAAAATAAAGGTTTTTATTCTTTCTGTCATTCTCTTTATACATCTTAGCAATGGTTCTAACTGGTTAAAAAGTCAGTAGTCTTTTTAAAGTAAAACTTCATGATCACACGGGTCCTTTCATCGGTGGAATGACACTATCTGGGTCTGCAACAGATGTAAGCAAAGCCAGAGAACAATTATTATAAACAGTTTTTGAAGTTAACCAGTTACACTAAAAAGCTTGGCAATAACAACTCTCTGTAGGATTGTTCAGTTTTTGTGGTTAGTTTGTTAATGTAGCTGGCTTTTTCCATTGTTAAGGGCCCTATTTATAGTTACCATGGTGTGCTGGGACAGTTTGTGTACCTAGAGGACATTAACAGCCAGATGTTTGCTATGATCTCATGACAGTGTAAGTGCTAACGGCAAACAGTACATCTTGGGGGTTTGCCATGGTTACACGAAAAACAAAAAAAAGGTTATTATTTGAACTTGTATTTTATAGCCAAATGTTACCTAAAAATAAGCAATTAACAGTTAAAATTAGCGGTAAGAAATTAGCTTTCCAGGGGAAATTACTTAGTCATTTCTGTATAAAACTGATGTTAATTTTGTATTGAACAAATCTTCTGTCTTAAAGGCACATGTATTTAGAAGTTTAATTTACCACCCTATCCTCTCTTATCCAGGAAGGAGAGCCAGTGTATCTGTCCACACCTGGCACACAAACTGAAGAGCCAGAAAGGTAAATGGAATAAATGGATTTCAAAATGGAGGTGGTAAATGTGAACCAGAGGGTATGATCACTCTAATTGGATGTGGAATACCCTCTATCCCACACCAGTCCCTGCACATTGGTCCAGTCAATACAAACTGCTCGCTCCTGAGTTTGTGTTTATTGATTAGTGTCTTTCAAATATTACCATCCACTATCTGTCAGCAGTTGTTTTATGACCTCCCATTAATCCATTCATTTCCTTGCATTACGCAACAGATTTGAATTTACTAGTTGCAGTTGGGAATATAAATGCACACAATGGGCACCTACCATCTCCCCCTTCTAATTCATGGAAATCCTTGCTTGATCACATTTAACTGATCAGGGCCTTATATATTGCAGATAATTAACTTGGTGTCCTGTGGTTCAGCTCATTTGCATAATATTGTGCTATCTTTTTCACAAAGTAGCGATGTTGGAAAGTGTCTAGATAGGGAATGACAAAGTTTTCAAAGAGCAAATTGTACCTTATTTTCGTCCTTAAAAATAACTTTTTTTTTTCCCCCCCGGTACGAGAAAGAGGCCAAAAGCAAAACAAAAAAACATCACCATGGATACGTGACATGGCCAGGAACTCTTCCCATTGTTTTAACATGATGTCTTTATTTTAAGCCTGCCAGTGGTAATGGAAATCTACCAATTACTACATTCCTTGCAACACGAACCAGAATCTATTGAAATATTCCAAAGCCTTTTAGTTGACTGTGGTTGAATTTATTTGCACTGCAGCATTTCATGAAAATGTGTTGTGCCATCTGCACATTTTTTCAACTACAATTTTAATATTAACATGTATTTTTAAAGTTCTGAAGCATTAAACTACATACAGCTAAATAGAAAATGCACATATATATATATATATATATATATATATATATATATATATATATATATATATATATATATATATATTTTTTCCTCTAGGTTTTTCTCAGCATATCGAAAAACATTGTTTGACATGACTAGTTATGGCGCCAAGGGAGTTTTTTTTTTTTTTTTAAACAGATGTTCATGCCATATTTATGTCCTCTTAAAGATTATAATCTTATTTTGCAGACAACGAGCAGACTTGTACATGTTCTAACAACTTTTCCCTCCCTACTCAGACTAATGTACAGAGTTGCTGCTCCAAGTTCAAGTACTCGAAGAAACTCATCTCAAGTACATTTTAGTGAACTTTCACCCATAGAAAGTCCTGAAATGGTATCTCCTCAAAAAAGCAGAAAAGTGGTGGAATATTTCTGGCTTCCGACTGATGAGGAATAATACATGGATCATGTTACTAAGGCTGCATCTTGAACTACTACGAATATTACACCTGTGTTACTTGGCATGAGGGTGAAAAATGTACTGAAATATTTACCAATTTAACTACCAAAGCAACATTACCCAACAGCAATAAAGATGACAAAAAACAAAAATGCTGATCTTGATTTTTCAGGTCCAGATCAACCTGTAATTATTTACTATATATATATAGCAGCATGAGTTAAAGGTAGATTCAGAAGTGCATTTAGGGAATTACAATTGCAAGTCAAAGCACAGCCACTGATTATTGTTACTTGTAAGATACTATTCCAATTTCTGTGTTTCACTGATGCTAAAACAAATGCACGATACAGTATTAACTTTATCATGGTCTCGTTAAGATTTTCCTGCCTTGAACGCATACTAAAATATGCTTACTTATTTGCACCTGTATTTATATAACGACAATATACAAAGTTCATGTATCTCTTCATACCTGCAGGCATTTACACATAATCCAACTAAAACTGTCAGTTTCATTTGGGATTCTACAAATTCAAAACTACTACCATGTCAAAAGATAGCAGAATGACCCAGCTTCTCCTATTTTAATCATTCCCCAATCACACAGCACCCAGTTTTGACAGATTAAGAACTTATTTCTTGCATTTTATTATAATTCCACAGCAGCCAGTTACACATACAAAGGCAACTGTTTTGTATAAGGAAAGTAACAGCATATGGCTAAGATTGAAATGACAGTTCCCCCAAAAGCCTCTTCCAAACCACCAGTACTTCGTTCTGTTAACCTTATTGTACCAATAAGCATTATACTGTAAAAATGAACAAAACTGGCTTAGAATATAATTGGTCATTTCAGCAATACAATTAACAATGTTTAACTATATACTGCAGGTGAAGCAATAATGGTACACAATTTTCTCTTCACAAACTTCTGTAACCTACCATAACACTTTAAAAGGATAACATTTGGAGGTTAATGTATAGATATATTAAAGAGCACATTAAAACTAAATTTTGTTATGTGCAGGGATAACATATCTTCCCAAACATATTTCATGATCTAAATTTCAAAAAATAAAAAAATAAAAAAAAATTAGAAAATATGCAAAGACAGACTTACGTTTACTGGTAGAATGATGATGTCCAGCTACACCCCTAAGATGTCTAAAATTAATTCAGACAAACCGCTTATAAAAGAGAACAAATCAATACCCAATCAGTTAGTCTTGACAGTTAACTTTATTTCACCAATTGAGTTAAGACAAGTTTAAAATTCACTTTATTAGATACACATCTTTCTAGGTCATCGATTATAAGCTGTCCATCTGAATTTATGGGCAGAGATTTATTTCAATAGTCCCTGAACATGCACTAGGAAAAATAATAATAAAAAAAAATTCAAGTATCACAATGTTTGATAGATACAGGTATATAAAAAATAGCAGGGCATGTGAACAAGACTTGATAAATTAAGGAGGCTTAATTTCAATACTAGAACATAAAAGGGGTCCAATGCAAAAGTTGAATTTCTCACTAATAAAGGTTTCCATACATCCACAACAAGCACTTCAGTAAAATACCCTTAATCTCACATTCTGATCATATTTTTGTGCAAGTAAACCAGGTTTTCATTAAAGACTTGTGCACTTGCCCAGGCTTTTTTGTTTTTTAGGATATTCAAACCCAGCACATAACAAAGCCCATTACTAGGAGGTAGAAATGCAGGCAATAACCAATTAAAATGTTACGGCAGCAAACCAATGATTACAGTTTAGGATTCTTTGTTACAATCGAGGGATAAAGTCAGAATATTGCAACGACTCAAGTATTACACCAAGCAAAGTGCATTTCTACAGTGTTGCTATTCAGTTATTAACTCAAAAAGCCAATGTAGAATATGGCAGCAAAATAGGTCCTTGCAATCTACTGCCACTACATAGAACATAAGATGTAGTTATTGCATGCTGCTAATACATTATAAAGTCTTCTACACATTGAAGGTTTTCTAAAACCTTAGATGGTACACTATGTTTAAGACATTACACTAAAAAAAACCTTGGGGCAGAAACCAGTCTACTGCCATGCTTCTTTAAATACTGCAAACAACTTTACAGAGGAATGAATTTTCGCAGTGGTTACGATGAAAAACAAAAACAAACAGTTAAATCATAGCAATAGTATGTCTGCAATGATTAAGGCTTTGGCTGGTTCGTCACTCAGCATCATCATCAGATTCTTCTTCCTCTGCAGTTTCCAGCCAGGTTAGCCACTGGTTCACCTGCAAGAAAAAACAAATCAGATTAATTTCTGGGCTACAGACTACATTGGTAAAAGATAACAAAACAGCTCTAACAATATAAACCAGGGGTGTCGAAAGTTGGCCCTTACCCCCCTGATCTTTGTTCCAACCCAATTTTAGATTGTTTAATTGAACCAACTAAACTTCCATCCAGACCCTGAAATAGCCAACTATCATTTTACCTGTTAAATCTGGAGTGGAATGGCCCTCCAGGACCACAATTTATAAACCTGCCACAAACAAAATCATAATTACCTGGAATAATGCTTTGCCCTTTCCAGGAAACTCTTGAGAAATATCTTCTTTCCAAGCAAGGAAGGCTTCTTCTTCGATTATCTCCATGTCATAGAAGTGGACAAAATAGCGTAGCAACATGCCTAAGGTAAATAAACAAAACTTTTAGTGCAGAAACTTTTGTCCAAACTGTAATTAAACCCACACCCACTCAATTAACAAAATGCGTGTCTAATTGATAGTTATAAATAAATGAAAGCCAGAGAACGTTACCTTTTGGAAAACTGCTGTTGCTGCAGTGAACTTGTAGTGCATACAGTGCACTGACCTGCAGATCTACATGATCATGCAGAAACTTCTGCATTACTGGCTTGAAGACAAGGATCAGCTGTTTCTCCTGGTCCAATTGCTCTTTTGAAGGAGTGTCTAATTGCTCATCGCCCTCTGTTAGGCACATCTCATGGGAAATGTACTGCAAAAAGCTGCAACAAGTAGTTTAAATATGAATTTAAATAAGTCCAAGGAATACATTCTACAATTGCTAGCTACTTAAACAAGTACCAAAAAACATCCTGAACACTCCAGGCAGTTACAGTACTTCTGCAACCTAATTACTAATATTACTGACCCTCAAGGCAACCCTCTTGAAATAAAAAGTAGCATACAAACTAATTTTGGATGAATGGGGTGCATACAGCACAGATAATCACATCCCTACCACTGAAAGCAACTGAGTTTAATTTTAATGCAAGTTTTTGAAAAGAAATCAGTTCTAGTATTTTTAGAATTAATTTCTCTTCACCTGGTCATCAGTATATTGACAAAACCCTTATCAGTGTGGAGTTTGGGTGAAATGTTATCTTTGATCCACTTATAGATGGCCTGAGGTGATGGGTCTGCCTCGATTTGCTTCAATAGCTCCTTCTCCAGTTTCAGAAGCGGGAACAGAAAACCAAGTCCTTTTCCGTCTAAAATTTCCAACATACGATCCTTATTCTGGTCAATCTCTGGAAAGCGAAAAAAATAATAGAATGTTGTTAAACTATCAATGACTATGCATACTCAGAAGGAATTTATAAATGGTATGCAGAAATGTCAATACCTACTGTTCGGAATACTTTGCAGTTCTTTTAAGCTATATTCAGTCACTATTTAAATAAAATGTTCAAAACAAACCTGGCAGCATCTTCTGCATGTTAACCTTGCTTTGCTGGAATAGGTCAGTGAGCCACTCCCGATCCCTCAACTTGGCAGTTTGCTGAAGACAGAGTAGGAAGAGGGGAAAATGGGTGCCAGTCTCCAGAGGCTGTGCCAACTCAGCTATATTCACAAGCTCAGCAATAATAGCACGGGCTGCAAACTGGGCCAAGTAGGACTTCACAAGAGGGATGTCGACCTCTAATTTGGGACACTGGTCCAGAACATTTAGGAAGGCCTATTAAAACAAAAACACACATTAGCATCTTAACAAATAGCTTTATTTTCAAGATTTTGCCAAGTATCGATCCATTATGCCAAACCCGATCAAAACACATTTTAGACAAAAACTGAACTAAAAGGGTTACTGTGTCTACTGCTGTATTAAATGTATTGTGTGCTTCTGGCATAACAGATCAGTCACTCAGAACTTGCCATTTTGAAATCATTGCAAAACACACAACTTCCTATACAAAACAAGGCAAGGGAAAGTGTGCTTATTTACCTGCATGAAGTTATCTCCACTGATCAGTCCCTCATGTCTGAGGGAATGGATCAGAGTGCTGGCATGTTCTTTGTCATCGTCAGATCGGTCAAGTGAACAAATAATAATCTTGCTCAACATCTCAGGCAGAAAGTGTTTTGGAGCTTTCATCTCCCTCACACCATTAACGGCATCATTTATGATTTTACTGTTCAGGTACTCTGTTACAATAGTCTCCTGAAAACAAAACAAGAGACTCAAGTTCAGGCACAAACCCAAGTACAATGATAGGTTAAATACATAACCAAAGCAGTATGCTTACAGTCATTTTAAGTAGTTCTTCTTTTGCAGGAGCAGGTTTCTTGCTATTCTTTGCAGGCTTCTCCTGGATTGGAGGTGGATTAGTTTTGAGACCAAGCTGAGGTGGCTACATTTTATATAAAAAAAAAAAAAAATAGAAATAATGTATACTTTGCAAGTAATCCCAGTACATGTTGGACATTTTAGAACTTGAATATTCTATATTATTGGATACCCCCTCCATAAACATTAAGACTCCCAGAACTACTGAGCAAAAGACAAAAGAAATACCCAGCAAACTCATTTAAACCTGGTTTACTACTGTTTTTAAATAGGTTGTGTATACAATCTTTGGAAGAGAATTGGGAAGCCTGTATTACCTGTCCCAGTGGTGGTGTCTGCGTGCGAGGAGGTTGTGCACTTGGAGGAATCATAGTTGGTATCTGTGGCTGCAACTTTGGCACTTGATTTTTATTAATTAGGAATGACTGGGCAGGTCTTAGACTGATCTAAGGAGAGAAGAAGCACAATAGAATTAAGCCAGTCCACATTTAAGAGATTTATTGTAAAATAGTAATGCCCTCATATCTCATAATCACGTTCAGCGGATACTAGGTCTTCCAGTTGAAAGAAGTGAAGTTAGGGTGGGGGTAAAGGAAGAGAAGTGGGACTAGGAAAGGGGTGAATAAAAGGCTAGATTGAAAAGAAACTGGTTCTAGTATTTTTCCCCCTCACAATAACGCGTCTTTTTATAATCACTGGGCATCTCTGCAAGTACTCTGATCTCTCTGTTCTTACCTCATCTGCATTTAGTTGTCCTTTTTTTATGAACCGAGGCTGCAAGTCCTTGGACTGAGCTTGCTGTTGGGATGGATGTCCCTGGTTCTGGGCATGATAATGCTGGTTCTGCCCCTGAAACAGACGGGATCTTTAAACTATGTGTTTAATTTATTTATTTTTATATATATGACTACAAGTAAATCTGAATTCTAGATAAATGTGTTTGCCAACTACAGTTACAGATTCCCCCCCTCCCCATCCGCTTGCAATGTATATTTCTACTAGTTTTGGGGAATGAAATTTATGAAGATCACTACATACCTGAAACCAACCATCATACAAGAACCTATAACCACTTAGTCATTTTCATGGAAGCCAGTATAAATAACGTACCTGGTTTGATTTCATAAAAGATTTCCCCCCCATTTCAAACTGGGACTGAGGAGCAGGCACAATGTGCCCACCATGGCCATTAAAAAGTTGGTTTGAACGATGACGCCCCATTGTGGGTGAAAACCTATCCTGAATAACTCCTGGACCAGTGCCAATCCCACTGCCTGCGAACAAAGGGGATTCAAGTTTAAAGGCAGTTAAAATGCAATTCATTGAACAAATGTAGTCTAGATCAAAAGACCCTCAAGATCTTAACTGGCAGTTTAGTTGTTAATTTGCAAAGCAGATGAAACATATACAAAGTTACAATATAGTCAATTCACACACCTGGCATCTGCCCAAACATATCAGCAAGTCCTCCAAGAGTTTCTCTGTCAAGTTTCATCCTGGGTGCCATAAACGGTCCCTCCAGAAAGAAGTCAGTCCTCATTCCTTGTGACATATTTGCAGGAATAAAAACGCCCAAATCCTGTGGGGGAAGAGAAAGGAAGGTTTAAGTTTAAAACTTAGTTCAGATACTCAAATATACTTAAGTCCATTATACAGTACAAAACATTAAACAAAAAAAGCCACACACACACACAACTCACTTTTACTGCCTCCTGACGAATCTGGATAATCGTCTTTGGTCCGTTATCAATAAAAGCTTTGCGAGGAACCCAATTGTTTTCTCGCAGCTCCAAAGTATCCTGCAATAAAGAAATCAGTTAAATACTAGTTCAATAGCTTATGAATAAAAAGTGTTTTCAATTATGCATCAAACTTACCTGCAGCAGGAAACGAATCCTTGCTGGTAATTCCTTGTGTGTCATTAAGGATTTCATACGGGCAAAGTATTGATCCATTAAAGACTAGAACACAAAACAAAAAATAAGATTCAGGGCAAACATTCTTTCAGGAGAAATTCCCAAAAGTTCAACAATGCACTATAATAGTTATTTCAGAAAAATGCAGTAGTTCATAGAATTATGTTTTTTTATTGCTGGAGCAAATCAGGTTTTTGCATTCATTATAAAAACCTGTGGTTTAAGTTGCACCAGTGAACACAAGTGCCAATTGTAAGGTTTAATGAAATGTTATTAGACTTACATTCACAATGCTATATTACAAATAAAGCCCAGAAAAGTTTGACAAGCTATGTCTTGCACTCCTGAATGTGGGCGCAGATACTAAACTCAGCACTTAAGTTATTGCATACCTTGGCTTTTTCATGGTCTAATCTAGGTCCCACTGTTCTCATTATCTGACAGAGGCACTCCAAATCCTCTCCCATATCCTTAAGTTGTACTCTCTTCTTCTTTTCCAAAAGCTACCAGAAAATTAAAAAAAAAAAAGTGTTACAATGCATTTCACACAAAGAACAATTAAGAGCTTAATTATACTGTAGACAGTTTGGGTGCAGAAAATATTGTATCTTTTGAAAATTAACAGATTTTGAATCTATACTACAATAAGAAATGCTATTGAAAATGCCTTAGAACTTCACCCAAGACAGAAATCTGCAGTCACACAAACTTACTGTTTTGATGCACTTATGAAGGATAGATTCATGGATGAGATCAAGTTTGCCAAGTTCCCCAATGAATTTGATGTTGCCCAGCATCTTGATCTTGGCAATTGCACGCTGCTCCTCTTCATCAGCTGTGAGAGGGTTGTCATGTTTGTCATAGACTGCAGGGGGTGGGGGAAGAGAGGTTAGCACAGCAAGTTACATAAAAGTATGGTTTGCAGTATATTATATATAATATATATTCCAACCTCTGTCCTGTTCTCCACATACATTTAAAAATGTGACACAAGGACCAGAAGGGTGTAATGCAGTATAAAACTAGACATCAATGCTTACTTTCAACATTTCTGGTACGATTTTCGAATTCATCTTGAAGCTTAGAAATTAAAAGTCTCCTGAATGTCTGTAAAAACAAAATGCTTAGAGTTAATATTTCACATGGAAATGTATAGAGTACAGCAGTTTCAATTCTGCAGTTCTATGCTTTTTGTAGATAGATGCATACCGTGCTTTGCTTTTGAGCTGGCGGGACCTCTGGTGACGGGCCATCAAAGTTTGGTGCATCTTCTGCCAAGCGCAGACATAGCTGAGCATATAGCGAGCTATACTTGGGCTCTTCGAGGGCTTTGTCTACAATCTATGGCAGACAGGAGATAATTAAGACAGTATTCCAGCATGTGACTTCCAAGGAACACTCCCATAAAATACAGAACGTCCAGTCTGCACCCCTCAATAGATTTCCATTTCTTACGCATTACCTTTGCTATAACTTCCATTCTATTATTGGATAGTGGTGAACCCGAGTTTTCAAAAGATAATGCCTGTATTTAATCATTTTACGCTACACATAAAAGTTAGCTCTAAATTCAACTTACCAGCAAGATGATGGCTTTTAGGACGAGTTTAGTATCTACGCCCACATTCAGGAGCTCAAGGCATAGCTTGTCAAACTTTTCTGGGGTGAGCTTGTTTAATATGCTACAATAAAAAGAGACCAGCATTAGAATGTTATTCTTACAGACAAAGCTAGTTCAGCTGTTAAGATTATTATTTTTATTTTATATATCACAATGTTATTCATTAAAACAATTACCTGGCTAAGCTCAAGAGTCAATTAAAGCATTACACTAGGTCCACTGCATCATGTTTTATTTTTATTTGTAAGTGTTAAACTAAGGAGTTTAGAACTTAACAGTTAAGTGACGATCGTAAATTAAAGCACATAATGATACTTACCCTCTGACTTTCCTAAAGATTGCATCGTGTCGTTCTTTATCGTTGGTGGAGTTGACATCTCGTCTAGTGCTTCGTGAAGGAGTCCATCTCTGAACGCTAGGCCCTGGGGCTTTCCCCAGGTACTCGCTTTAAAAAAGAAATTCAGAATTTGCAGCACTTAAAAGAAACATGCAGTTAAATACAGGGAATGAAAACTGTCTGAGCCATTTCAGTTTTTACTGCAAGTTTAGATAGCCCACTGTACTATGTCTTAGCAGATACTTTGAATTTGTGGACAGGAAATTACTTCAAATGCCTTCAACCATAAACCCCCTTCCAAAACTGTACAACCATTTGAAAATAGTCACCATGTCAAACAACTGGAAAAAGCCAACTAAAAGCCTATCTTGCGCTCAATTTAAATAAATGTTAGACATCTACCTAACTAAGCATATAAAAGCAGTGTCAACCAGTTCATTAAAAAATAAATAAAATGAACATACCTGTTGCCGACAGTCTTGGGATAGTGCTGAGGTGCACCCCTACCTCCTCCACCGCCCGAAGAAGCACTGCAAGATAAAATAAATCTTAATTCCTCTAAATTCAACTGTTGTACTCCTACAAATGCAAATATAACATTTAGGGGCAGTGTGTGAACTTACTGAGAAATTCCCAAATTCTTTGCAAATTTTAACCCACAAGACCAGAATAAAACTACCAATTATTCTTGAAGAAAAAAAACAAAAAAAAAACCCAAGAGCCAATTACTCTACATTATCATGAGTGGAAAAATATCTACTTTAAGAACTTTATACTGGCAGCTATAATTTTAAGCCCTTCATAAACCACGTCTACAAATAACAGAACACCAGCTGGTATCCGAGACTGCGTGCAAGTGACCTTGGAATGGTATTATATCAAATTACGCCCCGAGGAATATTATGGGGGGGAAAAAAAAAGGCTATGTGAATGTGGATGGGGTGGGCCAGGGGGATCTCAATGCATCTTTTATACAGGAGTATAGCAAAAGAAGGGACTTCCAAGCAACAAGTAGACAGCTTGCCGGCCAATTTGAGAAAATGTGGAGATGTAATTTTAGTATCATGGTTAGATAGCTTTAAAAATTATCTACGGCTCACAGCTGCAGCGTTATAAAGGGACAGCACTGTTTAAAAGTGTCACGCTACCATATAATAAATACTTAAGTTCCAAATCTGCAAACAATGTACTGTGCCAACAACTAAAACATTCATAACCGCCTGAACAGGTCCTAAAAATGACTCCATGGTATAGTATGTTTTTTACTGTTACTATTTAAACATTAGTGTAACTGGGTCTGAGAAATTCAGTGCTGCCAAAGTACTTTACACTGGTCAATTTAAAAAGACAGGAAATTAACTTTAGGAGTCAGATCAAGAAGAGAGATTTTAATGTACCTCCGTTTGCAGTCAATTAGGGGTCTGACCGCATCTGACAATTTTAATTCTAAATTAGTGTACATCAGGCCCTGCAGGGCGGTAGTGCTACTGTCCAGATCGAGAATCCCAGGCCTGACGTCCAAGAGTGTGAGGTTAACAGCTGGTCGTGTGATTGTGTGACAGTCGTGCAAAAATTCTATAAAAGAAAACGCCATTAACCGGCAACAAAAACGGTTGGCATTAGCGTCACTTGACTTCTGCGACGGAAGCAAAAAAATTTAAAAAAAAAAAAAAAGAGAAAAAGTTTCAAGTAAATGGAAATATGGCACAACCAAGGCCTCAAATTACCCTTGAATTAAAGGAAAATCACCACCAGGAGGTAGGCGACAACCTGATCAGGGAAGATTTAAGACCATACAGGTTGGCTAAACTAGGAAAAGCAATCGGTAAATCAATCTACAAATAGTAAATAAAAAAACAAAAACACAAATCCATATCAGCTGACTTCCTTTTCTTCCAAGTGCATTACTAATGTATGGTTTTAAACCAAAGTCAAACTTAGCAACATTGATCATATCTACTTATTTTCAATGACTTAACAGCAAAGTAAGGAAGACTCAGTTCAGTCTAAAATTAAGGCTGAAACTTGACTAGTTGGCCGGCTACTTCACAAACCTGAAACGAGAAGCACCCCCTTCTGCAATCACACTCTCCACTTTGGCGGCTTGACAACGAAGAATCTTCAAAAGAATAATTTTCAAAGGGTGGGGTGGGGAAAACGAACTGGAAAACAAAGAGCATGTACACCATTAACATACAATAATCCACCAATTAAACCTAACATATACAATAAACAGTGCACTGACTGGGACAGGAAACTGATTTATGTAATTAGTATTTCCCCGAACTTTATAATCTTGACCACATTCCACCAGACCACAAAACCTTCATACTTCAGAATTCTGTTTAAATAGCTGGATCAGGCCCAGTTCCCATAATCTGAAGTTAAAACATCTATACACATATGAATTTTTAAAGAAAGGGTAGGTTTGACTGTAGATTGTATTACGTTTTGAGATGGAATTTAAGATATACAACTTTGTTTCATTTTAATAAATTACATTAGAAACAGGGGTCCTCCACAAAGGGAAGTCACTTGATAGAAATTGTCAAGGAGTTTTGCAATTTAATGATCATACAAAGAATCATGGTTGTAAACTGCATAGCAAGCATCATTTCAAAGCCCCATATTAAAAAGCTACTAGTTATATTTAAAATTTAAGTTATTAACCATTTTAAACTTTCTACAGGTAAAGCCACACACTGGCTATATCAGTGTTAATATATTACTGATAGTGCTAGTTTAACAATTTAGCTAACGAGAGCCAACATACTCTACATTATATGTAGACGATGTTTTCCAGCAGAGCTTTTACAAGCAGACAAAGGCCTGGGCTGTAGATAACACATTTCCTTTGTAATCGTTCCTACGCCTAACTGTTAATTTGCAGTGCCAAACACGTGTATATTCCAGCGTTACAACTGGTAACATTTAAAGTAACGTTTAATTTTATTTTTTTGTTGATGAAAATAAATCTTAATTTAGTCAAAAACGAATCCAAACCAATTGTAACGATGACAAGATTTAAAATTAATAATAATAAAAAATAGTAGAAAAGGGAAACGGAAAAAAAACATGCATTAAATTGTATTTTATGTCTCACTGACAAACTCATCACTTGTTTTCCGGTATATTGTCGTTAAGAACACCGACAATCTTGTGTACCAAGATCAAGACAGGTTAAAGATACCCGATTGTGTTAGAAGTTTAATAGGATATACCTCCACTTAATATTAAGCATATGCGTTAATTAGTTATGCAACACATACATAGCCGGTAACGAATAAAATATAGCCTAGTTGGATGAGTAATGGGCAGGTTTCTACTTGATTACCAGCAGTACTGGTAAAGCACTGTTCATTTCGCAATCACGACAACCATGAAGTGTATTATTGTACAATACTAGTTTTACACAAAAATAAGGGGACCTCTATAGAAATCTATGGTAAAACGTGTATCCGTGGTTTTATTTAGGCTGTTCTGTAACATCCAGGACAGGTAAATGAAAACGAATCTGGGTTTATTATATAGAAAGTGAATATTGTTTTTACTAAGTGTTAGGCTATATACACAGGACATAGACATTTACATTAGTTTGTATTGGAAATACAGGTAGAATTTGTACGAATTAAAGAAAGTCATGTTCTTCCCCTCAACGACGCCATTTTCTACAGCATATAAAGGGAAAGAAAGAAGCTAGCAGCCATTTTAGATTAAAGACAACATCTATAATGGAAAAATTATTCTCACCTTTACTGAGACCACTTCAGTTTTTCAGAATTGTTTGGGGTCCAAACAAGGAAAAAAAAAAAGAAAAGAAAAGTAATAAAAAGGTAAACTTAAGACGTTCTGACCGAAACCAGAAAACAAAAGATGAAGCACCTCACAGCTTTACCGAAGAAGAGACTACTTGCTAGTGGTCTACGTCACTCGCGAACGCAAACATTATTATCTGCAGCGGGCAGACTCCTAGCGTCATACGTAGTACGTTGATTTTCCTTTTCTAGCCTATCGGAGTATAGACATATTGTGTGGGACTACCTGAAAACGCGAACAGTCCAATTGGAGAAGACCAGGCGCCGGTGAAGGCCAGCCCCTATTTGAAGATTGGTTGAGGCGTAGCACAGCCGCAGTGCAGGAGTTGATATTCTGAAAAGTAGGTTACGGGGAAAATTATTGTGGTAAACGTTAGGCATGCTTATACAGTAAGTGGATTACGTAAATTGGCGGCTAGTAGTAATGAGGCAAAGAGATTAGATTGCGTGAGTTTTCATATGAGTGTTACTGGAAAGAGATCAGCTCCACTCAGTACAGCGATTTATTATAGTATAGTATAGTAAGCTTCGTATATATTTAGCTGGTAATGGCATACATTATGGTTAAAATGCGCTCTTCTTTGTACGACCGTTACACAGTTGTCAAAATAAGCAGAACTTTTATATTCTTAGCTATATAATACAATCGGAATAGATTGCAATGAAAATGCAACTTTCTAAACAAATATTAAAATATATCACATTACTGGCATACATGTCCTCTCCTGGCTGTTTCAAGGGGCTGTATTTAAGAATGTTCAAAACGAGTAGAAGTTCACAATACATTTATTTTAAAATAATGATTTAGCTATTTCTAAAGACTACTCCTTACACTACCACGTACCCATATTTTTCTGTGGACAAACTGTAATTTCTCATAAGAGAAATTCAGACCTGGGCAGTTAGTGCATGTGTAAAAATTGGTGTAAAAAGGCTTCAGTGTTGTCAAGAGCCATTAGGTAACATCTTTGCTCGAATAATCCATAATGTGATTTGCTTTTTTTCCTGCAGTTCCAAGCTGCAGTTGGGAATTCATAATAGTGCCTAAACATATGTAAAATTGTACACAACTTCTTCATTTTTATTAGTTAGGTACACCCATTTTTTCTTCTCGTAAGAGTTTGTACTTATTTTACTATGTCATACTGTACTGTATTTGCAAATATTTAAGGGATGTTACCTAATAGCTTGACCTAGCTACTTTGGTTAGACTGGATTGAGGAAATCATAAATAATAAATGCAATAAGTACATACATTAAATAGAAGTGCAATGTTTCATAAACACTCTGTAAACGTACCATTGCCAAAACAAAATAGTTTATATTAATACGTATTATTATTATTATTATTATTATTATTATTATTATTATTATTATTATTATTATTATTATTATTATTATGTTAATTACATTAAGGATAGTCCATAGAGAACAGCAATTTAATGACAACAGCTTTTTAGCCTGCCTGGAGCATAACAACCTAATAATACCAGCAGTATTGAGACCTTACAGTGAAAAGGCATGTGGGATGATCGATACTGAAAAAGAAGGAACACTCTAACTAGGATTTTCACATTTAAAGAGGTCCATAAACAGCCCAGGATTTAAAAAAAAAAAAAAAAAAACTTTGGTAAACCACGTGCAACTGGTCTTTATGCCCCTATAGTTTACATGTATCCAGTCCAGCTGCAAAATCGTATTCTTTTTCTGCAAAAGGGAATACGTTTTGCTGATCCCTAGAGCCAGCATTACATTTCAGCCATCAACACCAGGCAGAAGGATATCTACATCATATGGAAGGAAACGCAAATGGATGGAGACGCAGATGGATCACATTAGTTTACTGTAAAGCTACGTCTTAGTTGGTGCTTATCTTGGCGAGAGACGAGTTCAAATCAGCATGAAGTTTTAACATCTACTCTCATGTAATGGAAATCATATATCAGGCTTCTATGGTATGTAAGTTTAAACAGGCTTTCAAGAGGTTGTGTGGAAGTGGGTGGAGGATAGGGCTTTCAAGAGGTTGTGTGGAAGTGGGTGGAGGATACTCTGTCAGACTCGGTGTTGTTTGGATGCAATGGCTGTGCATACCATTTAGCCTTGGTACTTTTTCGATGAGCGTTTAGGGAGTAGCCATTAAATATATTGGCATTCCTATTTGAATACACGCCATGCTCACTATATCCTTGTGTCTGTTTTAAATAGTGTTAATGTTTGTCCTCCTTAAGCTATGTAACTCAAACATGTATAATTTTGGTTTTTAATCGTAAAACGCATTAGGATTATTATTGTACACGCAATTGGTTCTTTACAATGTTGCTTGTAAGTGCTTGGTGGTGATCTAGTGAATGCATGAACATATTCATCGTGTTGCTGCTCTTTGGCTCAGTCCAGTCGTGCAGAGGTTGAAACCTGAGAAATCAGAGGCGATGTGGAATAATAATGTAGGCCTATTTTTTTATAATCTTCTTTTCTTGTCAGTTTCACTCTTTCTTAAGATCCTGAACAACTTTCGTGGTAAGATCTGTTAACAAGTCTAGTTCTAGTACTGCTAACGAGAAAAATACACCCGTCCTGAAAATTGTGCTGAAGAGATTGTGTATCACTGAATTGAGCACTGTTGTTACTGTATGCTCATGAAGAAGGATTCGACCATTCAAGTGGAAGGAAGACCCGTAATTCTGCAATGTGTTTGTTAATCAGAAATGTGATCTGAGCAGTAAGGAAAGGAAACAGCAGTAAGGAAACAGGCCTGGCGAATAATGAATGATTTGTGAGAACCAGAATCCAGAACAACTGATTATACGTCCCCTAATCAAATGTAAATGAACTTTTACAATTTACCATTGTTGTGGTAATATGTCATTATGCCACAGTGTGACACGTTGAAATCCATTTCAGTAGCCTGCGTCCTACTATCCCTGATTCATAACAAATTTGGATGTACCTGCATGCAGTTTCATCATTACTCAGAGGATTGTTTTACTCAGTAGTCCAGCTTGTGCTATTTCTGAACATACAGTTATTTAAAAGGACGTTGCGTAATGTTTTTGGTATAAAGGTATAAGGCAGAAAAGCAATGTCATCTGTTAATAAAAAAAGCTATTCAGAACATCGGAATGTTTTTAGAATAGTTCAGTGATAATGTATATGTGTCACTGGTGTAGCTTAGACCATTTGGCACATTATTGTCTTAATTTGCAATCTACTGTAGTTAACACAAACTCAGAATTAGCTTGAAATACAAAAGCGCAATGATTGTTTTATGCAAGAAATGTAAGTGATACTCCTTTATACTAACTGACCCCATTTCCCTCACTTTAAGGCAACATATTGGAAATTAAAAGTTACCAAATACCTTTCTGACTAACATCACCTCTATGAGTCTCTTACTAAAGATGTCAGGGTTACTCGACTTCTTACATCAATGAATTATGTTGGAAAGCTTTAAAAATGTTTTTTGTCTAGTTAGCCCTGATGAAACAAAGAGGTCAAAGGTAATCAAAAAGGGCTTTTTGTTTTTTTTTTGTTTGTAACCATCATCCTTTTCTCGATCGATTTGTGACATCAGCCACCAGTGTAAAAAACACCTCCCCAGAATTCGGTCCAATTGAACTCTAGTGTGATTTTACCTCTTGTGTCTTTATCCATCATTGTTGTTTTCACTGATTATTGAGATCTTCAGCTGTTTAGATCGATTGAATAAAGCTGTACCATTGGTATTTTGCTTTTAAATCTCATTTGAACTTGTGTCTTTTTATATTCTGTTTGCTTGACTGCAGAGAATCAACAGAACTTTTATTTCCTTTGTTATCAAAGCTCTTGACTTCCTGTGTGTGTGTTCTGATAATGTTCAAAAAGCATATCATGCTGTAAAACTATTGTTACATGGTCTAGATATCCAGGTGATTTAACATACTGGGAATTTATCAGCATGGTCACTATCTTCAATGTCGATGGTTTTTAATACAATATTGTCCATATATAATAAAATACACATATGTACATTATCGTTATCTAGATTCACCTCCAACGGCAGCTAATGATCCAATACAAGACTTGTCTTTTGCAAAATGAATCATTCAAACCATTATGCCTGGTGAGTCACAACAGCCGAGGATCTGTCATGTATAATTACTTGCAATAATGCACATTTACATGCTTAGCAGTGGTAAAGGTAAGCCTTTTGTACATTGCTGTTCATACTGCTTCTACTTCTGCCTAGTTACATACACTGTGCAACTGAATGCTAATTATCTTGTGACCCAAGTTTAATTAAAATCTCTCGGCAGAAAAGATTTTGATGTAAAAACATAATTGACAACCAATATGACAGCATATTTTCATATTTAAAAAACGAATTGACTATGCAGATCCTTTGGTGTATCTGTTATAAGGAACATATTGCATGTATCTTTGCAATACACTTTTACTTCACTGAACAAGTAATACATTCACATTCATTCATTCTCATAACTTCTATTGACCTAGAACAGAACTGCCACTATATTTTCTTTCCAGTGCTACAACTTGAAATCCCGACAGGCAGATGGCAGCCACCTGCCCCCAAACATCTGTGAAGATCTTTGCTGTTTCGTACACAGGGTCTTTAGGCTGGATGTCTTATCTTAGGTTGTACATTTCTGTGAGCCAACTGTCATGATCGTGACACCTGCATAATGGCAAGTAATTACTTCCTGATATTGCATGTTGTTTTGGTAGGCTTCACAGTTTAAATAAAGTAACCATCTGCCAGAGCAGCTTACTTATATATTGACTGTAAATCTCTATCCTGGGGCTGCATGTTTGAGGCACATCAAAAGAGAACAAAGACATGGGCACTGGGTTATCGGACCACCTGTTTATCATGGATTGTGTATTTACTTATCAAACACAACATGAAATATGGGAATGGAATATGCCTTGTAAACCAGGTTTGACTTCTTTCTGGGTGTTACATCAATGCCAGGCGCACTGTAGACTCCAACTCATTGTCGGGAGATTCTAAATTATTAGAGGTTTGCAGCGATAAATTGGGGAAGAAAATAACAGCAGTAAAATAACGACATAAATTTAAAAAGGTTTTTTTTTTCGAAATGATTTGCAGTCCTGATAAAAACAAAACTAAATCCCACAAGTGAGAAGAGTAAACGTAAGCTACTGCTTAATTTAATTTAGAAGAAATAACAAAGAGAACTCAATCTGCTTGATAACATGAATAAGCTGCCTACACCTCTGCATACTCACATGACGCTTACCAGTCACACTAGCCCAAGACAGCGCCAGTCCTGAAAAAAACGAATTTCTTTGAACTTAAACTTGTAAACACAAATGTGGGGCTTATAATTTTTACTGTGGAGTCTAGTGAAATGAGTGCCTTATATACTTGGAATGCCATGAATGCTGCTCCTAGGTTCTTATCCAGAAAACATGCCACCTAGTGAGCACATGTTGTAATTGTGGCTTATATATAACAGTGAGCCTCCTTTGGGCTGTAACATATCCATTTGCAATTGCAAATTATATTTCAGTTTGCTTGCATGTACTTGTTTCTATCTATTGCCACCTCTGCTTGTATCTAGCATTATTTGCCTGTGCTTTTGTGTTAAACTCTAAATGACTTTCCATACAACACACTTGCACCCAATCAATGCAAGTTTCAAAAGAAGAGTGCATGTACTGGGAGTGTAGCTTGAAATCTTGGTTTCAAATCCAAAAGAATAAAAATCCAAATTGTAGGATTTTGGACCATATTTCACCAAAATTGCAGTTGGTAATTATAGGTTGAACACATCTCAATATGCACACATATTTAGAGGCGTTGTATGTTCTTTTCACCCTTTTTACAGTCTTCTCCTGCCACAAGGGGACTCTGTTGTTCAAGGCTGGGACTGAAAGACAGGACCTTCAAATGGAATTAAAATACTTTATAGCATCATTAGAATTGTATAAATGTATTTTAAAGATTAGCAAAAATAGCTTATCTCACAAAGCTGAATCTGAGTTTGTCAAAGCATTATACTGTGCTGTCATTATTATAGCATATTACCAGAAATATGCACAAGATTTTGAATGCACAGAGCCCTATATTTGAGGGTTTTTTAATTACTTTTTTTTGGGCTGCTCAAGGTCAGTAGAGAGGTTTTAGGGAACATTCATCCTTCAGAGCTACAAACATACATTGCAGTGTTGGATTTTTATTAATATGATAATTAGTTCTTATTCTCTGTAATAATCATTTAATCATTTATGTTTTTATTCAAATTGATATGTAACACATAGTACAACTAAAAGTACTGTAAACAGTAATTCAACAATCATCATATTATATTCTACCACTGTCAGATTACAGTTCTAACATTATGATGAGATTTTTAAGAATAAATAACAATATATCAGTATACCAAAAAGAAATAGACCACCACTGAGTTGATAGCATAATACAGAACGAAAGTAATATTTACCACGTCTGGACAACTTCCCTGCCAAATTTGAATGCTGCTTTTGGTTGTAAGGAAATGCAATATATAGGCTCTGTCTGAACTTGCTCTGATGCTGCTGGGTGTGGATGCTGTCTGAGGGTGGTTACCTTCAGCGACTGACATTCCTGTTCTTTTCCACAGCCTTTCTGGCTTCTCTGACCTAATTCCCTTCCCTCAAATGTAAACATATTCTCAGTACACAGGACCCCACCCACTGGTTATACAAAGCAGAGGTTTTACAAATTATTAATTGTAACAATGTGCTTTCAAACACATACACACACGTTATACAAAGTAAATTTATAAAGAAAATAAAGCTTATTGCAACAGTATAAGGTCTCCTTGTCTGAGGACATCCATCTGATACACTTCAATGCATGAGGACTCAATCTGATTGATATCCGGTGAATGGGCAGGTGAAGGATACATGGCACTTGTACCCGAGTATTATGACAGACTGTACTACTGGTAGTGTACCGTAGCATGACAGCGGTTGGTGCACCAAGATGACACTATCCATCAGTTAGATATTGCTTTGAGAACAGCAGGGACTGTCTAAATATCAGGATCTTAATCCATCTGAAGTCCTTTGAATTTGAGCGTTGTCTCCAAACCTACTGTCATATTTTGTGCAGGACGTTCCATACCTGTTCTCTCAATCTCTATAACAGACATAAGAGACTTGGCATACGCTTAGCCTTCAGATGAATACAACTTCCTTGGTGCGTTTTCCTTGAAGAGTTTGTGCTGAATGTAGATTGTATATTTAATCAAACGCTGTAAAAAAACATGGTATAATATTCTGGAGATAAAGCCTTTACTTGTGTCATGGTGGATTTTAACAACCCTACAATTTATTTCCAGTACTACTCTTCTCGCCCACACTGTCAATAGACTGTGCAGTATGGTGCTCACATACTACAGCCCCTGGCTGCCTTACAGTATAAATCTCAGATGCTGCTATCCTTGGGATGTCCTGGTTTAACACAAGCAGTATTATTTATTATTATTATTTATTTCTTAGCAGATGCCCTTATCTAGGGTAACTTACAATTGTTACAAGATATCACATTATTTTTACATACAATTACATTATTTTGTACACATTATTTTTACATACAATTACCCATTTATACAGTTTTTTCTTTTTTTACTGGAGCAATCTAGGTAAAGTACCTTGCTCAGGGTACAGCAGCAGTGTCCTCCACCTGGGATTGAACCCACGACCCTCCAGTCAAGAGTCCAGAGCCCTAACCACTACTCCACACTGCTGCCCCAGTAACATGCATTGGACAAGTGGGGTTGCATCTATTCTGTGTTCTGCGTTTGGACTGTGGAACACTTCAGAAATGTAATATTCACAATCAGAAATACAGATGTGCATCAACACTTTGTGAACTGGCATTGATGTAAACCAACATTTACATATAATGTATTCTGTACTTCACAAGGCAATATTACAGTATATGTCAGCGTGAAATTAAGACGCATGTAGCTAATGCATATATGTATTGGTTTTAGTACTCACTATATTCCTGGTAGGGTTTATTGTCTCTTTTTCAAAAATTCTAAAAACATTTCAAAAGTTCTTTCAATTGGTGCATTTCTTGCGGTGTACATTAATAATGTTTGCGTATTCACAAAGGAGTGCTGTAGACTTTGGTGTTTTCCTGGCAGTTGCTATGAAGTCTAATATTATATATTCTCTTGTGTGCTTTGTAAGGCTTACATTTTTCTTTCTTTTTGAAGCGTTTCTTTCTGTTGCTATTCCACTTGCAGAGTAATACATTGTCTGGCTAACATTACTGGTTGTGAATATATGTAAATCATTTAATGTATTCGTCTTTATGTCTCCCATGTTTTCCTGTAAGAAAATCAGTATAAATTAATTACACATCTCTTGTTACTTTGGAACTTTGTGCCAAGGTCATAATGTATGTACTGTTAGGCATTCTAATATTAAACATGTTGACATTAAGGTGGTGCTGTACTTATGTATATATTTGTTCAATTAATGTAGATAGATGTCCTCTGATTTGCTGTCACTTCTAAACACTCTTTGCCTTGCGTTAGAATTTAGGTCAAGGCAATTTCAGTTTCAGTGCACTGAACTGTTAGCAAGCAGCTTCATGTTGAAATTGAATTTGGTTTCTATATGTGGCATACAGAACAGAAATTGTGCAGCGGCAAAAGAAAATATGATTAAGGAGGGGCTGGAGAGAAGATTTTATCAGAGTGGCTTGAAGGCACTACATGGCAAAGTAATTCACAGTATAACTGAAACCGGGAAAGCTTATATTGGTATGCTCCCCTGTGAATCACCAATAGTCCCTTGGGCTTGCTACACTAGCATTCTACAAGAGCGTAGTGCATCTTCATCTGGTGTCCCTGCGCCAAAGATAAAGGTGACTCAGCAGAATTTCCCATCACCCGAACTGTAAGAATAAATGGAACCTGAAGCCGATTTTAAATTAAATGACATGTAAAAAAAAAACAACTATGTTCATCTATTTATGTGATTGCAATGTAGATTTAAAAAGTTGTCTGGAGTCGCTGTTTGGAGAGAAAATTGTATTTTCAAAACACATAATGTAATATACACCGGCTTAAACAGAGGTTAAATGTGTTGCCTTATAAAATGTGATTCCATAAATAATACATAAGAATTATTGTGATATTCTAGGGGAGAAATGCACTGGAGAAATCTAAGTTTTTAACCCCAAACCCCAGCTGGATAGCCTGCCAACATACTTTTTAACTTGAATGGGCAATGATGCTTATTTTAACTTTCAATAACTGTCTGCTATGTTCAAAAGCGATCAAGGATACAGGGGTGGGCATTGATTACCATGTTCATAGAGGGCTGCAGCTCTATGCTTTCACAACAAGCAGAGGTAATCACTTGTAGCAGTTTCAGATATTGTAATGCAGCCCTTGAGTCTATTGAGGATTCTTTTTCTAAGACCAGTAATATATTGGATCATAGGTAGAAGCACATGACAGTTTCTCCCTAACGTATGGATTTGGAAACATATTGTGTTCTGATTGGGTTCCAAAATGTTGCGAACATCATATGCTGAAAGAACTATAGGAATCTGATATACTGTACCTATGTGGGTAGAGCTAATTCAGCTGGCCATTACCTCTCCTTCTAGAGGCTGGGAAACTTTATTAGAGCTGTATTATGATAAATTATACAGCATGTGGGAACTGCCCTACCCAAGGTCCCCCATCTCTCTCTGGTACTTGTAGGTCTTGCTCAGTCTGGCTCTTTAGTCTCTTTTACACTCACTAATTCTTGCCTTACACTAACTCCTGGCCCAGTTTCAATTTTTTCTAATGCCATCTCAGAGCTCCATCCTAGGTGACATTAACACAACCCAGTAAGCAAGAGACATGCACAGGGTCATAATTTAAACAAGGGAACCACCAAATGTAATTGTAAATGATCCTCTTGTTAAATTAATCAAAGCCAAAGTGCCTTGAATTATGGGACCGTTGTAAACATAATTGGCGTACTCTCTAGCTCACAAAAACAAAAAAAACCTAAGAAACAAAAACAAAACAATTTGCTAGTTTACAAAGCTTAGCTTGTCAATAACATCCAATGAATTTGGACGGAGATTGTATTGTAAGGAATGAAATGTCTGGCACTGTCTGAAAATTACACAAACCATGAAGCAGTATTCCCCTTGGGTGCTGTGTGTGACCTTTTTGATGTTTTAATTAAAAATACATTCGAGAAGGCCTAGTCTTCACACTGTTAAAATACCTATTTTTTTTTAAATATAAATTTAGTACTCGCCAATTATTTTATTATTTTCTCCTAATGTTGGCATATCCAATTATTCTTTAGGCTGCAGCTCACTGCTACCACCCCCACGCTGACTTGGGAGCGGCGAAGACGAACAGATGCTGTCAGCCGACCTCTTTTTTCAAACTGCAGACTCACCGTGCAGTCACCTCAGAGCTACAGCGTCGGAGGACAACGCAGCTCTGGGCAGCTTACAGGCAAGCCCGCAGGCGCTCAGCCAGACTACAGGGGTCGCTGGTGTGCGGTGAGCCGAGGACACCCCGGCCGACCTAACCCCGGGCGCACTCGGCCAATTGTGTGCCGCCCCTTGGGAGCTCCCGTCTACGGTCGGCAATAGAATAACCTGGACTCGAACCGGCAACCCCTAGGCTATAGGGTGCATCCTGCAGTCCACTTGGAGTGCCTTTAGCAGATGCGCCACTCGGGAGCCCCTGATTTCTGTTTTTTTTATCAATAAAAATATTAGTGAAGCAGCCTGTGGGGTGTGCAAAGGGGAATATGTAGAGTACAGAGTGATCAATTCACAGTCTTTGACAGAGCAGACTACTGTCTTGACCCGACCGGGCAGTTTTTGCAGATGTTCAAACTGCTTGGGGCCTAAGGGATATTACCAAAAGCTTTGAACTTATATTCCATATTTCATTTTGAGGGAATTAAAAAAAGAAAAAAAGCCAGAATAATTCACAATTATAGTCAATATCCTGATAGAGAAAATATTACTAACCAAAGCTCATTGTTAAAACCCCATGCTTTGGGTTTTGATATTGTGATCTAGAATACTAGTTGCATGTCTGTGAAGTTTTTTTCTTTCAAAATGGTACATGATTACAGTCTATTATCACACCAGATGTACTTCCAATCCTTTAGGAAAGGCACTGTTCTTTTGTTAACGTCTGTAAGAAATTCACTTGAACAACCGTCTTCCTTTTAAGGCTTTCTCCCAAGGAAGATAGCATACGCTGAGTATAATTGCCTTATTGTCAGCGTAGACTCCTACGATTTCATCCAAAAGCATGTGAAAAAAAAGTACAGAATGTCTTAGTCATTCATCTGCTGTGATCATTTTACCACTGATAGGATGTTTAGCTTTCTTCATATCATTTTTCTGTCATCCTTGTAAGGAATTTTCCCCCTGTTTATTTACTATGATATCATTGGGTTATATTTCCAAAGCAATGACTCCAAATTTAGAAAGGAGAACAATTCAAACAAAACCTACAACCAACTTGAGAAAACAAAAGTCATTTACAGGCTGGAGAAAATATACTGCATTACAGATACACTTGCCTATTGCTAAGCTTTCGTACCTTGGGGGGCTGTATCAAGATCGATGCAGCACTAAATTGGCAGAGTGTAAAGTAGCACAAATTTGACCCCATCCTGAATGTATTAATTGGCCCAGAATTAATGAGGCACTGCGTAGCTCATCTGGAGAGGCAGAATTGTAATGTAAGGAATGAAATGTCTGGCAACAAATATACATAATGCAAAGGTTAACTTAATGAACCAAGTTTATTATACAACAAATACAAACAACTGTACATAATGAAATAGCCGGTATCACGCTATAATTTCATCCTCAGGGAGATCAGAAAGGGTAATGCGGACCCTTAATACTCTCCCTTCTTCTCAGTACTCTCCCTCTGTTCCTGGGTTGTTCAGAAAGATTAGGAGCCTGCACTCTCCATCATAAGAAATACGTTATGACTGCTGCCATAATGCTCTTTCCTATCAGCTGCTTTCTGACTTTTTCTTTGCCCCCAAATAAGCTTATTTGTGGACCCTTTTAGACCCGGTGCAGCTGTTCTGCTGCTTCATAAATCTCATTTTAATATCACAGACTTAATTTACAAATGAGCCCCACCTACAATTTGCCACCGCATATAATTAATGCTTGACACGCCTTTAGGTGCATGGCTAATGAGCGGCGGAGCGCATTTTAGCAGTGCTAACACGGTCTTAACTTGCCAAAAATGCCATGATAAATATGGGGCAACACAGATGAAACAGTGTCATTCAAATTGATGAAAAGATGTAATGTGGGCGAAGATTCCTATTATCTTATAGCAGTTTTATTTCATTTGTGAAAGTTTAGAAAACACATTAGCCAGTATCAGTTATTAAACTCGCTAACCACAAACACAGTTACAAATATTCAGATAGGAAGGAAGAGAATTCAGAATTGATATTTAGCCTGTGGAATTCAACAGAGGTAATGAAGGGGAGGGATTGTTATCTGCTGCAAAATCAATGAGAATTCTCTCTCTGTAAATGGAATTTAAAAGCAAGGCCTCGTCCAATAATTTAATCATTTTAACCCGAAGGTTATTCATATGTGCTGTACAATAAGGCCTTGATCTCTTAACTAAATGCAGAAGTGAAATGAAACCGGTTTAATGAGAGAAGGCAATAGATTATGCTGACCACATTGACTTTGGTAGAAAAACTGTGAAAGCTATTTATCCAGGATTATTATTATTTTTTAAAGGACAGCTTGTCCTTCACATTTGGAACATGGTGCTTTGAGTTCTTATGACTACAAAACTCAATTCATTTGTGCGTGAAGCAGGATTCAAAAGTCCAATGAAACTATTCTCATTGTTTTATTTATAATTATTTATGTTCATCAGTAAAATTCAAAGTGAAAAGTATTAGAAATGAAAGGTCAACTGCACAACAGGGTTAAAGTGAGCAAATATATGGTACTGAAGCAAATAGAAAGCTGTCTATCCAGGGAAAAGACTGGACAACATGACCTGTCTTAATCATACCTGTCTTACATTATCAGCAACCAGCTCTATTGTATTTGATTCCTATTATCTTTGTCTTTTCTTGACTTACAGAGGTTGAAATCATCTCTCTAGCCCCCATGGGAGCCGCCAGAATGATCAGTGTGTCTAACAAAAGGCAGACTTGCACATTGGAGCCATTATTGGGGTTGATATCATGGTCTTTTGCTGAAAGAATCTCATTTAGAAGAAGATAGGTGCTGAAAATGAGATGTGACTTTTCCTTTCCCTTTAAGAGAAACTTTGGCATCAAAGGAAATGGTAATACATTACAGGGGGGAATGTTTTACGCATATTTTGTTTTGCAAGATCACGCTGCTATTAGAATGTGTAAAAACAAAATCATTTTAAAATCCATTAAAAACAATTGCCATGCACTACATTTTATATTTTTTCTTTGTCTATTTACTAGACATGTATGCTACAGTCTGCATTCCGACAACTTCTTTTAAAAATTTGCAGCTACATCTGTGTATGTTTTTTTCATAGGTAAATGTCTTACAGAATCCTCAGTAGTGAGGTGACAAACAATGGAACTGCCTCTCGTTCCTATGGTCCCATTAGTATTTCCTTCCCTGGTTATTCTTGTCAGCAGAATATATGCTGTACCATGAAAGAATAGTGACATCAATTAGTTCACAGGAAGCCCACTTTTGTAACCATGAGTTCTTATAAATAAATTAATGTATATTTTAGCTCCATTCATCAGATTTTTTAATGGCCTTCAAGTACCAGAATTACCTCAGAATTTATATTTATGACAGAGATTTTAAACAATAAGAAACTATGTCAAGAAAGACAAACTCCTTGGTTAATTAATTTGTCAAGTGTTGTCAGATATTGCAGAAACTTTCACAACTTATTCAGATCCAAACTATAAAATAACATTTGCATAAGCCTTGCCGCCTTGGCTACAAAACACAGGTACCTCTTAAGTGCTGGTTCGTGGACTGGGGTGTGAGGGTTGTTTGTGACCTCGAGGAAAACTGTATGAAAGTGAAGATGAAAGCTCTGGTTAAAACCTTTTAGTTTATGTAATAAGCTTATGAAGGTTCAGTTCCCCTTGATGAATTGTCAAGAGCTGTTAACTGAAAGTATTTTTTTTCTGTGCCTAAAAATATCATTTGCCAGGCATCAGAGTAAAGGAGTTTTTCTTTTGTGCTAGAATAGAAAGCCCTACGGATAATAATTGCATGTTCCTTCAGCCTCTGGTATATGAGCTTACATCTTTCATATGCTGTAGAACAGTGCTAAGCCCTAAATGCTAAGCGATAATAATTAGCAACATTGTTCTTGGTCCAGCTCCTTGAGACAAATAATTAGCCGCAGAGACATACCCTGTCCAATCAAGCACCTTACTGCTCCAGTGGCGCACTGTTAAATATGCAGGCTTATACTCATTTTACTCTAAATGTGTTCCTTTTAAAGTGATTCTAGCTAACAAATGAATTCCATAAATCTTGCCTGCTTTGCACTTCCATCTGCTACAAAGGTATCAAATGTGCAGTTTTGAAAGAAACACGTGTTATAGAAAACATGTAAAGTCATTTTAAAACAGGATAGCTGGTGCCACGCCTTACCCTCAGGAAATCTGATACAATTGTATGTACTTCCTAGGTCATTTCACCTCAGCCGTCAAAGCATGTTACATATGAAAGCATTTCAATCAATAGGGAAAGCAGCTAGTTGTTTAAGGAAACAAATAGCTGCCAACTGAACAAGAAGGCAGTATGAATCAATGGAAGGGAATGCATAATTTACTGTAGTTCACAATAAATACTGTGGCAATTTATTTTAGCCTTTACTGTAATGCAGATTTAATCAGAACGAAAAAAAAAACACACTACATCAGTAACTGTCATTAGCAAGTCAACTAACAGGCTCTTAATGTATTGTTACAGCTTAACTGGATCCGGTACCTTGCATGTTTTATTCTTTAACTGATAAGGGATCTGGAACTCTGTTTATTCAAAATCATTTTTTTTTATTTTGTTAGATTTGAAGCTTGCCAGGATAAACATTTATACATGCTGGTGACTATTTCAGCTGGAAATGTGGAACAATGAAATAACTTAATTAGTAGGATTTCCAGCACTTGTGGCTAAAAAACTGATGTGGGGTTCAGTTGTGGAATGCATTATCTTTCTATTGAAAATAACCCTCTCTGTTGAGATTAAACAGTATCCGGTAATTCTCATCAGACTCAAGTTCTCCAGTAATAATAACAAGGCGTCTGTGCTATCAATCTTATATTTATGATTGTGCCGCTCGTGATTTATAGACATTGGTGATATGATTAATGGCTAGTCACATGCAGCCAGTGATTTCAGAAACGATCAGATTCCTTTTAGATGCACGCACACACCCACACTGACCAAATAGGATGTTGCTACTGCTGCTGCTGCTGCTGAAAGGTTATCACTTTTATTGTGGTGCCATTTAAACATGCTTCTCTGATAATGTTCACAAAAGTGATGGGCTGATGGGTTTTGGGTGTCTATACTTTCCCACTGCTTTCTTGAAAGAATAAGAGCATAATATAAACGATTCCTGAACTGTATGCAAATGCAGGTAATTTATTGCTGTCAGTGCATTAGTGAGGAATGCTTTCAGGGATGCAGGTAATAGACATTTGTCAAAAGGTTTTAATGGGAATGGATATATTCTTGTCTTCATTATAAACTCTATACATGATTAATAATTAATTGGACATTAGCTTATCCTCAATAAAAATAAAAAAAAAATCATACTAATGCATTTCTATTGGCCATATCGTATCCTTAATGTAGCACATCAGTGCCCTTTATTGTACAATTAACTCCAGAAAAGAAAGTGTAATGCCTTTATGTTTTTTTTTCTTTTCTAATAAGTAAAATATAAAATTGCTGTAATATAAAACTAAGATGTGTATTAAAATGAGTAAACAACAGCCCTATCAATGGTTAGTTGTACCAACAGTAGCCACATGAGATAGATTTTGATTCTTTTCTCTCCTAATGATATGCTCCACCTGCAGCAGCTCAATCACTCACTCTTTATTAATTGAAGTTATTCATGCACACAGCCAAACTCATTTCAAGAGTCAGGCAGAGGAAATATAATGCAGAAATAAGGAGCGGATCGAAGCCAGGGTAGGCATAGAGCATGTATTTGTGATGCAGCAAGACTCAAGTAAAACCAGTGACACATTCTTTTACAACCAGCAGGTGGGGCTACAGTCATTGTTTTAAATGTAGAGCCTTAAATGGTACAGAAACTCGGAAACTGTCACACATTTATCAGGTATGTATCAGAACTACGTGTCACTTGGTAGAAATGTGTGTACACAATTAAACCAAAAGGTTTGGCAGTAATGAGTCTCAGTCTAGATCTTTATAATAGACCCCAATATGTATTTATAAACATAATGTAGATTGTCAACAAGCAGACATAGAAAAGACAAGGGTCTATAAGATGGGGATTTTGCCACCTTTCACCTTTAAAGGAACTAACGTAGGTTATATTATCTGAACTTTTTTATGGTCACATTCTTACTTTTTCATGTGCATTGAATCTTATTGGTCCACCCGTGCAATTTTGTTAATGTGAGCTGTATCTTTGAACTCATCAGTCTTCAGTATGTTCAGCATGTAATTTCATAAATATTGAAAACGGATATTGTTTCATGCTCATATTAAAAATGTATGTGGCAACAGAGAAGTTCATTTTCTGCAGACCCTAATGGGAGTTCCACTGAAGGTAATATTTCAATTCTGGTTATCAGCTGTAGGCAAAATCCTCATCTTACAGACAGACCTTTTTCGACCCTGCAAGTCCTGTTAAATCCCATCCATCAACAATGCAAATAAAAATCACAGCACTCCCTCTCTGTGCTCTACAAAATGCAGGATTAATGCAGCAGGCGGTGTTTTTTATATTGAAACCGAGACACCTAGATATTAACATTGTTGTTTATGCACTGTATAAAAGTTGCTTTGGGATATTTTGTTGCATGTGTATGTAGTTTATTACTTTTTTTAATATAACTATTTTGTTGTGCTTCCTCTGTAATCATATTTTAAAATTAAAAATATATAAATGAATAAATACATAAATCAGTAATGATATGCAAGGATGATGTTTCTAGTATAAGGTACATTCTCTCTCACACACATACATTCTTATGTTGCCTGAGGATGATAAATCTTTGTGCACAGGAATATTCTACTGAAAACAAATGGTCAATTGAAGCCTTTGGGTAATGCTATGAAATATACGCCATCTGTTCTGTGAAATGTATCAGAAAAGAGTGTTGAAATCTACGGAAGGCTAACAAAAGTTCACGAAATCGGATACAAGGCAAACATCAGACATTCTGTCAACGACCAACCGAGGAGTCCCTTCATGTTAAAGATTTGTGAGCCCTCTGGTTTCCCATCATTTTTAAAAGTTTTTTGGGGGGCTGTATGAAAATAAGAAGTATATGTTTTTACTGTAACACATCTTTTTGCTGACAGGGGTAAGAGCACCCAAGGACTGTCCAGTGGCTAGGAATAAATTGATTTAGTGACACTTCTCAAAATCTTTCATATCAAATGCAGCAATTGGTTCCTGGCTGAGCATGGAGTAGTCATTTCTGGAAGTTTTGTACCCTATGAGGTGATGCCAATATTTTACATATTAGGTCTATGTCATCTGAACGTAAAAACATTTAGGAGTGAGAAGAGGCCGTTCTGCCCGTCATGGCTCGTATGGTTCCTAGTATCTGGTTGATCTCAAAAAGTTGTCAAGTCAGGTATTTCACAGTTATGTTGGTTTATTTTTCTAGATGAAAATAGATAAGAACTGGCGCTACATCATAATAACACAGCTGTGGTGCGTAGGGTTAAAAACAATATCAAAATAAAGTAAAGGAAACCACGCACCTCGCATATCAAAAAAATACCTTATTGTTAAAAAAAAAAAATTAAAAGAATATGTATTTTGGCTTAGCATTGCCTTCATCAGGGTACAAAGCAGACAAAGGACTGGTGCACTTGTACCCATTTACATAACAAGCAAATTAGCAATCAATAGCAATCAACTAGTTCATAAAGATAAAAATTGCAACTTTTAGATATGTGGGGATTGAAAAAAATAAAACTAGGACCTAGAAAGGGGAGGTGGGGTTTATAAATTGGATTAGGAAATGTTGCAAAACTTTTAAAATTAAGATTTGAGTCTGAAAGATTTTTTTAACAGTTTATTTGCTCAAATTATGTTTTTTTCTTTTTTTTCAAAGCAGCAAATAATTTATTATTAGGAAAAAAGCTAATGGTGGTATAAATGGGATTATTTAAACAATTTCTGCATGACCCACTGTCATTTCAAAGGAGCCTCTCTTTGAGTCACCTAAAACTCAGTCAGATTATCTGAATATATATATTTTTTTATTGAGATTCACATTGTGGGGCATTAATACAGCTGGATGTGGGAATGGAAAGGCTTGACTTGCTGTTAAGTCAGCTTAAGGTTTAACATTTCAAAAACAAACCACAAGGGATTCTGAAGCAGATGTGAGGCACATCTAATGCTGATAGAAATCATAAGCGAGATTCTTTTTTTAGCCTTTTCCCCACACACGGTGAAACTGATCCCGATGACAAGTTAAAAATTCAGCAGAAAGAATCCTCATGAAATGTTTGTGCTGACTGCTGAAATAAGTAAACCTGTAGCATGTTCTGTAGGGTACAGCATATGTGCAAAGGTTTGGAATACAGCAGAATAAATTGATACCACTCTGCTCTGTGGAATTACAAATCTGCAACTGAAGGTTAAATTGGGGATAATGTAATGTAGAAATTAAAACTTCAGTATAGCTCTTTCATTTGTATTATTAGGAATACTGTGTTTTGATTGTAGATGCCATTAAATGGACCCCAGGTGTGTATTGCCAGGGTTAAAATATATGTAATGCTTTTAATGCCCAGTCAATACTTACATAGCAGAACAAAACTCCCTTTACTCTGAGGTGGTTTCAGATGTGATTAATTTTTAGTCATTCAAAAAAGAGCAACATTTGAGTGCTGTCTATAAGAACTAATGCATTTCATTGCCACAGGGGCAGATATATCAAACATTTGTGTATCATACAGAAAATAGACTTAACCAATTAGTACCTAATACATTGTTCTTTAAAAAATAAGGACAGAAGCTGCATTGATGTATTTTGATACATCAACATTCTATATCAATATATCAATATTTCTTCACAGACCAGTGAAATTTCACGTCGGCTGTGAAGGTCAACACATAGAAAATGGAGCTTTATCATCACCATGGGTAGGAAAACAACATGAAATGTGTCATTTATAGGCTTCAATTTCTTATTTTATATTGGAGCATCATAAAAGTATCTGAAGGGCTATATTTGCAGAATTAACAGCTACATTTAGATGTAACTTTTGCTGTCAACAAAATTTGAGTAAGTTATCATAACAATATAGTTAAAGAAAAAATCAAATAACAGGTTACAAATGCTTAAAAAATTAGCAGTGTGTCCTCAAATGAGGACAATGGCACTTAATGGGTTAATGTTAAAGCACATGAAATGCCATTACAGTTGACCAGGATAAATTTGCACCATCATTTTGTAGTTTCACCATGCTTTTCCTATGGTTATATTATAGATTAACCACGCTTTTATTGTTGTTAAAACCCTTATTTGTTGATCTTGATTTTACACGTTTTTAATCTTGCTATTATTAGGTGATTATGAGGACCTTCTGTATGTGTGTACACTGGTTATGTATTAATGCTGTAGAATGCTTTACCATGCTATCACTATGCTTTATCATATGTTGTTATGCTTCTGCCATGGTTAACTTTTATAACTAATTTCTGTCTGCCCTCCCATCACTCTGGCTGCCAGGACTATTCTGAGTATGTATTTAATATATTTAATTCCATCTGAGATAACACTCCACTGAAGTTGCAAACCAATTTCTTTGAAGAGTCTGGGGAGTCACCAGCACAAACACCATCTAGAGAATTTCACATAAATATCTTACAATAAAGATCAAAAACACACTGTAAACCAAGCACAGCAGACTCTCTCTAATCCGAGCCCCTGGTAATCCGAATTAACCTATAATCTGAACCATGATATTATAATGAAATGTATGCGGATCACTACTGTAGAAACCAAAAATCAATTTCAGCATTGTGCAAATACATTGTAGCTGTCTGTATGTTTTTATTTTTTTATTTTATTGAAACGGCTATATATTTTTGATGAATACTATCCCCACACTCAGCAGTTGTTTATAAAGCAAAATGGAAAACATTTATTTTTGTATCTTGGATTTCTCTTGATTTTATGTGATTTTATGCTCCACTGAGTGGCTTTGGCTGTGAAGCCCAGCTTACATGAAGAAACTTGTGTCTTGAAACATTTTCAAGCAATGTTTTTCTAGTAACATGCATTGTCAAAGGCAAATGCTTCTGGAAACATGTTTCTCAAAGTAGCACCCAGGTCTACTCTGGGAAACATCCAGTTTACTCAGGGCATGTTCCCTTATGTATGCTGGGCTTAAAGAAGCAGGGCATGAGAGGATGCCAGTTAACATTTCCATTCTTATCCTGGAATGTTTATTTGATTATAGTGGTAAAAAAGGAATAAATAGCTTTTAATGAATCAAAAGAAGATAAAGGCATATGACCCCTTGATTGCAACTGTGGTATTTAGATGTTCTGTCGCTTGGCAGATCTTAAAGCACAAAATCCCTGATAATTAAGAAATAACTGTTGAAAAGATCAATACTTACTGCCCATTACTGTGTGAATCTTTTTTTCCCTAATTGTTCCTGTTTCAGAGATTTTTATACATGACATGCATACTGAGCATCTCTCCTAGCAGGGATGTTGGAAGGCAAAATATGGTGTGTCTGTAATTGAGAGTTAAATTAAGTATACACACATTTTTATTCAAATAATCACACCCACACACAGTATGTAGTGTACCATACTTATATTCAATTTCCTGAAAGCACAATAGTTCTGTTTAAAGGCAAACAGACATAGATTCAGGCTGGATAAAGAAAGGCAGATTTAATTTCATTCTTAGGCCACATCAACATTTATTATCACTGCTCTTTCCCTTTAAAAGGCCCCCCTGTCTTTCTGGAACTTTCACAACAAGCACTTCTCTTTATAAAAGAGCTCTCATCACATGTTGATTGCATTTGATGCTATTTCATTTATTTATTTATTTTTTACATACAATAAACAGTACAAATCATATTTCTATAACAGCAGAGCTGGGCAGATTTCTGATGACACTTGCAAAAGTCTATTATTTATATTTATAGGAGGCTGTGTGGTGCAGGGGTTAAAGAAAAGAGGCTTGTAACTATGAGGTCCCCGGTTCAAATCCCACCTCAGCCACTGACTCATTGTGTGACCCTGAGCAAGTCACTTAACCTCCTTGTGCTCCGTCTTTCGGGTGAGACGTAGTTGTAAGTGACTCTGCAGCTGATGCATAGTTCACACACCCTAGTCTCTGTAAGTCGCCTTGGATAAAGGCATCTGCTAAATAAAAACAAATACTCCAATCTGTGACTTCCTTGTAGCCTTTTCCCACATGACCCAGTCAGCTACTTAACATTTAATAATATACCAATCCACACTTCATTGCATATGGCATTCTTTTTAAAGAAAGCATATACAATTTTATAATTGAAAGGTAAGCTTTAAATCCGGTCAATCAAGGATTAAAATCCAATAATATATAAACCATCGAAATTGAATCATCCCTTAATATTAAAGTATGGGACACATGTTAAATTCTCAAAATAAATCAATATGTATTTTGTCATTAAAAGGTTAATAAAGAAAATGAAACTGCTCCATTGTTTTTTGCATCAAACAGTAAATATATGCTTTTTGTATAAACGTTTTGTACACCTTGATTTACCCATGTAACCATATAAAACTTTATTTTTTTGATTTCCATCAGCAAACAGCATTCTTGAAAAGATACAAAAGCTCACAGCTTCGATTCTACTTGATCAATATTTTAGCTAGAGAACAGAAGTGGTGCACTGGCTAAACTTTGCTTTCAAATATCTATGGGAGATCTGCTGAACCTACTAGCTGTAATAACACACGTAGGATTTTTAAAACAGCTGCCACTCTGGTTTATTAGGTATCACAAAGTACCTGCTGAAGCTCACTGCTGTAATGTTGTAGCTGAACTGATGTAAAACTATGATGTTGAATATTGTGGGTGTGTCCTGCTGTATCCTGCATATGCATACCTGCCTAGTATTGCCTCAGAGTTTTTGGAAACTTATGGTTTTGTAGAGGCTGCCCAGTTTTATGTAAATTCAAGATGGTAAAAATAATACAATATTTCCATAAATCCTATCTGTCACGAACTTCCATTCACTATGTTGGTCTTGTGTGCAGTTTTGAAAGAAACACCTGTTTTAGATACTATACTTGGAAAACTTGTATTTCATCCAAGCGCCATAAAAACTCTGTGTGGCTTGCATTCATGTCGCTTCTTTTTTGTTTGGTCTCTCAGTCATGCGTGGCAAGGCCAAGCAGGGAGACGGCCGTCTTTAGAGCCTGGAGGAAGGGCTACCCTCAGCCATGGATTCCCTAAGGTTTCCTCCTACCAGCAAGTAGGGTTTTTTTTCCTTATCTGAGTGCTGAGCGGTTCGTGTTTAGTTTCTGCAGGGTGTGTGGCAGGCTGGAGAAGCCGGGTTCTCCCTCAGTGTGTTCTGCTTACTTTTTATTAATCTTTTTCCTATTTTTGGGGGTTGGTGGCATTGCACCACTGCAGTTGTTGCATTAACCATTCATCATCTTCATTTTATCCAGTCATGGTTTGGCAGCTTTGTCTTTTGGGGGGAGGTGGCCCTACGAGCCTCTTCCTATCCGCGGCACTAGACGACATGATGTCATCGTGTATTCGCTAGTTGGCCAACGGATAGCTGTCAGCACCCACAGACAAGGTCACCGCCAAATTCATTATCATCATTAATTCGTCTGTTCAATTGCAATTTAAATTATCCACATTGCAGATTCTCATTACTGAAAGGGTAAAGAAAACTTTCAGGTAGTCTGCTGCACTTGCACTTCAAGGGTCATTTCACCTCAGCAGTGTCTACAGGGCAAAAGCTTTGCACTGAGTGACTGCATAGCATATCAATTATTAGGGGAAGCAACTGGTTGGTTAATGACAAGAAGGACAGCGTTTAAAGGCTGGAGGGAAATGCATTGTCCTCCAGATAGACTGTAAACTTGAAATTCAGCCCTGCTGACAGGGTGGCTTGTCATTGTGAGGTGGATAGAGCTGATACAGATTGGCATGCTATTCTCTTTCTGCCATTACACCAGTAAGATTAATCCACAAAAGTAAAAGGAGTGGAGGTTTAATTGCATAAACTCATATGCAGATAAATGAACCATCTTTGTCTATCTGCTTTTGTCGTGGTTTGTCAACAGAGCTCCGGTCGATATTTGCTGCAGACTGCATTCCTTAAATGCCCCTTCAACCCGTTTATTGATTGGGACTGAAGAGCCATGGAATGCATAATTCAGTCCATCTATTGGTTGCTGTTTTTTTCGGTTTAAGGTGGCTCTTTATCATAGTGGCATGTAGAGATGAGAGTAGAAATGAAGTTTGTGATGGAAAGTTCATAGACCAACAACAACAATGCAGTTAATGACATGCTAATTATTGTTTTATGAACATAGCCACACATTTCCAGCAGATACTGCTGTTGTCTGTATATACTTTAGAATGTATTGCTTATATAAATGAAAATGCGCAACACGTGTAATAAGGGTGTGTTGAGAGACTGTGGCTAGCAGTCTAGCTGCGTTATCACATTACCCAAATACTCAATTTGAAGTTTGGGAAGACCTCTGAGCAGTGCTGTCCGATGAATTTTTCACTGTCTTGAGGATGCATTTCACCCCTAAAATCTACAGACAGCTCTGTCCTTTTGTTCCACTTAACATACGTATATAGTGCAGCTGGCCTGTTCCACGTTACTTTTTAAGTTATGTAGCAAAAGCATCATAAAGGAAAATGTTCTTGATTTATAATTTTAATAACTCACCAGGAATGATTTCCAGTCCTTAATGTTGCTGTAAGCCATGTAACATTGAATGGGCTCACTGGAGTTTTGTGGTGCAGACACAGATTCGAAGGTTGTTGGTTGGAGACTTCCCAAACTCATGACTAAAGCGGAACATGTATCGGATAACACTGCATTGTTTCAGTCAGGATTGGTGATTTGGGATTCAACCCCAGGGTTCGGAAGGTAAACGGCAGCAGTACAGTGGATAAAGACATCAAGTCTGCCCTTGGAATACATATTATGAATAATGAATACACTATTTTCCCCCACCAGAATGCAAACTAAAGCTGTCATCCATTTCACTGGTGAATAGAATTTTTACAAACCATGACATTTAACACACCCTTGAGCACTTTATTCCAGGGGCCTTATGAAACCAAATAACACTCAGCCATGTCCCTGCTGTAAGAAAATGAAGTGCACATTTAATATTGAATTTTCTGACAGGTTAAAACTATTTGACTGTCATAAAGAAATTGATTTCAGTTTTCAAGTTAGAAGTTGAAAAATCATTGTACTCATGATAATTGCTTCATCTGCACCAAATGGAGTAAAATGGATCCCATGTTATTGGAATAAGTGATTCTTATTGTAATTTGTCAAGTGTGACTGAATAGATGTACAGTACTTGCTGCCTAATAAAATTGTGATTGTTCTGTATGCTAGAGTTGCCTATTTTTACAGACAATCATCTCTGGTATGCATCTGTAATTTGGTTAGCTACAGTACTAGGGAAGAATTAAAATAGAAAAATGACAGAACACTGAGAAATGGGTGGGTCAAACATATATAGCAATAGGAAATGTTACATGAAACTGCATATTGAACTTGCTGTCTTAGATAGCTCAATTATAAAGTTCATACATAGAAGAAAGTATTCTAGTTATCTTTTAAAATGTTTTCATACACACTTTACTCTCTCGAAGAAAAATCCATTTGAGTGTGCTCTTTCTGTTTTGAATGGGAGGTCTCATTGTATTTGATCAGGGACTAATAGTCCGACCTCAGGGGAATGCACTTTGTCCATTTGTAAGAGCTGTCTGTGTGTGGAGGTCTGGTGTAATAGTGTGAATGTATGAAGCTTGTTAGATTTCAAAGGAATTCACTCTGGACTTGCACGGCTGTAGAGCATACAAAAATGGTGTGTTTAGCACATTCAAAACTATAACCACTTCAGTTAGTTAGTATGCTATTGTAATCTGACATCTAAGCTTACACATACTGTACCTTTTATATAAGGACTGTACTCCTCTTTGCACTATATATATATATATATATATATATATATATATATATATATATATATATATATATATATATATATATATATATATATATATATTATACAAGTCAATAAAGGGCCTTTTCAGAATTTCAGTGTATTACCTGTTCTGTATTTTGGTTCATGCACACCCTTTTGAATCCAAGTGGCTTCATCACTGAAGCTTTTCAAGACTTTTTAAATAAGTAACTTTTGCCAACAAATAATAGGATAATGCACTGCAATAGCCATTCCATCACCGTCCCTGTAAATTGTTTAATTATGCAAATACAGGCAATTCTTGTCTGCTACTGTAAATGTCATCAGCATTCAGTTTGGGGCAATGTGGTTTTAATGTTGACTTTATATCCCTGTTGACCAATTCAAAGAATTTGGTTTAGTTTGCTGACGTAAACTCCAATCAATAAGTGGGACTGAATTCAGCTTGTTAGCTTACTAAATCAAGACCTTTAATGCCACTTACAAAGGATTTAAAAATCAGATTGATTTCAGATATGAGATGTTTCCTCTATGTAGAGACATTTGCAAGCTATAACAGAAAACAAGTCTTTCGATGGTTCTAAAAAAATATTTTGTCACTTGAGTTTAAAATTATTCTATGAAAAAAGAGCTAAATCTATTAACATTTTAAATTGATTTCTGAAGGATTTCACAAAGAGGTTGCTTGTTTGGGGTCTTGGGACTGCTAGTGTTTCAGGGTAGTTTGATTCAGCTTGTATTGTTAACAGGATATAATTGTTTTTGTGGTTCTTTTTATTTTGGCTAGTCCAATAATCATTTTTTTGTTGGTTATTTACTCTCTGCACAATGAGCTTGCTGCAATCATTTGGGTCAGCTTAATTACAAACATTACACTTTGGGACCTTTTTACTAATGGCTCATGTCAGTTTCCCTCGTGGTGCTATCATCATGGTTGCTAAATGAGAATAAATGTAGAGAATAGGTCAGTGGTGAACTTCAGAGATTTAAAGATACTAAATTGGTCTGTGTCATTAATTGCATTATAGTCATGTAATCTCTTCATGTTAGACTGATGTTAGACTATTTCCGTATAATCTAAGGCATGCAGAACGAACAAAAAAATCAAATTTGAATTATTGTGGAAAGCGCAGCTGCACTATTTTGTTGGATCAGGCAATTATTTCTTTCCCGTCGCCATTCAGTTCAACATGACCCCAATATGCCGTCATAAAGATTAGCTTTAATTCCAGCACAACCGGTTGTACTTATTTAATGAACTCAGTATACCTTAATAATAGTAGCGGAGGAAGATAAATGCGGCATTCCAATAACTCTTTTATCTATATATATATATATATATATATATATATATATATATATATATATATATATATATATATATATATATATATATAAAATTATTGTAATTAGGCAGACCAACAGGGTTTTGGATTGAAAAAACTGATTTGCATATTATTATCATTTCTTTGTTTGTTTGTTTCATATGGTCCGCAGAGGGACTGTGAATATATTCACGTCGGAAATAGCGAAATTGCCTGTTGTTACAAAAATTGATTCAGACAATGCTCTTTGTTAGATGTTTGACTTTGAACATGTTGCCATATTTCTAACTAGAATCCATTCTCCAGTACTGATAAGGAGGCACATCATTTAAATTACAAACCTTTCTGTGTGTATAACAAGTTTTAGCAAGAAACATTTCTCCACAAACCTTATTCCATAACTTCCCTTTAGATAAACGTTCTTTTTTTCTTCCTACGTAAATAATAATCGAAACACTTTGTTGTAGTATCCAGCAGTAATTACCAACCTAAATCCAACTTAGACAAGTAACACAGCATTTATCAATGTTCTTCTTAAATGCAGCCCCTCAGCTGTCTGCAGCTAAATTATAGACATGCAGTTATGTTGAGTTTTCAATTGCCAGCGAAGTTGCCACTTTACAGCTTACAAATCTGAAATCTCACTGAGCGATTAGAGGCAATATTCAATAACTTTTATATTAGAAAAGTGTGAAAACTGTCATTGGCAATTAGGCGTTTCCAGTGTCCCTCCAATAATTTTGTTATATACGTGTCGCTGCACAATTTTTCAGCGAGGACTACTGCCTAGAATTAGTAGCACTGTAGTTTTTAGTAGGCTTTCGTAATACTGTGTTTTGCCAATATAAACTTAACATATATTTCAGATAACAATTGTTATTGGTTGTTTACAGACAAAGCACTAAATCAACAGATACATCAAACTCAGCCGTACTTCAGGGGTTTAAGAGAAAGTTTAAAAAACCTTGTTCCCAACTGCACCATATTCCCAGATGCGTTGTGTTTATTTGGTTCAGCAATTCTGGCTTTGCTCATACATTATAACACTTTGGTAACACAAAACAACTTTTAACTTAAAACAACAAACAGCATGCAAAGTCATCTGCATATCTTTTATTGTGCAAATCGAATAAAGGAGCTTTGTAGTTTTCTCTGACATGTCTTCATGTTCATCTGTTTGTAATGTTGCCTCTGGTTTGTTTCCTTGCTTTAAAAATAACAAATTATTATTTTGCCATTCCGTCAGATAATTATATATCTAAAACCATACTGATACTTATGTATAATAAATGGTAGGGCTTTTATTTGAAGAGATCAGCATAAGAAGAAAGAAAAACAGATCAAATCAAACTATAATTTCAAAGTTGTGACTCAGGAGCATTATACTCACATATTTGCATTTAGGATTGGTGTAACAGGCAGTAATGCACTGCTGTAAAGGATTCTGAAGCCTGACGTTGAGATGAAGATCGTGGCCCTGTTACATTGGTGCAGTGTTTGGCTGCAGCCGATCGCCAAGGTTAAAGGGGAAAGTTTGAGTGGTGCCCTGCCCTTACAGATTCTGACCCCTGTCCGTGAGGTCAAAAGCTCTATAACCCTTTAAGGTACAAGAGACATGTGTACCACAAAGGCTTACAGTGTGCATGGTTACCAGTTCGTGTCCAGCCTCCACCCTGTTATATTGGCATCAAACCTTGTTTGAGTGCGTTATGCTGAAATACATGATCATTTATGAGAGAATGGTTGAACTTGGATTTTAAATGGTAAACAGCACCACAGATTCCCATAGTGCTAATCTTTTGAAAATACTGTCTAGTGCCTCCGTCTTCCATGCTCCATTGCTCTGTTGTGAAACGGCTCAAACTTTTAGTTTTTTTTTATAAGCCACCATGTGTGTCATTTAAAAGAAACGTACCTTGCCTGCTAAATTTCTTCGATATACACACATATTCTTCGACTAGCTATGAAATCCTGTTGGCTCTTGTGTGAATGATTGTAAGCTGGTGCGTTAATTACATATTTTAGTACTAAGCACTTAAGCTGTTCTCTGGAGGCTTTTTAATAAATGATCCCCATTTTGTTTTAGGCTAGCTCAGTTTTGTTGTGCACCTTCAAGGACAAAGAAATCATTACAAACCATTCAGTTAAAGCCGTGATCAGCAGTTTGAATCCACATTTCAGGTATTGATAGGAACCAAGAGTGCAGTGCAGGAAAGAAATCACTGGAGGTACTCGAGCGATGCCAGTTATTGATACACAAGAGTTAAAAAAAAAAATTAACATATGACTATAAAGTATGAGTTTCATGAAGTTTGGCTTTTTCACGGCCAAGAATTTGAGAAAAGAAGTCATGCAAAAAGTGTGTTTGATCACTAAGAAAAAAATATATATACACCCAAAAATATAGATGGGTTAGTCAGACTCAGAAAGAAATGTATATTTTCCTTAAAGCCTGATATTTCAAGTGCTACTGGTACCAGAGCCTATAAGGCATCTATCCATTGTACCAGTGCCAGCTATCACTATAACTATCACTGAATCACTTTGATTCCTACAGTAAAAGACAAACACAAAGTGTCATCTACTTAATTTATCTTCATGTCCATTAAAGCGAACTTAGAAAATGAGGACAACCTCCTTCAGAGGGAGCAGAGTTAAGGAAATGCAAAAGGTTGAGATGCCAATCAAGCAGGCATGAGTGTTCTTACTTTCAAGGATGAACACAATGTAAATGGCTGTCTTGGTTAATGGTGTAGTAGCTGGAAATTGGAAATCCAGTTTCCCACTGTCAAACAGCTGTTAAATATGATAGCATTCTCCTTATGTAAAAACGTGTCTTGCTGTAGGGGAAAGTAACTGTCAGAGATTTGTCCATTTGATGAGATGAGCCAAGAGAAAGCACAATGAAAGCATTAAAGCAATGCAGATTTCTCTCCACGTATGGCCGTGTTTCAATCAGTCCGGTGCTTGGAGGCATTGTGGATACTGCAAGATAATATTGAGTTTACAATACTAAACAATGACTGATCCTTGCACTGTGTACCTCTATGTGCCTAAATAAAAAACAAGCAAACAAACAAGCCTTCATTTTATCAGACATGCCTCAGTGCTTGTCATATACAAGTATGTAATGTTAATAAGACATTCAGACTGTATGGCTCATTAAGGATTCTATATGGAGGCAGGATTCTTCACATGTCAGCATGATTGGTGACAGTGATAGATGGCTCACGTGGCACGAAAAAACCATTTGTTATGTTAACTGAAGATGTTCGTACTGTGGGGGTTTTATTACCCCGGAAGAGAGCAGGAAACAGACCATTTAATACAGCACACCATTTTCTTAGTGTACAAATAGTGAGTCACATAACTGTGCTCCTACTACTACATGCATAAGCAGGAAGTTATAAATTACATCTTCAAGCTGTCTTAGGTTTTAGAGGAAGACACCCATGATGTTACTCAAGAAAGCACCTATAGCGCTTTGTTACATCATCTCAATTAAATTTGAAAGCTTTTAAAGTGCTATCCATGGTTTAAAAGCCATTTGTTACTTTATTCTTTTGGATATCATCCTGTGCTCAGTTTCAGTCCAGTGGTATAGCTGCTATTTGGCAGTGGGTCTTACAGCACAAGAAGAGATTAGGGCAACACTTTGCATGAAGTGTCTCTACTGGGTATTGACATAGTAGTTACTTAGTAAATACATGTGTACTTACACATAATTACAATGTTATTATGCATAGTTACAATGTGCTTAATGTGTAAATGCTTTTGCACGATAGAACCCTAACTTTAAACCTACATCCTAACTCTAACCCTAACCCTTTTCCGATAGGATTGAGTGCAAAAATACACAGTAATTAGAGATAGGTAATGTAACGTTTTACCGAGATTAGATGCTAGGAAGGAACAGTTTGTAAATTAATTTAAAAACCTTTCTTAGCACTCCTTTAAAAGAAACAACTTTCCTAATGTATATGCAAAAGTTATTTTTGAGCTAGGGCAAGTCACTTGACATTCTTATGTGTTTCAGTCTCTCCATGCTTTAAAATAGGGCAGGGGCAGGACCCACTTGAAGGGAAACTATACATCTTAGTTGGGGTGTTCTAAATGAATAATGGAAAAAGTGAAGGAGTAAAGCCAATGTAGATGGCTATCAAAGACTGAGCAAGCATCAGTGAGCATGCCTACACCCCTATCTTACCTGTCTCTGGGAAGAGCTTCAGATTAAATTCAGAGCTTTTCTATGTCAGCATCAGGGCAGCATTAGACAGACAGTTAAACAGGAATCTTAAAGCTGCAGTAATTTCAGAAACTATGCTGGATACAAGGAGATTAGAAACCCAATTGGATTTAATCTTGCCCTTCATTAAACCACTCAGATTTGTCTCGTAGCTCTGCTTTCTTTTGACAAAGAAGTCAATCAGAAACAGAAAGAATGAGATTTTTGGTTCTGAAATACTGCACAGAGTTTAAATAATATTAAGAAGTTATTAAAATGGAAAGACAATAAGCTGATTTATTTAAACAAGTTGTGGTGTAGTTAGAGTGGCTGATATAAACTTTTTCCTAATGAATAAAATAAAGCAGTTTTACCACTTGACACTCAATTTAGAGTGGGCAATTTAAACACCTAGTAAATTATGTATTATAGGACTTTTGAAATAAGGCCCTGAAGTTGGCTTTCCTTTTTATTACTGTTTTCTTTAACAAGGAAAGGATTTTTTTTTATATAACCAAAGCAGTGAAGAAAATGAACAGAGGTATCTTTTATTTTTCTCTCATTAAATGATTGTTACTCTCAGCTTTTTGAAGCCTCCTATGGTAAATTCAGTAAGTCAGTGATAACTGCCTTAGCCTTTCCATGCAACTGAACTGTCACTAGCTGCTATTAATGATATTCCCATCATGTAAAAAAACAACCTCCAAGGACAAAACTTTACATTTATAAATACTTGGACAATCATCTTCACTACGTTTGGAGTAACGAGCGTTCCTCCCACATCTTTTGGCCTGCTCTACAATAATCCCCCTGTGTTTTTATTAGAAAAGATGTAGGAAAATGTAATACTGTTTCTGCAAGTCCAATCGCTTTTTACAGTTCTTGTTCAGCTCCATTGGGGCTGCTTGGGACAATTTCCAGCTGTGCCTTAGACCACATGCATTATCTCATAACAAACAGGAAGGCTGAGAACGTGTGCTACTGATCTATTATTAAAAAGCACAATACAATCAATCTGCGTCGTTCGTCTGAGGACGTTTGTGAGCAGAAAGGTTATATTTGTGTGATTATTTTTGTATTATAACAATTCCAACAGTTATCCGTATATCAATAAGTGATTTCCCAAATCAAAACCTTGTATTATTCCATTATGTATTCATAGATAAGAAAAAAGAAATATACTAATCAGTCACTGGTGTTAAGTTATAAATTGGTTACAGTGCAGCTGTATCTGATCATGTGTGGGTATGTGTCATTTTTACCCTCTATTCTGATTTCATTTCAATTAAAAATGTGTGCTTTCCTATCTTTTATTCCCTTTATTACAGTGCCTATGTCTTGTTATTGGCACAGGGTTTTTCTTTTTAACTGCCTTATAATTTGTTTACCGTGAAGCAGTTGTTGCATTGGATGCATATTCATCTCTTTGTCAACACAACAGCTCTTATGTAGTCAGTCTCAACCCACATCGAATCATAGGCAAGAGAGGTAGAGGAAAAAGAGGATCATGTCAGAACTGAGAGATTAACAACCTGTCTGTCTTTTTATGCCACGGATGGCAATTCCACTTACTGTAGCTGCCTAATAACAGAAGTATACATTTTGAAAAAGATCCATCATTCCGGGTAATCTGTATTGTGGTTGGCTTTGGTTATCGATACGTTAATCATGCGTTGGGAGAGAATGGTCAGTTATAATGAATCATGAAACAACAGAGAACCAGTCGTTAATGAGTGCTACATGCCCTGGAGCGCTGTACAGAACCAGTGCTTTCAACAAAATAGCTGTATCTTGACACCAACCTGGGGGGATGAGGTGGTAGCACACATGGTCTTCATGCTCCTCCAGTTCCAACAGTTCTATAGTTTTAATGTCCACAGGTTTCTTATTACTTAAATACAGCAAAGAATATGTCACCTAAAGTATCAGCCACACTTCTGTTTATTCCTAATGTATTACAAATTGCCTTTTAGAAGATTAAAATTAAACCACCTTGCAACCACCTAATTCAGCTCAATAATCTACCAGGCAAATGAAATATCTTTCTTGCTGCTGTCACAACGCACAAGCCTGACTTAAATAGCGAGGAAGAATTCATGAGTCGGACAGAGAATGTGCCTTCTGCCTTCTCCATATTAATGCCTGTGCTTTCTGGGACCTGTCTCGGCAGCGTGGTTATGTGGTAATGAATGGTAAGAAATACAAGAAAAAGTGTTAACACAATCTTAGGAAACAACCAAAGTCAATTCTGAATTATCACTGAAGTGTAAACTGCCGAAATCTCCTAATTATCTCCCAAGGTGATAAAACACAATTGCTGTTAAAACTCCAGAATATGTGGTCTTGGTTCATCAGCTGCACGTCGACAGTTTTCAGGAAGATGATTGTAACTGGTGTGACCTGAAGAAAGGGAAGTGATGGGATTACTGAATCATTTCTTTTGGGAAAGTTGAATGTAACTGAATTAAAGCTTTTGTGAATTCAGAGTGTAGTTCATTATAGGAAACTTGATTGTTTAGTTATTCAAAGACTAATATTTTTATTGTTTTTAAGATAAGTCTTGGAGGCTATTCAATTGATCTAAACAGGATTTACAGTACATTCCACCACTGAAGACCACACACTGTTAGAGATGTTGGCTTACACAAAAATCCCCTTCTTTTTGTTATTTAAACAACAGCAGCATTTAGATCTGCCACCGTTTTAGATGCAATTCTGATAATAAACAAGTCTGCTATCTTTAATTCACATGCCCAAATGTATCTAGATCCTGAAGACCCCAAGGGAGATGACAGCAGCTGAGAGGCACCCATGGAATACAGCCCTACTTAACCTCTATGGACCAATTTCAATCAAATCAATGCATACTGTAAAACAGGATTTCGCTAATGGCCTTCAAGGTCAATTTTTCACAGCACATTTTGCGGATTTTTAATAAGCGCGAAATTAGCAAACATTTCTTGCTTACGAAATGTTCTTGTTTTACAGTATTGATATGTATGTTAGTGACTTGTCAAATCGCCCTGCCTGTGGCATGCAGACAGTGTATGGGAGCCTGCCAGTGGTACAGCAGATCAGTAACACAGAGACATTGCATTGAGGCATTATGACATACAGTATGAATGCTAATCATAATCTTTCATTATAATTCGCTTCAGTCAAGCTACCTGTTACTGGGCAGTGTAACTCATTGCAATGTGATATCATACCCCTGTCTGAAGCTTTAACCGTTTGGCTACATCGTCTTCCGAAAATATATGGAATGCCTACATTTTCTTATTAGCACTGCATTTTCTTATTAGCAATGCAGTGCTGCCAGTGCAACTGACTGTCTAATGGTACCTCTAAATTTATTATAGCACTAAGGCAGAGAAAGGCTGCCGAAACAACATTGTTTACGACTGTAAGTCGCCCTGGATAAGGGCGTCTGCTAAGAAATAAATAATAATAAAATAATAATAACATCCAATAATTGTTTGTTTTTTTATGCTGTGGTAGCAACCTTTTAAACTAGTAACAATAAGAAGCATAATGACAATTGAAAATCTACATTTTATGAGCTCACTTTTTTAACATTCTTTACCGTTAGCCTAATTCTCCTGAACTGCAATTGATACAAAAACCTAAAAACCAATCTGTACTGCAGCAGCATGCTGAGGAGTAGTACCACAGTGGCAAAATGCATGTAATATAATTGTTACTATTAAGCTATCGACTGGTCTATAACGGACATTTGCAACTCTCAAGCATATCGATTGGATCCCATATGACCAAAGTGTATTATTATTATTAGACATATTTCATCCAATATTTCAAGACGTTGCCTTTAGATTTATTGTAATGTCCTTCTGAAACTAATGTAGACCAAGGGCTTAAATGGCTGCTTATTGAATAATTTAGAAACTTTTGCCATATTGCAAGGATGTTGTATTTTGAAAAGCTGTCACTATTTTATCTCGGTTGTGTGTGTGTTTGTATGTGTGTGTATATATATATATATATATATATATATATATATATATATATATATATATATATATTGTAACACAGCAGGAAGGGGGTTAATATCCTCCCTGCAGAAAACATGTGGATGCATTTTGTTTAATTGTTTTACTGTTTTGTTAATTGTTTGTTTAATTATCACCCACACCTGGTATATATTGTAAATTAATGCCAGGTGCAGGGTATTTAAGACGTGCAGCTTGTCTATACGGGACTGTTGAGTAGAAGGAGACAGAAGGTGTGCTCTGTTTCCGAGCAGTCAAAAGGAAAGTGCTGAGTTAAGCCTGCATGGTTTTTTTGTGTGTGTTGGGCAGGTAAACGGCTTAGCCATCCTGCGAGTTAGTCAGGGAATTACCTGTTTAGTTAGCGCTCCAAAACGGAGTTAGGTTTTGTTTTGTGTTTGTTTTATTTTTGTGTATTAAAATAGCGTCAGCTTAAACTCCATTTCTTGTGTCCTGGGTCTGGTTTAAAGGGCAAACTAATGACCATGAGTGCCGGCGGTTACATATATATATATATATATATATATATATATATATATATATATATATATATATATATATATATATATTAACATAATCTGTGTCAGATATTTTATTGAAATAATGATTAAAAATAAACCATCCCCTGCTGTATATAAGCAGGGCTCTCATTATTACTGATGTCCAGAAATGAATACATCCCTATTATTAATAATAGTGATAGCTATTGGTCATGGAGGTGCAAGGGTAAAAATGGAACTGAAACTGCAAATCCAACTGCCATTTTGAAGCTGTCTGCTTTTAAGAGATCTTAAAGGAATTATTTCAAAGTTACAGATGTTTATTGTCAGATGTCTGATGAGAATACAACATTGATTATTAAGTCATGTTCTCCTCAATTATGAACTTCCGAGACATTTGTTAGCTGTCTCGACCTTAATAACCCTGTAAAATGTCACCCAGCGGCAAAAATAAAATAAGTGAAAAGCACATTGTTTAGAATGTGAATGAAATCCAGTTTACAGTTGATAAATGTTTACTCAACCACGCCGTCACTCTATGTGTCTCAAACTATGATTTATTTAGGAAGACGCAACAACAGTGTTGTTATGTGCTCTCAATCAGATGATGTTTTAGTATATAAACCACTGCTGGTCTTATCAAGGGTACTCCAATGGGATGTCTGAGCAAAGCTAAGGGTTGATGATACAGCCTGTTGTGAAAATAAGTGGCTTAGGACACATAATTAGAAGATTAAACTGGCACAATGCATTATGGCTGTAGTTTGATGATGTCAGTGCTGTCATGGCAACAAAAATCTGACATGAGCACACTGCTTGGCAATAGCGAGAGTGGCACCTTCCACTACACTCAAATATGAAAAAAGGGTTATTTTTATTTTATTTTATTTATTATCTTGTCTTCTAAGCTTGTTTGGATTTTTATATAGTTTTGGCTATTTCTGTGTTGTAATGGAAACTAAGGCTTTAACGTGTTTGTAATGAATGTGTTCATCAATGGGCAACAGAACTCATTACCACAGAATGATTCTAAACCTCATATAAAGGTTGTGGGAAAAAAAACAACATTTTGTACAAAAGCTCTGGTAGTTACCCTTTTAAGTTCTGAAGCTTAGGGAAAAAAACATACTCCTCGGAATTGGACAGTAGGAATTTATAAGAGAAGCTCAGTATTCAATGTGCGACACTAAATTCTGCCCTGCTACTTTCTTTAGGCTGGTGTTCAATTTGTTGGAAGAAATGTTTACCCAAAGGACATGTAAACAGCTACACACATAAGGCACAAGAGGCGTAAAAGTATAGCTCAGAATTATTTTTTATTTTAACCTTTTGCCTGCCACTGCATAGGAAGCTCGCTCTCCTGCTCTCCTGAATATTTACAGCCAAATTGCACTCAATAATGTTTTACAGTGCTTCCCGGATTTCACTATTAATCTTCAAAAATTGAGGGCTCCTGAGTGGCACATCCAGTAAAGGCGCTCCACGTGGAGTGCAGGATGTGCCCTATAGCCTGGAGATCGCAGGTTCGAATCCAAGGCTACGTCATTGCCGACCGTGACCGTGGGTTCCTAGGGGGCGCCGCACAATTGGCCGAACCCTGCCCGGGTAGGGAGGGCTTAGGTCGACAAGACAAGGCACGGTTCACCGTGCACCAGCAACCCTTGTGGCTGATAGGGCATCTGAGGGTCTGCAGGGGAGCCATTCAGATCTGTGTTGTCCTCCGGCACTATAGGGCTGGTGCTTCGCTGTGGAGCCGCAGTGCGAAAAATGACGCATTGGTTTTAATAGGTTATTTGTTATATATTTTGGACTAGCTGGTGAAAGTTGGACAGCTATGCCAAAATATTTTGCATCACCCAATAGAATTAACTCATTTTACTTCATAAAGTTGAATGGAACTTGCTGAATAATGTTACGTTAACATATTGAATTACATACCGCTTTGTAGTTTTCCATATACTTAACAACAAAAATAGAAAAATGTGACATTTCAAAATCTAACATGAAACACTGTACCACAAGTACAGTTTTTTTTAAAAATATAATTTTGTAGTTTCTTCGATTAGATGATGTTAAGTAAAATATCTAAATTATGTTCAAAAAAAAAAAGTAAATTCTAAAATTCTAGGTGATGCTAATCTTTTGGCCATAGCTGTATGTTATGCACTTTTAATTTCATAGTTCTCAAAACATATTGCACATGTCTCAGTAAATGTATGCATGTTGTCCACAGTGGAAAGCTCATAATGTTGTTTGGACAGTCACAGTATTACTCTGGATAACAGTGTCTGCTAAGAAAAATGTACTACTACTACTACTACTACTACTACTACTACTACTAGTAATAATAATAATAATATACTGAAGGGTATGAATATTGGAGCAGACTTTGTAATTGAATTCAGAAAAATGTGACATTTCAAAATCTAAATAATAATAATAATAATAATAATAATAATAATAATAATAATAATAATAATAATAATAATATACAGAGGGGTTTGAACACTGGAACACACTTTGTAATTGAATTCAGATTATTTTAGTAATTCTGGTGAGGAGAAACATATAACCTTTACAAAAGTGAAGATACTATTAGCATGCTAAACTGGGGTCCGTTTCTTAAATTGTAACACCTCATTAGTGCAGAATGAACTGTTCAGAAACGCAGGAAGACGTACTATATTACAGGTGCAGTTTTCTTTCATGAAAAATGACGACAATTAAAAACTGGTTGCCTGGAACGAGGCGATATCTAGAAATAGATTCAGATGAAAAGGTAACATTTTGCCTTTGTGAAACAGCACAAGGACAGATATCTTATTCAGGGCAGGTATTCTTCTGTGAAATAAAATCAAGACAAATGTTTACATTTATACATATTTATATGTATTATATCACGGTATATATAAAGTAATGCAAGATAGAGCTGAGGCTGAAATTGAAAGTGGATGACTGAGCGTAGACATATGAAACAAATCCAAAAACACAACAGGGTGTCAAATGAGTACCTGAATCCATGGACGTCTTCAGCATAATTGAGTTTTTATATCCATACCACAGAAACCAGACCCATTCCTCTCAAGTTACTGCACCTCAGTTAATGAAAAGTCAGGAAGCTTTATGTTTCCAACATTTCCATGAGATTAGAGAGCATGTAGCTATTAAATTGAAACACTGTTAAGGCTGATAGAGGTAAACGCAAATAACGTGTCCTGAGTTTCTTCCTGATACAGGTGCCAGAGGTTGGACCCAGGTGGATGAAACGGTCCTAGATTTCTAAAGGAATGTAAGAACTCTATGTACAGCATTCAGCCATTGTAAGATTTCACAAGGATTAAGAGGATGAATCATCTTGTGCATCATCTGTTAAATGTGTGATGACTAACATGTCAGCAGGAACAGGTTTTGAATACACCAAAGACCCACAGCTTCCAGAAACGCTTTTTTTTGTTTTTCAGACAGGAGTTCATCGTAATGCTGCAGTTAAAAATAAAGTAAGTTACTTACCTGGGCTCCCGCCAGAGACATTGCTTAAAGGGGAAGTGAATTTCTCTCTGAGGGTTCTCTTAGGCCTGCTTGGATGAAGTAGAGCTTGCTGGCACGTTGCCGACCCAGAGATTTAAAGGTTGTTGCCATTCAATTTTAATGGGTTGAACAAGGTTATATAGGAACAGGGGAATGTTCAGAGCGATAAGACTGCCTGTGTGTGTGTCCCACTTTTGGGCAGACGTGGCTCATAAGCATGTGACCACATTGCTGAGGATAAATTTACTAGGCCCCTAGAAATATACCAAACAACTTGCTCTCTGTTTTGTAGCATACCGTGTATGTTCCTGTGTTACCTTCTAAAGTTCATATCTGTTTTTGTTTAAATGTGCTGTAAGGAATTTAACTACATTTGCGTAAGAAAGGCAGGTGCCTGAGCAAATTACAAAGGCTTGCCTACAGCCAGCTTGACCAATCAGTGAGGAGAGGAACCTTAGCAGACACCATAGATCTGTACCAAAACAAGCCCCTACATTTCTTTAGCCTTTGAATGGACCTGTTTTGCATCTTGAAGCCAATTGGTGATAGGGGTTTAGATAGAAGAGAACATCTATAATTTGAAGCAAAATAAAAAGGCACGGAATTTCTAAGTATTGCCTCATATTCACAGTTTCCATGCTGATGCTGTGGAATCTGAAGGCCAGGACAATTCTACGTAAAGCTAAAGATGAGTTTGGAGAGAGTTTCTGTACACTTCGTATTTCAGAGACATTTTTATCAGCAATGAGTTTGATCACAGTCCTCACAGCCACAACTAACCTTATTATAAACAGAATGTGAAGGCACAGTTCTGCTTCGAAATGTCTTCATTGCATTGGATTATTATCAGTTTTTATAACAAAACATAGCAAAGCAGACTCTGAATTAGATTATGTACACTGGCTGCAGTGGCTTCCCTTGATTTAATGCACTTCTTTATGCAACTTTGATAAAAGTACCATATTACATGTCTATGAGTTGTGTACGTCCGGTATTGATATTCCTTCTGAGTGATTAAAACAGCAACAGGCATTCTGATTAGACTTTAATACAATTCACAACAGGAAGAGGAAAAAGAACCTCCACACTCTCAGTATAATTCATTTAGTTTATGTTTTTGCCTTAGGAAACAATTCCCCATAGCTTCCCCATGTAATTAAATGCATAGAAATAAAAACAGTGCTGAATTGCTTCAAACGTCTCAACTCTGCAGACTTCCTGACATGTTATCATATTGCAGCAATATGGAATCTAGGTATTTAAATTGCAAATCCAGAGCGATTTTTATTTGTTATATGTTAGCATAATAGCAATAATCTAGTCGGACAATTTAGATTTACAAGTCGGTAAAAAGCAACTGCATTTATTTTTTATGTGTGTGGGCTGGGCTGGGCTGTGCTGGACTGGGCTGTGCTGGGGGGTGGGGCAGGGGTTGGCTGTGTTTGGTTGGAACAGGATCTACAATATTAATTTGACAAACTGTAGCTGTTAATTAAATTACAATCCAGTTTTATTCTTCATAACTGTAGAAATGCCATGAGGGTAATTAAATCCTATTGTCATTACTAGTCAGTCCTACCTTAAAATCTAATACACATTTGTGTTATTTTAATTATTTCACCTAATCAAAGTAGACAAAGTAGTAGAACCTAATTTGGGGACATATAGAAACCGTGTAAATCCGTGTACTCCCCTAATCGAGCTGATTTTGTCTCGAAATGTTAGAATTGTTTATTGAAAAGAGTTTTCTTTCTGTTCTACAGTGCACAACTCACACTAATCCCTATAGTACATAAGACAACTGAAATATTTATTCCTGCTTATTTCGTTTGTACCAATGTGTACCAACAATTGAAGATAAAATCAAAAGACGGAAACTTACCAGATATGCAAATGGTCTTTTTTTTTATCCCTTTTCTCCTGTATCCAGACATACTCTGCTTGAGTGATTTGAAGACAGCAAGCGGAGAAAGATTTTTAATTCAAAATAAAATAGTTAATCAGATGTGACCCACGGCATATGTTTTGCTTTTGCATGCTGTGTGATTAAATATCACCACCATCTGTGGTTAATTTACTGTTGCAGCTAATTGTAAAGGCCATCCTTCACTTTGCATGCATCACGGGTGACAGAAGTGGCTTAAGCCCCTTTCACACTGGCAGCTCTATCTGGGTCAGAACCTACCCGGGTCAGGACCAGGTGTCATGTGGGTCGGGTACGCGATTTCATGCTGCTTTTGCTAAAGCAGGGTTGACCTGGGTGACAGACGCAAGTACACAATGCACGTACCAATGCCCTGGAAGCAGCTTGTTACTGGTGCTTCCATCCAAGCATCTCTGGATTGAACCGTGGGCCCAAATGTTGACTGGAGCAAATGTTTCTACACCCCTGCTACAATCTGACTCATGCTGCATCTCAATCAACAAAAATATGGCTGAACAGAAACGTTTCTTGCGGAAGTGAAGACATGGCTGTTTGTTATTGCGTCAGCTCACAAATAGCCGTCATGCATTTTGTCTCGCTCAACCCGGGTCAAAGCGTGGCGACCCACATCCTGAGGTGAGTCGTTAGGACCCGGGTACAACCCAGGTAGGTGGTTTTACACTACGCGGGATTGTGACCCGGGTCCGGACCTGGGTAGGAGTGCCAGTGTGAAAGGGGCTTTACACTGTTATCACTCTTTTTGAAGTGAGCCAGTCTGAATGGGGGTGGTGGAGAAAGTTAAACAAATCAAGTTATATCACACAATTCTTATGTTTTATGGAAGCCAAACTTCCTGACCCTACCAAAATTTCCATATGGTCGAGAGCTGCATACTGTAAAACATGGAAACTTTGTGAGTAAGACATCTTAAATACTAGCATTGTTGTGCAGTACAGTAGTTAGGGTATCTCATGATGGCAGCAACATACACAAGAACAAGGCTAGAACATTGCAGAACATCTGTATTAAACTTTAAATAACACTGTTTCTGTTTATACTGTATGCATTACACACTTTAAATAAAATATATTGAGTTATTATGAAGCAAAGTACAATAACTGACCTGATTTCACCAACAACACCATGTAAAAAACCAAAAAAAAACATTTGTTTAAGGTCTGAATGCTGGGTTTTAATTAGTTCAATATTTACATCTGAGTATCGGGCCAAGAACATTGACCATGTCACAGATCATTAGAAATCCCATGGTCCGTAAAACGATTTTCTTAATGCATCTAAACCCCAGCTTTGTAATGTATCAGAAGATGTTCACGTTGCAGTGAAGCATTGATTACATGATGTGGATGTACTTCCATGTACTGTACACTGGGTCCAGTATTTTAAATTTGATACAGGTTTGGGTTAATTTAATTCAATTGTCCATATCTTAGTAAAAAGCCCTGATTCTTTGGGATTGTGGGGCTGATTTCCCTTCCCAAGCGTGTTTGTAATTCGGCTTTTGACATTCCACAAGAGGTGCTGCATCGCCTTTACATTTGTACTCTTACAACAAGTCAATGCTTGGCTTTATTAAAAGCTTATTTGTGTGTACCGGCAACTATTCTTTATTTATATTGATTTTTTTTCATTTGACAAATAAATCCAATCAATACTAGTGCATTGGAGGAGGTAAGGAGTAACAGAAACTAAATCTCTGTGCACTGTACCAACGCATGACTCCAGAGAGCTAAAATCTGTCAGGTGTCACTGTGGTGATTGCAAGGAGGCAAGTATTAATGGGACAAGACAATAAGAACATAGCCTGCAGACTGTGTGTGTTGTACCTCTTTAATGATACAGTCAACAGAAAGCTTCAGTTCCATAAGAGAAGAGAACAAAAAAAAGAAATAAAAAGTTATTCTAACAAGCACAAAGCCTCTAGAGATATGTACAGTCTGAAGGGGGCGTTGAGGAGTCGATTCAAGATTATCTGTCGCCGAGAGATACAGGAGTCACAGATAAAGCTGTCAAATGTGTGAAAAAACAACTTTCAAGTACCTGTTTTAATAGGATAGCCAGGTTGGATGTGTTACTGTATGATTTAACATATTGCAATGAAATTACCCAGAACATCATTTGCCCCGCTCCTAGTTGCAATTAAATAGTTTCTTGCTCATTTTATACCATTTAATGATTTATTCTTTTCAGAAATAGATCCCTTAGTGTTACAAAACCGGTAACAAACCAGGTTCGCTTTTCACTCCTTATAATTAACCTTGTTTGTTACTACAATAGTTAGAAAAAGAAAAGAACTGTGAAGATGGCTCACTAATGCTACTGAAGTACTGTGCTTTGTACGGATTCCATTACAATTTCTGCATTGCATCTTTTATCAAAGCTTTGAATTCTTCTGACAAACAGCATGATGAAAATATTAATTTGAATTGTTCGTAAGTATTGCTAACATTGATTGAAGAGGCATTATTTCATGGTGATTTTATTTATTGCTGTAGTTGAAATAAGAGTGGCAGGTGCAATTATGTTCAGTGGTGGGTGATTGGGATGAATATCTTGTAGACTGCAGTATTTTGTTACATTGTATCACAGAGTGATATATAGAACATAAGGTTGTCTTTGAACGGGTTAATTTCTTGTTGGTATATTTGTCTTTAAAACAAAGCAAATATTTGTACCTGCAAAATAATTTTGGCTATTGATGAAAACAGCTTTGTTGAAAACAGCATAGTTCTGGTATTTTATTATGAAGATTCATACCCATTTTCTGGAGGCAGCTGTTCCACTTATCAAGTAAACCTCGCTGGCTGGCAGTGCTGGATTATAATATAAAACTCAATTTCCGATGCAAAGGGTCATCAGAATAACAATATAGAGGCACCCAGAGTGAACTGCTTTGTTTTCCAGAGCAACAGAAAGCGCTCATTTGATTGTTTTATTAACTTTTCAAATGAGTGTTCTTCTCATTTTTAAAAAGGCAAATCTTTATCTGTTAATCGGTTACTTTCACATCATTAATGATTATTGTTTTGTAGAGGTGCACTTTTATATCCTAAAGACTTGGGGGTAGATGTACTAAAGTGTTGCGCCTGTCGCAATAGTCGCAAACCAGTTACAAACGACTCCGAAGTCTACGGTGAAATGTACTAAACAAGCACAATGCTGTTGGCGACTTTTTAAGGAATGCTTTGTTGCAGCAGTTTTTCTTTGCGGTTCAACCTTAGATGAATATGTAATTATGGGCGTTCCTGCATAAATTTGCATAAATGGGGCGGGTTCACAAATATCACTTTTTTAGATATCGATTGCACACACAGGAGGAACATTTATATTTCCATTACTTTCATCTCCTGGTGCACAGAATTTGATTTACTAGTTTAAATATAAAAAAGACATTGTAAAGAGTTGGATTCATTGCATGTTCTTTTACCTCTGATTTGATACAGCAATCCCAGACAATGATCATAAAGCTTTACTTCCCTTTAGGCAAGCAAGAACAAATATAGAAATCTGCAACTGGCAGAGTAATGATAAAGGCCTGAGTGCTGACAGTAATAGGCTTTATGGCTGTTCTTATTAATACCCAGTTTTTTTTTTTTTTTTTTGTAATATTAAATGTAGCAGTTATGAACAGTTTTACCTTTCTTTCTTCCTTCTGATTTAGTGTTATTGCTAATAAGGGCTGTTTCTGAATTTTTATTTCTGGCCTCATTGTGTATTAGTATTTATGTCTATAATGTACTGGGGCTGTTTTAACAAACAGTTATAGTATAACACTGAAGAAGATTTACAGATGAATATGTATTTACCTAAACTATCATAATAAAAATAACTAGGAAGGAAATTCCAACTCCTGCTGATTATCTAACCAAGCGGAGTGCACTAACCCGGAATCCAAACAATGAACCATACCGAACTGAAGGAAGCCTTCTCATCAGCGTGCAGCACTGACAAATAAAGCATCTCTGGGACCTAAGGCCTGTTGAACTTCTTGTACAATAAAATGACAAAATACAAAAATGATGTAGTTAATCAAACATAATACCACATACTGGACATCAATATAAAACCTTACCTGACCCACAGTTCACTTACATTATCAGAATTTTGTTCTCCTCTGTGAGTAGAATTTTTTCATTGCATTTTAACGGCATAATTCCCTTAGAGAAAAGAAGGAATCTTCTGACAGTTGTATTAAGTACCTTACCATTTCTTTCAATTCGTTTTTCCCCTTACCACAGCTATATTTTTCATCGTTAATTACACTTAAACAGCCGTGAATGATGTCATCTAAAACAAAAACGTGTTTTAGATGGTGGATGTGTGCTTCACAAGCTGTACTGCTTTTTGCTTTAACTAGTGTTCAGGAGTTTATAACTCCTTCTTCTTTGAATCTTTATGGTCCATAACCAATATTGGTTCTTACTCTGCTGATTGTATTAATGATGTCCTAGAGGTGATAAACACGATTTCAAGTTGTATTGACCGGATTTTCAATTCCTTGCTTCCTTTCAACTCCATTAACTATTGCAGCAGGGGCTTTTTATTAAGAAAAAAAACTATAAAAAAGGTACATTTCCTAACCCCGCAAGTCACACTTTCTGCCAATAAATAAAAGTTCTGCAGCACTGCGAGGTATATCGTTTTTAATTCCCAATGGAAATTATAGCTTGAGCTGACAAAGGGTAAAGGCAGAACAGCATAATATACCCCTTCTGTTACTGTTCCTGGGCATAGATAAAAATTCAGTGATGTCTATAGTTTAAATTCATCATCTCCTTATCATTTGTTTATTAAAAAGCTCTGAATGGGACCCTGAGTGGCACACCTTGTAAGAGCATGAACGCGTGGTCTCTGGTGAGTAATACTGCCAGCGGAGGTTCATGTCTGGCTGTGTGAAGTTGCCGGTCTTCGCTGGGGATTCCAGAGGGACCATCACATTGACCTTGGCACTCCCGTGGATTAGGGGAGGCAAACCCGGAAGGGACTGTTTCTCCTCATCCTGGTACAGCAGACCCTACTGGCCAGGAGCCTAGAGAGCTCGGGCGGACACCTGCAGGGCTGGCCTTTGTCCTCCAGAGTCCTGTAGTTCGCTGACATCCACTCTTGAGTTCCTGGGTTTAGAAGAAGAAGCTGGCTTGGTTGTGGGATCAGAGGACACCCACTGAACCTTCAGCTCTACAGAGCTGTGGTTAGGAATTGCTGTGGTGAGGGGAAAACATTATTTGACATTATTATACTCGTGGAAAAAATAAGAAAAAGCAATTAATTTAACATCCATACAAGTAACCATAAAAACAGTATGTGAACTGCAAGTCACAGCACATCATTATTGAAACAGAATAGCGAAGGTCATGGGGAATAAGGGCATTGTTTATTTAACGTAAGTTAGTTTGATCATAACAGTGTCTTTATGGGTATACTGTATGTGATTCACCCTGCATACATTCTACTGACTGGCAAGTAAAATCTTATTTAAGACAAGGACTGAGAAGAATATTCTACACATGACTCAGAGAAAGATTTCTCAATGTCAGTCAGATAGATTTATTCTGCAGATAATATATTTTTCAGAAGAATGGCATGAAGTTATATCCTGAAATGTATGAATAGAGTTGGTAATACAGTTTGCAATTTTCAATGGAGACCTTCAGAAAGGATGTGCGCTGTATTTTGTACAATGCTGCAGAATATTTTTTAATAATGCTTCAGAAGAAGTTGGCAATTGTACATGATGGGAGAAGTACATGTTTATGCTTCCTATTGTCTAATTCATTGTGGTATTTTTCATTGTATTCAGTCATTCTGTATCTTAAAAGCCTCGTTATTCCTGCATTGCATTTCAGAACTGCCATGCTAAATGTCAGAAGTCTGATTTGAAAAGCAGATGATTCCTTTAATTATTTCCTCCATGCAGCTGCTTATCCATTGAATATGAATGTCAGTGTACAGTGCTCCTTTAGAATTAATATAAGATGACTTTTCATTATCCGTTGATGTTATGAAACAAGATAGAAAAACAAGTTGTGTTGGACTGATGCAATATGTGAAACACTGGGCCAATAATAAAGGTTGATGTTCAGTTTATAAAACTGACAACAATAACTTAGAAAAGTGCATTTTGGGAAAGTCTGCATAATGTGTGCATCTAAAGTTCTGAGTTGGGCCAATAGGGATCGATTTGTTTTAAGTGATTAATAATTCCAGTCAAACAGTAAGTTTTGCTGTGATCTTGTTGGCATGATAGGTCCCTGACAAAGGAGGGCCAAGACTCCATGGAGATAACCATCCGTTTCACAGACAGTTGTTTTAAATCCACTAAATTAGGGAATGGGTACATTGTTGAACATTGCATACAGTGATTCATTGAACACATCATAACAAAGGTCCCCAATAGAATGATCTATAATTGGCCTGTTAAAACAGCACCTGCATAATATAGTTATGATCCGGGAAAGGAATTAATACTTGCAAATAAATAAATAAAAATGGTTAAATTCTCAAAAAGAACCCGGGGGAAATGGTTAACTTTGTGAAAACCATTTTTGGGGAAAGATGAATAGCTGAATATGAAATACCGGGAATAAGAAAAAAAATACTTCATAAGAAATCTGTAAAATATTCAGTAGAGTCTGTCTGAAATAATTTATGTGCCTAAATTCTTTAATTACCTTGACTTACTCACTATGATTCCAGTGTCACACATAACACTTAGACAGCAAAATGTGAATTGAATATCGTATTGCTTAATAGATTGACCTGCTGACTGACTTTTTGGGATTGTTTCAAACCTTGTCATTTAACAAAAATACTTAAATGGCATTTATTATTATGAAGGGGCTTGCCCCTTGGAGGGTGGATGAGGAGGGGTTGTTTTGTTGTATTTTGGCTGTTTTAAGGGGTCAGGTTTTGGGATGGATATATACAATCTGTGTACCAATATGAGCTATATGTTTATACATAATTGTAAGTGCCATAGTCCTCGTTTGAGGACAGGCTACTTTGTAATTTTGTGGAGCATTTCTTAACTGGCATCTACCTGTTATTACATTTTCTCTTTACCTATATTGTTATGATAACGTACTCTAATTGTGTTAACTGCAAAAATGAAGTCTAAATGTTATGTATCAAATTACATAAATACAGCTTGTATTCTGATTTTTTTTTCAAAGAAAAAATGAGTTTGGTACTTAATGGGTTAAAACACTCAGTCATAAACTATATAAAAGGACTACATAACAAACAGTTCACACCGGTATACCGGTAAACATAAAATACCTTTACTATGCTTCTTTTTATGACTTCTCTATGTTGTTGATGTTGGTGTCATAACTTGAACATACTGATTTTAAAGCAGTAATCTCAAAATGGATTACCTGAAACTGCAGGACAAATCTCTGGAAGGAAACTACATTGATAAAAAACTGAAGACTGTAATTTATCATGAGGCAGTTCCTTCCCTATGATGATACAGGAGCATGACAAATATAGAAAGCTGTCATATTCAAGCTCATTGCTCTACCTTACAGTGAAATACTGCTAGTGACTGCTTAGATAACCCAGACCATTAATCTTACCCCAGCCATATAACCCACCATAGCTGGAACACCTGCTCTGTGTATAAAACATGTCATATTTTACCATCAGTGTTATCATGTGTTTATGGATGAATGAATAAGGAATGTAGGGGTTAGAAGACTAACATGGAGAAAGAGGATTCTGATTTAGAATCTGCTCTTTGAAAAGACTGAGACCGTTCTTTTGGTGTTTTAACAGCATGCCTACAGTGTGATTTTTTTATTAGTATGTTTATGAAAAGCACACAGTAAACCAATGCTATTCCCATTGGTTGTTGCCAATTTACCTGCTCTTATGATTCCAGCGTTCCTAGTAGAGAACCACGGCATTGCCAATGGTGTGCCACTGCCATTGCCATGGAAGATGTAACACCTGTAAAAGCTATATGCTGGAAACATTAAAAAGTGGATGAGCACACTTGTATTTACTATGAAGTGTAATATCTTTAGAATGACTGGCTGGAGAATCTCTCTAGCAGCATGTCGGGTCATGTGGTGTTCAGCAGGTAATAGGACTGTATACAATCAGAATTGTCCAGAGACCTTTTTTTCATTATTCTAAGTAATGAAGTAGCCCAGCTGCCAGGAAAGTTGATTTAAATGAATAGGGCTCTGTGCTATTGTTTCTCCCCTGGTTACTGAAAACGATACCTAACTTATATTGATCTATCAATTAAACTTGGGCTGGAACTCATCTCTTCGGGTTATCCATTAGATTTGCAATATGTGGAATAATTCTCTGGCCCGTTTTTTAAAAACTTCACGCTCTCTGCAGACTAGGCTATTATCACATCAAGGGCACTCAAACTAGCATGGTGGCTGTGTGCTGCATACAAGATTTGTCATGGGTATGGTAATGATTGATTATGCCTACCTTTTCCCATTATTTTTCAGAATGTTTTAAGAATATGTATTTTATTCTGCTGTACAGATAATGCACAGATAATAAGAAAAGCAGTGAGAGGGGGGTTTGGGGTTGATCTGATCAATATATTGATTTGCTTGTCTGTTGGGGTTCTATAGTTTGATCTTTGCTATTTTTTTGTGTGTATTCCATCTTTGCCATCAATGAGAGTGTGTTCTTGTTCTGGGTGTCCTTCAGGTAATTTAAGTAATAAATGACTGTGCTGTTTTTCCATTGTTACTGTACATTTGAAACATCTGGGCTTTAGGAATCAATAACTGCAGTTATTATGATTGTGTTTCCAACAATAGATGATGTTAGAAAATGTAAAACAATTTTTTCCTGTTTTGTAGTAATCGATTGAAAAAAGAAATGAATGATTTGTCTTTCTAGATCCTGAAATAAATTCAACATAAATAATGAATCTGTCATATGCGATTCATGAGCTCTGATTCCACTGATGTCCTTAAATCATCCTGTATTTATGTCCTACATTTATTATTGCAGAACAGCTCTGTTCCACCCCTTGAGTTTATAGAACAGGAATATACAAAATATATTACAAAAGGTACAACTGAATAATATTTAGCAGTTATAATTTATTTTACTTTTTAATCATATTGGTTATACTATTTACGACTGCAAGTTTTGATTTTACAGAAATCAAATTAATATATATATATATATATATATATATATATATATATATATATATATATATATATATATATATATAAGTATGACTGTGGTCCTTTTCTTAAATACTTGAAACTATTATGTAAGTGTATGTGCATATGTGTGGAAGCTGGGTGGTAACTGGCAACCACGCACACTGCAAGTCAGTGTCGTAACCACTGTGAAAAACAGCCAGGCTCATCTGCAGCTGTGGTTATAGAGCTTATTACCTTATCTCACCGACGGGAGTAAGTATCTATAACAACAGTGCATCACACACACTGCCTGTTCCACGTACTAGGACTTTGCATGCAAATATGAAAGTTGAGTTCTGCTCGTTCTATTTTATCTTCTCATGCATTTCACACAGCCAGTTTATTAAAAGTGTGAATCCAAACTTTAATAAAGCGCAGTAAGCTCTGTCTGTGTAAAAGACATTCGTATGCACTAATCTATTTTTAATTGGTCATTAAAAATCGAAATGGAACACATGCTGCGAATTGCTTGGTTCTGCAATTAAATGTAGCTGATTATTTTCTTGGTTTGCTAACTAACACCTTCTCTCAGTTATCGATTTTGACTGTGAATCTCTACTAGGATGCAACTTTTGTAATCATTTATTTTTAGGAGGGGGAATAGGGGTTGGGGGCTCAGTGGTTTATTTAAGCATGCCAGCATTGTGGAGTGTAATCTTTAGTTATTTAAAAATGTTCACATTAAACAAGCATATAATCACTTTTTGGCCCTTTGGAAAAGAGTGAGAAAACAATGAGCACCAATAGGGCAGTGATGAAGGTAGAATGCTGATGGTGAGAAATTGGAGTATATTTGGTCTATTTAGATAGTATACTGTATACTCTGAGTGGCATCCAACACATTTTCATCCTCTCCTTTCACCAACACTTCCCTCTAACATTGAAGTGTGAATCTCAACCAATACTGGGTGTTGTGTTGGGGCTGAAATATGCACTGCATATTGTACGTTACATTGTACAGACACATCTACATTATGAAAGATTTAATAGTGAATCAGCTCATAGGACACCCATCTACTGTTATTATGCTACTAGATAATCCCAGTGAATAGGCTGTGTGTTGGGTGTCACTTTCTACACTTTAGAATTATGCTGCATCTTCTATGTGTAGGATGACATCTGTGCACAGGATAAGATGTACTGGAACTTTGACACATTTGTAAATATGGTTAGTTGATTGATTTCAAGGTTCATTTCTTATACGTGAGTTGTGATGTACAGCAGGTGGTTGTGTTTCAAAGAAAGAAAACTGCTTTGGGATGACACTGAGGTTGGCTACCCATTTCCTTTGATTTATATTCTAAGCAACAGGAGCGTTTTTACGTCTGCAGTTTTGATTTAGATATGAAATAGTAATGAAGGACACACTTCCATTGGGGAAACTAGATATTCCTATAATACTCCTTAATGTTAACAGTGCATTTCACCCAGCTAAACTTGAAGTGGCACTGGTGCAAATCATACCATATACAGAGATCCAAAAGGTCTTATCTAGAGGGCTTTACATACAGCTGAAAAATGAGTAATCAATAGCAGCCGACAGTAATAGAGAGTAGTAGCAGATTTAGATGTGAAGTACTGATTGTTGAAAAAACATTTTTTTTAACAGAAAATACAATATTCCCCTTTACCCAGCTTTAGGTACCTTCTCTGATGAATAATATGTTTGATTAGGCCTCCAAGTTGCTGAGGTGCAAGGATGTGTTTCAGCCATAATGACTGCAGGGAATTTCTAAAATACATGTAAAGGAAGAAGAACTACTTAAAACCAGAAGAACCTGGATTAATAATGAATTCAAATCAGCTACTTGCAGTGCTTCATATAGCTTTTACATCTGACTTCTCATTCATGTGCCTGTGGTGAAGGTTTTGTAGACTGGAACATGACCTACTAGAATGAGGTATCATTACCGCCATCCTTTGTGCTTGGCTAAGTAACAATGTAAGATTTTAAAGTATTCACAGCATTAGGTAACAGTACTGTAGGTACAGAATAATGTGTCTATCTACGCTTCCGGAAAATGATTTAAGTGCAATATTGTATATTTCTAATGATTTGCAACAATGGAATTGAGGTGCAATAATGGAATTCAGATAAAATAAAATGGCTGATTTTATGGTTCTTTCTTCTATAGGGACCATTTGTTATCTTAATCTTTTGAAGACATTTTCTGATTATTCTGTGACAACATATATGAACACCCACTCCACACACATACTACACAACTGAATTCTGTATACGCTTAAGAGTTTATGAATCAGGGAGCAGGTGTCTAGAGGTTTTAGAAATGGTTAGTCCCTAGAAACTTTGAGCAATGTATAATGCTATTTTCCATCAGCAGCAAACATGGAATTTGATCTTGCAATTGCCAGTATAGTACAGCATTTATATTTCTGAGATCAAGGATGACTTACCTTGTGCAGTAATATGTCCAGGAATTTTGATTTCTAAGGCTTGCACTGTATGTAACCATGGAAACTGTATGCATCCACAGTCCTTTTGGATAACAAGGTGTAAAATATTTCAATTGTGTTTTTTAATGGACAAACTGAAGGCAATTTCAGTCTCATTGAATTCTGCATAATTAGATTTATAGTAAAAAGCAAACAAAACAACCTCCCTGTTAGCAACAATCAAAATATTCTCAGTCCCTGCAGACAACAGCCTTTGTTTTAACAAGTTTGCTGTATCTAAAGAATCTGGCAGCTTTTCAAACAAACCATGACATTACTGTTTGATTAAATACATTTTATAAATGTTTTAATCAAGGTGTACAATATTTTAGCTGTGTTTTTAATGGACAAACTGAAGGCAATTTCAGTCGCATTTGATTCTTAGATTTAGTGTTTATCTCAATATAGTTTATAAAAAAAACAACACTTCATGAAAGTGCAGGATAAGAACAGTTGATCTTGTTCTATACAGTACTGTGCTTCCTGGTTTCTATGAATCTTTTCCAACTGCTGTGTCTCCTAAAAGTCACATGATACAATTCTCTCCTGATTCTGACAAACAAGAAACATGCAGGAATTGCATCAAAACTCCTCATCATAGTATCTGTTCATTTTTAAGAATTTCGTTGTACTGAAAGACTTTCACAAAGGGTTATTCTTTCATAAATAAGAACAGCACAACATTAAAGGTAGCAGTTACTGAATTATTCAGAAGCTTTTAGTCCTTTTAAAGCTACTGATATTAAAACCTGTTTTTAAAATGACTAATGTTAAGGCAAAACACAGTAGGTTATACATTTCTCTCCGAGCTAAATGTGCTTTTTTAGGACCTCGCTTGCACATTAGTCATTTTAAAACTAGGACATTATCAGTTGAGAATTAGATCATTTTTTTTCAACAAAAGGAAAACCTTGCTAATCCTTCTGAACAGTGCTTCAGAAATTTACTACACCAAGCATGCAGACATCCTTTGTAAGACCATGAATTCTAAATTTAAAAAGTCAGGAAGAAACATGTTCTTCAATAAGTGTATCTGAAAGATCAGACTAATTAACAAGGACAATGGAAGTCAAAATGTTCTATTCTTAGAGGAGTGTGATTGAGAAGAGGAGACACGATAAAGACAGAGATTTATATTTTACCTGAAACATTAAGATTTAATTGATGCTTATTTATTCCTACATATCTCCAGAGGAAAGGGGTTAAGTAGATATGGCTTAGATAATCGTATCATTAATCTGTGACAGTAAAAAGCAAACTTGAGTCCTGAATAAAAACACACAAAAAAAAATATTCTCAGTCCCTGCAGACAACAGACGTTGTTATAACAAGTTTGCTGTATCTAAATAATCTGGCACCATTTCAAGCTTTTCAAGCAAAGGATGTATAAGTATTGATTTCAGAACAAAACATAAGCCAATGAATCATGGAGCAGCAGCAGAACTTTGAAGGAGAATGTTATGACATTGCAGAATTTCAAATTATGCTAGATGTAACTTACTGACTAGATATGTTCCTATCCTCCAGGTCCCAGTATGCAAATAAATAAGTTCCCCTCTGTGAACACAGTAGAGGTTTGTTATGCAAATCAATTGCCCTTCAAATGATCATTTCTGCTGTTTTAAGGTTAAAATATGAAGCTTCCTTTTAATAAAGATGTCTGGGCACAGGCAGATTCTGAAAGGGTGACTTTCAGGTTAATATGATTCCCACAGCATTAGCATGCTATTAAATGCCAAGCATTTACTAGCACTGTGATTCCTTTTTAGAATGAAGACTCATGAGTGTTTTGTTTTGTAGGATCAGCACCAGTAAAGATCCGCAAAAACTCTTAAAACCCGACTGACGCATCATGTATACACCACAAATCACTTTTGTTTCTTATTTATTTAATTTTTTACATTAAATCTTTACCAATTTGCAAAGACCAAAGAAAGTGACATTATCGCAGTATGTTTTGATGTAGTTTTGATATACTGAATCTGTATTAGCTTTGGCCATCTCTCGTCCCTTGTATCAAAATCCTTGAAAGTGGCTTTTGAGCAATAGAATGTAGTTCAACTGAAAAGCTCCCAGGCGAATCCAACAAGGCTTAAAGGAATGTGTGAAATGTGTCAACAGTTTGAGTTCTAGAAGGAATAACTAAATACATATCATTTAGGATCTGGGTAGAGGATGTATAAAATATCTAAGGTTAAAGTTGGAGAAAAAAACGTGACTGGAAGTATCCACTATTTTCCTTAATCTGTCATTCAAAATAGAGTTTGTATATTATTGTATTATTTTTGGTTTCTTTAAAAAGACAAAAGTGAATAATCCAGGAAATAAACCAAATAACTAAAGTTGATATATTTTGCCTTCTTAAAGTTAGTAAAATGCTTATTGGCTTCCTATCACTGCGGATAAACACACAAATCCACTTGGTTGAATTACTCCTCAGGCTTCAAAGTATCTAGGTATACACAATATACAACCCTTATGAAAGTTTACCACAGTAAAAGCCAAGCAAAGTGTAATAATGCATAGTGACATCATGGTAAAACATCGTAAAGAATAGCGAGGTATGGTATAGCATATTAATAAACATATGCATAGAATAACAATGGGAAAAGCATGGGAACATTACAAAAATACTGGTAAACTTTACAGAAGATGATGTTTTTGTTAGAACCTGGGCTACATTGAGTAGGTCATTGATGTCCTTGCACTTATTACAGCATAAAGCTTGACAGCAATTCCTGTCCATCTGTGCACATTAAGCTGTATTGATGAGACATCTCCAAAAGTTTCTAAATGAATGGCTTTAAAATGTAATTAACTAAAATAATATAACATTCATAGCTTTTCACTGGGCCAGTGCCATTTAGGAATTCATCATCACACACTACAGCATCCGTTTATACATGGTTTACACATTATGCAGACGTTTTAGTATTTTGCCATTAGTATCTTTTTATTTCTGTGTTTAAACCTGCTACACTACATATTTGTGTTGTTTTTATTCTCATATTATAGTACAATGCAGAGTTTCTGAAGGCTTGTCCTAGAAATATTTACTCCATTCTGTTCATAGAAAGGCACATAACTTCATATTCCTTACCTGGGAATTAAATTATCTCAATGATATTCACAGCTTTTTAAAATGCAGAGTAGGCCTTGGGGAAATACATGGTTTCAAACGTACCACAGCACAATATTTGTGTGTGGCTGTAACTTCAGTTGTATTTCATAAGGTCCACTGTGCCGGCTGAACCCCCATGATGCTCATTAATGCTGGATATCCATATCTCACTGAGTCTCTCCTAATAAATGTTTTAAAGTAAATAAATGAATAAAAGAAATAACTGTGTTATGAATCTTTATAAGGAATCTCTGCTTGATCGTAGCATGCATTTATGCTTTTGGACCTGCTGCTGATAAGGCAGCGGGTCAGGGGCATTGAATCTACCCCAGCTGGGTGCCAGCCATCGCCTCCATGGTTGGGGTGCCGATTTGGGTCGGGGGGTGGGGGGTCCCCACATCATAAGGATCTGGAATCCGAAAAGGCTTCTGTCAGATAAAAAAAAGTGTGTTTGTACTCTTGCTAGGTCGTTCTGAGTTTTAATACCCTCTGAAATGAAATACTGTTTAATTTATTTTCTATTAATATTAGATAAATGGCTCCACTTTTACATCTGAACAAAGCCCATCTTTGTTGTATTCATGTTTGAAAGATCGTGCAGCATTACCAGTCATGATTATATAGGTGTGTTGTTCCTCTGCTGCCAGTGTTTTGATCTGTAGGGTGAAGAATAATACATTGCCAGTACTTTCTTGTAAGTCACGGAGATAAAGAATTGCAGTATTTTTCTGGGAATATGCAAGCCCATTTTTCATGTCTAGCCTAAATGTATAAATGAATGCAGAACTTTGACATGAAGAGAGCAAGGAAGGCAACGGTTTTCAGGAATAAATGAAAATTTGAGAATGCGCTTTTATTTAGAACAAACTTCTCTCAAAGTAAAGCCATAGCATAATATTACACATATTTATTTTGTAAAAATAAATAAGTAAAATAAAATATATATATATATATATATATATATATATATATATATATATATATATATATATATATATATATATATATATATATATATATATATATATATAAACTGAAGCTTATTGGCAACATTGAGGAGGGGTGAATGTTTTCCCCAGATAAGAGCCATCTATCAAATATCTGTATAAGAAAAAACAGCATTGAAATGTTTTGAGAAAATCTAAAGAGTTCACCTTGGAGTGTCGCTTTGCTCTTGAAACAATTGACTCTGCTGTACAATTTAACATTAACACTAGATTGTAAGTTTTCAGATCTTTCCAAAAAACACAACACAAAAGTGATATAAACTATTTATAAGATCTATAGAATCAGTCAGATGTTTCTGAATATGGAGGATCAGATTCTCAGGGCTAGAGAAGCACATAGGTACCTGTTCTTTATGTTACCAATGCTGTGCCCATTAAAGTGGGACAGCAGCAGAATCCACCCCAGAACCTGCACAAACACGATCAGAGCCGTGCTTTCATCCCTGCCAGGGCCTTCCCCCTGGCATGACGGAACATTTCAACATCTGGGATCTGATGAAATATTAGAAGGGTTTATGAGTTTCTGAAGTAGTAATAAAGTGGTTCTTGTCTGTTGTTGTAATGATTTACTAAATTGTCATAAATAGAATAGGTGGATTATTGAATAAAAAGTGGACAAAAATATTGTAACCCATTGTTTTGGTTGAATCTGTTGCACACAGGAAGTTACACTGGTTAATCTTGTACTGGATCATGTTGCTACAATATTCTTTCCATTGGTTCATATTTCTCAGTGTTCACATGACAATGATGTAGTATTAACCTATTATCTGACCCTACTTGTCATGTTAACAATAATTCTGAAACCATTTGCAACTTTTAGGGGGTTCCTCTGTGAATGTTTATTAGGATTGAATGTTTAAAGTGAGGTTGAACTGCATATTTTAATCTTTTCTTCAGTATATTCTTCCACTTTTGGCAAACTTGTCGTGTTTTTTTTGTTGTGATATCTAAGATAATGATGTTAAAACACATTGAAGTAGCATGGGCACTGTTTAAAAAAAGCCTTTTGTGTAATATGTACTTTTGTTTCAGCAATCATAAAACTATATAACCTTACCTTGGGAGAATACATAAATGAATACATACATAGATGTTCTGATTGCAGTTTGAGCTTTCTTAAGAAAATATGACGTGCATGGTGTAGAATTACTAATCCATTACCTTCAGTTACAGTTTTCATATCTGTATCTGAAATAGATTTGACATTTCAAAGACTGTCCTGCCCAAGACATTGGTAATGCACAGCACATGCATGCACACACTTACTGTACATTAAAAAGCTCCATCATACAGTAGCTCACTTTGACCAGTCTGTTAGTTGTCAGTCTTCAGTCTGGCTTTAGTTCAGCAATGCAACCTTGTGCAATACATGTAAGCGGCTGTCATTTTGCTCTGGTCTGGTAATGCTTTTAAAAACGGAATACATAATCATGGAATAATATGGCTAAGGAAATTCCAATATGGAATAATTCATTTATTATTATTATTATTTATTTCTTAGCAGACGCCCTTATCCAGGGCGACTTACAATTGTTACAAGATATCACATTATTTTTACATACAATTACATTATTTTTACATACCATTACCCATTTATACAGTTGGGTTTTTACTGGAGCAATCTAGGTAAAGTACCTTGCTCAAGGGTACAGCAGCAGTGTCCCCCACCTGGGATTTAACCCATGACCCTCTGGTCAAGAGCCCTAACCACACATTTAAGGAATGTAACATTGAGGAATAATTTTGTTAATTGTTATGGTTGTCAGTTTTGTTTGGTTTGGAGGCCTTACGTGATTGTGTTATGCTTTGAAGTAGAATAACTAATCCTACAACTTTCGTCATTCTCTTAATGGAAATGGTATACTCCTGGTAATAAATTACTATGCAACTTAATGGGCAGTTGATTAGCTGCCATAGCTATGTATGAGATGAAAATACCCAAGGTGCATACATTAATTACATTTTCAAGGCTCAATTAAAATGCTGTGTGTCAATTGATAACTATTCAGACATCAAATAGAGTATTTACAATCACTCAGGTATTTTTTAAATAACCTTAATTTGAAAGCTGTTTTCACATTTCTCATGATAAGCCTCAAATTGATGTTTGGTCCCATGGAATCATTCCCTTACATTTTCTGTTTTGTTATAATAAATATGTAGTGTCAACAATGGAAGTTGAAGCAATCTAATTTAAAGAGAAACGTTTTGACAAATGTAATAGCTGCCAGTGGCCCTTGGCAACATATAGGCTTGTATTTAGTCTTTATATAACAGTGGGAAATATGTTGTTCTTTCTTCTATGGTGTATACTGACATTTTTATATTGTAAATTCTCAGGTTCACTGGTCATGGTTTTAATTCATACATTTAGCAAGAAGTGTTTTTCCTCCCCCCTTAAGTAAGTTGCACAGAATGAAAGACCAAGTTTGGCAAGTTGTTTTTTATATTACAGCTTTATAGAGCTCTTAACTTCTTAACGTGTGAAATGTTTTTAGCCAGATACCTTTTCTTGTTAAAGAATTCTACTACAGTACTTGCTCATTTCCTCTTTGTTTTTTTTGAAGGTCAGTGACAGAATACGATATGGGATTTGTGCCTGTCTCATCAGGTAGTTGTTATGGCAACAGCAACTTATTGTCAGGATCCCTGTGGCTGTGTTCTAATAAGAAATCATTTCCTTGAAGTTGGAGGGGCATAAAAACTCAGAATACCAAAAATAAGATTTTGAAACATGTAATAGAGTACAAATACCCAGGCACTGGACTGCATACTGCTTTAACTTTCAAAACGCACATTACTTCTGTTCAACTAGAATCCAAGAATCCAAAGCTAAACTGTGTGTCTTTTACCGTAATAAGATGCATTTTGCACACTCTACTCAGCTATTTACTTGTTTAAATGACCTTACTAACAATTTTGGATGATGGTGATGTGATTTATAGACTGGCCCCGAAGGTTGTGTTGAAGAAATTGGATGCTTTATATGATTCAGCAATGATTTGTAACCAGAGCGCCACATCAAACTCATCATTGAGACTTGTTTGCTGAATGTTTTATAGAGGGATTTGAAATGGATCAATCTGGTTTCTCTTAACCTTTTTAGTCATAAACTGGATTTGCTACTGACTGATACTTGTAAGCTAAATCTGCATTGTAGGGATCGGATTGACTTGTTTTATTTGACTTATTTTCATATTGTGCTGTAATATATTGTACTGTATGTATTGTATTCTACTATTACATTTATTTTGATGCTCGATATATATATATATATATATATATATATATATATATATATATATATATATATATATATATATATATATATATATAAGAGAAGGTTGTACACATGTACACAAAGGGTTTAAAAGATTGCAAATCTTTTATTTTCAGGATGTTTTGGGCAAAAGCCCCTTCTTCAGCTGTTTAAAAAGAAAAGTGAACACAGTGTAGTAAACTTGTTGTTATTCAAGAATTGTAATTATACAAAAATTCTGTGGATGGTGTCATGATTATTAGAACAGAATGTTCATTCCAGAGGTTCCAAAGTTCCCATTTTGAAGATAAACTCTCGTTCTTTTCGCTTCCGAGCAACATTTGTTCCACAGCACTGATTGATCGCCTGTTGGTTCATCAATAATACTCATAACTACTGCGACTACATTTTCAACCTCTGCCATTTTTAATGACCGGGTCCGTTCTTGCGTTGTGGTCACATTCACAGGTTCTTGGTCAAGGGTCGCTTAACTCGGTTCTGTTGCAGTCAAAAGGAATTGATTTAAGGTGGGTGCAAAGCTGGCAACCATTTTTCCCTTGCATGGTATCTAATCTGGTGTTGAAATGTTCCTGTTTTCCCAGAACAGCCATGTCAATGCGGTAGTGTTGCCCTTTGTATTTTAAATGTCAGCGTACAGTACCTACTCTAGGAATCCTAGGTGTGTATTTTTATTTCTGTGCTCGGCAACACAATGTTAAGGGCCGAATGCATCTTTTTTTAAAAAAATGCAGGATTTGGGATGATGCCAAAAAAAAAAAGTAGTTGACAAGGCACTTTATTGACAAGTAGTTGACAAGGCACTTTATTTTTGCAGAGTGCTAAGAACAGATCTGGGCCGTGTCAGTTTACCTTCATCGTCATCATCATTAAACAAAAAAAATAAAAAAAAACACAACGCAGCAGTTTTAAAACCAATTAAAATCTGCCTGCTAGAATCTAATATCCATACCAATACACATCAGAATGGGGCTTGTACTATATGCATCAGTCACTTAAGGACTTAACTCTATAATTTTCCATCTCTTCATGAAAGTGTCGAGGGCCAAATAGAGACAATAACAGCTGGATTTTGTAGCTTGTATTAATAGTAAATCAGTGTATACAGCAGGGACAACGAGCACCTGTGTATTGGTTATATAGACCCTTTTAGTTATTCCTGCCATGCTTGAATTTAGTTATATCATGATAAGCCTTGTCTTATTTAATACATTGTCCCTGCCAGGTACTGTACAGTAGCTTTAATGGAGTTTTGTATTATAAATATTTAACATTATTTTGGTCTTCCATTCTACCATAGTTTGACTTCATTAATTAAATAAAGTTCGGTTAACTGCCAGTGGACTGTTGTCAATAGGACCAACAACAGTATAGAATAGTCTTTAAAGTTCTGTAATTACGTCCAGTTGATTTTCAGTTTGTAATGCATTGTTGTGCCAGAGGTTGGGTTCCCCAGTCAATTTGAACAGAGTCAAAGACTGACTAACATACAGTTATTAGGCAAAAGGAACCAAAATGATTCCAGTAAACAGGGCAGGGGCTGGGTGCAAACCCGCTACCACTGCACAGCAACCCAGCAAGCACGCTCCTCTGCATTTGTGGTTTTGAAGCTTTTAACCTAATCTCACAGACAGGAGACAGAATCTGTAACGGCACTCACTGCCAATTACACCTACCTTACTAAAGCTGGACTGTCTTAATATATTTCTTAGTGTGGGTTTGCTCTTCAGACAAGACCATTAATTACCATTACTGCCTATTCATCTGCAGTGGATATAAAAATAAATAGAACACACTACACATTTTTCATCAATACTGCTTTTTTTAATGTCAGATATTATAAATATTCTCAATTTAATCAATATTTACATTTAGAAAATATTTTAAAATCTTGCGTCTGACATATTCAATCACACCATACAACTTGATTTCATAATAAATTCTGATCCTACTAGTCTGAAACACAAGAAGTAAAATTACAGCAGGAAATGTTGCAAACATGTGCTACACAGTAGCAAAAAAGTATCAAGTACAGAATGAGTGCATAAGTTCAAGTACAACTCCCCGAAATGGACTTCATCATTTTGAAACAAAAAAAAAAGTTTATGCATACCTCACACAAAAATGTTTTTCTCTCTCTTCGCTCTCTCTCTAGCTGCAAAATATATTAATCACCAAATCCTGGTTGATTTTTAAGCACATAAAACTAGAAAAATGTTCAACATTTACAGTATGAGGCATAAAGTTTATTGAGTCTTTCCTCATCAAACAGTCTCCCAGTCCCGCAGTTCTGAGACAGCACTTGACCTTAGCAAGTTAAGACTCTATCATAATGACGACCCTGTCAAGAGATTTGTGATAGTCCACCGCTGCCCTGTACACTTTTGGAGAACAAGCTGGAACCCAAACTCATTATCAGTGCTTTCCTGGAGCTCCAGACAGCGTTTTGATTTTCTATTCTGGATTGAACCTCCCTGAAAGAGAACACATGGAGAGATCAATTCAGGTTTTGCGCTGAGATCATGCCTGATGGACCTTTGCCAGAGGCATCTAAAAATGTAAACAAACACTTTATTGAAAAGGGGAATCAAAGAAATAAAGAAACAACAGTCAGAGAGACCTATTTGAGAAATGTTTTTTAAGGACAGATTCTATACCTATTGTGTTCGTCAGTGCCTTCATACCGCCTTTATTAAACAGCCAACCAGATCATTACTGGGTGGTTATAGCCCTCAAATAGGGCAGTAATGTGCACAGCATCTACCACCGCGGACACTGAAATCCACTTGTTTCTTTATCACTGAGCTGTTGGGCAGTTTTCAATTTATTTCTACATTGAACAGACTGCTCCCTTTGTCATATTTCATATTATACCATTTTTCCTTTCATATTATACCATTTCTGTTTTTCAAAACCTATAACCCTACAGAGCACTGGCAGCTCACAGACACAGTACTGGTATTGGAAGAGGATTCATTGCAAATGTCCAGATGAATCTCGAACTTCTTGGCAACACTAGACACAATTCAATTCGGTCTTATTTTAATGAGCAGTTATAGCCATGTTTTGCTCATTCTGATATTCTTAGAGTTGGCCAAATAAGTGTGTATGCACATGGATGTTGCTGTAGCTCATTGAGCTAGTTTTCCCAATAGCTTTAAACATTCTCTAAATTGCCTTCTTATGAAGCAGCTCTTTTGATAAACATAATACATGAAATATATGTTACGCACTGTAGAGAGGCTTATTCAGTTGGCATAACACCACTGCATTCAAATTAGTGCAATTACCAAACCTAAATTGAGAGAAACCCAAAGAGAAAAATTTTGTTGTGTAAAATATGTATTTTCTCATCCACTGCTGCTCTCCTTTCATGGAGTATATGCATTAAGCTAACCTAGAATATTCTTATTAGTTTTTTTTATTTTTTTAAACTCAAATCCAAATCCCATTGTGAGCTGATTTAACCACGATCACCATAGGAACCAGTCTTTAATGGTTGATAAGAGCTCCTTTGTTTTGCCAGATTGCCAGTACCACTCACTCCCTTCTTAGTTTCAAAGAATCTGGCTTAGATTAAAAAAAAAAATAATGGAATTGCAAATGGAAAGATACATGTATTATGTATTATGTGCAGATTTCCAACACGTGTACATTTTTAGAGAATACAAATATACTATCCCATCTGTGACTGTACTGTTGTAGATATCAAGAAACTATGCCTGGCTATATTGTAATTACAATACATTTTCCTCCAAACAGACAGAAACGATAATGAACCACCAGAATTCACTAGTTAGAGTTAACAAACCGAATCTGATGGAGGGTGAATTCTGAAAGCCTTGTCCTGTGTTCAACATAAATCACCTGTCTCAACTAGCGGCACATTAAAGCCTCGAGCATTTCTCTTGAAGACGAAATACAGTTTTGTTTTGTGAAACAGAAAAATCGCACACCTGTAACACATCAGGTTTGAGAATATTTTTTAAACCTGAACTCATATTATAATGTTTGAATAACATGTTCGTTTGCATTTCTTAAAATCCTTATAATAACCTTTTTTAAATAGTCAGTTGTCAAATTAGTAATCAAATTACATTAAAAATCAGAAGCAGCAGACACCCAAGCTGAAATGTAATTGTTCTGGTTCGGAGGAGGCGGGATTAAATTACAGAAGATTACAATTTAAGTGATGGTTCAGGTGTCACTGCCCATCAGTTTTGCTGCACTGCAGATGTCTCCTATGGCTGATGTGCCTTCAGGCATTACTTCAACCTCCACCGAAGTTGCTAAAGTGAGTTTATAGTTGCCTTCATTCATTTCTGTTAATTTCCAATGCCCTTTTACCACCTTATTAACTACATTAACAAAATTGGCTAAGCAGAACATATGTTTTTTTTTGTTTGTTTGTTTTTTAGGTGGAGGCAAAGCTTTTCATTTGGCATGCTATTTAGTTCAAAACTAAAACGCTAGATATTATGATATTATGATTCATACATGTTTGCTGCTTATTACTGTTTTTTTCTTTGGTGTGGGACTGATTGTGTCCTCAGAAACAGAACCCTTTAGATAGTTTAATCTCAAATATACAGTAATGGGTATTTAAAAGAACTCCTCCTCTCACAATGTCAAACATATTTCAAATTGAAAGAACAAAAAAAAAATTATTCAATTCTACCAATTAGTCATTTAAAAGATTCATTGAATGTTTATACCCGTCCTGGGCAAGATTACATTTTTCACAATTCTCTTCCCCAAAGCTGAACTCTCATTTGTCAAGTCAGTTAAGTTGTCTCTGACACATGCAAGCCCCCAGAGGCTGCAGTATGTGATTATTCTGACTGCTTGTGGCAATGTGCCCCGCCCCTGTGTGCATTTGTATGTTATATGTTGCGTGTGGTGTGTTAATGTTGGTGTATTGTAGTTGGTACACGGGATATAATGCGGGTAATGAGCATGAGTGTTTAAAATGTATAATTGTATTTAGGCACGGGGACTGCACTTCACTTCACGTGCATTTAAAGTATGTAATAATATGTGAGCACGGGGTTGCACAGAATTAGTTCACGTGCTGGGATTCAAGTGAATAATTAATTAGTAATTGAATCCCGGCACAACAGTATATATATAGATGCACAAAGCACTCACTCGGGGTTGTGTGTTCGGTGAGTGTAGAAAGTATTTATTGTGATTTCTGACACCCATCCCCATGATTGAAATAGATTCTACTTTGTATTCTTGCAGCTTAAGCATTAGGAAAGAAAGACGTGAGACATAGCTACTTATGTCATTAACTTTTATGCTTCAGTTTACACCCCTTTGTTGTTTGTTTTTTTGTTTTGCAGCATTTACAGACTTTTCCTTTCAGAAAAAAAGTGTACTAAATATATACGTCCATGTTCACAGACGATTATGCTTAATTATAAATGGTCAGAGATTGAGTAACCTACAGTACATCGCTGATCACCTACTTAGAACAAGATCGTTGTTTTCCTCCGTATTTTAGATAAGGTTTATGGAAGTATCGGGAAATGTAATGGTTTGATGTTATTCCATTGTTGTGTAATGGTGGCTGCCAAAAAATTCATCTATCTGTCTCTTATTGGGCTTGACACAAGTAAAGGGATCCAGCTTGCTCCCTAATTCCATGGCAAAGTGCCCTGTGGCTCTCCATTATTATACTGTGGCAGATCATTCTGGTAGCAATGTGCATTGTGACATTTCTTAATTGCACTGCAAATGCTACTCCTGCATCTCCTGATCCCATGACATGCTGGAGTGATTCCTAATGACACTATAAAGCATTCTGTCATGCTTCCTAATGACTTAGATCAGTAGGAGCACCCTACTGCAATAGCTAAGATGACCAGCCCATTGAAAATAGATTAAAAAAGCTACAGTTTTTGTAATCAGGATAACTGCAGTATTTTACGTTGCTTAGTTTCTGGTTATTGCTTACCTGAGTAAACAGCCAGTAGAGTTTCATCCTCTTCGCTTTGGCATAGCTGCACTCAATTAGCTTCGGCCTGCTGTTGACATCCACCAGGCACTTATTGTCATCATCGTCCACTGTAGGACTCAGGACACCAACATGGAGCTGCTGGCTACTGGTATAGTAAACATTCTGCAGTGAAAGAGACATTGTATTGAGTAAAATATCGTCAAATGTATTGATCTGTTTTATCCCATATATAAACAGCAGTCATCTGTAAATTGTCCCATACGTTGTACTACATGTTTCACTATAAACTAAAATATGCTGTAATTATGCCTATATGATTTCTTGTTATGTCATGGTCAGCAACATATATAGCACGCAGGGTTTATATAACCCTGTAAATATGAAATCCCTGCCTCAAATGGTTTCTGAGATATGAGGCTTTGACACTGTGATGAAGGCAGCTTTATAAAATAACTCGCTGTGTGGTCCAGTGGTGAAAGAAAAGGGCTTGTAACCAGAAGGTCCCAGGTTCAAATCCCACCTCAGCCACTGACTCATTGTGTGACCCTGAGCAAATCACTTTAAATGGTAACCTGGTCTACTGCTAACAGTTCATTAGGGTCTTCAAGGCAAACAAGATGTTTATGTAAATAATATAAACCAAAGCAGATCCTCACGGACATCTACAGAAATGCGGCTTGTGTTTTTTGTAATGGTTTATATGTTATTGCCTTTTCAGTGTTTATTTAAAATGTTTTGGTCAAAAGCATGGATGTCAATACATCTACGGCATGAACGATCAGCCATTTTCAAGTGGTTAAAGAAAGGGGCTTGTAACCAGGAGGTCCCCGGTTCAAATCCCACCTCAGCTACTGACTCATTGTGCGACCTTGAGCAAGTCACTTAACCTCCTTGTGCTCCGTCTTTTGGGTGAGACGTAATTGTGAGTGATTCTGCAGCTGATGCATAGCTCACACACCCTAGTCTCTGTAAGTCGCTTTGGATAAAGGTGTCTGCTAAATAAACAAATAATAATAATACCCACAATCAAATTTGACTGAGAGAGTCACAGCATACAGCTGTGTACCAACTATGAAGCCAATATTTTAAAGGGAATGGTCTTTATCATCTGGGAAAACACTTGACCCCAATACAGTGACATTCTTGGGTCACAGGTCAGAGTGAAGGAAGTGGTTAGACTTTGTGTAACACTTAAAATATGAAGCTGCTAGCTGAAATGATTTAAGAGTTATTAGCATTCTGTAGGTGTGGCAGTTGAAGCAGATTTTCAAATTCAAACAAGCTCTCTCACGGGGATTCTTAAAAACATGCACAAAGAAACACTTCTATTTGAATTTGACATGAATTCATAAATCCAATTTTTTCCTTATGGATAACAAACATTTCAGTCTTTGTAAAACATAGAATTGTAGCCAACACAAAAATGCAATAATGTATGAAGACAAACACTGACTTCTGACAACAGCTGTCAGCTATAAAGTAGTTTTTCAGATGCATGTCTATCAAGACATGTTCATTAAAGGGTTAATATTAAACTTAAAGTGTATCTTGCCAGTCAAACACACCAATACATTTCTGTATAGATATGTATTGGTGTGGTGTATTGTATTATGCGGTTAAAAAATATTAATAAACAACAAAGATATGATGGATTTTGTGTGGTGTATGGCCACACCCACTCAGAAATCATGCTGGCCTTAATAAAACCGGATGTTGCGTACGAAAAGGTAAACACACGACGACTGCCGCTGTATGGCATATAACACTGTCTGTGATCACAGGCCACAGACTGTCACAGAACAGCAGACCACTGACAGGGACCCTGTGAAGCCTTTTCAAGGATGATAAATTACAAACATTACAATAATGTACAGTAGACATGAGGATTGATAAGATGGCATTATATAAAGCAGATAAGACAACTTCAGCAATGAATATGGAAAAATAAACGTTTCTTTACTCACCATTAAGTCAGTTGTACACATTTTCTGATGCAGTAAAGTTCAGATAGTTGTTTGTAATCCAGAAATACAGGTTTATATTCCAATATGGTAACAACTATTTACGTGTTTTGTATCCTGATGATGCACACACAATAATTCTACCTGAAACGACTTATTAAAAACAAATGCACATCCTGTAAAACCTGCACCACTCGCATGTCAGTGTCCTGAAGCGTCGTTAGTAACTGAAGAGTTGAAACAGTTGCTCTGATTTGGTGTAGGAAAGGTATTACTAGCATCGCTGTCACTGCAGGGGGGACTTGTTCCTGAAGACTTGCGTGAAGAAATGTATTTATTTACCTTTTCTGCATTTCATCCGTGTTTGTCGCGTAATGCTTGAGACTGAGTTCGCTCTTGTGTCCAGAAACTGAAATAATGTGGCTGTCTTCAACTCCAGCACCACTTAAAACTTGGCAACAAGTGGCACCAACACAGTGGTGTATATTGTAGAGAGAGCAGCTTCGACTTTTTTTCATTAAACTGGCAATAAATGTTCACCGAGGGGATGCTTCCCGTACCAGATGTCATCCGATTTTTTTTTTTTTTCATGGAATTTGAAAAAGCCTTGCCTGTACAGCTTAAAGCTTGGAAACGTACAGCTTAAAGCTTTTTCAGGACAATTTTTGAAATCTGGCTGTGAGTACATTCATATATCAGTGATGTTGGGACTGTCTTTAGACCACCTTGGTGATTTGTGGTCTGTAATGCTGATGTCTGAGTGACATATTTACAGCCAGTGACATTGGTACGTAATATGTCCCATTACTAGTTAATAACAGGATTTTCCATTTTGCTGTGTTTTTATTTAGAGTGTTTTATTTTTAAAATACCGATTCTATAGTTGTAGATAACAAAAGGTAGTCTGAACTACGGACTGCTTATGTAGTTTTTATCCTATTGTCTAATAAGACACCACATGAAAAGGCAGCTTTTACAAATGTTTCTATTAGTGGTTAAGAGACAGCTCATGATGAATGAACAGGAGATTCTGAAGTGAATTTTTCCACTATGAAATTGTATCTGGAATTTTGACTGTGAAATTGTATTCGTCGCAGTGCTGAACAAATACTGAACTGATTCTCATGGGCTTACTGTACAGTACATGAATCCTATAACTTGCTTATTCTGTCCTTTATTGAAAACCTGCACTGTAAGAAGTCAGCTGACATAGAACAAGTCTAAAATGGATGGGTTAATCACCACACTTAGAAGCCACGCACAACAGACTTCAGACTGTGTGAATGTTCTCTCTTAAACAAAGCTTTGGAAGTATCAGTCAAAACTCTGCAAAAGATAGAACTTCCCCCTCTATCAGTCAGCAATTGCAGAAATAATTCTGTCAGATTTCCTCTGAGGTGTTTGCAGTTTTATTCAGACTGGGAGCGAGTCATTGGAAAGAAATAGAAATACTGTGTGCTCTGAAACTAGTCTAGGATCCGTCACTGGAATGTTTGACTTCCATGTGGTTAAACCAAGCTAGATACTATTCACTGAAAATACTCATGTTTATTAATTACATTTCTACTTTGAAAGGTTTGATAATTAAGATCAAAACCTCTTTAAAAAGATGTATGAGCTTCCAGGCTGCAGAGTTTAATCAGAAATACTCAAGCGTTATCTAGGGGATACGATCAAGAGGCGCTCAGGATAAGATAATAATGTGCACACAGATAAAAAAGAGACTTCAGTAGACCTTGCATCTTCAAAATATTCTTACGATGCAGAGAAAATAATTGTAATGTGGCATCCTCATGTTTATTCCTCCAAATTACAGTTAGCACATGCAATTCAACGAATAGGGTAGTATAAGGCAATATTTTGTTTTGAATATGGAGTCTGTACAAGACAGACCCCTGTAGTGTAAAAGAGATTCAAAGGGAAATATAACTGGTCTTTAACTGCCCGTGCAAGCCAGCCTGTCTGTTTTGTACAGATCAGGGGCTGCAGAATGCAAGGTACATGGTTTGTGGCCAGCATCAGATTTTGCATTAGATTGCATATCAGATTCTCCCAGACTCTGCAAAGAAACCACCACTGCACTCCAGAATACCGCTGCACATGACAGTACCACAGATTCTCCTTTATTTAAGGACAAATAATAGACATCTGTGTGTGCAATCCTTTTACAATAATAAAAACACATTCATTTTTTGCAAACCATTGCTTACAGAGACTATTGTTATTACAGCCTGAATGATCAATAGTTAATACAAGATTCCTGCTTTTGCATAAGAAGTTGCATAAAAAAACAGCTAAATACCAGACCTCTAGTTTCAGTGTGTATTTAAAGAGGATGGTTAGCCATTGGCTATAGACAATGAGCCTTGCTTTTAATTTAAAGCCCTCCAGGTACCGATGGCCCGGGTAACTTATAACTCTTCACTTATCTGCAAGACCAAGCATGATCTGAACCACAACAAAGATTCAACCGGAACGGAAAGAGATGATTCTGAAGAAGCAGCACTGCAGATTTTTTTCCATTGAAATTCCCCAAAATGCGATTGTGTTTGTGTGTAAGTTTTTTTTTTTTTTGTGTAGCACTTTTTCTTCCAAAACGTAACTGCAGATCCCTTCAGTCTAAATTGAAATGTTTGATTCCTTGATGGCTATGGAACCCCCTATTGGGTTTATAAGAAGCTCAGCACTGAACTTTTGCTCCCTCTTGCCAGAACGCTGCTGGTTCCCACAAAAGCTATTCATTTCAATCAGAGCAGTGGTGCTGTTTCAGGGTGCCCTGCAGCTCTTCAATATAAAGCTATTATTTCAACTGTACAAAACTGTTTACATTTTTAGGACTTTTGCCTTTTTTATCTTTTGGGGATGATAACACATGTTGGTTTCTGTTTCACTTAAACACGATTTTAACAACCTATAAATATTATCGAATAGAAACTTTTAACACTGCAGAATAAAAAACACACAGATATTACAGAATGTTAATGTGTAACTTGGGATACCACATTTCTTTTGCACAAAACTATCACTATCACATATTGCTTAATGCAAAACCCAGTTTCGTAATTAATACTATTTAAGAGGTTTATAATTTTAACAAGGTCTGCTGTGTGGAGGCTAGTCGATGGTAGATTGTTCTAGAATCACTCTTTGTGGGGAAATATATATTGATATTAATATTGATGTTGCATCACACAGCTTTTATATTTATGGCAGATAAACAGCAAGATCAGGTTAAAAAAAACAAAAAAAACCCTTCAAAAACTATTAATACAAATTCATCAAAGCACTATGACGTTGAATAAGTTCCCGCAATAATTTTGGAAGCCATCCCAGGGTTGCAAAGCTCAATTTAAACATCCCCCCAGGAGACCATTTCATCGGTAATACCTTGTCAGAGAGTTTAGGGTCGATTTGAACAGTTGCAACAACATACTAGGCTTGCCTGTTCAATTATTTATGACTTGTGAATCATTGTGACCAGAATAGTTAGCGATCTGTCATGGCAGTGTACTGTAAATACTTAAACATAAAACTGCATTAAAACTATTATGTCCTTAATCGACCAGAAATGTACGTCAATGTGTTTTGTATTAGCGAGTCAATTTGAAAATACTAGAAATCGGTTTTCTGAAAAGCTAAATTGTGATACTGGAATCATCTTGTGCCTAGTATTCCAAATGTTGGCAAAGCTGTTCTTTTTTCAGTACAGATGGTGGCGGATAATACTGCAGCTTTTTATTTTTTCTGCCTGCAAACTTTTCCTTATTTACAAAGTCTGCTCTCTACATAGGAAAATGCACCTTTTCAATTATATTTTGAAAACCACTGTAACAAATTGCTTGTACCCGAGTCCCACATAAAATGTTTAATTTCGGTTTCTTGTGTAAATAATATAGGCTTCCAATCTAGACATTATCTGAAGAAACATGTTTGTATGAAGTGTTCTGCATCTGCTTTAGGATATTGTGTCCCGTCACCCAGGTAACTCACCGAAGCTCAATCAAGCACAGTATCCCTTCTGCTGTGATTCTTGTAAGTTCTGGAGGATGGGGTAATTCAACAGATATGTGCTGGTATTGATACAACAACATCGAGGAACCTTCTCTGGAAACAATTGGCATATTAAATTGTATATTTTTTCTGATTGTCTTTTTATCCTAAGGAGAAGAAGAAGTTAAATTATTGATCTGAGTAGTTTCTTTCTAGCTTTAAACTTAGAAACTTCAAAATAGGGATCTATTATGGCTTAATGAAAGGCACCCATCTTTGATTGCCTTGTTGTTTCACTAAACTTTCACCTCCGTGAATTTGTCCTTTTTTTCCCACAAGCCGCTGCCAAAATACACATGAGAGAGTTCTGAGCAGATTACATCATCTGTTTAATGGCGTTTTCCCACGAAGTGAAAATATATTCCATATACTCCATTCATCATGCTGTTACTGTAGAAAGTGGTGCTGGATCGTGAGCAATCCATTTTAAGCTTCTTTCAGTGTAGGACTATCAAACAAAGTTACATTTACTTTAAAATGAATCTATGTTAATCTGTTTTGAAAAACCTAAAAGAAAGCAGCAAACATGTTTTTCCAATTACTGTTGATTGTTAGTCAACTATATCTGGGGAAAACATGTGCCAAGCGCACACCACCCAACACACATGTACACAACTGGAAAGTTCATGGAAATTGATTATACTGCAACTTTTCTATGCAAAGTGGTTTATCTTCTTATTTACAGTAGGTGGGGAAAAAACAACACTGTCTAATCAGTCACACGAGGCGAGCTTCATAACACAAACGTGTGTGGTACACGTCACAGGTGTTAATTTTTTTCTTTGCCATGCCTGTATACTACTGTATACAAATTAAAGTATTTTAATGTGATGAATGACTTGTATTTTAAAACAAATAAGAACATAATTAAAAACTACATAATGAGAGGGTAATTAGGATTATATACAGTATTAACAACCAAAAGCTCTCAGGTTGTCATAAAAACTATTTAATTTTCCTCTGTCTTCTTGTAGTAGATGTTTGTTGTACCAGTTCTTGTTTATAACATACTACGTTAGTTAAGAACTGCTTCAATGATTTCCTTTGTAAGCAAGTACAGATAAAATGCTTTTCTTGCCCTTCTAATCCCTTTGCAATTAACACAGGCAGCATTACTTAGATAATGTAATCCTGTTTCTCTCAATTTCAACATCCATTTATATTCATGAGTTCTGCAAGCTAAGACTGGTAGAAAGAAGTCAAGATTTAATAAGCTCAATGGCTGATAGTGTAAAATACCCTTTAACCTAAGATCGTCTGATAAAATAGGCTTAAAGCCAAGTTGCTGAAAATAAAAAATCAGAATATTCATAATTCGTAAGGCTGGCAGAAAAATTTGATCTGCCGTTTCCTTTTTCTGTTGCAATTACAGCATTCTGCCACTGGGTAGCACTGCACACAAACATTTGGTCAGAGGGTGGCATGTTGTCCAGTGTAAAACACCATCGGGATCAAAAGTAAAAACACTGTGGAAATTTAATCTTAGACCTATTTGCTGAGAGCTAATAGCTTTCTACATTTGCATGGTACAGATCAATTCACTAATAGCTTTAATGCAAGTTTTTTTATGTACTGAAGAACCGTATATGTTACTGTGATCGATTAACTGAGCACAGACGAAACAGTAAAGAAGCTGCAGTTTATGTTTCTTAAACTATATTAGGATACTGGGATTTTCCACTGTACACAGAAAGGTACATATTACTGTAAACTTTACTGCTACTACATCATTCAAAAGTAAGGAATACAGATCCACTGATGAGGCCTTATGGGTTGAATTGTGATTATTATTTGCGACAAAAGGCTTATTCTGTAGTGGATGTAAAATAAAAATACAATGGATGCTGTGTGTGTTTTTAAGGTAGTCTGTAGCTGTGGTATTTAATTTTTTTTAGATTCGCTTACGTGCTCCTGAAACTTTTTGGATTGTCAGCATGAGAGACTGACGTCCTCCCACAGAGCACATGCAGCTCCAACAGGGGCCCACATTGTACGAATTGCATGCATCAGACCTGCTTTGGATGGTTCCCTCTCTTAGAAGGAGAGTGAGCAGTTTTGTCTTTATGCCCAGTAACTGTTTCTTTGTGATAGTCTCAGCACGGCATCCTACAAGTTCCTCTGTACCCAACAGGCTGGGAGGCTGACCCCATCTGTTTCACTTTACTACAGACACTGGAAGGGGGTAGTGGTAGTGGAGAACTCTAGCAGTAGTAAAAGCATTGGTTTTTAATGCATCCAGATTCCATATAGAAGAGTTTATATACTCTACCCAGCATGCAGTAAGAAACAGCTGTAGCAAAACTTTGGCTGTGTCAACCTGTTCTCTTAAGAAATCGTAGTTGGAACATGTACTGTAAATCGATTTATTGGAAAATATGTTAAATAGATGTAGTGGGATCAGGTAACCACACAAATTATAATATACCTGTGTACCTATATATATTGGTCACTGCAGCACTCTACATAGTTAATGAGAACCCATTCTCAGTGATGTGATCTAGTTAAATAAAATAATTGATTATTTGACTGAAGACTAATTCAATCCAATTTAAATGTATAAAACCACTGAGGCCTGATAGCAACTGTTCTTCCTTCCATTTATAGGACGAACATTGACAATATTCAAGCACAAAAAAAATAAAACGGTTAGGAAATGTACACCTTCTAAGACTCATTATACACCACTCACAACTCTCAATCACCCCGAGCAGAAAAGAAAACCAATGAATAACATGAAACAGCTAATTGATAGAGCTATATATATACAAATGTTGTGCTAGAAATTAACTTTCAAACCACTAAACACTTACAGTAGCTGACATAACAGGAGCAGAATGTCCTCAAGTTGGCTGAAACGACTGCTGCCAGTTACAAAGACGCAAGATCATTTCTAGGGCCCACTCTGGTCATGTCAACCATGTCTGAATGTTTGCTGTCAGCTAGTGAGGATTAATGAACAATAACTCTTCTGGGATAAAGGACAATTACCAAATAGAAATATTACTCTGCAATAAAACCACATGTACCTAGCACAGTCCACTCTACTGAAAGAATCACAATAAGACTTTGTAGAATTTAAACTCCAGATGGGGTATCTTGGGATTACCTTGTGACAAAATGTTTGCTGCCTCTCAATATTTGTTTACCCAGAGCCTAAAAAAACAAATTAGTGACAACTACTTGCGATTTAAAAAAACAAACAACAAAAAAATATATAATTTAGCATTGTATCAATTTATCTGTCATTTCCATCAAACTACAGATGGCCAGAAGTCAACCTTCAACATAATTGTTACGGCCCAACGCTTTCTGATATTAAACAGAGATTTTAAAGAGCCGGCACTTGAAGAAAATGTATCATTTTCTGACAAATAATGAGTAATTACAGACAAGGACACGGAATGACATTCTATTTCATAATGTTTGGCCTTTTAATGATCTGTCAAGAACAAGACTCAAAATGCAACTATTGAATTGGCCCAAGACAACCAGAACACTAGTTTTCTGTTGAACTGGCCCTTCTGTTACTTGCATGCTATTTTTGTTGTTTATTTTAGCTCCAGGAAATACTGCAAAACCTAACAACACATATAACCTACTGTTAATGATCAGTTTCACCCTGTGGGATGGATTTAGTGAAACAAGAACAAAAGAAAATATGTAATGTTCTCATTTTTCTAAATACCTCAGTCATAATCCTTGCTCTATAAATAGCATTTTTCTTTCCATGCTTTGCATTTCATAAGAAAGAACTATATGAAATGGCTGTGAGTCACAGTCTGTCTTACAGAAACTGTGGCATGATACAGGGATTAATATTTTCCTCTAAAAGAGACACTGTCCATCACAGAGTGGATTGGGCCAGGCTTTAGAGATGTGTCTTCAGAAGTGTTTTGAAAACAGATAAGAACAACAGGGACAGTTATTGGGTACTGAAGCTAATTAAGAGCTGTCAAAGTTCATTTAAAATCTTTAAGAAATGCTATTTTGCATTACATTTGGTACGGTGGTAATCAGTTCCTGACAACTGTAACTGATGTGCAGAGCCACATGGTCTTGGAACGCTGAGTGCAGTAACTTCAGTATCCATTCTCTGGAAGTTATTCAAGCTTTGCAGTGTCATTTAAAAAGATGTTTTCACTTTATTTACTTTTCTTTATAAATCCTCAAGTCTCTGACCCCTGTTGAAAATTTCAGACAGCCCTGGATTTGAGCCTGTCAGAGTTGGTTGAATGGGTTTTCATCTGGTCATACTCTGCGGTCTTATGATTATCAAATTGACAAGATTTCAACAATATGTAAGGACTTCCATTACTTTAATGTGCATACAGTTGATCTGCTAATATATCATTTGACACTTGGCTTGTCAGATGCTTGAAGGCATTTTGTTTTTATGTAACCCATGTTCAGAAGTCTTAGGATGGATAAAGCATGTGTCAGTTACCTGTCTGCAGAATGTTTGGTGAAAGTGACACTTAACTGTCAGTGGGTGTTGCTTAACTTCATGCTTTTCGTTAATTAGGAAAATTCTCTGTACACCACAGAAGCTCATGGGAGCAAATAACTTGTCTTATCTATTTATACTGCAGTAAATGTGAATTAATGTTTAATGTGTTATATATATAGCTCCCTTGCTATAACGCGGGTTTTGGGGGACACACAATATGAGCGTTATAACAGAAGAGCATTATAAACGGGGAAGGGGGAGGGTGTGGGGGGCGCCGTGGGACACATAACACACACCTGACTAAAATACAAAATAAAATAACTCCCTCTCTATAATGCACATATAGTGAAGCAAAAATTTAACTTTCTGTGAATTAACTATGCATAAAATCAACACTATAGGTAACATTCCCACTCGTGAATCATTTTAATTCGCTGTTTTTAAACTAAAAATAGCCTGGCTAAATGGAGGTCGGGAGTTCAGTTCGGAACTAAGTGCGAGAAGGAGAGCGGGTCGGGAGAGGGGAAGAGGGAATGGGCTCGCCCAAGGTTTGGCTGCCGGAGCGAGGCTGAAGCGAAGCTGAAGCATCTTGTCTCCCAGAGAAAGCCACAGCTCCTCTCACAGCAAAAAAGTAAATACATTAGGAAAGATAACCACGTAACAGGCCTAATATTTATTTAGTTATAAAACGAATGCTGAATAAGATGCCTGTGTTATAAAGTGCCAGTGCAGCATTTCTTCAGTTCAGATACTGTATCAAAAGGGAGAGACAGAAACAGAAGTTAGACTGAGAAGTTGTTTATAGTTTGACAACACCGGTACTGTAATTAATCACTACTATAGGGATTTGGGGGACATGCTGTAGGAGCGTTATATCTGAGGCGCATTATAATCAAGAGCCTTATAGCGAGGGAGCACTGTGTGTGTGTGTGTGTGTGTGTGTGTGTGTGTGTGTGTGTGTGTGTGTGTGTATATATATATATATATATATATATATAATGTAATATACAAGTATATTTTTTATTGACAAAGCCCTTTCCATTGTTGAAAGGGTGTCGTTCAGTTTACTCCAAGTAGTTTACAAGCTTATAAAATAAATGAATGAGAAAGTTCCCCAGATACTGCTGTGATGAGTTAGTTATGCACTCAGAACACCTGTTTCACAGAGCAATAACCATTGAATAAAACTCCAAGAACCTGCAAGCAGAAGTGCAGCTTGCAAGGCAGGAAGCAACGATGAGAGCTTTTAGACACACAGACACTGACCTGAGGAGCCATTCCATGGCACATGTACACGATTGGAATGTTATCAGTGGCTGGCCCTTGATCAAGGCACAGGTCACTTTTGAGGGAATTCTTCAGCTGAAAAAAAATAAAAACGAAGCAATAAACACAGTTAGCGTTATTCATATCATATCACACTGCTCATCTTGTTGCCGTCTCTAACACACTGTAATCACTGCAGAGGATAACGGTGATTAAGATATCAGTTCAAAGTTGGACACATTTATAGCTTCCCAGCTTAAGCAGATGTGTCCTAATCTATGTTTGGCTCATCAGATATCGGATATTGGTTTTGGCATTGGTCCACCTGTTTATTCTTTGGCTTTGAAAAGCACAAATTGGTTTAGCATAATGTTCTGAAATACCATTAATGCTCTGCTGGGGTGAGAGCCAAATATAAATTCTAAACCAAATGGGTCCCACTCCCCTTCAGTTAAAGCTGATCGCTAGGCCTTCCGTCCATTTAAGACCATGTACTCAACTACAGTAAATACCGATCAACAGATTGTGATCTGTGACTGCTAAATCCGCCTACTTGTCAGCAGGTTGAGACATTATCACTTGACTGTAAATGTATCACTTGACTGTAAATGCAGCAGAAAGTGAGCTAACTGAGAAAGCCTTAAATAGTTAAGAAGAATGTGTGTCAATACCATGTTTACGTCAGGAAGCTGACATCCCTGTACGGGGGTACCATATACTAGTTACTGTCAGTTCTGTGTGTTTGAACAACATCCTAGGCCTTCTGCTTGCTAGAAGACATTGGCTTCACCTGCAGGATCAGGTTCCGTGAATACACTACTTACATATGCCACACTTAGAGCTGTGTATATATCTTGAGAAGCACTTATCCAATTATAATTAATAAAGACCCTCTTTAGTCCATCTTATTGATTATGTCATAATCTGGGGGCATATGGAGCCAGGCTGTCAGTCTGTCTGTACTGTATGTCATTTACATAAACAGTACACAGAGTAGCTCTTGCAGCTGTAGCGTGTGATGAGTCTCACTGATATGTTATTACTTGTGGTAAGCGATTGCTGATTAGAATTGACCCATTTATGCCAGTCGAATCTGACATATTGCCAAATGATGCCCATTTCTTGGTCAGCAAAATCCAGCCACTTTCTATCTGTCGGTATTGATCAGCAGAATGCATCTTTCCAAGTGTAGTGTTTAATGAATGTTTGGAATCCGATCACACTGCCACACAAAAGGTCTTATCTCATCTGCATATGGATAACAAATGGATGGCCAACCAATAATTAGTGCTCAAAACCACAACATTTATGTAATTAACATAAATAAGACATTATAAAAATGAGTGACCCTGAACAGTATGATCTACAGGGATGTTCAATCAATTTTAAAAAGGCCCAAGCTAAATGTTATCAATTTGAGGTAAACGGTTCCCAAGTTCAAAATCATGCATAAGGTCATACAATAATGTCCCAACAACTGGAAGTCTCTGTACAGTAAAAATGTACCACTAAGTGTGACACCTACACTATATCTGTGTTGCTGTGGATTGCCTTTTTAATAGTAAGGCAAACAGTCCATTTAACACTGTCTGTATTTATGAATCTCTGGGGCATATAAAATATGATAATTATGTGACGGCTATTACTTTATGTGGCTGATTTTGATAAACAGTCTAATAAAAAAAAAAGAAACTGCAGAGTTATTTTCATTAATTACTTTGCCGGGATGGTAGCAAGACAGGCAACAGGTCATCAAGCCAAGGCTCTGTGACAGAACTGCTGAGGAAATCATGATTTCTAATTAAGAAAACTGTACGGTACTAATCACCGTCTCCCAAACAAACTGACCTGTTCTTCCACTACAAGCCAACAATCCTTAATTGCAAGTCTGGTGCAATCCCATGTGAAGATGCAGAGCAGCATATGAGGGAGGGGTGCTGTTGTTTAATAAGTGAAGCTGACATTCACGTATTGCTCTAAGGCTCACAAAGGACCCGTGCAGGATGCTAACAAATCATATATACTGTAGCTGTCTACATCCAATCATTTAATGTAGCTCATTTCTGTTGGTTTGTATTTGGATTTATTGTATTACTTGCAGTTCTTTGTGGTCTGCAGCACAAATGTTTATCAGAAAAAAGGGGGATAATTCACAAGTGTGTATCAGGCTCAAAATACAGTATGTGCATAATAAATAGCAATTTAAGTCAGCCTAATTGGCTAACCTTCCAGAGTAAGACCATGAACAGTTCTGCATATCTGTGTAAACTATGGCAGGCTTTACTCATAATTCATGTTCCAGTATTTGGTCTCCTAGAGCAGGCACATTTATTGTATGCTTGCATGAGCAACTTTCACAGACCGATGCTTGCTCAGTAAATAAACAATGCTTGCACACACCAGACATCGTTTCCAGCTTATCAGATGTATCTCTGTTCATCCATTCAAAATGTTTGCAGTGATTTTTCACTTTCAGTTTTGTGACAACATTGTCTATATAGAGTATAAAAACTAATTAACAGCAAGAGAGTGAATCAGAGGTGCAATTTCTTTTTTGTTAAACCGAAGTCGAGTAACCAGACTGTGGCCTGAAGGCTCCAAGCAATTTTAAGTCTGATGATCCAACAACTAAAGATGCTACACGAGGTATAAAAAGGTGCCTTACCACTCCATAGGCGATGGTGTCTGTGTACATCCTCATTTCTGAATAAATGTTGACAAGGTACCATCGGAACGTCTTGCACTGCAGCCTCTTCCTGAGGGCCTTCCTCTTTGAAATATCACCGATGTCAATCCCAGAATCCTAGGTAATCAAAACAATGTTTTGCCATCATTTTGTAACCCCCCAGAAATCCTCATCAGTAGGTGTGTGCGTGCTTGTTTTGGGTTTTATTTCAACAAACACAATTGAATTTAAAAAATGCATGCCATTTCATTCTTTCTTTCACCCTTTTCTGATTCGGAGAGATTCACGTCCACTGTGAGGTCTGCTGTGAGCAGCCTGTCTTCCTTTCTCTCAGGCCTTGCCAACAGAAAGAAAGCAGTCACAACTGTGTATGTAATGTCTGTTTTCTCTGTCTGCCAGCCCACTATCATTTAGTCGATTGCCAGTTGGGAATGGATCTGAACTCCTGCTTGGAGCAAGTCACTACTGGCAGTGGTTGTGAAATAGCTGCCCGTTGAGATCCAGCCCTGGTGTGGGCAAATGAGGGGGTAACAACCTCCATAAAGTAGTAGTAATAATAATAATAGTAATAATAATAATAATAATAATAATAATAATAATAATAATAATAATAATAATAATAACTATAACTGCCAGGCTTCCAAGCTCAGTACCAGTTGGAAATGTTGGCAAGCTGTAGCACTGCAGCACAAGTGTCAGCAACAGATTAGTTTTATGGAGTAGTTTCAATTCAAAATACTGCATTAGTTCATTATTTCATGATGCTTTATAACATTAAACACCATAGTAACAATGACCCTATCTACACACTGTAAGGAGTTATAAGCTAATTTTACATTTAACCTTAAGGAGAGGTCATGATCAAGGTAATTTTTGAATACAGCATACATGGGTTCCTAAATGTGTCGTACAGTAACCATAACCCTATGTGCACTGTAAGGACTTATAAGCTAGTTTTACATTTGACTGAAGATTTTGAAAGGTTTTTAAAGAATTGCGTCATGTGGCCATATTGGTTTACGCACAAACACCATTTTTGAAAATAGTCAATTGTATTGACATGCATGATGCTTGTCAACTTTGGAGTTAATCAATTAAACCCTTTTTCAACTGAAGCGGTTTTAAATTTAAGAAGAAAAGGAAGGTCTGGTGGCCATCTTGTTTTACAAAAGAACACCATTTTGCCATATTTGAATTCCATTGTCCTGAGGATGATGCCTACCAAGTTAAGAGTTAGTTAGTTAAACGGTTTGCAAACAGAAGCAATTTGATGTTTGGGCACGTTCAAGTGGGTTTGGTTGCTGATGACATATGCAAAGTTTCAGATCAATCTGTTCATCGGTCCCCAAGAAGAAGATTTTGAAAGGTTTTTCCAAAAAAGGCGTCAGGCCGACATCTTGATTGATGCAGAAGCGCAATTTTTTTTGCATCTGAACTGTAATCTACACGGGAAGATTCCTGTCAAGTTTCATGTTGGTTGTTACACCGCGTGCAAATAGGAGCAGTATAAAGTTTTGGGAGGAAAAATGACAATAATAATAAAAAAAAAATCTTTACAATAACAATAGGCTTCGCAAGCCAGCTTAGAAGCCTAATAATAATAATAATAATAATAATAACAACATTTGCTGGTTTCCTAGGCACTGATGAAAGAGTTAAACACAGTATTGTCTTGTTATTTATACTGAACAGTTCATATCTAATGTAAGAAACATTCCTGTAAGACAAATACCTGCACCGATAGGGATGCACATATTGTCCTCTTCATTAGTGCAGATATTAAAGCCTATTATTCAGTTTGGAGTAAGGGGTGATGCTTCAGAGATTTATTTCTTACGATTAAGCAGTTTTTGTACAGTTCCTTCTAGTGCAATGCAATTGCTCGGTTTTAATTTCACCCAAGCATTACGCTAGTCCACAAATAATTATGTTTAATATAATAAATGGGCTACTTCAAGATGCAGCAAACTAGCACATTTAGAAAGAAGGTGTCTCATTACAACGTAAGCTGTGCTTCATCTCAACAGTGCCAGTAATGACGTTTAAACGAACAATATCCCTGCACACTGAATGCAAGGAATGTGGCACAACTGACCTGCAATTTACAATCTTGAGTTATGTAATGTCAGAAATGGATTCCTTGATACTGGAGATGGACTGGTTTTTATTTTACATTTCCAATGCCAGACTAGAGCCTTGGAGAAGATATTGCCCTGTTTTTATATCTTCATGTGTATACCAATAAGCGCTTGTTAATCTGGCATCATTATACAAACACAAACACTACAAACACTATGCAATAAAAGAAATATATATATATATATATATATATATATATATATATATATATATATATATATATATATATATATATGCTGTTTAACTCCAGTAAATCATTGGGGCCAGTGCATTGCAATTTAATGCAAAGTATAAAACAAAACATTAATTAAATCAACTGTATATTTCAAATAGTGTTCCAAACATGATTGAAATGTGGTTTTACCTCAAATATGCCATGTTTTCTGGAATGTAAATTACTAAAAGCCATTCAGGACTTGTTTGATTGATTAAAAGTTACAGTGAGCTTTTTAAACATGCTATTAGGGCAATCAGATTATCATTATCATGATAAAACAGACTTAATTATTTTCTTTGGGACAAAGGAATCCAGTTCATCTAATATTAAACAGTGATGTATAAAGTAAAACTACATGATGTCTTCAATAACAAAAAAAAGTCTGTTGAATATAAATTAATCGATCATTTAAAAAAATGTGTTTTCTTTTCAATGGAAGTCATTACAAGCAGAGTAATTTAAACTAAATTGTAACATGAATTAGAGCAAACCAGAAGTACTATTTGAAACAAGCTTGCTAGCTGATCAGCAGTAACAAGCAATTAATCAACCGAAAATTAACTTGTCTTTATTGTAGAGCAGCTGTAATTGAAATTTAGGCTCGGGACGTGCTAAGAGCTGTTCGGGCAAAATTCAAGGCAGTATAGCTATCAAGAGTGGTAAGAAATAAAATCCTATTGGACGAGTAGAAACATGGGCATGGGCAGGATAACTCAAAGGGTCCCTGATTGTGATGGCATATGTAACATTTATGTAGGGTATAAGATGACGCACCTTATTGATCAACTGAACTTAAGAGTAATTATACACATTTTCCACTAAGTAAAAGAAATATAATTAAAGTTGCTTTTATTACTGTTATTTAAAACCCCAAACTCCTTACAGGGGAAACATAAATACACTTTCTGTGTCCCAATTCTATCAGGTTTGATGTCCCCAAGCTAATAGAATCCAAGGTACAAACCCATGAGGTGTGTAATTTATGGCACCTGTACTGTGTCTCCATTATAACAGAGGCACCCTCTTGTTTTTGCTTTGAATAATCTGATCCAGCAAAACATTGTACCTCATTCTATTCCCAGTACCTTCACATATTATCATATCACAGTGTGGGCGGTGCCTAGCTTATGAATAACTGACTTACCTCCTGGGGTATGTTCCAAGCCATGTAGACATGGCTTTTGAACTCATCCATCCAAACCTCTGCCACTCTCAAAGCATTTCTTCTAACGTGACCTGTCAGGTCTTCAGTGTATGGTTTGTGGGCTCTCTCTATGTGAGCAATCCTGGAGCAAGGGAGGACCTCCACACTGCCCCCACACTGCCACACCTGGTAATGACAACACATTTTTTTTTTAATAATAATAAAAATAAAAATGTATACAACACTTTGAATGGTAACCTGGTCTACTGCTAACAGTTCATTAGGGTTTTCAAGGCAAACAAGATGTTTATGTAAATAATATAAACCAAAGCAGATCCTCACGGACATCTACAGAAATGCGGCTTGTGTTTTTTTTAATGGTTTATATGTTATTGCCTTTTCAGTGTTTATTTAAAATGTTTTGGTCAAAAGCATGGATGTCAATACATCTACGGCATGAACGATCAGCCATTTTCAAGTGGTTAAAGAAACGGGCTTGTAACCAGGAGGTCCCCGGTTCAAATCCCACCTCAGCCACTGACTCATTGTGCGACCTTGAGCAAGTCACTTAACCTCCTTGTGCTCCGTCTTTCGGGTGAGACGTAGTTGTAAGTGACTCTGCAGCTGATGCATAGTTCACACACCCTAGTCTGTAAGTCGCCTTGGATAAAGGGATCTGCTAAATAAACAAATAATAATAATAATGATCACAGGCAGTGTTTATATTTGTAAGGGTTAAAAAAAAAAGTGTACTTAGACGAGAACATGGTACTTGGAGGAAAAGAACACTTCTCAGCATGATTAGGATGCCATTCAAATGCTACAGCCCTCAGGCTTGCAAAATGCTACATTTTACTTTCAGCCATCTGAAATGTAAAAAGGAACCCAGATACCAAAACGTGTAAATCTGCTATACCATCCAACACTCTCACACCAAGAAATCTGCATACTTTCACAGGAGATAATAATTACAGAGCTGTTACTGCTTGACACGATGGTGCTAATGTGTGCTCCTTATATCCAGTTAACCTTGTTATTCATATCTGAGAGCATCAATACAGCATGTAATTAATCAGCTCTGTGAGGCAGTTACAGTGAACATGTTAGGAATGCTTCTCGATAAACCCGTATTTACCCTTATCAGCCATCTGCTCGTATTAACAGTTAAATCAGTAAACTGGTCTTTGACTCTGGCATAAATAATTGATAATCTGCATCCCTTTTCATCACTTCAGTGGTTACAAAATGACTCCAGACCATTAATTACAACAATTGCAGAGTTGTGAGTGGGATGAACTTAATCACATCTTCTGCACAATCAGGCAGTGACCATCTTTTTGGATCAATTTCGTTTGATTTACTGGATCCTGCAGGGACCACAATCATGCTGGTAATCACACCCATACTGCAGAGTGGACATAAATTACTACAGGTAACTATTAGAACAGCATTGGGGCTTCATTAAATATAAAAAGAATGACATTGTCTATGGGGACGGTCACTTTTCCAGTGTGGTAATTTCATGTAATTCTGATTTGGTGGTTGTTTGGATGGCTAGTGCTGGGTTAACATCTGCACCATTAAGCCAAGCTTTAAGAAAAAAAAGTTCCTCTCATCCAATATGCAACTAACCATTAACAAAATTTCCATGTCAGCATATAGAAATAAAGAGGATTGGTATCAATGTTGTCCTTGGTTCGTCAAGCACCGATATGCATCATCTTCATACAGTATGAATGCTCATTACAACCTCCTCCTTCAAAGCGGTTTGGAGAGCCTATTTCTGCTAACTGGGTCTGACACAAGTCCCAATTCAAATGGGTACTTACGGGAACAAGCATGACTGATTTTGAAATGCTTTCCAATTGGTCCAGGTGGTAGATGGAAAAGCAGCATTCGATGCTCAGGGTCACAGCTGTCTATGAGTAAAACATGACTGAAAGCAGCACGCTGCTAATAATGCACAAAAACAAAAGTATAGAAACAATACTTTCATATCAAGGTTAATGTGGTAAATAAGCTGTCTTAGTGCTGTCTTAAAAAATATAGCTGCCAATGTTCTTGTCTTAATGCTAAGGCAAAGCTTTCAACACTGAGGGTTCATAATACTAGTTGACAAGGTTATTCAAACGCTTCCATCTGATGATCAAAATGTCAGTATGGCAAAAATGAGTTTCCTCCAGTCATTGAAAAAATGCCCAATTACTCAAACTGTGCTCAATACAAGTAAAAGGATCTTAATCACAAGCCAATGGGCTGACACAAAGTTAAAACTTTAAAAGCTCAAAATGCCATCTGTCTGTGGCAGGCTTGCCCTTCCTAAAGGGGACTGAGAAGCCTGTTAATGCACAGGAACTTATTAATTGTCACAATGCAGTGAGCAACTTCTTTACATAAAGTCATTGCAGCAAAAATATACAAGGAGCAGTCAGTGTTGGTATTGATTAATGTCTTTGCTTGCTTGTAAAATTCACCGGACCGTGGAGTCTGCTGACATCCCTCCTAGTGTCTTCTTTGCCACTGTTACTGCAAATTGGAAAATTAATTTACAACTAGACCCCGTAGTTTCTTCAATGGCCACACAGTGTCTGTTCATGATCAATTCATTGTAGGTAACACTGAAGGTTTCACCTGTTTTGAGCTTACAAAGGATACAAAGCTTACAGCACAGCATTCTTTTGATGACTCTAAAAACTACAAATCAGTGAAAAGTAGTCATGACATCCTCTGAGCATACTTGTTGAGATTGTGAAAATGAAGGGAAATTGTTATATGATAAAAAAAGAAAGTTTGATTATCAATATGAATCCAGGGAATTCATATGTATCTGGTGTGCAGTAGAAATCCATTATACAAATATTCACAGCAATGATTATAATAAGGGTCAGTGTAGGTGTTGAGTACAGAAAGTGATTTTTACACCTGTACCTAGTTCAATGACCATGCAAGAGTCTTTTTAATCCTGGAATTCATAAACTAAACTATGACACATGAGCGGCCTGGCAAGGCTATTTAAGAGAGCAGGTATAGATGAACAACTGCTGAAGCATCCCAGAAAAAAGAAAAAAAAAACATTAAGAAAACAGATTGCGCTGCAATGACTGCCATTATCACAAGAAAGATTACAAGTAAACATTATAATATTTTCAACGGAGCGTTAAGATTGCAAAATGACTTTGAATGTTTCAACTCTTTACTAGGGCTGTAACGAAGGGCACATTTTGACCTTCAAGGGTTCGGGACACATTACCGAAGGCAGGTTCGAACCTTCGATGGTACTCATTTGCATAATTTACTGGTGACGTCACCATAGCTACTTGTTTATATTTGATTGAAAATCCTGTTATTTTACAGGTAATCCATATAATTGGAATACAACATTTACATGTAGTTTAAAAATATGTTCTATAGAACAGTAATCATGTTTTTATAATTTAAATAAAAATAAAAATACACATTGTTTATGTACATGTAATTGATGCTTACGATATCTACAGTAAGCTTGCATAGCTGCAGCACCTTATTGTGGCCAATTAAAATAACTGCAGCTGATTTAGGCAAAACAAAGCTTTATTTAACAGTCACCATTCCAAGCAGGTTATCAGTCACAGTCACATTTTACTACTACTACTACTACTACTGCTATTACTACTACTACTACTACTACTACTACTACTACTAATAATAATAATATGAACTTATGCTTGTCAAGTGATTCCGGAGATTGGTTGTGTGACACATTAAGAGTCGCTTGCACGGTTTGAATTCAACTTTTCTTTTTGGTTGTCTGGGCATTTAACAAAAAAATCCCAACAGCAGAGGGGTTTCGAGACATTTCTTTCAATACAACTTACGCTATACAGCACTTTGTTGTCGAGATGGCAAATTAAGAAATTAAAGTTCTGCCTCTGGAGGAGATAGGCGGACGGTGCTCGGTTTTCTAAATTATAATTATTAGTGTTAGTGTATATTTTGTATGTTTCAAACATATTCTACCATAGCACTTCTCTTACACTGTCTTGTATACTAGGTATTCAGTACATATTTTACTGAAGCACTACAGCCGCTATAGGTACCCCCCAGTGCTTTGGATAATATACCCTGCTCCATACACGGCAATGGCGCCATATAGAGTTGCTACGTATAACGATTTAGTAGTGAATTTTAATACAACAACTTTTGTTTAAGTAATATGCATTATACAAATCAAAAGATTGAATTGTGCGTGACATTTAATGTGTGATTTATAGTATTCACACGTTGTCAAACAGTTTGACTATGTTCACACAGTATTGGGAAGCAGTGCTAAGATCAGAAGGCCATTTGTGTAGCAGGAATTCTTCACCTAGATACAGGTTTCAGGCTCATCCGCTGGAACATGTTTAAAACCAGGAATACTTGATAGTTATGTGCTTAGTGAAAACGTTTTCACAATGACATATTCACTGTGTAGGGAGCAGCTGAGCATTAATCACAGTCACCTACATGATTAACTGTATTAACAGGAAACCAAAACAGGACTGGGTATAAAAACTTATTTCCATACTTCCTTCTCAAGGCAATCAAAGAGACACATTGTGTATGATTTGCCATAACTGCTGCCCTGTGAGAAAATCAACTGACAAAAGTTATATGACAAGCAGAAACCTGATATATGTAGCACAATGTGAACACGGTCTGTCCTTAATGTGATGGATTAAGCCTGTAAAGCTCTGTAACTAGATTCAGTTTCCTGTAGAAAACATTTTTTCCCCCCTGTCTGGCAATGCATAATCTACTGCATATGTGAAGCTGGATTAAAAAAATAATGATATAGATGGGTGGCTAAGCATTGTATTATATGCGATACAGAAATGGGCATTACAGGGTTAATTTGCCATCCTTGCTTCCTATAGTGACGTGATTGACAGTGTTCAGGAAGATGATTGTTTTCCAACTGCTACACTGTACATACAGCTGTGAATTGGAACTGCAACTCCTCTCCTCAAAGAAGTAAGGATTCTGCACCTACTTTCCTGCTTAAGCCTACGTTGTGGTTTGGGTAGGCAAAACTGGAAAAGACAAAAGATTTCAAATGCCTAGTTTAAAAAAAACAAAAAAAAAACATGATCAATAAATCCACACAACACTTCCCTACAGCCATTGTGACATGCAGAGCTCATTACAAGTCGAACGATTAGTTACATTTATAATTCTGTGTAATAAATTATGGCATTGATAATACGTCAAGTAGCCTGTTATTACAGAATGGAAGTTTTTATAACAATCTATAGATAACTCATTCTAACTACCAGAAGCACTTTATTTTAAAATGGTCCTGACAAATAAAAGTGGGTGAGATCTGAAGAATAATTAGATGCTGAAAACCTGTAATACAAATTACAGTCATTTGGATAAAAGTAACAGACAGCTAATTGCATTCCATTCTGATTGCTGTCAATTTTCTGAAGCCTCCTATTCGGACTGGTAGATAAGGATATGCTAGTCTAGCACTATTATATGTCATACAAGTTGCTATTCCAGCTCGTTGGTAGGCTAATCCTTGTAAGGTTTTATCTCATTACATTACCTTCTGTTACATGCTTCATTAAAGTTATGCCAACCCCTTGAAGAATGCCTATGGGAGTAGGAGAAATGAGGCCTCCGTAGGCACACGTTCTTATATTGGGGTCATGCAGGGGATGTTTTTTTCTCTACAATGCTAACAGCTTGCAATTGAATAAATGACTCCTTAATAAACTAAGATGAACCACATAAGGACGTTCAATGAGGAAATCTAGAATTGAAACAAAGTCAATAACATATAAAATGAGATGACAGATACTATACTAGAATCTGAAAGCTCTGTAGGGTAGGGTAAGCTCTAGTATTTCCGGAAACATAGTTTGCATCACCAGAGCTCTATAGAAGGCAAATACCAAGAGTTACCACTGGTCTATATAGGGGGTGACAATAAATTCAACACATAACAGGCCATTCAACTGCCTTATACCACAATACTGGTATAAACTGAGCACCCTTGTCCAGGAATGGCATATTCCACATTCAAAGAACTGTACCGACACCTGATACACTTCTGTCTTTTTTCATGTGTTAATCGGGTCTATTCTCATGATATAAACAGCCCACACTCGATAAATGATAGAAAACAAAATGAATTATTTCTTACCCTGATGCCAAGCTCCACATTTTCTCCACCATAGATCTCCATTCCTTCATCAAGTAAACCAATCTCTTCAAAATACTGTCTGTCTACCACAAAACAGCCAATTAGTGCAGGGCTTCTGAAAGAAGAACATTAGATAGAAGGTAAGAACTAAATAAAATACACCTCTCTGATTATTAACCCTTCTGTTATATGCATACTATCATCTGACATTTAAATGTCATTTGCAGACTGGCTGTCTAGGTGAATTGGAAAGCCACTGTCATTGGAATAAGGTAGCGTGAATAAATGTAGTGTATGGAAGGGTTCCTTTAGTTTGTGAATATGATAAGAAAAGTATTCTTAAAAATAAGTCTCCAGGTTTTATAATTCAGCTTTGGTGCATAAACAATAAACACAATTAGTTTCGACAAGTTATTTTTAATTGCAGGGTTACTTTTAACATAACACATGGAGAGCTAATAGATTAAAGAGATGGTCAATAAACTATACAACTTTACTTAATGAGCAGACTCTAGAAGTATATATATCTAAACAAAAAAAAGAAAACCATTCAGTTATTGAAATACAATACACCGACATAAGAATTAAACTCATTATTGTAACAGCATTCAAATATTTCCATTTTTTATCAAGCGATGTTTAACCTTTTCATCTTTGTGGTGGTTTCTAAGCTACTGTACTATGTTATTTCGTATCATTACATATTAGACACAGCCATCCAGTAAACTAATGTAGAAACTGGGTGCAAATTTCTGTACTCTATGCAACGAAATCTAAAAAACATCTATGTGTTTTTATTATAGCAAATCTGATTGTATTATATTACAAATGTTACTTATGACTAAGCATAATGGTATCCATTTAATTTATAAAGTTAATTAATAAGATTTCTCCCTCTATTTAATTTTTTTAGGTTTTTGTTTTAGGAAAAGGTCAACAAACCGTGTGTACTTTAGTCAGAATGTATAATGTTAGACCTTAAAGACATTATACTGTAAATGTTAGTCACAGAAATAAACCTGTTAAATCCACCAAACTCAAATTCCACAATGCATTCTTAGTTTATGAATGTTCTCGAGGAATTATTGATGGTATAAAAGAAAGAGGTTCCACAGTGAACTTTGATTTAAAACTCTGATAAACAGTGTTTACTGTAAAGAACATTGATTTTTTTTTTTTCTATACCGTAGTCTGTTCTAATGGAGTGAGTCTTGTTTTTATTCAAGTCGTATTTCTGGTTTCTCTGGTATGTTTTAAATACATGTATAGTTTGTAACTTTTATACATTTTTTGAATAATAAGATTAGCGTTGTTTCTTTTTCAATAGCATATTCCATTTAACTGTGTGTAACTGAAGGTATGCGTTAATTAAAAGTAATTGTGAGTGGGTGTTCTTGCCACCACAAAAGATCCCTTCAACAAATAGTATTCTAGTAATTTACAAAACAACAAGTTTTACCTTATTGGTGCAGTAGAATTTCCCAGGTTCCACCAGGACTTTGGGGGGTTAAGATATCGACACCAGAGTTCCCAGTCAAAGCCTTGTGCTGACAAAGGATACTCCTCAATCTCAAAGTTATCATACTTTATGTTATCAAATGAAGGAGAGATGATGCGAGTCCGGTCCTCTTTGATTCTCAGGAGAATGGGCTCAGCCCTATGAAAAAGACAGAGTATATGGGCTTGTGTTCATCTAAAATCCTAAGAGTGCTACACAAACCAATAAAAACAGATACAGTGGAACCCAGTGCCACATTGGTTATTTCTGTTTATCAAAGGCTAAAAGTTTCCAAGTTTGCCATGCTTGCCCAGGCTTATACCAGGTATTACCATTAACATGTTTTTTTTTTAAATCTTTTGCCATATCATGTTATAAATGTATCTGTGGTTTACAGAGCTTGGCTATGCTTTACCACATTCCGTGCCATACTTTTCCTGTACTTTACTACACTTACAGCCAACCTCCTTTAAATCACGGTCAACTTGTACAATGCTTTATTGCTCTGAGAAACATCTAAGACCCTACGACCCAACCGCTGATTAATTGCTGAACACTAGAACACAGTGCAAGATCTACCAGGCATTAAACCTACCCAGTTGTAATAGATATACTGATAAAGATATGTAAGATCTATCTTCCATGATAAAAGGGGAATGACATATAGTCCTATCGAAGGGAGATCTCCACATTGAAATGGACATCTGTACAGTTTTAATGATTTACTGTAATTAGAAAATGTGATTGTTTTTCAGTTATTAGCAACCAAGTTCAGTCTTTTACTTCTGCCAATATAACTCAGAAACGAGAGACAGTGATCATCGATCACCAACATTTTATAAACCTGTGGCACAGTCTAAAATCCTGCTAGTATTGCTTCCTCTCACATGAACAATCCCCGGTAACAAAAGACAGACAAGCACAATATTACAAGTCTCTGCTTTGGGATTTAATTTAGACAACATCACTACATGCAATTCAACATAGTCCAAGTCTGAAGTAAACAGGAGGTGGACATATACATGGCATATAGAAAGTAAAACACAGTACTTCCCTTAACGTTGATTTTAAAATCTGGGTAGATACATCAACTGTATTTTTTTTATTAACTGTTACAATAAGGACTACTTTAGGCAGGTGGCTATGTATTCAAAGTGGCTCTGTCATAACAGAATACAACATCTGATCAGACAACCTGTTCTGTGACCATATACTGGGTTTCCATGTGGGGGAGATGCAGTGTTGAAAGGGTATAAGAAAAGGAGGATCCATAATTACCACCCAACGTTGAACTCCACATGGGCATCAAAGAGGGCGACGACGGGGGCTGTGGCAGCTCTCCAGCCACTCACCCGGGAGCGGATTAACCCTTCCTGCTTGTCGTGCCGGACCATCTTAATAAACCCGGGCTGACGGCCATTCATCTCCTCCACGGAATCACTCAACTTCTCCTTCAGATCCTCTGCAAAGGAAAAAAGAATCAACGATCATATCAGTAAACATAGGCTTACATAAACTCACAATAACTCATAATAAGTATAACAAATGTGATTCTTGAGGTGCTTAGACCAACTGGGTTAATACAATTGGGTTAGGAAAATATGAGAACGATCCTGCTTCCTTCAAAAGAAGATGTAACACCAACTACACCTGCAGGTGCATCACAGATTAAAAAAAAAAGGTTAAAAGAAGGGATGTGTTTTTAAAGGTTAAAAGAAGAAGATGTGTTACTTATCAAGATGCAATCTAAGGAGTGCAGTTCTTGGCGAGTGACTTGTTTACAGCAGGGCTAAATGCGAAAAAGAGTTCAGGAGACCTCCTCGGGTAACAATGGAAGCGTGTCACCAATTCAGCATTCGAAAGAGCATCTTTGCTCTTAGCTGTCTGTTCTAATTAGAAGGCCACATTGCCTTCTTAAAGTGTTGGAGTTGTAATTTGGAATAGCTTTGGCACCACAGGGCATGGCTGCAAATGAACAGATATAAATAAAAGCATTTAGCCCTGCAGAAGCACATAATTGCTTACAATGGCCGTGTGTTAACTTTATACTATTACTGTTGTATAATTGAAGGCTGGGGCTAATTATTTCCAGCTAATGACATGCAATATATTTCTGACACATTTCTGAGGGAACCAGGGAACAGTCTTGTTTACTGCAGTGCTGGGTTTGGAGAAGTTTAAAAAAAGAGTGCTCAGGGCTGTTTGACTAACAAAGCACAAGGATGGGATCAAAAGGTGGCCATTAAATTTGGACATATGTTATCCCGCAAAAAACACAAATCTTTACAGCATTTGTAGATGTTGTTGCACAATAATAGACAGCTTTGGACAAAAAAAGGTTTGCATCACTTAGAATTTTAAGATTGAGACATAATTTAAAACAAAATATATATGAACACAATTTAGATCTTTTATTTAACATCATGTAATCAAGAAACTAACTGCAAAATTAAATCGCAAAAGTCTACCGTAGGCCATAATAGTAGTACAGTATTTCATGTTAGATTTTGAAATGTCACAATTTTGAATTTTTGTCAGTTTTTTGTTAAGTATATGGAAAACTACAAAGCAGTATGCAATTCAATTTGTTAATATAACATTATTCAGCAGGTTTAATTCGACTTTGTGAAGCAAAATTAGTTAGTAATTGTTATAAAACCATACTAACATGAAAACTGTTTTCACATGTGTATTTGTGCCAGCTAAATGAAATGCTATTCTATTACATGGCCTGCAGCTCATTGACGACATGCATCAAAGCCAATGGAGGGGACCCCAGCAACTGACTCTGAACTGCTTGTGGCTGTGTGAATAATGCTGATTAAAGTGCAGAGCGTTCTAACGCCCTGCTCATGAATAATGGATAATTGACTCGTACAAACATTGCAAACTTAGTCTTTGTTTGTTTGTGAACGTCCTACTCAAAAACGGTAAGGCACCACACAAATCTGGTGGGCGTAATATGTAAATTATGTCTAAAAGTAGATGCTGTATTGGTTGTACAGAACATGGTATAGCACAGCATTTCAGCATTCTGACTATTTTTCTCAGCTACGATGGCAGCTCTTTTAAAATGTAACACTGACCTTAGTGTGTTTTTATCCTTGCATATAATGGGAGTAATTAGTAATAAATTCTGTTTTGGAATAACTTAAATAGTTAGTTAGTGTTAAATTAAAGGGTTATTCAGTACAGCTGAAATACTACTGACCATTTCCTTACCATTGAAAATACAATTTATTTTTCTGCTTTAACATTCATGGTTCATTGGTTAACACATACTATACTCCTCCTTAAACATTCCCCACAGTTTATATGGATCATTTATAGGGGATAAAATGATTAAATTTAATTTGCTTCACTGTTATGGGGGTTTACATGCCAGGCAAAGTATTGTGCAGCCTGTTGTTCGTTTCTTAATATTTGGGGTTATGTCAAGGTCATGCCTGTTGTAAGTATTGTGAAAATGCCAGCATTAAAACAGAAAACGAACACAAAAAAAAAGTCTGACATTTTTGTCAATTCTTATTGACGTTAAACCACTTGACATCTGCTCAGCAGAAAACAGATGATGACTTTCCTCTCCCCTAAGCCCTATCTGCGTCTGTTTGTTCCCATTCAACAAGCAATCAATGCTGTTTCAAATACTGTATACCAGATGGCATGAGTACCAAATGAACTGCAGTTTTACCCAGCATATATTATCACATACATACTATACACTGAAGGATTGCAATGTTGGTGGAGTACATTTGGGGCTTTCAGCACACTGCAAATATATGTTGTACAAAAGCATCAAGATAGATGGAGGCGTATGTGTAGGCTGTAAAAGAATACTATCATTTTAAACTTCCTCAAAAAAAAGGATATTACAGTACTTGACACAGCTATGCTCATTGGCTGTACACCGTCATTTTAAAAGGGGATTGACATCTCGTTTCAACAAGTTTGTTCTCGACCAAAAAGACATGTTGGGCACATCCCAGCAGTTTTGATTAACTTCGTGGGCTGTAAGATAAAACTATATGAAACCACTGATTAGATCAAGCGCTTAAGTCAGTTTGACTGCATGTCAAGACTATTTCATTGATTGCAAAACCAAAAAAGAATAATGCGACACCTACATCAGAAACCAAAGAATGCGTGTTCTAGTTGGCAACTATTGCTAGTCTACAGATAATCATTGTATGTTTGAATTTCAAATAGGGAGACACAGCTTTAGCATCTGTTTACTTAAAATTGATACTAGCGGTAATAACAGTCTAAAGACGTCGGATTCAGTGGCCAAGAGTTGCGTTGCACAGTGAAGAACTTATCTGAAGCAGCAGAGAGGAGCAGCAACTGGCTGTGGTTGAGATGGAAAGATTCTGGCTGGGGATCTCAAGCACAATAGAAAGAAAGAAACACTGATGTACAGGTAAGTAAGCTGGGCTGAGTTGAGTGGGGGACGGAGGGGGGTGATTCTGGGACGCCAGAATCACCGTCGAGCCCTCTTGAGGTGTCGTGGGCTAGTCAACGAAACACTGAGGATGGAAGGTGCCCACTTGAAGACCCCAGAGATATACCCTACTTAGCTCAATCCAGACGGTTGTCATGCTGATGCGCTGGGGAGACCGCACTGTGGTTGATCCCCGGAGCCAGCATCACAGCCGTTGTGTGTGCTGATGCGCTAGGGAGGCAAAATAAGCAGATCCCTGGAGCCAGCATTTCACTTCAACCATCAACACCTGACAGAAGGATATCTACATCATCATATGGAAGGAAGCGCAAATGGATGGAGACACCTATGGATCACATTAGTTTACTGTAAAGCTACGTCTTAGTTGGTGCTTATCTTGGCGAGAGCCGAGTTCAAATCAGCATGAAGTTTTAACATCTACTCTCGTGTAATGGAAATCATTATGTATTTGTGTTAATTAGCAGTTTGGATTAAAATACGCAATATTTATATCAATTATCAACACAGCATTACATGTTAGTTAATACATTGGGGGAGTAAATAGATAATTAATATGGTATCTAGACAAAAAACTTGATTCTCTAATTTACAGAAAGGGGGTTTACTTGAGTCCAAGCAGTGCTTGATACTTTACAGGAGCACTGGTCCATCAACCCTTCACCAAGACCAACCACTGCAAGAAGATTATGAGAAAATATGAAGAAATAAAGGAGAGGGGCTTAGGCTTCATCTACACTGAAGATGCATACCATCACATCCAGTGTGTGGGCTTTATAGCGGTTAATTCAGTTCAACATCTTATCTACATTGGAACATTTTGCCCAAAGGTTTCTTGGTGCCATTTTTTAATGCTGTCCATGTGGCAACTTAATGCCAACATTCAGCAAAGACAGAGATCACATTTTATCCTATGGAAACAAGATATCTATAACTATTACAACAACAGCAACCAAGAGTTATAACATTCCCTGTAGGTGAGCACATACCAAAGTGACATTTGCTTTCTTTTTTTTATTTTGCAGCCAATGCATTTGTGAGAACAGATTACAGGGGTGTATTGCTATCCGAACAGTTTAATTTCATTAAAACAACTTTGGTTTCCAATGAAACAGTATGATTGTACCACTTACTGATTTAATTACTAGGCTCTGATAGAATTCAAGGGTACTTTGGAAGCATATTGAATACCGGTATATAGTATTAGAGTCTCCTCGTCTTTTGCTTGAAAATACATCGTCCCATCTGTGGAGTCAAACCTCTTAGTCCTACTGCCCCAAATTAAGACATTCATGATCCAAGGGTTTTTCAAATCCCTTCTTCCTGCAGTTTCTCCCTACTGTCTGTCATTTCGTAAATATTTCAATCCTGACTCACTGTAACCTGCACTGAGTGGTTAATTCAGATGTTAGATTGTATCCTTGTTAAGTCGGCAAAGATAAAAAAATCAGGATGTTTGACAAGCGGGTTATCACGAAACAGCTGGCTTTGAGTTGGCTGTGGAAGGCAACCACCCCATTGACACTTTGCTGTAACAATGATTAATGCTCCTTTGTATTGCCCATTCAATGGCAAAGTAAATCAGACTGTGGAAAACTTGTGATCCAGCTACCTATAATATGATTACCGCAGCTAGCCAACTATCTGTATCTGTCTATAATATTATTACTGCTGTCACTGACAAGGTCATAATTCCTTTGTGTCTTTTAACAGACAGTAAAGCAAACTTGATTGTTTACATTCTCCAAACACAGTTTCAGCTGTTTGCAACTGAAACTAAAGCCTGTTGGAATGTTTATCATAGGGAATAGACATTATGATATTGCTGTCAATAGCCCAAAACTCAGAGAGGAATGTAATTTACAAGGCTCTTTATTTGTTTGACAGAAATTTGAAGATCCAGCATTTTTGATGACGCCAGTTGTATTGTGATGCTAATTTGATAAGCCATTACCTCCAGGCATGCTTGGCAGCTTTGATAAAACTGGGTACCATCAATGGCTACTGTCCATGCATTGTATTATAAATAAGTCAGTAGTAGGGATTAAGAGGGAATTTACATAGAAGACTTTTTGAGTGAAGGGCAATGAAAATGCTTTTTGTCTCTTTTTGTCTACAAAGGGTGTTTAGGGATAATTCCCAAGATTTGTTCTTGGCAAAAAGTAGTGCACTCAGACGCAAAACATAACAAATACAATAGAACATAATATTGGCAATTCACTCCACAATTTACTTACAATCTATTTCCATCACTAGCATTAGATTTACATCACTGTCACACATTGATAAATTACACACTTAAGAACAACTCATCTTAAGTCAATGATTATTGGCAATGTGCCACGATCTGGGCTATTTGTCCAATCTATAATATATAAAACCTAGGCTAGAGAGAAGATTTTCTGACAATTCATTCTAGCTATGAAATGATGCTTTAACAATCGGCTGACACTTCTATGGGACATTTGCATGACATACATAAAAAACAACCCCTACTTCTGGGGAGAGTCGACAACACAATTCTATAAGATTTCTGCATCGCCGACAGCAGCTAAAATATTCCTACGTGTAATTTATTCATGAAATGAACGACTTAGCCTTTTACACATATTTTATTAATTACTTTGCTCTATGGGCCCTCTGCAACATAATGGACTTGTGTTAATAAAGCTCTTCAAGCTCTTCGCATAAAGTGACACAGGAGTTCACCAATTCTTATTAATCTATCACTAGATGTCAATAATTAAGTTGGCATAATTTGCTAATTTAAATGTGAATATTCCACTTTTTATATAAAGAATGTTCACTTTATTTGGAAATATGGGCTAGTAAACCCCTTTCTTTCACAGATACCCTTGCCAAAGTCTACCCCTTAGTAAATGCACATAATAATCACGGAAAATTCCAAAACCTTTAGTGTATTGTCAATACATACTGTATAGAGCTGCACATTCCTTCAGGTTCCATTATGCTTTAAAAAGAACACTAGACCATTCCTTCAGGTTCCAATATGCTTTAAAAAGAACACTAGACCATTCCTTCAGGTTCCAATATGCTTTAAAAAGAACACTAGACCATTCCTTCAGGTTCCAGTATTCTTTAAAAAGAACACTAGACCATTCCTTCAGGTTCCAGTATTCTTTAAAAAGAACACTAGACCATTCTGTCAGCTGTGGAAATTGTATAGAAGAATCAACCTGTTAGGGTTTTTGGCTAGGATTTTGCAGTGACATACCACGTGGTTGTCCCTGCTTTGCATACAGCAATTCTGCCATACATAAGATGTTCAATTATGAATAGATGTGTAATGTACTTAACTGTAGTAGCTATTTATTTATTTATTTTTGTGCAAAACAAATTGAAACTAACCTAGCAAACCCGTTTGATATCTTTGTTAGCAAATGAAGAAAGATTGCAGTTAACTATCTTTAAATAATGTATCCGTCAGAGACTGACTTCAAATACATACGCAGGTAAAAAAAAAAAAAAAAAAAAAAAAAAAATGTTTTCATGTACAATAAATGTGGCAGGTTTTGATGTGGGATTACTTGTTTAAAAATTGAAAAGCTTGTTTTAATTACAAATGAGTTCTGGGTATGACCTCTTCACAAGGGATTCCAGCACCAACAGCAAGTTTTTGCAATTTTGCAATGCGATGCACTCCTCTTAGACTTTACCCCACTCTTGCAACTGACCCCTTACTCCCCTTTCATATTAATGAAGATGTAATGAGGCAGAACACTCCATGAAGATTTAAACTGCCCCTATGAAGTCTCTCCCCCGCAGGACTCAGCAGTCATGCACAGTCTTCTTACACTGAGAAACCTCACTCATACACACATACTGTTGAATATCAACTTCCAACACTTCCAGACCGCACTCAAGCCGTGGATATGCTACTCAAAACAGCTCGAAATAATCACCATTGTTTTGATAATTGTATTCCTGGGTCATAAATCATCTAGGGAAAAGCAAGTTGCAATCGAATTTGTCAAGTGACTGTCATCTTACATTACTGTAATACGACTGACTAGGCAGGGCATGCAAAAGAAAAGCCTTGTCTAACTTGTGAAGAAGGAAAGGCACATTTGATAAAGGATTAATTGAGGTCTTCAGCAGCACACCATGCTTAGTCAAATGTGAAAGCAAGAAAATCTGTGATGGGTTTTTGACATAATGAGGTAGAGAAAACAAGATATTTAGGGCAAATCTGGAATATGAACTAGATAGCATAAACAACATCCCAGTAAAAGCAAATTTACATTTTCGTCCTGGAGCTTTCTGAAATCCCCAGTCACATCCTGCATATCGTATCTTATATTGAACTACAGCCTATTGGATAATCAGCATGTGATATAAGCAATTTTGGATGAGCCGCTGCTCTACAGATATATATAAAAATAGTCATAATTTTTTATGTTTTTATTAGTTTGCCTATTTATAAATTTATTTTCTATAATATGTTATGTAACACCCCCATATGATGAATTGTGGCAATGTGGCCACGCCCTTGTGCGTAGTTTGTGTTATATGTTGTATGTTACGTGTGTGTGTGTGTGTGTAAATGTTGGTGTATAGTCATTGGTACACGGGATATAAACGGGTGTGTGTTTCACGTGTATTTAAGATGTTTATTGTATTTAGGCACGGGATTGCACATCACTGCACGTGCATTTAAAGTATTTAATATGTGAGCACGAGGTTGCACGTAATTAATTCACGTGCTGGGATTCAAGTGAATAATTAATTAGTAATTGAATCCCAGCACAACAGTATAAATAGATGCACGTTTCATTCACTCGGGGTTGGGTGTTCGTAATAAGAAGAAGTGTTTTTGTACTCACCGTGTTTGTTTGTCTCCGTGCACCGTTTGTTAAGTGTGTGTTCGTTTTGTTTATATATTTATTTTGGCGAAAGTGCCGTGTGCTGTTTTTGTGTTCTTTTATTTTGTTTATTAAATGCTGAGCACAACCAAGTGCTCAGCTTCACCAACCTCACTGTCTGTTGTGTGTTACTTCCTGTTTCTGGTCTGACGTCACCCACTGTCCGGCCGTCTTTGTGACATGAATATATAGCAGGTCTGACCATAAAATGGAATACCTGATGCACTAGGGAGGCAATAAGCTGATCCCTGGAGCCAGCATTACACTTCAGCCATCAACACCAGACAGAAGGATATCTACATCATCATATGGAAGGAAGCGCAAATGGATGGAGACACATATGGATCACATTAGTTTACTGTGAAGCTACGTCTTAGTTGGTGCTTATCTTGGCGAGAGCCAAGTTCAAATCAGCATGAAGTTTTAACATCTACTCTCATGTAATGGAAATCACCTTTCATAAATAAGAATAATCTGACAGGAAGGGGTGAAACCGTACATTTATTCTCAACGATTCCCTCTGTGTATTACAATGGCCATGCCGTAAATAAGAGACATGTTCTGAGTTGAACAATGCCACTTTGTTCTTCTAACGACCACCTTCTCTTCAGAATGCAGGTGTCATAAATAAGACATATGCTCTGCAATTAAACGATGCATTGATATTGTTCTAGCAATTATTGCCCCCCATCACAAGGCCGGTGTTGTAAATCAAAGATGTGCTCTGCATTTCAACGGTGTGTTCTCCAACCTCCTTTCACAACTCATAACAGAGCTTAAATCCATAGAAATAATGAGTGTCACCTAATGCATCACAACCACTTCTCTTCATCGTATTCTTTCCTAATGATTTACTGGCAGTTATTATTGCGCACAGTGGTTTGCTTTTAAAAATGAGCTGGGATTATCTCGTCAAAATCTCAGGAGGTCAAGGTTACATTGAGTGAGCTCTTGTGTGGAATTGCAAACGAACATGGCAATGCTGCTGGGGGCTAGGTTGAATTCAGCTCTGTTGTGCACATTTCTAGAATAAGAAATATCGATCATAGCACTTGAAAAATTTAAAAAAACGGAATTAGGAAACAATTCAGTGCTGCATTGAAGGTGTTTCCATTAAGCAGGGTATGATTAAGAAGAAATAAACTTCTGAATGCCAGTTCTAGCGTGCGATCCCCAGTTGGTTAAGGTAAACAGCACAGACAAAAGAGTCGTCATACATGCTAAGTTGTTTTGTCTCAAAATGTGAGGTTCAAGGTATATTCTGATGAGAGTTCAGGTGATTAATGTTCTAAAAGTGTACTGTTTTGTTCTAGTTTACAGGCTTTTGGTTTTGTTACTCATGAATATGTAGTATAAAGACATTTCTGTTGAAGATAACTATCGAACAAATTCTGTTCGGGAATGAAAGCTGCAAGGCCATCTACCGAACATACAGAAAACATCACGTACAAGCAAGATAACAGCCACTGATTCAAAGAACAGAAAAAAATTCCTTTACATAATGGTTTTACCTGCAGACTACACAGAAACTGATTTGTCAAAAAGAAAAAAAAATACCCAGATGAAGTGTTTTAGTTTACAATATCTAGACATATTTACCATATGGACATTAGGAAAGGACGCAATGAAGAGAAGTGGGAGTCATGCATTAGGGACATTCCTTCCCTCTGCAGTAGAGAATGCACAAAATATTGTTCACTACAAAGCTACCTGTAATCACCCAAAAGGTGATTGAATGAGAACAGTATAAATGTTAATTGTACTGTAGTTGGTACGAATACGCTTCTCAATTAAGTTTTAACCTTAACAAAATAGTCCTTCAGTAATATTCATTAGATCTTTTTACACATCATGCAAGTAGTCACACTGCACATTGTATTGTGACCTGCATACCAGGGTAGCCATCATACAGTGACCTGGTGCATCGTTGCATCCCTACTGTTCATGCATACATTACATATTATTCCATCCCTTTTTGCAGTTTAACAATGTGAAATTCCAACTACTTTCTAACGTCGAATAGAGCAGCATGTTATACATGCAGAGATTGTGTTGGCTAAAGAGTATAGCTGTGTTGGGAAACTGCAATACAGAGCCTTAATTGACCGAACAAAGAATCTATCGATGTCCTGAATCCATCTTGTATTAACATCCCCACTGATGCTTGCCGAGGAGATGCTCTTTGTACTAAATTATGAGTAACTCCAGAAATGTAACTGCACTGGACTTGCTCCAGTCATTCAGGTGTCTGAGTGTGTAGCCATTCAGGTGCGGGCTATCTGAAAAACCCTGGTGGAGGACACAATGGCACAACATATAATTCAGTCAGACTGAACTAGATAAGTAGGCTTGCCTTAATTTCCACACAAACGGTGTCCGACACCTGCAGCATAAATTCAAGGACCCCAAATATCAAGGTTTGCAGATGGACAATGGTATGGCATTAAAATCGTGCCTGGCTTTGGCTTCTGTTTAGCTTGCTGAGAGATGTTGTGCTAAAAATATATTAGGACTCCTCAGCTGTTTTTGCTGTAGGTAAATTGGCTTATGTCCAATCCCCTTTGACTGATTTGGCATGAAAAGCCAGTATCATGTTAGCTATGTCTTTTTTATCCTACCATGCCCAAGAGGTTAATGACATAATTACTTTCCAGGCATGCCACATGAGGCTCCAGGCTGCAATGAAGGATGGAATTAGTTTTAAAAAAGGCAATTATTAGTTCAATTTTTTCTTAACAAAACTCCAAATCCGCCTCACCAAAGACAATACAGTAAATGGACTTACATGGGAGCACCTGTGCAGGCAATGAAGGTTTACTGTTCCAAGAGGTAGGCTAATGTCAAAAGAGCAGAGTTAAAAGCTTGTAGGTGTTTTGGAGATGTTCTACTACTGGGATCTGTCTCCCTAGCTACAGAAAGTGAGATGAGGGGGTAAGTACAAAGACAAGGATGAAGAAACAAAAAGAAACAATATCATGAAATTACAGTAAAGCGGCTAGATTCTACATGTCAAGAATTGGTTTGGCCATATTTCCTTGTGCTTTGTAGTTTCAGCACCAGGGGATCAGATTTCACAACTTTTAGAAAATGATACTTTACTATTAATCATTCTTACTTTGATTTATTATAATAGAGATATTTGCATAGCAGCTGTATGCACTATTCTCCAGCCAGCACTGGGACACTAATATGTGGTAGAGGTTAGTGATTTTAATGAAAGCAGTAGTGCACAAGGATTCAATATCAGGATCTAACTCATTAGGGAGAGCAGTCACTTGTGGCCCTGTACTCCAGACAATACTGCTTGAGGGGATCTTGGGTCAGCTCCATCTACAATCAACTCAGCAGAAGAGGTGTCATTAACCAGATGTCCAATTTGCAAGAAGGTTATTAAAACTACACTGGCGCGTGTAGAAGAACAGAAATGAAATTTGTAACCCCGGCCAAATTATGGCACCCCGCAAGAAGATTCACAGCTGTAATTGGTGGAATTAACATGAAACCCAGGATGAATTATTGCTATTGGCAAGCCATTTCCTTTACCAACATTGCCTCTTTGTAAAACAGATTGATTCTTATTTTTAAAGTATTTCTTCCCAGCTAATTTACTTTTTGTATTCTCCTACATCTAACTCCATCACTGGAATGGGTTAATTCTTATATATATATATTAGCCCTGCAAGAGTGAAAACTGAGGGTTTAGCAAAAACCTGGCAATGTTAGTGAACACCATGCAATTACCATCCCAGAAACATCTAACGTATCAATTCAATTTGCACATTTACAATACCTTTCGACTGCTTCCCTCAGCAATATTACACAAAATAAGCACTTACCATCATTGCTGTTGTCATCCACCAGAACAATCTCCTTCAGCAGATGAGCAGGGGTTCTTTCTATGGCTGAATGAATGGATCTCAAGATAACGGACAGAGCTTCATTTACAAATATGAACACTATACTGACTTGAGGGAGGTTTGTTGGGTAGGAGATGTTTTTGCATCTGAAAAAACAAAAACAAAAAAACAATTGTAAAAGCGCCTACCTTTCTAATGCTTATTTCCGGTACAGTTTAATTTGTCAGGAAAAGTAATGACTAAATGTGTAGTATACTACACCGCATATTGATATGACAAGTGCTTTGGTCTTTCTCTGTTTTAAGGTCCTGGTTTTCAACCGAATCAGCCATTTGGCTCTGCAAACTGCAGTACGTTGTCAACGGATTCTATATGACGACTGTTTCTCCAAACCATTTTGTTTTTGCAAGATAGTAGGATTTGGAATCCCTATGAAAGTGAATGGCAGAGAGATTTCACTTGTCATGTAATGAACAATAAAGACATGGAAGTGTTTTTCTGGGGTTTATCTGATACAGCCTGTACTTGACATGAACTTATTTTGAACCAATTGGAAAGCCTGGCCTGGCGTGCTTGCCATGAAACCTGATGTACAGAAACATCTCTTTTTTATTTAACACATCCATACAGTAAGAGGTATCACAGTTTTGTATAATTTTCATATCCAAGTTCTGCTTACATATTTTACTTGCATTCGTCACCTAGACTGGCTTACCTGATTTAATGATTAAAACACTGACAGTTACTGTTGCATCTTCTTTTTTAAATATGCCATACTAAGTGTTAGGAGCTGTCTATCTAAAAGTAAAACACTATTAAAGACTTAAGTATTATGCATGTAATAGTCTAAAATGCTTCTCTTCTTGCTCCAAGGACAGAATGTTCCTTTATAAATGTCACACAAAATCTGATTCTATCAGGTAATATCTGACATTTCAGCTTTAAGGAGAGTTCTGGAGAGCCCAAGGAGAGTTCTGTCTTTACATGATAACATTATTTACTTTGCAGCTGGAATAAAATGACCTCAGTAGGGCACATGCTTAAAAGTATTCGATTACTGGAGCTAAAGAACAATTGTTGCCACAGTAACAGGAAACCCACCAAAGGTGCCATTGTTCTATTTTAAGGTGAAATAAATACTGCAATCTAAAAGAGACAACAGTTGACAGATTTGACATCAAACATACAACAACTCTTGTGCTGCAGCATTTCTGACCTTTGCTGTACTGTAATTACTAAGCAATGGTCCAATGGTTGGACACAAAAACCACTAAACTGGCGAACAAAATTTACAAAAAGCTGACAAGAATAAAAAATGAAGCATAATGCTATTCTTTTTGCAGATCACCCAGTATTACAAGAACCAGAAGTACATAGAATTCTGTGCATGTTATGGGTGGGGTGGGCGGGGGTTGGAAGCTCCTGAAACAGGTAAAGGAGTAGTGCATATACGTAGAAACAGGTAGCAATATAACGTTCTAAGAAGAAATTTCTGTGATGGATGATGAAATTGCTTCTGGAGGAATCTCTTGGATGATCCAGCAAATATGCACATAATAAATATTGTTGTTTGCATCTAAAAAGAAACTGCAACAACAGTAAACAGAGCAAATGTCAGGTTGTGTTGTGCAAATCACTCATGGTAACCTTGACAAGTCAATTACTGTAAGCTTCCTGGTGTAGAAGAATCACCAATAATCAGAATAGTGAGGGTCTAAAACAGACCAAGCAACCTTTACCTTGATACAATAGTGGTAGCAGCATCCCCATGGTAACCAATTAGAAAAAAAAAAATACAGAGTTGCAATGTAGGGGCCACTTTGCTGGCAGTCTCAAGGAGACTTTTACACCTTTACAAAACTTGAAAGGTAGGAATGATGTAAGCTGATTTTATTGTTATTATTTCATGAAAAAGAGTACTCTCTTCTGTGTGCTCCTTCGGGAAATAGTTCTCCCATTGCCTGTAGTGCAGTCCAGTACGTTTCTAAGACTTTGAAGCCTCCATATCATATGCTAACAAGTTAAAACTGTAATAGATTTTTTGTAGAAGTTGTTGCAGCAAACATTTGCCACAATTAAAGTGAAGGATTGTCCAATAAAAATAAGCATAAAAAGAATCCCAAATCAAACCAAAGTAAAACAAAAAAGCAGGAAAAAAAACCTCACTGTATGCATAATGCTATTAATAATATTTGATTTCTCAGATTTGTAAATGATAGGTTGACCTTCAGAACAGACCTAACAATCCAAATTCTACTCATGAAACTGGACATTTTTATCAACATTTTCAGTTTCATAAATACCAAACTTAATTTTATTCATGAAAGCGCTCTTTAAATAACTATTGAGTTCAAGTTCAATTGCGAGTAGAGCCCATATCTGTCAGTCAACATTTTGATGTGATTTACAGCAGTTTTATGTTCAGCACATTAATGCAACATTTACACATTTGGAAAACGTAATAATGTATAAGCTGCATTAGTCACTGAAATGCAACTTACAGAGTATCCCAAAGGTTGCCTTGTCATAGTATAGTTGGCAGCATTACATATATGTTTGACTATTAAATATGAATACTAGAAATTATTTACTGTAATCCGATAAATATAAGCTTAAATGATTATGTTCACAGACATGTTTGCATGTGTTTATATTTGTGCATTAAGTGCATGATGTGAGAATTTTACCTTAATGCAGTTGGTCCATATATTCGCACATTAGCAAGAGGGAGAATAATTCAAAGTATCAGTTACCCATCAGGCCTGAGGTCAGGTATGCTTCTGTCCAGTGAAAGGCGATCACTCAGGTAGGCATTGTAACCGTAGTATTGGAATTTCTTGAGTGCAGTTCTCCGGTTCTCCGGGCTCAGATCTTGTCCCCAGTGAGCGAACAATGAGGAATCGGAGAAGGATTCTGCAGCATTCTCATCAATCTTCTGAGGCGCTTCTAAAAAGCATAAACAAAATAAAAACTTCATTTTAAAGCACGTAGAATGGAAATGTCAAATGAAAGAAAATGTGTTGGGAATGTTAAACCAGTTTGCTGAAAGTGGCTTTGACATAAGTAGAGTTGCTAAGGTAACTTTAAAATAATTGGGAGAGATAAAGCATGTGCAGAAATGAATGGGAAAGTAAAATATGGTAAACAATTAACTACAGTAACCTTGTGAAAGAGAGTAGTTAACGGTTGGTTGCACTAGAATGGAGCAACAACTGAATAATTAATTTCTATTGATAATTAGTAGATAACAAGCACAAACTATAGTCATGTATGGTCTAAGCCTGCTATAGTATAAATACCAGGCATAGAGGCAAACACAGACAGAGAAGGTGTTTTAGGCCACAGGACCCGAGATGACAGTATAATCCTAAACACTCACGGATTCAGCATATCTAACTATTGCTGTCACTGGTGTTATGATGGAAAGCAGAATGAAACGCAGATTTCCTTATAAAAAGTCATTTTAATGACCAAATTTAAATCAGGCACTTTATAAAGATAAGAACGAGATCTTTAAAAGAACAGCGTACAACCTGAAACGATTCCAAAGTGCAATGTACAGGAAGCTATTATAAATACATCTTCCATGGATACATAAATAATAATAATAATAATAATAATAATAATAATAATAATAATAATAATAATCAGCATCATCACATTCGTAATCAGTGTCTATCATCAGGAAATGCTGAGAAATAAAGGAAGCTTACATTGCAGCAAACGAAAACGCTGTCTGTATTTTTAACTATTGCCAATGCAGACAGCTGATGTCATACTCCAATATAATGCTGTAATCCGTTTCTGGCATCCTCTGTGGAAAGCCTTTTTTTTTGGTTAATCGTACTGTACAATTGTATTTGCTGCACTTCAAAAGTCAGTTGCAAAACCTTTTCAAAATTAAACTAATAACCCTTGGAAGATAGTATGATCAACTTATTGGAAAGATGCCTAGTTTACTTAAAGATACAGTAAGTAATAGGGTTACATTACGGGTTAAATTGAATTTAAATTGCTTCTGGTTCTGATTTAAATTTATCAGTTGCTCCACTTCAGTCTCTCCTGGCTAAGGCTGAATTCAATATAAACAGAATGACAATACTGCATTGTACAGCTTGTATAACATCTTATGTGTGCTGATGTGTTCTACCTTTTACATGTGCCTCACCTTGTATCTCAAGACAGTGATATTGACCAACACCAAATAGTAAATAGTAGGCATGCACGGTATGTAGGAGGCTGTGTGGTCCAGTGGTTAAAGTAAAGGGCTTGTAACCAGGAGGTCCCCAGTTAAAATCCCACCTCAGCCACTAACTCATTGTGTGACCCTGAGCAAGTCACTTAACCTCCTTGTGTTCTGTCTTTCGGGTGAGACGTAGTTGTAAGTGACTCTGCAGCTGATGCATAGTTCACGCACCCTAGTCTCTGTAAGTCGCCTTGGATAAAGGCATCTGCTAAATAAACTAATAATAATAAACACAATCATCTGATTTGACAAACTCAGACTAACACAAGTCTTTGACTACTTTATCTAAGGTAAAATTATCAGGGCATACATGCAAAGCTATGCTAAGGGGTATTCTATTAAAATGTTCACTTAGGAGGAAAATAAGTATGACTCCTAGTTTTAAAGAAACTTTTTTCAGAATTGCAGGATAAAACCATGTTCTGTTTATTCAGAAGCCTAAAAACAGATTATGCATTTACAAAAAGGGTAGATCTGTCGCAAGCAAGGCTCAGGATGGATGTCATTTTCTTATTCATAGACATCCTATTCTAAAATATATTGTTACAGTACACTGAACAGGATATAAGGTTCTTGTTTGCAAAAAAAATCATCGCCCCTTGCCAGACAAAGAGGGCTCCCCCTTGGAAACGAGGTCTAGAATATCATAGGTGTTTACTTGGTCTGAAAATTTCATGAAAGGAAATAAAGACCCAAAGATTTCTGATGATAAAAACGAACCATGCTTTGAACTTAAGCTGTACATCAACAGCTGACCTTCCAGTACTGATAGGATCTGAAACTAGAGTCCCAGTACTTTACAGCTCAGCAGATTTGGATGCCATTTGTCTTAGTGCTCAGACTCGGTCTGTGCAGGTCAAAACCTTGAAACAATGAACAGCTTGTTAGCTGTCAGCGATAGGGAGGTCTCAGGATAAGCTACAGCAAATGAAGAATAGGCTTATTCCAAAGCGTAGGATGAGGGTTGTAAAAGTTGGATAAATATTATAGCAGTAACATTCCAGTATTACTGCCCTCACAAGTTCTGTAAAACACATTATTCTAGATAATATACATGTCATGTTTTGTCATGTGTAGCACAGAGATGTAAGGTAATATGGCGACATTATGGCTCAAAATAATTTTTTGTCAATGTTAGTCAAATTCATGAGTCTGTTCCAAGTAGCCAGGTAAAAAAAAAATACTAGTACCCAACTTAAATATCGATCACATTAAACACAAGTAGCGGTCTGTGAAGATCTCATTATCCCCAAGTTTAAACCAATTTTACCCATCTAAAATCTTATTGGATGAGCGAAAACAGAGTGAAACCGTAAGTATATATTTTTTGCAATAGAAAAACTGTAACCCACAGTAATCACTACCTTGCTGGTGCTATCCTATCCATATTCTCCTTATATCAGCACACTGTGTTTGATTCATTTGAGCTCCTTAAGAAAACACCTAGTCTGCATTGGTGAGAGAAGCAATCCTATACATATCAACTACATTGCTGTGTATGTCTCCTGGTTTCACCTGACATTTATAACTGCTCGCTAGCATTCTATTCAGAGGAACTTACTTGCCTATGAGTACCCAATTTTAAAGGATGTGTGTCAGTAAAGATAAATGCTTTCCTTCTCATATTACCATAAAGCACAGATGCAGTGTCGACTAGTTGCTCTGAAAAGCCAGTTGCAAAAGCAGTAGGTAATTAATCCTTTGTAGCCCAGCCAACCATAACTTGAAATCTCTCTAGTTTCTCAAATTCTAGCCCTTTATCACCGGCAAATAAAACAGAAACAAGGTATTTTATTCACCAGATACTCAAAGTACTCATGCACTGTAAAGCAGTTCAGTCAAGCTGGTGAAATATCCGGTTCTTAAAAGACAAATACCAGTGACATTTCTATGTTTCATGGTTAACATTTCCGCCATTGATGGAGCACCACTTAAAATGACTCTGATACTTTGAAGTTTGTTTATAAAACAGATAATGGAGAGTTTTCAACATTTTAGAAATAAAACATACTGTATAACCCTTGCCATGAACCTCTTCATGAACGTATGAATCACACATACTGTTATTAGCCTTGCCTAGGAAAAACAAAAACAAGTAAACCAGTGGCCATAAACTAATAATCTCTTTCAGATCTTAACTCCTACCCAATCAATAATGCATTTTATTCATTGAGAGAAACACAAAGCCATCATTGAGTGGTAAAGGGCACCAAAGTGTACACATGTCTAATTGATTGGAAATTACCAATGCCCATATATTCTGAGGTTCTAAGTCTGCTATATAAAAAGAAATGTGATAAAATGTTTTTCCTGTTGACATGACAGTTCTGCCTTTTTTTATTTATGTTCAGTAGCACTAAAAAAGAAACTTAGCAATACAAGTGAACAAAGTTTAACAAGAAGTCTTTATAAACACCTTTCTTGTTTTAAAATGTCTAAATGTTTGTCAAGTATAAGTACTATACTATTGTTATAGGTAAGTTTAGTTTTAGTAAGTCATCAACATATTACACTGAAATAATTAACAAATCATGTGCATATTTGTTTGAAAAAAGAGTATTTGGTGGAAAGATAATAAAGTACTGTAAATCTTTGTGGAAACACTTCTGTTGAGTAAGCGCAACATTCAACAATACTTCTGGATTCATTATTATTATTATTATTTAGCTGATGCCCTTATCCAGGGCAACTTACAACTGTTACAAGATATCACATTATTATTTTTTATAATTTTTTATTACATACAATTACCTATTTATACAGTTGGGTTTTTACTGGAGCAACCTAGGTAAAGTACCTTGCTCAAGGGTACAGCAGCAGTGTCCCCACCAGGGATTGAACCCACAACCCTCCGGTCAAGAGCCCAGAGCCCTAACCACTACTCCACACTGCTGCCCGTTATCTTCTATATATATCAATATATATATTCAATATATATCAAAATTAAAAAAAAAAAATTGCAATGGTGTACTTTGTGACAAAGACCTACAACAGTGCAAAACCTGTACAGCAGGAAACGATTTCTGAATGAAGATTGAGTTTAACACCTGAAATGCATTTTACATAATAGTTTCAATGAAGTTACAAAAACATTGTTGTATTGGAAATACCACTTTGAATCATTATTGCCATTTCAAAATTGCCCTGTTTTAGACACACAATGAGCTTTTGAAATAGTAAAAGGTTACCATTCACTGTAGACTGCTTTGTGTTTGAGAATAATGATAATGTTTTTTGTTGTGGTTCTTTAGAATAACTTTATCTTTGCCTGTTGTGTTTCCTCTCCAAAATCAATGTGTACCCCTTGGAATGGAACACAGGCTGTTTGACTCTGAGAGCCTATTGAACTTTTATAATGGACACAGCTGTTTTTATAAATATAAAGTGCACTTTCATTTGCATTCTCAGCAAGCCCATTTATGTGAGTTATAGCTATTGATTTTTACATGGAAGAACATTGCCATGGTACTTCTAATTTGAGGGTGTCCCAACTTTTCTTTGACCAGAACTGCTCTTGTAATACAGCTCCAGGATTGCTTCTTTTTTATTGTTGTACACATATTACATCAAAACGGAACATTTACAAATATACAACACTGTACATTTTCACACTTACTGTCCCCCCCCTCCATCAACCCCACAGCAATAGTATCCGTCTCTTCAGTTTAAGGGTAGTGAGTCCTATCTAGAACTTGAACTGGTTGGAGTGGTACAAGAAAATAAGAACCTCATCATCTACAGTTTCGCTTCTTAACATTACTGGCAGTGCTGGCCTCTCTGCTAAGGTCTGACGCATCTTGCTAGGTTTCAACTTGCAATATAGTATTTTACAGTAGAGGCTTTAAATTGCTTGACGTTTCTTTTTCTTGAACCAGCATTGCCAGCTCTTAACCTCCATACAGTATCTGACACTGCACGGCTTTATGTGTTAAACTCATTTTAAAATAAAAAAAATATTTTCCAAAGTTTATTTCTTTTTCCTCTCGAGCCAACGCCCCCTTTATTGCAGTGTAACGATTCCTTTACAAGGAAAGACCTGCAGCTCTCTGTTGAAACAGTTCCCTTTCACAGTCTTTTATTAGTCATTGCAGCAGCACCTTGTAACCTGATGATGGAATGGTAAATCCATATGGCACATTAAAAGACAGAAACTCTCAGCAACCCTGCTTAAGGGTTTATTCTTTAACTTTATGCGCTACTGATTCATCAGTCAGCAGTTAGCCGATTCCACAGCACTTAGCTCTGCTGTACTTTGCGGGTCATGGAGTTGTGTTCTGAAGACTCTGTAACCAAGGTAACTTGTAGAGCTCAGTGTGTTACCCAGGTTTTTTTGTTTGAAAAAAATATTTTGTGCAAATGAGGATGTCCAAGCTGGTCCTGAATAGGATTCAACTCAATTAAGGGATTGGTGGCAAAGCCATTAGCGGCAGACTCCCTGCTTTCAAAACATTAGCAAATAGGGTTTGTGTGGAAGTGGCTTTAAAAGTATAAGCAGTTTGAAGATGCAGCTGGCAATTGAAAAAGAACATTGCTGGTATTTTTTTTTTAGCTTGAGCAATGTGTATTGTATATACAGCACATACATTAATGTACAGCTCCCCTCTGTCCTAGGTCTATCTCCACTTCATTTCCAACCGTAATAGGACACATTCTTCATACACGTTCTGCTATATACCCAATCATTTTGTTTTCCTTTTTGATTGCTTCGCTGCACTGTCAGATTGCTGACAGTGATGAGTGAGCCAGTTCTAGTTCTATATCCTCCATTTGCTATTTGTGTCTTACATTGTATGCCATGTAACACTGATATTGGACAGACTTTTCCATTTTGAGCACAGATTTGTACTTACAGGTTTGTGTCTTAAAGCAGTTAGAGATTATTACTTTCAATTGTGGGCTCAACGAGGGTAAAAGTAACAATATCTATGTGCAAAAAACAGGTAAAACAGCAGCAATATCTCACAAAAAGTGTTGTTTTTTTTTGTAATGTATAATTCAGGAAATCATCTAATTTCCCAGAAGCTCTCTCTCTCGCTCTCTCTCTCTCTTAAACCACAGCTGACAGAAACAAATTGTACTCTGAGGTCTTGCTTTTGTAGCCATAACTATGGCAACCAACCTAACAAACTCTTTTAGGATGGTACAAATGGAGCCAGGCCTAAATTAAATAATAACAGAAACTCTACTAGAGCTTTAGCTCAGCGAGGATCTTATCAGCAGACACCACTTGAAACATGTGTCTATTGTAATTATTCTGTTGAAAAAGTAAATGGGGTCAATGGTGTAGCCACACAGGGAAAAGCAGATGTTGCACAATTGTGAATTTTTTATATCCAACAACAGAAAAACAGAGCTACTGCACTCAGCTTCCATGGTACCTAACGATTGCTTACTCTCTAAGTTCTGTTTAATAGTGGAAAAAATACTTTTTTTTTCTTTCAGCGTGACTCATACAGTACTAAAAGTATGCAGACAAGAAGTAAAAGAAAAACAAGTTCTTAGATGTACTGAGAAACAACATTTTATGCAACTTGTTTTTCATCTTTATTTATTTTACAGTGATGCATAACGTCACGGCATAAGTCATTTTAAGTTACAGAAGGGACATACTGTACATGTCCTTAATGAATAGGGCTTCATCAGTGAACACAGTTCTTACAAGTTCTTGATTTTCAGGGCTTTAAAAACATGTTTCTTACTTGTGGTAATTTCAGTTTGACCTGTTCTGTGTTTAAGTGGCTACTGTACAACATTTTTCTAGCTCTATCAACTGGCAGCCCTGGTTCACTCATCTTTGAATAGGAACCTGGTACAACACTGGAAACCAATAGCACAGTATATGGTGCCTCCACTTAGGAAAGGAAATAATAGATATTGAATAGAATACACAACAAATAGGTGCTGTGCTTCCTCGTGCAGATACATTGCATGTAATTATGGACATTCTGTACTGCTCTGCTAAGCTCTGCAGTTCCCTTGTGTATGCTAATGTCCATCATACTCCCTAGCGCTGTGATAACCTTCATGGCAAACACCTTCTGATGGACACAGACTACACTTCTGCTTTGTCACTTGTGAATACGGGGGATTATTATTATTATTATTATTATTATTATTATTATTATTATTATTATTATTATTATTATTTATTTATTAGCAGATGCCCTTACCCAGGGCGACTTACAGTTGTATACATAAAATACATATCAAGAATTACAGTACAATTAAGAGCAAGATACAAAATACAATGACTTCAGTCCTAATAAGAGCAAATACAAAAAACAGTACAATTTGATATCGGGGCAGTTCAAGAGCAGATAACAGTGTTGATAGTTACATCAGGGTTAGATACGAGAGCAAGTGAAATAGAAGATACTACAGATTGGGTTGAGTGCAGGATTAAATACAGTAAAATACGAAGCAGATAAATGCAAGTAAAAGTGCATTAAAGGCAGAGTGCTATATTATCCAGAAGGGAAGAGTTGAGTTTTACAGGTGTAAGGTGGTCAGGGACTGAGCAGTCCTGACATCCATAGGAAGGTCATTCCATCACTACAGGGCGAGGGTGGAAAAGGAGCGGGCTCTGGAGGCAGAGGAGTGTAGCCCAGATGATGTAGGTGATGTTCATGGCTATTGATTACTGCTAATCCTTAGCTGAACTATTCTTGCAGTGTAAGTCATTTCACACAGAAGCTCAAAGAGCTAGCTCTGAGGATTACTTTAAGAGACACACACTATATATACCATTTGGTTTACTATTTCACACGGCTGTTCTGTACTTATTTCAATATTATCTGAAAGCGGTGATTCCAAGCCTTTCTCATTATATTTCTACATTTGAAATGGTTTAATCGAAATTTAATCTAACCACTGCTATTATTAAAATACAAATCATTTTTATTCATCCTTGTATTATTTCACTGGTACATCTCAATGTATAAAAAAATACCAGTCTAACGGACAATAGTTGAATATGTATTATGCATATGTTTTTTTTTTCTTCTTTTTAATATACTAAATGTACTAGAAATGTATTGGGAAGGCACCTGAGGCATGAATTTTAGTAAATGAAAAAGCAACAGTTTCCCCTTTTACACCCACCTCTCGATTTCTCATTTAATTAAAACACTTGTGGGTCCTTGAAGGTAAAACAGAATCCAATAAATGATGGAATATAACCTGCATTGTTTTCATTAGTGTAATGGTTCACTCTCTGTTCTGAAACTTTTATCAAACCTGTTCTAAGGGCATTTAGAAAGCAGACCCCCGTCTCCTTATCTCTTTAAGCCTCCTCCAGAGGATAGTGCCAGTGTGTTTAAAGAGTATTCACAACAATGAAGGTAACTGCCTTGAGTAATCAAATTGCATTGAGTGCCGATGTACAACAAATACCACGTTTGTCATGTGAGTTCGGGAATGAACCTACTTGAACAATGTTTAAGTTTGTCATATACAGTACACAGTAGGGTATCAAAACTATTAACATACCTCAAGACTTAAGCTGCTTTTTAAAAAGCACAATCTTGACTTGTGTTTTTGTAAATGTTGCATTCCTGACTGTGATGATGATAAAGTGATAACACAATGCTCATTCAACATTTAAGCTGTGTACCACTCTTTGATGGCAAGTATAAATAAAGCATTCTGTGAAATGCTTAAAGACATTAACTATTTAGGCTTTGATAACATACTATATCAATATTTTTTTATATGAGCGTCAAAGAATCACAGACTGCTTTAATAACCTTATTTCCTCTGTTGATTTCCGATAGCAAAACTAACAAGAACAGAGCCTTCCTATAATTGTGCAACTTCGATGTTAAGCTGGCGATAGAAAATCTTTGTTCTAAAGATTGTTGATGTCTATAATAGATCAACAGCCTTTTTAAAGAAAACAAAAAAGGGGTCAGTCTGCAAATCAAGTAGGCGTCTAAATCTGGGTCGCAGTCTCTATGTTGCCAATTAGCAGACTGCTGGGGGGTAAGAGTGTCTGCTATCAGGATGCCACACACAAACATTTCAGCAGGTGGTTTTTGCTACTTTGTGGATAAAATGCAAAGCATAGCCTTTGCAATCACATTTGGAAAGTGAATGAGAAGATATTACTTTAAAGAGCCTTTAGTCTAAGAAAACTTCAAAATACTTTACTAATGATTAACCTACTGATGATTAATGCAACATAGTAACACTTCCTGAATGGAATACAGAGTTGTCAGATTAGGTGAGCTAGGTGGCAAATCGAATATCTAATTTAAAAAGATACAATACATGGAGTCGGCATCTGAACTACGATGGGCATAGCTGTTTACTTCTAGGAGTAATTCAGAGTTTAACGCTATGATTGCCTTTTTTTATCTTAATTAAACTTTAATAGGGAGTTCCTTTAAATCTGCAGTACAAATTGGTACTTACAGAAAGTTATCCTGCTGTATCTACTAGCTATGAGAGAGTTGTTAACTTATTCACAGCTGCAGACAGACTGACATGATCACCAAAGTGCAAAAAGCATATTCCTTACTCTACCATCTTTATTGCATCTGTGCTGGTATTTAACACTCAATACAGTACATCAGTGGTCTCCGTGGCGCTCAACCTGACAATTACATTTAGTCCTTTCACACTTGTATCTGTCATAGGTCTAAAGAACCAGAAACATACCACTCAGATCAATTAGAATTTTAAAGCCTCTCTGAGCCTGCTTTCAATTTGTATGTCAGTCACAACAGAGTTTGGTTCTGGCAGATAAAAAAGTCATTCATATTACTTGTCAAGTTTCAGTATGAAAGAGGAAAAGTGGATAATGTAAATTAATTTCTGCTTGGAATAAGTCTGTCAGTTATCATGTGTCAAAGGACCAATTTACAGGTCCACTTTCCAGACTGTACAAATTACTTTTTTTTTCTTTTCTCAGACTGAAGTTATCACAAAGTACAGGCACCATCTTGTCAAACATGTCAAATGGCTCCATTGAAATGCACCTTTACATCAAAAGTAAAATATGGCTTTAGTGGTACAGATGTCATTTTTGAGGATGATCCTGCACTTCTCTGACCTGGTTTAATATGTAAATGTTGCCATCATTTATACTAAAAGGAAATGTTGCCATTTCCTTTTAGTATAAGTGGACCTTCCACTGGGAGGGGAATGCATAATGTCTCTCTTAGACAGGAAACGGTTTGGTGGACAATTTAGACAATTATGCTGGCAGATTGTCAGGTTCTTTTTTTTAAATATGATTACATTTCAAAATGCAATCTAAAGCTCTGATGTTTTGTGCTTAGTATATCAGGGTTTAACCTGATAACAGTGTGTATTAGCTTAGAACAAAATGGTCTGTATGATTCCAGAAAGAAGATTATTTTACTTGAATGTATAACGATAAACATGACCTAGTACAGATCAACAGTACCATATTAAGTTTCTCCCGTGCTTTATTCTCAATATTGGTATGGTTAACTGCATAGTCAATTCAAAACAGTCACATCAGATAAGTAACAGAATTCCCTTCGTTGGCCTTTTGCCTCTTTGAATCCATGTGCCAAAACACTAAATAATGTGTTTATATGGTTAGAAACACTTCTAGTTGGATTTTGTAATTGACATATTAAGAGTAAAGTAGTATTTAACTTTATAAGATGTAACAAAGATGTAACAAAATGAATATACGGAGCTTTACTGCACCAGTAGAAAAAAAGTATCCTATTACTTTATTGCATTCCAGTTTTTCTTTCTATAAACAGCTACATAGGAATTAAAATAATCAAGTTTGAAAATCCCAAACCGCAAAGCTAATGTAACAGAATAATCAGCAACTGCTTTTCTCATTACTTCTTCCGAATTATTATTAAAGCACAAGGAAACATGCCACAGAGTTTCTTTGTTTCAAAGCACGTTACATTTTTTCTTATTATGTAATCAGCTCTTTTGACTGAACAAGCATATTCTGAAACTCTTCTCAATTGCTGCTAATGCCCCAGAGTTTAAGATGAGAAAAAAATAACGTTTTAATATTTCTTAGTAACCCAAGACAGTTAGTTTGTTTTAATATATTTTGTAGTTACTAATGGGTGGGTGGACGGGTGGTATATAAGCATGCAATAGACCACAGTGCATACTTTAAACCCCTATCGGTCCTTTAAAAGAGATGGTAATCCACTAGCCATTTTTTTTCACTGAGAGGGCCATGTGGGTCACAAAGAAAGCAAGAAAACAAATGACTGTACTTGACAAGGTTTTTTAAAATGCTGCCCTGGTGTCTTGTAAGCTGTATTGAATCTACAGTAGTCTACCCAGATTGTATAGACAAAAAGGCTATACAAGAAGGAACATCTAAACTTGAGGATATGTACTGCTGTCTTTCTGCAAAAACACAAAACCATTCCAGAAAAGTAAATAGTCACGAACCACATGATCGCTTTATTTAATGGACCCCACAATATTATCAGAAAGGAAATGAATATGATATAATAATAACTTATTTTACATACAGTATACCCTGTTTTACTGTAGAGTGCATCTCCCTCTCAGTTCAGAAAGCAGCTTCTGCAAGTCGCAAAAAAGGTTGCTTTTTCACCTTATCCAGGCAACAGCTGCTTTCCTTCTTAACTGCTTGTTTTAATAGCCCCCTGAATTTCAATAAACCAAAAAAAAATGCATATCGTACAACTCCAATAAATGTGAGGTTATCACTGCGCCTCATAGGAGATGGTCTGTCCATATGCCTGCACAAATATACAAGTTAAGAATTAACTGTCAGGATTCTTAAAGAATTGATAACATATTGATCTGTTTGTAATAAAGTTTGTTTTAATATTTCTGTTTTGCTATTTCTTTAGTACCATGTCTAGTTCATTGTGTTGTGTTTAGTTGATTAATTTCTTCTAGACTTCAGGAGTTTATCTTTTAACACCTTTTTAACACCTACTCTCATGTAATGGAAATCAATATAATGGCCTCTTTGAGGAAACTGCAGGTGGAAGGTACTTTCACATTCTTTTACTCTGTTCTACTGAAACCCTCACAGCCAATTGATTTTCATGGAACACAGAAAGTTACAAAGTTACAGCCTTTCAGAAGTTTCCATTGTACTTGCCACTCCGATGTGTCTTCAGAGAAAAATAAGTTCATGGATCGCTCATGATTTAAAAAGTGTTAATACTTCACTCCAACAGCAGGGCGCTTGGTTGAAAAGATTAATGAGCTATCTGGAAAACAAAGGATCTCTAATATTTTATATCCTTTGAAAGGAACATGAAGCAGTAAATGGATCAAAACCAGTGCTCGCACCGTGACACTTGATTCTATGTTGGCATTGATATAGTCTTGAATAGTGTATGAGAAAAACTGTGAAGGTTTCTAGGTGGAAATCTTACGTTTTGTGCATTAAAACCCTATTTACAATACCACCTTACATAGTGGCTTGATATCAAGCCTGTTATAATGTCATGGGGCAAGACATTCCTGAGCTTTGGAATGTCGTATTAAAAGGTCCTCCTGTTTGACTGTACTTAACAGTGTGCTGACCATTAGAACCAAACCCACCACAGCGTACAATTCACAGAGGTTATTGGGGCTGGAGCTATTTAAGTCCTTGTAAATTATCAAATGAACCATTAAATCTGATTCAGATGGTTAACTGGAAGGAAACGGAGCTGTGCAAGTTAAGGGGTAACATTCCGGGAGAGCATACGTTTAGTCAGGATGCGATGAAGACTGTTGACAACATCCAAGCAAAATATAGGCAGCTGAGCAAAATTGAATCCGTTTCAATGAGCAAATTCGAATCAATGGACGAACGACACAGTGATGACTATTTGAGATCATTTGTATGAGTTGCCATTCAAATACAGAAAAGACATAGCAAAGCGTAATAAAGCATAGTAAAAGCATGGTAAAGCATAGCAAAGCAGAGAGGTATCGTAAAGTGTATTAATTAACACGGTAAACCAGGGTAAATTATGGTTAATACATGGTATTACCATGGAAAAAAGCATGGTAAAAGTGCAAAAATACTATGCAAAAATACCATGGTAAACTTGTATACACAGTGTTTCATTTCCAGTCTATTTTCTAAATGGAATAAACTTGTACGTTTTTGCCTGACTTGTCAAATTTCCTGAAATGTTGTTTGATTTACTTGGTTCATATCAAGCATCCTAACAGATTATTTATCACCCTGTTATCCCAAGACAGGAAAGCACCATTACTTACTAGTGAATTCATAAACTTGCATACTGGTTTGCGGCACATTTTTCTCAGAATGTTGCCCTTCGGTCTAATGCAAAGTCCAGACCCTCTGATATATGGCTATATTAACTATGCATATATTAAACCATTCATAAACTTCATAAAATATGCATATGTGTACACAGTATTTCCTTTTTATATACACACACTCACAATCCATCAAGAAATAGCTATTTTCTTTCTTCCTTGGCCATGCTGAGTTCTGTATATAAATCTGCAGGCTTTTCTTCTTGACGAAGGACTCACAGCTGAAACATTAGCTTTAAACTTATTTTCTATTCATCAGTGTTCCCTGTATAGAGTCATTGAGTCCTGTTTTCAGCCAACATGCCAATGCAGCACACAACCTCAAGGGAAGCCTCTTTTCAAAGGGCTGGATTTAACACCAAATTTAATGAAAGGGATCTCTGAGGAATTCTCTCCCTGATCCAGGGCTAGACCCACTTGACTTGGGTGTGGTAAATAATTTGTAGTCGAAAAAATAAATCAAAAGTGCATTCATTAGAGGTTGAAAAATGCTTTTTGATGGGTTTTATTATGAAAGCCAGTGGGTTCAGGCTTCAGTTCTGATGCATGCTAAGTGCCCACGCCCAAACAGAAATCTAGCTATGAGGGGCACCTGGTCTAAACCTTTCTGGGTACCAAAGTTACAGAAACAAGTACCAGTGCATGAACCTTCTAGTGTAAACCCCTGAGCCCTCCAGGCAAAAACTAGTGATCTCTGTTTTATCTGCCTTGAAGACAGTTCTCAACACACAGAACACATACTCAAAAGATGACTCAAAAGTTATTTTTTCAGCAAGGCAACATGCACTGACGAAAATAAAAATATAAATTCCCACATTTTGGTTTCATTTTGATTTGGCTGCAAGCAGCAGGCGCATAATCAATTTAGGAAGGGATCTATATTGTGCCTTTGGCACAAGAGTTACAGTAGAAGGCTACGCTCAATACCCCAGATCATTTCTTGATATTAACCCATTAGGTGCCACTGTCCTCATTTGAGAACAGGCTACTTAGCAATTTTTTTGGAGCATTTTTTTAACTGGCACCTACCACTTATTTAAATGTCCTCTTTAACTACATTGTTATGATAACTTACTCTAATTTTCTTGAGTGCAAAAGCGAAGTCTAAATGCAATGTATCAAATTACAAAAATGCAGCTTGCGTTCTGATTTTTTTTTTTTTTTTTTGGTCAGGTTTTAAAAATGGCTGTTGTAGCCTACATTTCGGTTTTCCTTTTCTCTCTTTTGAAATTCTACTCTGGAGGAAGTGCTGACAGCACTGTGTTATTCTGCTCTTCAATGTCAGGCGAGATGAGAGGCAGGTCTCAACAGGAGATAGTGGTCCCTCCTTCACCTGAGATGTTGGTGTTGTTTTGACTGAACACCTCCTTGGAATCCACTTTTAATCATTCATCAGAGCCAGCATTACAGGCCTGTTTTTACTGCTTGGAATGAGAAGTGCCAGAGGGTTCTATTTTGAAGCAAGTGATCAGACAGACATGCTGTAAGGATATATCAAACATACATGAAAAGAAATGACACTCCGTGCAGACTCTTGGGTCGACTCAATTCAGCATATCTGTGCTTTCAAAAAGATGAGAAGACCTGCATTTCAACACCTCTTCCAAAGAGACTATAAAAGAAGTTCTCTGTGTGGCCATTCTGTGAATTAAAATGTCAGGGGCAAATAAATTCTATTTAATAAATCATTTTCGTAGTGAATCAGGCCCGGTGCTTGGTACCTAAGTGGGTTTCCGAAGTTTAATAAGCTGTGCCAAGCCACACTTTGAACCAGTTTTACTGACAGGAGGCTGGTCTGATTGGAAGCAGAATTTACAGCTTCTTTTTATTGCTTGTTTAATGTAATACAAGCAAACTTTCAGTCTGCTGTGAAGTTTGGACTTCCTTTGGACTGCAGTGCCAATAATGTCTGATACAAAACACGCCAACTAACACTGCCTGTATTATAAAGGTGGTGCTGTCTTTTTAGGTAGTCATGACAATTAAAGGTTCCTGGTTAATAAACCTAGCATTGCTGGAGAAATTTGAGAAATGTAACCTTATCTGTAAAATGCAGTCAATGCAACAGATTAACTACCAAGGGACTAGTAAACTTGAATCTACTGCTGGTTGCCAGTAGTTCCAGCAGAGAATATTCTTATTGTGGTTCTTTCATGCGGTTATAAGTCTTCCATTCCTTTCATATACAGAGGGATGCAAGACTAATTGAAATTGCCCCTGTTGTGTGAATTAGATTAAGATAAATATTTATCGTCAGGCCTAGCGCAGAGTCCTGCGGCACCCTAAGGGGGTGGTGTAGGTCAAAAGGGAACTTCAAAATGTTATTTTTAATTATTAATACTTCCATTGGGTTATTTCAACCGGGATCGTGCAACCAGCTTGAAAGCGTGCATTATGGAACAGCTCTCAAGGATCCTATCTATTTGAAGAGCTTAGTGATTCAGCTAAGGGACTCTCGGGGGGGCCCAGTGGTCGGTGATTTAAGTGCCTGAAGAGATTGTGAATTACAAAAATACTTTCAGGCAGCATTTTGCTTTTTTCTCCATTTGCATCAAACAAAAATGGAGAGAGACCAAACGTAACCTATTAACCTAAAAACAGAAAACTGCCTGACACAGAATATCGGTTTTATATAACCATAATAAAAATAACTGTATCTAGTTGTGTGAGGGATCCCTAACAGCTGTGGGACAAAGCACAGGTGACAAAGCACATTTGAGAACGCACTTTTAAATATCCTGTTTTTAGTAACCTAAATCGTGGTTTAAAAAATGCATTGGATTTGTGATTAAAAATCATGCTGTCAATGAAGAATGACGAGAGATAGACACATAAGCTATTATTACTAAGATGATTCATTTGCATGTTTTTGGATGGTACTACATACCATTTATTCACTGGATACATCCGCTTGTATTAGATAGTCTATAATTGTGTTATTTATACTAGTGAGTTCTCTGATAATACGGATGCCCACATTAAGACTGTGAATGAGATGCTGTTTCTCTGTGAACTCTCCATGGATACCTTTTTTTAGTCTTCAGTGCAGGGCTTGGTCTAAGTCTAAAGAATGAATTTAACGCAATACATGGATTCAAAGTGAAACAATGGGAGAGAGCAGTTAATTCAAGTCTCTAAGACAGTTTTTAATCTCTGGCAGTCTACCCCACAGAACATCTGACCCTCTCATTTAGGGATTGATTTTAAAGCTTTTGTATATTAACACCTAGGTCACTCCTTGATGTTTGCCGCTGCAGTATTTCGTCTGATATCGCATGCATTTCAGACTATGAGGGTTTGAATGTGCATCTGCGGCCGAGGAGCACTTTCAATCATTCAACTGATTCCCCCCTCAACACAAGCTATTAGGCAGTTCCAGATTAATTCTGTCAAATGTGTTAAAAACAAACAACCAATCCTGTAGCAGGCCTGGCTCCTGGCCAGGCTCCAAGCAGCAGGAGCAGGAAGGGTGCCCAGATGTTGTGTTACAACAACACCCCAGCTCAGCAGAGCCATGTCATGGCAATTGGCTTTCTCAAAACAAGCCCAGGGATAATGAGAAAACAGCGGAATGCAGAACAACTTCAAATCAGAGAAGATTTTATAAGTTCCAGTGGCTTTCCTTCCCTCTCTGAAATACTGAATATAGAAGACACATCTTTGCTGATGTTAGTTCTATGTGATCATACTTGTGATACTTATGTATTTTGACTCCCAATCTGTGATTTTGACTTGTAATTATAAAAATGATTCTATCAGTGAGATGATGGCAGCACAGCCTACACTGTCTCCCACTGTTAAAACTTGAGATTGTTGCTGCTTTGGTGCTGTCACATCCTAGGCACACATAGAAGAACATGTTAAATGTGGCCTGAAATTGTACGAATTGTATGACATTGTATGAAATAATAGACTACAGTTTCAGCAGTTGTTTAAAAGTGTTACTAACCATTTAGGTTTGTAATTATTTTTATTCCAATTTTCCAGTAAAATAATCAGTTACTGCAGACTATCAGATTATTAAGTACAGAGATTATTTTTTTTAAGTTACAGTAACTCCATATAATAGAGATGTATACACATCCATTTGAATATACAAAAATCTAGATATTGTATACAGTATTATATATATATATATATATATATATATATATATATATATATATATATATATATATATATATATATATGGCATACTATTATACTAGCTAACTGGTATAATTATAAAGTGATTACAATTGAGTATCCCACATTTTGTTTAATAACTGATTAATGGTTTACACTTTTAGATAAAGCAATTTAGTGTTGCCCTGTCCTCCAGCAGAAGTTATGTTTTTAGTAAATTAAGAACATAAGAACAGAGATGCTGGGAAGTAGGAGAAGATGTTCGTCCTTATCACTGTGGTCCTTGACAAGCAGTTATCAAGGGGGAGCTGAAAACATCAGCGCCTTGCAATGCTTGTGCTGACATTCAGCACACTAGCGTGAGTCCAAATCTCACAGGAAGGCTTCTGCAGATTTATTCAATTACAGGATAACGTGAAAAGGTCCTGAGCTTGCAGGTGCCCCTGGTTACATAATAACTAACCCGCCAAACACACTGGATAAATGTACTTGCTCCCTGTGTTTAGTTCTTTCTGGAATTGCAGACTTTATATCTGCAGGCAGCAACATGAGGCATTTAGCACAAAACCTTCAATTCTGGAGCTTGCCTGCTGTTCTCTTGTCTGTCATGTTCTGACCTGTTTGTTTTATTGTCAGCCCACTGCTGGGAAAGAAATATAAGTCTCTCAAGGTGAAACCAGGTACTGTGGCTGACATCTTGAAGGGGATCTCAGCGCTGGCACGTCTCTAAAGAAAAGCAATATATCACACCTCCAAAAAAATTATATTTTACTACAAAGCAGTCCATTAAATATCAGGAAGGGGAATGCACTGTGCACTCGTCTACAGCTTCATTTTTTTTGTCCTCATCATACTAGCCAAAGGTGAATTGTGATTGAGGACCTGGAGCAGGTTACAGTAGATTATTGTATCACACAAATATTGTGTAGAGATGTGCGTTCTTAAAAGGCAATACAGTTCTGCAGTAAATTGTAGCTCATGGATTTCATTTCTGCTTGGTATTTGGGTGAATAGTATATGAAATTTCAGAATAATATAATTTGAAGAGGTTCGAGGAATTGCTGTGTTTGTTCAAAGTTTGATTCCATGTGTGCACTGTGTTTATGCAGGTAGTCAGCCTGGTGTGTAAATCTGACAGCCAGATGCAACTGCCAGACTCAGACAGGCTGCCTGCAGAAACAGGAAGGAAAAAGCAGTTTTCACAATGTAAAAAGGTTGTACCTCAATGGCATGATGCAGCAGAAAACCACACTGTGATACTGCTTGCCTGCTATCAGATTCAAAGGGTATCGTGCCTGACGGATCTGTTTTGATTACAGAGGTATCGTGGTTCACAGAATACAGGAAACTCAACAGGAGGTTTTCACATCTCTGCCGTTCTCCTCCGTCTAATAACATTAATCTTGTTTCAGTACAGTCTTCAGAGCACAGGTCTGCATTTCAGAACGGCAAATTGTTTACCAAATGCCTGCTCCTTTTTAAAAAAAATTGATATTTATGATTCTGTTTACCGCACGTATGCCGCTAAATAAGGTACACCGCTGTGTCTGAAATGTTTTGTAAAGCAATTCATCAAGAGAGGAGTTGGAAATAGTGTGGAGATGTGATTACAGTTTTCAGCCTACTCTATGAAAGGTAGCGGATTTGCTTTTAAATGCTGAGGTTTTATTCATTTAGGCAGTGACTCGAGTAGAGGTAAAAACTGTTCAAAACTGAAAAAGGAGCAAGAGGGCTGTGAACTTTATGGAAATGTAAACAGGTATGTCAAAAAAAGAACTGGGGAAAGCAAAGATATGTTTTTAATGGTTTGAACTCCTGTGCGTCTCACATTGCTAGCTTAAATTAGAAAGAAAAGAGGCATCCTGAAAAAAAGATTCTTCTTGTACTAAAGCAGAGGTTTGACTATCAGAAGCTGTCTTTGTATGTTTTTCCCCTCACAAAATAATGTTGTGACAGGACAGGTAATGACAAGGTAATGACAGGGTAATAACCTAGTTAACCCTATTACATATTAGGGTCTGCAAAATATATGTGGCTACTTCGATTTAAATGGGATTTTTATTTGACACATACCGTGCTTTTATTTTTATAGATAACCTTGTAAAGGGAGAGTAAAATAAATTCAGAATTTTCTGCACATTTCTATAAAATACTGTACTGAAGAAATAGCCATTGCAGGTACAAGGCAAACTCAAGCCAGTTTATAGAACTACAGGCATCAGCAAACTCCAGTCCAGGTCTTTGTTCCAACCTCATTCTTAATTATTAAATTAACCTAATTTAACCAAATAAAGTTTTAATTTATATTTATATATATATATATATATATATATATATATATATATATATATATATATATATATATATATATATATATATATAACTTGCAGTGGAATGTAGCTTGAATCTCTCATCCACCAAATTCCCAAGACCAATGCTGTATTCATGGGATAAACTTTACATTTAGCTAGTCCTGCAGAATGCAGAATACCCACTGGCTTAACCAATGTAGTATATGTCTTCCCCGAAATCAGACAAGCAAAACAAATACTCAGCAGTTTCTCGGATTTACCCAATTTATCCAGATAGGAAATTGAAAGACATTTTACACTCATCAGTATGATCAAGGCTGGCGGTAAAGACAGTGCCTCAAGGCCTGCTTTTTGAGGTCTGTGAGAAGGGGATGTTATGTGTCAAATTTTGATTCCCTACACCAACTATGGGCATGTGAGCACACACACACACACAAACAATACTAGCAAGACTGTATCATCAAAGTCTCAAATGGATCCGCTACAGAATAAAAACGAGTTTAATTGATCTCGCAGTGCAACTCCAGCGTTATAATAGTATTAAGAATCGCTTGCAGTTGCAGTAAAATATCTTTCAGAGTTTTATGTTTAATGAAAAAGGAACCAAGACTGTAAGCCTCTCTGGTGGCTTTGATGTGCAAATCGCATCCTATTGAAGTATGAAAACTGAATTCTGCTTAGATCTCCAAAGAGAGCTCTGTAATTAGATCGAGTTGTTGTATGCAAGAAAATGAGCCCAGATTCCAAGGTCAGGCAAGTTTGTTCTGCACCTTTATAGCTGAACTAGGCAAGTGACTGACACCACTCAAGCATGCAATTAGCAGCTGATTCCTCCTCGTGAGGTTGCAGGGCAAAGGATAACATTAATATGCTATCCTTTGAAATTCATATGACGATCATAAAGGAAAAGCTAAGTGATTAGTAAAATTCAACTAATCTAGGAAAGAATTCCACCTGAATAATGTTCTTGAAAGGGAAGCTGTGAACAGAGGCACAATTAGAACAGAAAAAAGAGGTGGAGAGGCTTTCTGGTGTTCATGATGGATTTCTATTGGCTCTCATTGGGTTATAGGGGTGTAATGATAGATTTGTATTGATGAATCGTGATACTTTCTTTACATGATATATATCGTATCGTAATAGAAGTATGTATTGTTTGTATCGTGAAAGTGCAACATAGCTCATTGTAGACCAACAAATGGTTCCTGAATGAAAAATAAGTGTGTTTTATATTTGGTATGTATACATACTCTCCCTGTCTCATTTCTATTTGGTCTTTCAACAAAATGGTCCACCATTAAATTGGCCATTTGATCTTATTATGCATCATACAATACCCAATAAGGACAATCCCATGTATCGTGATATATATCACATGGCGACCTCCATATCGCGAGACGCTATCACATCGTGAGATTAGTGCATCATTACACCCCTATTGGGTTGTGCAAAAATAATCAGCGAGATATCGAAAACCACTGTGGGAATATAGAAAAATCAACCTTCTAATTAAACTGAAGAGGTTACTGACTGAAGAGCACTAATGTATGGTTTCACAGTCCCCATTAGCACTAACCTTGGACTACCCAATGTTCATTTCTGTAAGGCAGTCCTTACCTAAGAATAAAGCTAAACGGCATCTGTGAAACCAGCTGTAAAAGAAAACGTAATCAATTCAATGACAAACGGTTCCACTCAAAGTCTTTTTCAATGTCTTCAAATTCTACGGCATTGCCAAAAATATTAAGCACCCAAGGAGCTAGCTACAGTATATAAGACACCATTTTGTTTTCTACAAAGCTTCAATCGGATATCAGGTTTATTTCTATGTTGTTTCTTACAACATTAGCATTTTTTTTTTTACAAAGCTGTAACTGGTAGCTGGTTTTCTTTCTCACCCAGTGCGATTGCTACAAGCATCTGCTCAGTAAATATACAGGCACTTTAGAGCAGAGCTCATGGCCTCTCACAAATCTGACAGCTGAAATCCTCATATGAGCCTGCAAGCAATGTTCTCTCTGGAGCCTGCTTCACTAAAACAAATCAACTGATCAAGTCTGGGAAGACCAAAAGCAACTGCATTTTTGTATAATTATTTATCATTCTTTAAAGCATATGGCCAATTATCTCGGTAGCTACCAAAATGGCACATCCAGAAATGTAGTCATTGAAATGAAAAGGAATGTGTGTGAAGAGGGAGGGCTGGGGCTAGAACAAACTGTGGAATGTCATCCTGAGTTAATCTCATATTCTAAAAGGTCACTGTGTAATATCCATGCCAGTGTAACTGTTGAGATTGTGAAATAATTGCCATCAATTACATTTTGGTAATTCGTTATTAGCCACAGATTCTGGTCTGTGGTTCTTTGTATTTAGAATACTGTTAACATAACCTGCAACTGCTGTGAAAAGTGAAAGGGCTGGAAAATAATGTCTGAATGATCAGTTGTTGCTCCTCGCACAGCCTGTGGTCTCTTTTGTTTTTCGAATTGCCCTTCGGAAGGTAGCATGAACTGTTCCAAGCCACATTAGTCATGCTCTATTAGCAGATCCTTATTTCAAACTTTTGCATGACTGCGCATTTATTAAACGTACATGGTAGAAGGGCCATCTGGCATTGGGTGACTGTAATTCTCCACCCTTACATTTTTGTGCTATTTAGCAACAACCAATAATTAGAACTGCTCTTAATTGAATTGCATTTCAAAACCCCAAGCTGTCCAAAACTCATGGAATCGGGTAATTGTCCTAATTGAAAATAAACTCAATATTCTAATTAACAGCAGCCCACTTTACCTAGGAGAGAAAATATACAGTATAAGAAAGAAATACAAAAATAGGGAGGAGAGTACATGAAATAATAAAGATCTGAATATACTGTACTAAGCATGTATAGCTGGCTCCAAGAACTTGTTTCAGGACTCCTTAGTTATCAATACAAAATGTATTTGGTCTGTACAAATCTTTACCTTGTAATCCACCTAATGGGGTTTGGAATGGTGAGACATAGGAAAGATTTCTGTTAAGAGCTCTTGATAGCTAGAATTTAATTCTCATGTATTCTGGTGTTTTGTCTGTGATATTCTGCATTTAAATGAGGAGGTAGAACAATCAGTTTTAGTCTTATAGCCTGGGATAAGCTCAAGGGATAACCAAGACAAAATCATTAAGACACTAAGCTTGTTTTCACAATGGGTAAACTGTAAGTAAACACCAGCAGCAATATAATTAGGGCTTCTGATTTTCGGTTTTAACCGATAAAACACGATAAAACACCCCTGATACGAAAAAAAAAATGAAATTGGTGGATAGCCAATAAACACCGGAAAACACAGGGAAAACTATGGAAATGGTTAACCAATTCACATTGACTTTACCCTTTTCCCTATAAAAAATAAAGCCTACTACAAAAATAATAATAAATACTTTTCCCAGTGCTGCTGGGCAATGTCCCGCCTTCCTGACTTGATTCGTTCTCAATACTTTAAACCCGCCCCAAATACTGAGTGACAACACATTCCTACATTTCTACTGGAGACTCCGCTTGCGAGATTTAAAACGAGATTACAATCAGGAATGGAGGCTTGTTAGCGGGATTTAAAGCTGTATTACAGTTAAGATACAGAGGACTTAAAATAGAATTGAGGCAAAATGTACAAAAATGCCTACACACAAAAACCCCAGAAGAATGTGCTTGTGACCATAGGGATTTCGTTGTGGAAGACAGCAAAGGAAAGAAGGTACAACTTAAGTGTGCAAGTTCTGTCAAGTTACTATTCATATTTTGACAGAACAAAAAAAAAACAAATGCTAAAGCATTTTGGAAAGTAACCGAAAACACAAATTTCATACAGTATATCGAAAACGAAAGCCCCGAAAAAAACGATGTACATAAAACTCGAAAATAGCTAAAAATAATCAACGAGAAATATAATTAATAAAAACCGAAAAACAGAAGGCCTAAATATAATCAATTTGTTTCTTGAAGATGGTCTTTCAGGGTATTTCATTTCAGCATTGACAGCATAAAAGCAGAAACACACACTCAAACTGGTATTAATGTAGATTACCTATCTACCTGAAACTCAATAAAGCTGGGTTTTGGTTGAGGAGAATAAAAGTTTTGTTACTGTGTTTCATAAAACAAGCAGAAGTCAAGGTAGAAATATGGTATGAAATATTGAAAAGGCAGCTGAAAGACAGGTGGTGTGGCTCCAGACAGCAATGCTCCAGGGGTCCTGAAGTTTGCAGCTTCGTTCCTGGCAGACACGCTGGCATTGGGATTCACATCACATCCACGCTCGGGATGTTAAAGCCTGAAGTCCTTGCTACAGTTGCTTGCTTTGGTACAGTAATATTTTATAATAAGTGTCTGTAATTACATTTAAACAAACCTTTGATTTTCTATTGACATCAGTAAATTCATACTTAAATCCTAAACTTCCATTATTTTAATCATGAATATGCATCAATAAATGAGTAGGTATCGAATGTATCCTGAATAATTGTATTTGAATTATCATGACATATTTTAATGTTGTTTAATTACTAAACTATCAACAAGGCTTTTGCTGAATCTCAGAACTTAATATTGTACTTTTTTTGTGCAGTAGCTTCCAAAAATGATTGTGTTAGTTTTATAAAGACAGTGATGGTTCTGCAATATTCCTTCAGGTAGACTGAGACCACCTGAACTCAATGCACTTTGCCCTCTTGCTGGATTAGAACCTGGTCATAGAGTAGAAGGATGGTGTCCTAAGGCCAATAGCACTGTCCGTTTCAATGGTCATGCTGATTTTAAAATAAATACATCAACATACTGTACATTTTATTTAGATATTTAAAATGTCTTGGGAAAATAATTCCAATTTAAATGAACAGCATGCTATTTTCTTTTTCTGGATTACTGTGATGATCTTGTACATCCTAATTCATTTCTACAGTATATCCTCGTACTCCCATATTTAACTGAGATGGATTTACCAGTGAGCAGGAGGATGATAGAAAATGTAGTTCGAGAGGTCCATGCGGGTACATGTGAAGTCATCTTAAGGCAGGGAATGAAACTTAAAGTTTTAAAAAGTGGTCGAAATGTAAATGGAACATGTAACACAATAAAATAAAAAGGTCCTTATGTACCCTTTAATGAATCTTTAAACAGCATCCCTACAGACACACATGTTTTCTTAACTCTGTAGTGTTCCAGTTATGTTTCTAGGCAGTCATGCTTAAGTGTTTTTTTTCTCACTGCTTTCCTTCAAAGTAATGGTATATTATGAAAAACATTGCAACATACATTTCAGACACGAATAAACCAAGAAACATCTATTTACTTACATAATAAAAATTATACTGGTTTACTGGTAGAGTAGTTAATAAAGGTGTCCATATGAATACAGTCAGTAACCACATTAGAAAATATGTCCCAAAGTGGTAAGCTATTAAAAGTAATAAAAAAACACAAGAGAAACAGCCATAGAAACAATTTTAAGCAAAAACCACAAACATGGAATGTCTTAAATTGATGTCTTTATGTAAAGGTGTGATGGCTTGCTTAATTCTGAATGCTTGCTGGAAGTACTGGTGTAATGAATTAGCATCTCAGCCCACTTAATTGACTGTAAAGGCAGGGGCTGGACGCAAACCACAAACCATACAGTTCAAAGATGAATGTCTTGCCATTCACCTGAACAGCAAGCTCTGTAGTCGAGAGGTAAGCACATGTCTAATGCTGATGTCTGTATTATTAGCTCATCAGCCACTAGGAGGAGATTGATACACTGTGACAGTATATTGTAAAGTTATTGTAGCTAATGAAACACTAATGAATGAAAGCTCTCTTTACACAGGAGAGTGGAATTGTTCCTATCCCAATGCCTTCTTTCCTGTTATTATCAAACCAGCAACTTTCACTGACATGCCTTGCAAGCAGTTACATACCCATAGTTACATACCCAGAAGACACTGGGAAAGACACATTAAGTGTAACTAAGAAGGCAAGAAGATTTCTCTTGAAGATTAAATAAATAAAGATGTAAAGTTTATTACATACTGCCTTACAGCAATTGGGAAACACTGCAGGGAGTCACCCTCAACTCCAAGGTCAGGAACTGACAGTCCTGCACACAAATCTAATTTACCATTCCGGAATAGGTCTAAACCAATAACAATGGCACACATACAATAATCTAGAACACCCTGGGAGAGACAAGTGAAGTTCTGAATTCAGACCGGGATTCTCCCCCATGGGAGCTGTACCCGTATTTAGCAGGCAGACCATGTACACCCAGCAGGCTGCCTCAGAGCTTTAAAACGATGGGAGGTTTCTTCTCACACTTTGAAGCAACAGCAACTTACTGTATCGAATACCAAGTTTAGAGCTGACAACAACAATGCAGATCTCGTAATCATACCAGTGCAATCCCCTACAGAGAAGATTATTGCAATCCAGCTTGCCCTGTACTCTGTAAGATGTGGGGCATATTCCCTGAATATGATAATTATACATGAACGTGTATTGGAAATGTAACTGGATTAATTAATAATTAATGAAACTGTGTGTCTTGAGAAACAGGGTAAACTGCTGTGTCTTGAGAAGAGGGTCTCTTTTTTGCAGACATACTGCCATATTCTTAATCTATATACCATTAATAAGCTTAATGTGATATTTTCTAAGATTGTCTGCATCTTTTCAGCTTAGGCTGTGTGTGTGTGTGAGAGTGTATGTGTTACTAGCTCTATGTCACAGCCTGCTTGTGCTGAGGAAGTTGCTGCTTGGTGTGTTAGGAGATAGGCTGTGTCATATTTCAACTACCCTGCTAGCCGCATGAATGCAGTGAAAGCTTTTGACTTGTGTTTTGTGCTTAGAGACTAAGAGATTTACTTTCTGACTTTTCTGATTTCTGTTTAATATTTGTGTACTTAATAAAACAGTACTATTGATTAAAAATTCCTTGTGTTTAGCGTGTGTAACACATCTATTAAATATTATTAATAAGAGAACTAATCAACCCAGACAGACTCTAAATTATCAATTATTGAATTGTTCCTACAATATGTCACAGTTAGATCAATAAAGATTAGAAAAGCAGCTAAAGAAATGAACCAGGACAGATTTTATAGGTGGTTGGAGGAAACCATAAATTGATAAGGCAGTGTCTTCTGGTTTTGGAATCACAGCACCACCACTGAGGGCTGTGCAAGACTTGCAGTTCCATCAAGCTGTAAAGGTAGGAACTTACTGTGCAGGACACAAAGAAAGATCTATGCCGAGCTAATGCAGTGGCATAACTCAAAATGTGATACAAAGTAGTACATCTAATATACCCAATGGAGACTAAGCTGTAGCCAAACAAACTATTAGAGCATGCAATCTGAGACTGACCCAACCCCTGGATTTCAGTATTGAAAGTGCATTTGTCTGCAGTGTCATCTGATCATTTGAGCTTGAACGACTAATCATATTACTGTGCGTAATAAAAGGCAGAGAAGGTTATAGAACTTGTGTTCCTGGGGAAGAAGTGGATTACAGATGTAAGGCACTAAAAGGTGTCAAGGTGAATAACCCACTTGTTTTCGTTTCCCATCAAAAGTAGACTAATATGTATCATTATTTAATACCAGAGTTCCTTTCACATTGAAGATGGTGTTGTCACCTGAAGGATTTAAAGGTAGAATTTGCCCTCTGCTCTGCCATAGGGTTAGGGAAGAAAATCACACCGCAGGAACCTGGACTGGTCAGCTGCTAAGGTTCAGCTGATGAAAGGATGCAATTTGCCTTACAGCAGAGGCTGCTGATCTTCATTCTTCCTGATCAGCAAGTGGGTTTCAGCAGTGCAACACCATTCATTTTAAATAAGCTATAACAATGGGGTAAAATTGATTTTAAAAAACGATCAAATAAAATGAATTAAGAAACTATGAGTACGATGCAGAGGTACAACCGAATGCTTTGATAGTGTCATTTTATACTTTGATTTCAGAGTACTATGACAATTGTGTGTGCCCGATTAGTTTACCACTGATTTTCTCCCCAATTTGGAATGTACAATTATTTTTTTTCTCCTCAGCGCAGCAACTCCCCACACAGCTCAGAAGATCAGTAGGCCAGCTTCCACTTTTACACCCAGGAACTCGAGAGCGGATGTCAGCGAGCTACCATCCTCTGGAGGATAAAGACCGGCCCTGCAGGTGTCCACTCTGAGCTCACTGGGCGGCTGGCCAGCAGGGTTCACTGTAGCGCGATGAGGAGGAGCAGTCCTTGACGATTTTGCCTCCCTTACCCACAGAAGCGCCAGAACCAATGCGACGTGGACTATGTTTTAGCAGTACTAAGAAAAAAAACTTTATGCAGCCAGGTGACTCAAAGATGAATCTCACCTGCATTAGCCGACAGCCCGTAGGGAACAACCCTGATGCTCTGTTACCTAGATATGTCAATTTTGTCCAAACTAGTGCATTAAGGACCTGTTTAATGTAGTCCTCATACAGTAGATGTCAGAGATACATGGTGGTAAAGTGTTATCTGTAGATATTAAGACATTAGCTTTGCAATTCTTTGTAAATAATTAATATTAGTAACATCTAGAATGTGTTATAAAGGATGTTGAAAAGAACTATGTATGAAGTAGTATGTTAGTTCATGAAGTTGCATAAGTTTCTTCACAATAAAAAAGGGGTTCAACATGCTACATGTTTCTGTGGTCAGCAAAATATATTTGAACTAATGTTGTATCATGCCCTTTTTATTAATTACACACAATCTCCCAAAAATGTACATTCTAATAGTGCGGCTCCTATGATTAACACACTGGTTGGTGACCACCACTATATACGGGCCCTGGATTATTGGGTTTCTCTTAATAACATATACTCATTAATAGAAAGCCTTCAACAGAGCCTAGGCAAGCGTGATTAACATTTACCATGCCTGCTTTCAAAATATAATGACAAAGCACTTTGATTGCTATAACTTTGCCGATACACTGTAGCATGGACAAGATGATGCACACCATTTTCACAGGTGTTGATGTTTATTTTATTGTGAACATGTTGTATTGCAGAGCCATTTTAATAACCTAGCTATCTAGTGTACGTTTTTGCAGACATGTACCCATACAGTCCAAAGGAAAGCTGTGTGAAAAACTGAATTTATTTAGGCTATTCACAGGCAGCTATATTATTATTTAAAAAGCACTTGAATAACTGCATTCATGCATTGCTCTAAAAACAAGTCCAAAAAATGATGGACAGTAACACAGTATAGTGACCATCATTTCTGAGGACGATTAATCAAACACACTAAGATTATGGGGTGTATATTTCACAGCGTCTGATTTAAACAATATCTGCAGAAATATTTCAGCAATGTAAAGGTAATAGCTCGTACAGGAACTTGAATTGAAAATGTGTTACATAATGCTGTCTAATTATGCACACAGTCTAGCAAGCTCTTGAAAATTAAATGAACCTGTTTTCAGATAGACAATCTCAAGCACTGAGGCAGTTGTATGGCTATAACAACAAATTAAACTAGTGACAAAAATACTATACTGTGTCACTGTGGGCGTAATGGAAAACAAAGATATTCAGGGCCAGACTTCTTATGAATATTACATCAACAGTGAATTTTAAACAGCTTTGGATTACTAAAAGCTAAACCACAAATAAGGCAGCAACACTAAAGCCTCTATATAAAAAATGATCAATAGAAAGATTGAGATTGACTGGATCCTCTAGTTTTAAAATGTGGAAATCATTTGTATTTTTTACTGTATCTTCAATGATACCTAAATAAAAAGTATGCATCATACTGGATGTTTACTGGGATGAACAGTACTTTGAACAAGAACACTCTGCAAAACCTCCCATTCATTATAATAATACTGTGTGAATGCAGACATCCACCAAACGTAATACTGCAGAACTAATACTGTATAATAAAACACAGTAAACATACCATGGAAGGCAGTTAGTTTACTGAGTGTCTTCCCCATCATTACTTACAAAGACCCCTTGGGGAAAAGCAGGAACTTTGAGTAATACCCTGTAGCCTTCTGAGAAATGGTTCCTTGTTTTTTTTTCATTAAATAATGTTTTAACAGAAATGCATTTTAACAGGTGCAGGTTGGGTGACCCAGCACCCTACTGACCTGTCACTATGATGCAGCGAGCTACACTCTCCAGTGTGCAAGTGAGTGTGCAAGGGTGAACGTCAGCCTGAGACAGAGGCTGGTTTGGGTGGAAGTGATTGCAGGCAGGAAGGAAAAGAACATAGGAAATTGACCTGGTTAGTAAAGCAAATGCCTGAAAATTGGTTTTATCTATCCAAATGGGTGCACTGTATAGAGCTAAGTGGCTCAGCTAGGATACATAAAATAAGATGAAGAGTAGAAAGCATTCAAATTTCAGATAAAGTCCCAGAAAAATTCAGTGTTTCATTAATGTATCATTTTTTAAGAGAGGTCTCATGATGGTGCCAGATTGACACAGGTCAAGGACAATATACTTCAGCTGGGACTACATTTGATGGTGTGAGTGATTGGTTCAGTTGATATGTCCCTCCAATCTGTGACAGATAAAGATGCCCAGCAGTGTGATGGTTTGAGCAAGGTTGAGAACAGGGAGTCAAATAGCTACCAAAAAAGGCTTTCAATCACAAATGAAATGGGCTGGAAGTTTCACCATCCTTGACAACCCTACTTCCAGCCCCTCTCCCTCCTTCTAATGGAGAAATCATCTAAATGAATCCTTTTCCCTGTCTTGCCAAGTCTCACTGTATTCTTCACACTCAGACAGATAATATAAAATATTACTGATTGATTTTTTTCTGGGATAAGACCACGAAAGGATTGTGGTTAATAATCTTTTAATGGAAACAGCTGAATGCTGTATGGATTATGTGATAGGATGAGAGAATCTCACTTTCTATAGTCTGTTATATTTCACACTTCTTGGTGTGTCAGATGGCAACATCCACCATGCTGGAAAATGAAAAAGAGACACCTAAAACAAATTGCTTAATACTGGCTAAACAGCACAAATTGTTCTCTTTGCCAAACTCGTCATGTCTGGTGCATAACTCTTGCATGACTTGTTCTAAAGTACAATGTTTTCTTATTCCAAGACCATGGAAAACTTTTAACAGGTGAGAGCTGAAAGGCACACATATCCCTACCGTTCCTAACGTGGTAGTTTATTTTTTAGCGCACGAATGCTAGTAGACTTTAAGCTTTCGAAGAGATTTCTTGTTTCTTTGACCTTTGAGAACCTACAAGGATTCTCCAAGTAAGGTTAAAGCTGACAAGAGACAAGAGATAAAACTGAAGGAATCTCATTCTCAATATTGGACTATTAAAATATCACAACATCATACGAAGCCAATGGAACATTTGAAGCACTCTAAATTATTATTTTTTTTAAATGAAAGAAAGAGTTGGTGTCTGCTACATAGTTATTAATTAATGGTGGCACTTGTTCCTAATTTTTCTGTGAGCTGTGTTTTGGCAACCTTTTCTCAATTAGTCTTGCCCTTGTCCAATATCATATCCATAAAAACGGCTCCTTTACTTCACAATATCTAATGAGGTTTTCTAATTTGGGAATGCATCAAGGATGCAAGAGAGGATTAAGCTTTATAAACCATCTTCTGAAAAATCTAATTTTCAGAGCAATACTTATAGCATTGCTTAGCCCAGACAGTCCAATCTGCTGGAAATAGAATGCCAGAATTCAAGCCTATTTCTTTGACTCTTCTCAGTATTAAAGTGTAGACAATTGTTCTGGGTTGAAACATTTTGACTGACTGGATTACTACTTTAGTTAATCCCCATGTTATCTAAGAAATTGACAAGATGCAATCTGTTGATTAGCTGTGCAATTTTTCAAACTAAATCATACTTGTTTGATTCTGGGTATGTCTGTGCTGTGAAGGTACAGACCAGTTCTAATCTCTGAAATAAATCGGCTATCACTCATGATTAAAAACATTACATTGTGGAATTTGCACAGTGGATAATAATAGAAAAGAGAATCCCAGGTGGTTTTTGATAGCTAGCAAGAAAGACACATTATGTTTCCATAAATGTTAAACAGATTCACTCTCTTGGTGTTTGTATTTTAAGGACAAAAATCAAGTGCATTGCCTTGATACTGTTATAAGAAGACCCATTCAAATCCCCAAATAATCTCTCCCTGCTCTCAAGAGAAAGAAAAAAAGGATTCGCCTTCTGTTACACCAATGGACGTGATGAATGTCCAGCTAATAAATTACAAAGCACTGCTACCAAAACCACACCAGATACACTTGGGGAAACTGCAGTGTATACTGAGTGTTGATCAGGGTCATCTCAATTTGATTTAATGTCAGGGAATTGAAAACTGTTGCATTTAAGAGCAGCGAGCCAAGAGAGAATATAGAGATTAACTTTTCGAATAATATTTGTATATAGTTTGATAAATGTGCTGATCATTCATGCAGAACTGCATTGCACGTCCCTATAATGATGCTAAAACAGCTTTCTGTCTCAACAGTTGTATTCTATTTCCTAATAGCTCAGTACAACACGTTAATGACCAAACGTACACGCCGAGCAGCAGCCCTTTATATATCACTTGCACAGCTCTGCTGGGGCTCTGTGTAAACCATCCCATAAAACAGATGAGATTTCATATTCAGACACCCTGCAGATCTATTAAAAGGTGGGGAGGGATATATTAACTAATAACTTATTTATGCACTGCACACAGATCCCAAAAGATACAAAAAAGTAATTTAATAGAGATCCACATACTTATAACCTATAGGCTCATTTATATACAAGTGTTTCTTGCCCAGGGGTACATCAGTTCAATGACCTGCATTCCCTTCTCTTGAGTCTGCTGCAGCAGGAACCTGACTTATTTAAAACTGCTCTGGTATTTAGGGTGTCGATCTCATAAAGTATAGATAGATAACAAATATCATGTTTGCTCGTTGAGCAGAGAGGTTCCAGGGCAGTAACATACCAGAACAGTTGTTAGCGTTGCAGATTGTAAAGGAAAAGTCATTTCCTGTAGTGCTCCCTGTGGCAGGCTGGCTCGCAGTGGTGAAGTGTGATGACGTCACGGACCAGGAAGTAACTGAATCACAAACAATAGATGGGCGGGTGAACCTGAGTGCAACGGCACTCAGCGTATTTATTAATAAACAAAACAAAAATAAAAGATTTAAACAAACCACAAAACAAAAAGGCGCGTTGGCCAAACAAATAAACAGCAACAAGTATATTTTTTAAATATAGCAATTGTTCTTTTTCCTCGCTCTTTCTCTCCGCTCTCCCGTACTCTCCTCTCTATACTCAACCCCGCAGCATGGCAGCTGCAGGTTCTTATACTCTGGCCGAGGGGTTAACTAGTTGTTAATTATCTCATTACCCCTCAGCCAGAGTCTGCACGCGTTCAGTAAGGATGCATGACTGTCAGCTAGTTAAATAATCAGTAACTGATCAGTCATGCATCCTCACGGGGTTTTAAATATAACTATAAAAAACAACAAAAGACGTAGCGCTTTTAGCCGCGCGGGAAACAAATACAAATAATAATAAATAAATACATAGGGGCGGGACACTCCGCCACACACCCGCAGGTGATGTATAAGATAGTGTAAGATTTTGATCTGCAATTTATCTGGGGTGTGGGACTCCCAATACACAATTATACAGATCAGAAACAGACAGCAGCCCAGGTTGGCACACTCCATCAACTCCTGCAGCTGCCTGAAAGAAAAGAGTCTTCCCAGAGGCTATGCAGACTTACAGCTATGGCCATAGCTGTACAGTGCAAACCACATTAGATGTGCTTTTCTGTGACAGAAAGAAAACACCAGCACTGCATCTGAATGGCTCAAAAATAATAACGACAATAATAACTACCTTTGGGCTCTTGGAAACACGTTTTCATCTAATTGTTTTATCCAGGTAAAATCATAGTTTCTATTTCAGTATCCTGAGTTCAATACAACCCCAAAACATCTTTACCACTTATCAGTGTTATAATATGATCTGTTTTTCCAGCACTTATTCTATAGCCAACCAGACAAACATTTTAAGTACATGGTTTAAATGCAGACAGGACGGCGCCTGTGTAAATGCTGTGTCTGCTGTTTTTGGTGGAAGGTTGCAGCCCCCTCTAGGACCCAAGGTGGTAATCCCAGAAAACTGTAGCCTTCCACCTGCCAGTCTTCATTACACTGCTGAGTGGAGTGGCTTTATAACCACACTGAATATAACACAGCAAGATTAACCAAACATCAGCACAGCACCAAGGAAGAGCAGAATGAAACTTTGCTGATGCCAGACAAAGGATCATAATCAGCATCATTATTTCCCCCATTTACTAATACTAAAATAAACTTAAGTTAATTTAATGACTAATGTTTTGACTTGAATGTTTTCAGTTTTTTCACTTTGCAAAGAAAAACAAAACAAAAACACTCCCAGTCTAATCTGTGTTGACAGTTCATCTTGTCGATAATGCACCCTGCCTTAAAAAATCTTGACAATTGATTCAATAGCTTTTAACTATAGCCATGTTTAATTATTTGGGTGACAGACTAATTCTAATGGAAGTTACATTGGTTACATTGCTTTGCAAATTACAGTAAATACAAAATAAACAACCTGACTGTTCTGGATAACTGTATTCATTTGGATGCATTCCAGGCAGGTTCTGTTGATAACTCATTCTACTTTTCAGCTGCTGGCAGTTAATGGTTATTTTGTCCTCCATCACATGCAGTAATTGACACAAACTGTAACAGGTAACATATTAGGAGCTACAAACCATTCATCTACTTCCAAGGGCCTGGTACACATGCCAACATTTTACAGGAATCAGGGGGATTAAGCCTTTCCTACTGATGGTGGACAAATTGACGAATTGGAATATTAGGGCTGAATTCTCACTGTTTTAAAAAAATAATAACGTTGTTTCTCTTGTTAGACAAAAATGTTAGCTGCAAATGTTTTGTATGGGTTGGATCACATGTTGTGACATGAACAATAAAATGTAAATTCATGGTGAATGTAGACTGCAGCAGACACCCATCACTTGGGACGAGTCCACACTAGTAAGTGTATATTAATCAAGTTTCAGTAAGAGACGGTTCAAATCAGGCGCTATAAATCTTCTTGAGAAGTCAGAAGTAAAGGTGTGCAGTCCAGAGACAGACCTACCCTGCTGGTCTTTGCACCCGAGGCACCGCTGACTGATAGGCCTTGTCATGATAGCTATTGGAAGTCTCACTTTTATGTCTACCAGAACAGTTTGCGAATGCCTTCTAATAACACCTGAAGTAAAGTCATCAATCAGACTGAAACTAGGGCCTTCACATGAGTGTGTTTCGCCCTTCAACTGGTCAGACAACTTGCAAAATCTATTAGCCATCCTGAGCAGCCAAAGCGTCCTCCTTGGGACGAGTAATTAAAACAAGGTCAAGGCATGTCAATAAATACAATGGAAAGGTTCAGGAATCTGCTGCAGGCTAACCTTTACCTGCTGCTGAATCCATTTCCAGGAAAAGAAAAAATTTCACACTGCTGCCCTGTGGTAAATTTTAAATCACATGTTATCTTAATTGTACAGTGCTGCACAGGTTTACAAATCTGTATCTCTATCCTAAGATGATTATGTAATCAGATCTACAGACTGTGAACACTGAACTTCCAGCAATTAATGGATTCTCCGAAATATTTTGCTTAAAGAAATACCACCAATTATAAAACACAAAAGGTCACAAATACTGTACATTTTTACTTATCTGAATTATGTTGTTTTTAACCAGGACATCAGTGGCTACTGCACTACTTTATATAATATAGATATGTGCAAACCAAGCAGTTCATTTGTAACTGCTTTCACTAGCTTCTGTCAAGAGCATGCTGTTAATTTGATCAGTACTCAATCTAAAACTCTAGGAAAATCCACTCTTTGAATCTCATCTGTTGTAGAGCGAATGATATCCTTTTAACTCATTAAATTAGTGTTAGAGACTTGCATGCACTGGATGTTTGATTCTCACAACCTTGATTCACAAAAGCACTGTGATTTTCAGCCCCACATAATATATACAGAGGATACGTGAAACCTGTGCATGTCCTTGAACATTATTCTAGGAAGGGGGCACAGTATGGTTGTCATGCTGTTTCTCCTTGGCCCACTTTGGGAGTTCAGGTCTGGCCCATACCTAAACTCTTACATGCAAAAGTTATTGATCTGTAATGAGGAATCCACATGGCACCTAGCTGAGATCTTAAACCTAATTCAACTTGGGAATTTAAGCAGAATTTGACATCAGTTGTTTCCTATGCGTCCTATATCCTCTGTCCAATCAAAGGTATCTTAATTTCAGATGGGATTCTAATACAATTGCACTGGCCATGAATCTATTCTAGTAAAGTCTGAGAAAATAAATGATCTACAGAAAAATAATAAGAGATAATGAAAAGTTACCAGTGTTTCCTCAGGTGGATGTATTGGTACTCCATGGATATTATAAATTAGATTTTACAAAAGTATTTTTATTAAACACAGATGGACATTTTAATTATAAAAAAAGTCAGTAGCTACTACTGTAATTTTGTAATTCAATACCAACTTCAGCACTGTGAACTCCAAAGACATCAGGAACAAAAAAAACAAAGGGAGCAACCTTTAAGCATTAATACAGTAAGGCTTACAAATGTAAACTTCTTGCTTTTGCTTTTTCTTCTCACTCCATCTTTTCAAGCTGACCTTCAGCATAAACACACCACTCTGCTTGGACAAAAAAACTTTTGTTGCTATTCCAACTAGATGACTAGTAAGGTATTTGCGGTACAACACTCAATGGTGCAAACACACTCAATTTCTTATGACAGAAACTTAATAACTGGGCTTTAAGTCCTTACGACAGCAAAGGATAACGGATCTTGTGCATGCACTATTTATAAGGATCAAGAAACACAAGAAGACAAAGGTAACATACATCATATAGAGATGTAACGATATACTGTATAAAACACACATTAACCCATTACTTTCCAAATAAATGTTTCTTTGAAAAATTGTACTTATGTAATTTGATACACTCTAAATCAATATTTCTTCACAGAAAAAAAAAAGTTTTTGGATACAAACTGCTGCATCCTGTTTTAAAGACAGTCAAGTTAGACATGGTGGTAATCAAACCAGTGAAATCTCACACTGGCTATGGTGAAGCTGAATACATAGAAAATTGAGCTTTATCATCACAGTGTAAACCAGTGTTAGTCCTTGGAAGGCGATTATACAGCAAATACTTTTTATGGTATGCTATATGCTACAATGACAGTATTTCATGCGAGAAGCTCACTTCATTGATGCAGGACTCAGCTGGTTTGAGGATTTTACCTTATCTTTGGAATTTTAAGAATGTTGTATCGGTTCCAATAAAAAATATAATAATACAAGTACAAATACACTGCCAGTTCAGTACAATGACTTTTTGTTTTCAAGGGCTTAAATTGGTGCCACGATACCCAACAGAATATCTGGTCATTGTCACATTACTAAACCCTGTTGAAGCCGGTTGATCTTGAGCAACATACTGTACTATCACATAGGGTTGGAACAATAATCGATTATCGTGATATTATCGATAATGTTTTTGCATAGATAATTGTATTGCATTGAAAAATAATTATTGATAATCATTTCATCGTCCGTTACCCACTACGATATGCTTGTGTGTAACAGTAACTCTGCATTGAAGCAGTAAGACAGGACTTAACTGTCTGCGTGAGATGCAACACGTGATCTGTGTGCGCTGCATAGTGGGAAGTTACATGTGACGTAAGTAACATGTGATGTAAGATTCACCGAGTAAAGGCAAACGTTTGAGCTAATGGTGATGGAAACTGCAGAAACTACCAAACCTTCCGAAAAGATTTTAGAAAAAAGAATCAGCATCAGTCCTGTGTGGCAGTTTTTTGGAGTGACAGAAAGTGATCTGCAAGGTAATAAGCCCGTCTGTAGGCAGTGTGGAAAAGTTGATATTTTTTAATCGCAATTTATATATATATATTTTTTTTAAACACTTTTTTTTTAATAAGTAGCTTATATTTCAAAAGTTGAAAAGCTACCAAACAAACATTTGGTTATATTATTTGTGCTTTTTTGTAACCAACCATTGTTTCATAACATTTATTAAAGATGCTGGTCTTTTTGAAAATTGTCTAGTTTTATTTCTTCTAAACTCGTAGAGGAAGTTGTCATATTGCTCAGGAATATATAGCTTTAAATTTGGTAAATTCCAAGACATTTTACATATGTTATTTTTTCAGCCGATAATCATGATTATCGTGATAATTTACAGCCGATAATTGATAACTGAAAATGTCATTATCGTCCAACCCTACTATCACACCCTCCGAGCCAAACACGTGTCTATCTGTGGAGTGAGTGGCAGTCTGGTTCTTTAAGATCGCTATCTACTCATTCTACAATGATTACATGAATCCATATCTTAAAACACGCTGGTAGTATAGTGTTTAAGATTAGTTATAATCCGGGTTTATGAAACAGATGTAACCTTACATTGGGGTAAAGCTATATGAAACCAGGTCAAGTTGGTCAGCATTTCATCTGACCACTGATGAAGGTATTAAACAGGTATTTTATTTATTTATTTATTTATTTATTTATTTATTACTAGTTTTATCCAAATGTTGTTTTTTTTAAGTCTTCCTTTAATATATGTTACTTATTGTTGTAAGAGATGTCATCTCATGCATGTTGGGTTACAGGACCACAAAGCGAAACGGAGTTGTTCAAAACTATTTTTGCTCATGAACATAAAAAGTGCTATTGTTCCTTTTAACTATAGAACTCTGCTGTGTGTTCTGTGCATGGAATGACACATGTTCACAAGAGAAGACTGTACTGGAATTTTGATACATTTCTCATGTGAAGATTTATACATTTCTTTTTTTTTTTTTAAATGTATAGAACCAGACAGTGCTCCCACAGACAGTGACCTTGTGCACTTGGTACCAGGTTAACTTGACGCCGGTTTGTTCTGGAAACCTGCCTGCATATTATTCCCTCTATGGGATGTCAAGATTACTTCCCGAAATTGCTCAGATTACTCACTGCCTATTATGCCCAATACAATTTTCCTTTTTAGATTTGAATCATACCTGTCACATGTTTTATGTGTCTGACATTATTACTTGGTCAGCTGCTACAATAATCTGGAGAGGTTTGACATATGAACTTTTTTTACACCCAACTTTCAAAGACTTGTTTGTTTGCAAGGTCCAATTGATTTTCTTAATAGCTCTTTGATTGATTCCCCCCCTTTGTTTGCACTTAAACCGTCTGTAGCTCATCTTCTTTCTGCCTGGGGTCCTTAAAGACATACTGAAATCATTTGCTTTTAAAAGGGCTTTCTGACTAATTAAACCTTCAGATTGTAAGTACTACTCCAATTGCTGTTAGTAATAATGGCAGTGTCAAAGGTGCAGAGCACTTAATGAAAACATTTACATGCACCCTACACCTGAAATACGGTACTTCTGCAAACGGCAGTGAGATAGAATAAATAGTTGAAACAAGACTTGAGACTGTAGGAAGCAGATCTGTTAACTATTGTTTTAATCAGTATAGGTTAGTTTCCTCTTATTCGTTTTCCATTTGTTCTCATAGTGTACGCTTTTAATGACACTGAGTGACACTTGCAAGCGGGGCAAATTTAAGAATAGCAAGTTCTTTACATATTTTGCACAAGCCGACATTGGTCCAAATCAGCCCTATTCAAAACAGTTTAAAATATGAAAGTATTATACCGTCGCCAACACGAAGAATTTTGACGCATGCCACACAGCTAACTAGTTTTCTCTTAATCCAGATTTGTATTCAGACCTAAATATAGTACTTCCTGAGCGCTAGAAATATACTCGTTATAGTGTGAAGTTTGTGTTATGTTGCAACCGTATGTCAACAAATGGATAATTAAAAGCAGCCCACAGTTTGAGTATAGCACGTGTTTAATGTTGAGTATAAAAACACAAATTATTATTATTTGTTTATTTAGCAGACGCCTTTATCCAAGCCGACTTACAGAGACTAGGGTGTGTGAACTATGCATCAGATGCAGAGTCACTTACAACTACGTCTCACCCGAAAGACGGAGCACAAGGAGGTTAAGTGACTTGCTCAGGGTCACAGAATGAGTCAGTGGCTGAGGTGGGATTTGAACCGGGGACCTCCTGGTTAGAAGGACGTTTCTTTAACCAAAATGACTGCTGCTTCTCCCTATCTACGTCGCGAGTGGGAATTTGTAAGATGTTCACCATTGTTGTGTAAATAACACGAACATGATCCATATGTAAATCAGTGGTGTAAATATGTAATGATTCTTTACTATTTACACAACAAATATAATACTATTACATTTGATTTCCTTCATTATTGCCAATACCATGATCATTACACAGACAGATTTTTGGTGTCTGTAGATAAGCAATGCTTTGGGGAGCATTGGGCAGCGTAAAGTAATATCCGCTAGAAAGTGTCCGGAGGGCATCAGAAGATTCTAAGGCATTTGCCAAGCACTCCCAACTTTCACTTCCAGAGCTCAGCAACTCTATTAAATCAACCCACCCCGACCCTCAACCCCAGCCCTAAAACCTAACCCAATACCTAACCCTATACTTAACCATTAAAAATCATCTGATGCCCTCAGGACACTTTCTAGTGGATATTTCTTTGTGCTGCGGAGGACTGGCGTGGTGCTGTTGCTATAGTTCAAGATTTATGTCCAATTAAACAGCATCACTACTTAGAAAATGCGCTGCGTTTCTACAACCTTATTTTATTCCAACAAACAGTATGATTTGGATGTATAATGCTGAGCGGTATTTCATCTAGTATACTAATTGCTATGCACGAAGATAGCAGTGCTTAATTATCAATGCATCCGTTATTTGATTGATTGTTTAGACATGATGAAAGGATGCAATACGATACCTTGTAGGTGTTGATTGACTACATTCTCCAGCCGATCCAGTCTTTCTATAATCCTCAAAGTTTCCCCCTTGTTGTCTTCCTCTAACTTTTTCTCTGGCACCGGTTCTTGCACTTTGATATACACATTGGCGACGTAGTTAGTAACCCATCCCACGTAAAGCAAGCACACGATATTGGTCATACCACTCAAGATCACACAAGTAGACACCACCGTTTTGGTCTTTCTGGTGCAAGCCATCCTGAGATCCCTCCATATAGACTTCAGAGCGTGGTACCAAGAATAGAAGTGCCCTGTAAATAATCCCCACTCCTGGTAGCTCTGTCAGTACATTTCCGTTCAGGCAGGTAAATTCCTTACATCGATATCTGAGAGCTCTCCGATTTGTCCAGACCCACACGGAGCTCTATACAGTGTGGAGCGTGGAGGAGGGCAACACCAACGCTCGATTCTTTTGAAACGAAGCGGAGAACATGCACGGGTAAATCAGTACGTGCAAAGTCCTGGAAACTTTCCTCCCGCTATCTCATCTCTTGCGCCCTTTTCCTTGCAATCACCGCCAGCTTAAACTAGATAGCTTTACAGCATTCAGTGGGACCCATATAGCACAGGTCTGGTGGCCAATGAGACGCAGAGCAGGGTTCTAAATTTCATATTCAGTTACGCACTACTCCAATGAGGTCGGAGAAGGGCGTGTGTTTGTAGTGTGTATGCTAAAGATGTCAAGGAAACTGTATCAGTCTCTCTCAGTTATAGATAGAATTATTTTAAAGCTGCGTGTTGACTGAGTGAATGTTTATTATGCCGTGTCGACTTTGCAGAAAGAACATGAAAACACTTTTATTTTTGATTGACAGGATTGCTAAAAATAATAATAATAATAATAATAATAATAATAATAATAATAATAATTCACTGAGATTTTCTTCCCGAAATGGACCCCTGCACCTTAGCCGAGAGTTCGGCAGGTGCTTTTTTCTTTACTTGAAGGATGGGTTGAAGTGCCATGCACTGCCTATTTAATTGCCAGGGTTTTGGTAGTTTATTTAAAGCGTCAGTAAGGCCGATGTTTTCTTTCAGTTCCTTTAAATCCTCCTTTTTTCTGCTCAATTTAGCAGTTCATGTAATTTCAGACTCGCTCAGCAACCATCAATATGTCCATTGGCAGGCTGCCCCAGGACGAAATATTATTGGTATGCTTATTGGCAATTGAGTGCGTGTGTTATGTGGTCGCGCCGTTGCTCTATTGCATGTTTAGTTTATTGGATGGACATGTGGGCATACATGAACAACTAAAACATGCAATTAAGAGTGATGAGATACAGTAGATCTTACAGTTTCAGTATAGACAAAGCGCAGTTCTGGTTTTAGTCTGCAAGGAAATAATAAACGTGTGCCACAGAGGCAAGTAAAGGTCTAAACTGAAAACTGTTTGAAAATCTGAAGCAAAGATCTTTGTGTCAAATAGCGCCTGTGACTGCTGGCTCTGTCGACCTTTGCCTCGCTGGAATCATGTGCATCGTTATTTTTATGGTACGAAGTGGCGTAAGTGTTCTGGACAAATAAAGACTTGGATAATACGCCGTGTCTGCTCTCAGTTTGTTGTTATAAATGTAAGTGTTTATTAATTGCTTTTCGAATACTGAGCTACACGTCATAGCCACTTTTTGGGAGGGTTCAGTCGTCGTATAGGCTGCATTGTGGAATTGTCATATTTATAATTATAATAATATGTAGTTGTACACTGTATTTCATTAATGTTCTTTTCTTCTTTAGAAACAGTTTAGAAAAGTTTCATGAAAATCTAAATATATTTTATTAATGAAAACTAAGTAACGATTTAAATAATTTTTGAATATGCCTGATTGTAAGCGAGAATAAAATGTTAGATTCATATTTGATTCATATTCATATTAACACACGTTCCTGAATATATATATATATATATATATATATATATATATATATATATATATATATATATATATATATATATATATATATATATATATATATATATATACACTAAATGTGTCCACAAGGTGGCACATGTTGATCCTGTAAACTAAAGATAGAATACATGGTGAGATATAGTAGATAAGCACCTGCTTCATTATAATACAGTTCAATAAAGCTGTACAGAATGATTTGACTTTATTATTATTATAAGGGCTGACACCATTACTATCAACCCCCCTTGCTTGTGGATTCCAAAAAAAACAAACATTCAAAGTAGTTTCAACCACTCCTTACTAGAAATGACTGTTATGAAAATGTATCATTTAAAATGTTTTGTAAAGTACAAAAGTATTTTACTGTTTTTTGTTCTTTTTTCCCTTGATTTTTTTTGCACCAACATACTGTGCATTCAAAGTGAACAAGCGCTGAATAATTAAATAAACATCATTTCTAACATGCCACACATGTTTCAGTGCCATTATATATATATATATATATATATATATATATATATATATATATATATATATACAATGTTCTCAAGAATCCTCAAGACTGAAACGTTGTGATAGTAAGGGATAGTCTTTATTTTTTACATTTTCATGTTATATATATATATATATATAAACCAGAAGGCAATCTCCATTGCAATGTCTTGGAAGGCTTATTGAAGATTTTACTGGGTTTGTGTAAAACTTTCAAACCTCTTGCATTAGGGATAGGCCTCAGTCACGTGGCTCAGCATTCATTTCCAGACAAAGGCCCTATTCAATGTCTTCCTCCTCCAGTTGCTAGGCAGGGAAATGCAGATGTACCTTGTAACAACATGGAAAGAAAGCTTGACAATAAGCCTCCACACTCACAAGACAGAGCTTCCCTTTTTGTCACCTTCATTTGTCATTTCTCTGTATAAATGTGAAAATAAAAGTGTTTCTTTTATATATATATATATATATATATATATATATATATATATATATATATATATATATATATATAAAACACAATTGTGCAGTCAAGCTGGAGAAATAAAAGATGATCTTATTGTGCTTATATCTGCTATGGCAGTGAAAAAAGCAATAAGACTTAACATTAGATTTTTGGCACAGTCCGTATATTTAGAACAGAATTGCTTCAGACAGTAGTGCCACTTTTATTTATATTGGTTGGCCTGTTATGTTTAAAGTTCAGACTTTGGCTATGTTTACAACGACTTTTGGCAACAATACTGGAACATTCTTATTCTAGAATTTTAATGCCATCATACTGTCATCGTAGTATAGTTTTCTAGATTTTGGAAATACACATTCCAAGCATGGAATGTCTGGAAAGCGCCAACCAGTGAAAGGACATAGAACTATATCAGTGGTTCCCTGCGATTGTCAGAAGTACATTCTTAGAAATGTAACAACAGATTTCTCTGAATAATCTCAAAATAAGTTAATCTGTTCATACTGTACATTTATTTTACAAATACAATATAAAGTTGAGATATACACACCACCAAACTGATTAAAGAAATACAATACATTGTGTTAATGCACATGCCCCCTCTGAAGGCCTGGGTTCCAGTCTGGTTTAGGTCACAAGCAGTGCTGAACACAGTTAATAACAGCGATGAACAGGTTAAAGATTTGATGGTCCACTCATTCTCGCTGAGCTGTATGGAATCTTGCATCCATGATATGACTCCCAACTAGTGAATGCAGATTATTATTGTCATTCTGGAAGATTCAGTAAGATTCCAAGTTCCGGCAGTGTTTCCATCATTAGTATTCCAGCAGAATCTGGAAATCATGCCCAGCCATCCATCACACCCCTAGGAAGCTTTGACTCCATTGGTGATCAATAGATGAGTTGATATAACACCGGTTCTATCTATTGAGAAAATGGCCATGCTTTTCGCTGCAGTACTGCTTCCCATCTGTTTCCTTCAGAGGTATTCAATTACATACAGTAATGACAAAGGGGACTAGTTCTGACTTTGAGGAATCAGCCAATAAAATTTTTTTTAGTATATATTTTTTAGTATATATTTTTAAAAACACATGTGGCCTATTATTGGACAGTTCCCCCTGTAATGCACTGTTAAGGTTTGTTAAAAACTAGAAGTGCAATTACAGAATAAAATATTAATTATGTTTTTGTTTCCGAATGTTTTTTGCTGGAATTGTATTAGTAGATCCCTATTTGGAATCAGAAGAGCTAAAAAGAATAGTGAAACACTTACAGCAATGAATCATCTTCACAATAAGACTCTGGGTCTGGGATGTTCTAAAACTAAATTATAGGAATAATACAGTTTGCATAGTAGCGATAGCAATGACAGATGATTGTGAGCAGGGCATTTTCAGCTCCTATAATTAGCTTAGAAGACAAACGGTAATCTTTGACCATCCCAGAATTTCAAGAATGTCATGTCTCACTGCTGAAAGACAATCCATTATACAGTACCTAGCCAAAAGGTATAAATGTCGCTGTATAGTTTAATGCAATAATAAAATAATAGCTCATTAATGTGTGATGGCTAGTGGTTCATACAGTACATCATTGTCTTTGGAATATTTAAGAACCTGCCTTGGTTTTTACACTCTACTTTGTGTTATAGTCTCCAAAACGCTAAGCACTATTTTTTAACCTTGTGAAGTTTAACAATGATTTCAGTCTTATCATGGTTCTTACCGTCAATATTACTGTACTGCAAGATAAGTCACATAAAAGTATGGTTTTCCATCTCCACTATTACTATTATATAAAACCAATGCAAAAAAAAGTAATAACGTGCTAAGACGTCGATCATAGCCCTGACCTAGATATGCCTTCTTCACTTTCACGCTTAGTGAGCTTAGAAATATATTCATGTGCTTAAAATATTAACAAAGATTTCTCAGGGCATTGGTAATGGCATTTTAAGGGGACAACTGTTCACAAGAAAAATGGCTTCTGGTAAATGATGGGGTCTACAGAACAACATGCTCAGGTTAATGGCTTCACCCTGGTGTATCGGCTGGGCTTCGAGTTTAGAGGTGATTCTGAGAGCTTGATTGAGGCCACAGGAGTGCTTTCAACTGGAAAAAGCCACCAAGATGACAACTGCAACACAAAATGATACAAAGAGAACTACACAGCAAAGCTAATACATTAGTTCATATAACTCTGATGTTTCCCACCCACATGTATGCAGTCAGCTTCTTGTGTGACACCACAGAAGGAGGCAACATGCTGAGTAAAAAGCAAATATTTTGTTTTTAAAACATAGGAACATAAGAAAGATTACAAACTAGTTTGGTTGTTAGTAGCTTATTGATCCCAGAATCTCATCAAGCAGCTTTTTGAAGGATCCCAGGGTGTCAGCTTCAACAACACTCCCACAATTCTCTGTGAAAAAAGTGCCTCCTATTTTCTGTTCTGAATGCCCCTTTATCTAATCTCCATTTGTGACCCCTGGTCCTTGTTTCTTTTTTCAGGTCGAAAAAGGTCCCCTGGGTCGACATTGTCAATACCTTTTAGAATTTAGAATGCTTGAATCAGATCACCGCGTAGTCTTCTTTGTTCAAGACTGAATAGATTCAATTCTTTTAGTCTGTCTGCATAGGGCATGCCTTTTAAACCAGGAATAATTCTGGTCACACTTCTTTGCACTCTTTCTAGAGCAGCAATATCCTTTTTGTAGCGAGGTGACCAGAACTGAACACAATATTCTAGATGAGGTCTTAGTAATGCATTTGTGTTCTAAGTATGCCGAACAATTTGATGCAAGCTAGCAGCTTCACTATTTCTCTATTTCCAGTGTCTTACATGGCATTTTTAGCTCCGACAGCAAGCTCTGGCTTGTCTGAGGGAATGTCTGATCATGCCAATACCGGACAGCTGAACAGCAGGGAGGAAGTGCAACATCTCACACCACTGCCAATAGAGGGCACTACCACTCACATCAAACCAGCAGGCGGTTAAGTAATGTATTCAAATCAGTAATACATACAAGACCTTATGCTTTAGAAATCGTATGTCTAGTCTTAGATACTCTCTGCAGTTTCAATTTATAGATCCACTTGGCACATTTTCTTCATGAGCTGCTAAATCAGAAGTTTACTTCTCAAGCTAATTCATTGTCATCTTATTGAGTTATTGGCATTGTTTCTCTTCCACTGTATCGTATGGAGAGTGCTGTTTATTGTCAACAAATGATATTAGTGTTATGATTCAAGATTTTTCCTTGTAAAATTTTATTTTTAGTTGCTCATTACTGCCATCTTCAGGATGAAAAAAGAAGATACGTTGGATTTACTTGAATTTCTTATGCTTTCCTTATGTTTATCTGTTTTGCAATTGCATTTACTTTGAATATAAAATTACATATTGCATTCATAAAACTTTGCATTTTATAAAATCATAAAAAGGTATGACAGTTTTTAAATAGTATATTCCAGACACATCCTTTTAACTTTTTTTCAATGCCTTATACCTTATTTTTTATTTATGAATTTACATAATAACAATATTTATCAGATATGAAGAATAGGGACAAAGCATTGTTTGCATGGTTATTAATCTTCTTTCACGGTGAACAGAAGCCTTTAACAGAATTTAATATATATCTTTTTTAAATAGACATTTTTATTTAAACTTTATTTTTAAGGAAACCTGTCTCTCTATTTCAAATTGCATCCAAAACACATTGCTTAATCTAAACCATTTGGATCCTAAATTTTCTCCAGGGCCTGGTAAAATGAGAGGAATGACCTTCAATGCTTTCCCTGTCCCCTGTCTCCTCTCTTTCCGCTGACAACATTACTGTACAGAAATAAAAACTGTGTGGCTTTCTTTTGTCATGAAAACAAAACACAGATGTGAAAATGCATTTGAGAATAATATTGTGTTTACTTGAACTACACCAATTAAAAAAAAAAAAAACAAGGGCATTGATAACAGACTGTGTGAAGAAAGCTTCTATTATTGGCTTCAAGGAGTAAACGGAACAGGCATTTTAATAAGCATATTACAAGACTGAAGTAGGGAAGATGAGTCACTGACATAATCTTCAGGTCAATTGGGAATCTTTGGTCTTGTAGAGGGAACCCATTCAATGCACAATAAATTGTTTTTATAATAGAACAATGGAACATATGTTTGTCAGTGCCATTCAACATCTAAAATGTAAACCTACATAAACAGTACAAGTGTATTTTTGTCTTTTGAAAACTATGAAACAATAGGAAAAGCCCTATTGGTAGCACAGCCATAACCAACGTGGTAATTGGCTGGGTAATGTTTTCTTATCTTAGATGGTACTGTATCTACTGGTGGAATGAATGTATAATACATGGAAATGACCTGTGCCATGAGTTACCATGTATTTACACCAGGTAACAAAATGTTGTTCACAAGGCCATGCACAGTAATTACCATGTAAGAGCATAAGCATGCTACAATTTAATTATGCAGCTATGCATGCCCCATTTTAATGGCTGTTACCTTTATAGGTTGCTGTTTAGCTAAATTGATTTGGACCCCATACCCCCACAGCGTTTTGGTTTATCCTATCTAATAATAAGCTTGGATATACAGTACCTACTATGAGACTGTCAAAGATTAATTCTAATTACCATTATGAGCTCAAAAGAATCAGATTTCTGTCTGATATAATATTCATTTTCTGAGCCAGGGTAATAATGTATTCATGCAAATGATAATATAGAATGTATACTATAAGGTATATTAAATGACTAGCTCTGTTTGGTTTAAAGTGAACTGTGCAAAAGTGCACTGATTGATAGTCTCTGAACAGTGGAGCAGAACATTAGGCACCACATTGTTTTTAAAAATGGTTTGACTTCAATTACTACCACAGAGACCAGGAACATCACAGACAATAATGGAATAATGGAAGTGTTTTTCTCTCTTTTTGCCAGGAAGGAAACATTCTTTGCTATTTCAAACAGCAAGGATTAATGTTCCCGCACTGAAATTCTGATTAACCTCAAAACTAGTAAAGTGACAGACTGGGTTTAGCTGAAGCCATTTTTCATAATTAGTACAATCTTCACTGAGATAACATTCAGCTTGAATCTTAAGTATCCTGACTCACAGCGTTGAACAGGATTTATTAAGCAGCGTGTGACTCGTTCACAGATTCAAGAAGAGCTGACACAGCAAGCACAGTGAACTTCAGATATGACAGGTTTTCATCTAAAACACAGGGATATTCATTGCTCTTGTTAGAGTCCCTTAATAAGGCAGTGTTAAAGGTTGGCATTTTTCTTTGGTTTATAAGATGTACAGCAGTATTTCACAATTCAGGGGGCAGTAGTCTCTCAACGTTTCAATATTGTGGATGTGAAGAATTCTCTCAAGTTTTGCAACTAAATAAAGCACAAGAACAGGGAAAAGTCTCAATTATGATATACAAGGCATGTCTCATAAGCTATTGTCAACTGCATGACTGACATCACTAAACAGGGTTTTGTAAGCTATGGAAACTAGCAGTTGGAAAAGGGGCTCAAAAAAGTGTACACTTCCAACGGCCAGCCAACAATCTCACACACAGTTCCTCAGCACCTGATACTATACTCTTATGACTCTATGGCATCACTGAGATTTTTTGCTGGAGATTGGGGGCCAACCATGTCAAATGGAGTCAGAAATGGCTGGAATTTCAGTTACGTTTCAGATTTTGCTCAGATAGTCTGTTCACTCCCACACAGATCCTCTGATATTTGTTTAAATGTTAATGATAGTTAATGGTCTTCCATTTGTTAAATGTTAATGGCTTCTAATATGTGCATTGCCTGTAAAGCTGGTTGTCAGTTTATTGTAACTTTATAGCTGTAAATCGTTAATTTTTTTTTTTTTTTAATAAACTCAGTATCAAACACATTCAGATTCGGACATGCATTTTGACATGGTTCATTCACAGTTAAACAATTTTGAACATTTTTATTGTACTTTTTTCTCTTTTTTTTAAAGAATGATCCTTAAGACATTTCATTTGGAGCATTAATGAAATTTTACGCACAGTTAATTATTTCCATTATAGGATTTAATGGAGTAAAACAGACTTATTTCCAACAGACAGGAAAGGTTTTTGCAGGCACAATGACAGCTTCATGCGCACACCTTAATATTGACCCTAGTACCTCCAGACCCTCATCTCTCCCTACACCCCCACTCGACCTCTCCGCTCCGCCTGCACTAGAAGACTGGCTCTACCTCCTCTACGCTCCCCTGCCTCCAGAGCCCGCTCCTTCTCCACCCTCGCTCTGCAGTGGTGGAATGACCTACCTACTGATCTCAGGACCGCCCAGTCCCTGACCACATTCCGGCACCTCTTAAGACTCACCTCTTCAGACAGCACCTGTAGAACTCCTCTGTTTCTCCCCTGGGTCACTTTCACCCTTCCTTAAATTTGCTTTACTTACTCTTACCTGCCCCCTATTTTACTGCATTTAATCCTGTACTTCAGAGTACTGTAATCTGCCAAGTGTTTAAACTGTAATATTTGGTATTTAATCATATCTTGATATAACTATCACTGTCACTTATCTGCTGTATTATTGAATTGTATTTTGTCACACTTGTACTTGCTTGAACTTGTCATTGTATTTATCTTGCTCTTATTGTATTACCTGTACTGTAACACTTGAAATGTATTTGCTTATGATTGTAGGTTGCCCTGGATAAGGGCGTCTGCTAAGAAATAAATAATAATAATAATAATAATAGTACAACCTAGTACAACCCTTGCCGTTATGTGCATTTCTCAAGGAGTTGCCTGTTTAATGGTTTCATTGGTTAAAAAAAAAAGACTCATGCAACAATTGTAAGTCGCCCTGGATAAAGGCGTCTGCTAAGAAATAAATAATAATTATAACATTACATTAAGTAAGTTTAAATATTATGATTTATTGCCTGAACTGCATTTAAATGCAGAGGTGAAAGGTACCAGATGTTATTAAATTAGCCCCCTTGGTTAGTGTCCTGTGTACTGTACATAGGTGTAATTTACACAGGGCACATATCCCCCTCACTTTTTAAACCAAAGTTTACACATTGGTACTGTAGATGGCCTCAGCCTACAATGAATTTAAATGCCCTGATTGGTTAGCGCCTGGATCCAACTTGGGACATTTAAGTTAATTAGTTTGGAATTTCAAGTTTCATTTGGAGTGTTGTAGAGTAGAGTGTTTCAAGGTTTGAGTTTCTCTTGTGTTCAATCCCCCAAGCTCATTTGGTCTACTGAACACATTGCTTTTATAAGCAAATGTGGGTCATCTGCCAAGGTGAATTGCATTAAGATTGCACTTGCTGTACCAACATGTTAATGTCAGATGCTAATGAGCAGAAACAACAGGATTGCCACTGACAGGGATTAGAAATGTGTTCTGCTTAAATACACTTCAGAATTTAGGCGACTGTAAAAATATAACGGCTGGTTTGACTATAGCAGGAAACAATCTTGTCAGGTCATTGGTCAAAGATATACTGTACTTTCTTTTCTATCCTTATTAATATTAAGTTGTCAAAACATTACAACATTACAATAGTCTAACTATTGTGGTAAATGTGTTATATTTATATTTCACTGAACACATTTCACCTGAACAAATTTATTTAAAGCAGATGTTTGGAGTTCCATGTTTTCTTGGACAAACTAAATGTAATGCTCATCGTCTGAATCGATGTAATCGGTAGCACTTTAATGTAATGCTCATCGTCTCAATCGATGTAATCGGTAGCACTTTAATTCTGTCTGACTATCACAGGAATAACACCTGAATATATGATGAACTTCCTCTGAGTTCTGAAGTAATTCATTTTGATCACATGTATAAGGCATGCATTAGTGCATGAATCAACACTGCTCACAATCCCCTGAATGCATGCTTTATACATACAATCAACATCATTTGTTACAAAGAAACATGGAATGAATAAGGGTAATTAAATCCACATGAATTAACAGGGCTGAATTCAAAATGAATTACTTCAGGAAGTGCGAAAGATATTCAGGTGTTGTTCCTGTGGTATTCAGTCAGAATTAATTATGTTTAAGTTTGCAGCCATTCTTTTAAAGTGTTACCATGTAATCTAGTTTGCCACCCTCAGTTTACAATTTCGAGAAGTTTACGAAAACAGCCTCAGCATGTCTTTTGTAAAACAACTTAGAAAACGAATTAAGATAAATAGAATTTCATTAAGGAGGTGTCTGAAGGGGCACTTCGTTTTTCTTCTAGGAGTAAAGGAGATTTATTTTTTCCTTAATCGAATATTGTGCATTGTGAAACTATTTATAAACCAGTGGGATAGGAGAAGGTACCCTGTGGTCTCAAACTGTAGGACACAATGAACCCAGGCTCTCTAAACAGAATAAATTATACACGCTTCACTTGGACTGTCGGTGGAACTCACCTTTTTCCTTGCATGACTGCACAAAAGACATTACGTGAAACTGAAACAGAATCGGGATGGCGAAGTGTTCATAGTTTAAGCACACGGCAATAGTTTAACCCTAACCCTAACTATGACAGAGTTGGATACTTTCTGTGCAATGTGTGTTATTTAAAAGTGGATCAAACAGAATATTTAGTTTTGCACTATGAAAGAAGTAAACTACATGTAGTATGGTGCACGTTACAGCTACATTTAGTGCCCTTTCGTAAATGAGGCGCTATTTGTGTACTTGCTGCTGGCATTTTTGTTTTCCAAAGAAAACCCCAGTAAATGTGACTGTACCAATAATACCGCAAGCAGCACGAATGCATTGTTTTCCTTAGACACCGCTGCCGTCTAATGGCTGAAAAATACACTACAGTAGCCTACACATAAATATGCACAAAACGCACACACACAGACTTTGGAAGATAATAGCAGTCCCTAAGTAGTATGCAGCATTAATCAAATGTGTTAATTAAAATGGTATTAGCCCAATTTCACAGTGGATGGTGTCATATTGTTACTAGTGTGGTTTTAATCGCCTCCTGTAGTCCTCTGACTTGACCATACTATTCTGCCGACGTATCTATACTTTAGAATAATTGTACTGCTATGTACACCTTGATATGCTAAAAGCAAATAAATGCAATATCGCAGTACATTATGGGTAAGTGTTTGCACTTATATTTGAAAAAACACGGTAATACCTGTGTGGGGGGGAACAGAAAATGTCTATCCGCAAATAAGGGGACTTTCTTAATGTTGCACAGGAAAGTGTTTACAGATTTATATCCCCTTTGGATATTTTTTTTAGAAAGGCTGGTTGTTTAATCAGTGGATGCAATTAATATATATATATATATATTTTTAGGATCATGATGCAAAATGTTTACAGAAAGTTAGTATTAAACGCCACCAGAAGCATACATTCTCCATTTGTGCCTGCTGTCAGAAAATTACAGTGTTCGGCGATTAGATTGTCTGCAGACGGCGTGAAGGGCAACGTGCAGAACAAGGGGGTTGATGCTTCGTTCCTCGAGTGCTTGGTTTGTCCCGTCAAAGAAACCGCTGCGGTAATTTTATTATTTACTTTCGATTGAATGCCATTGTGGCGCCGCATATTGCTGGCTTGTTCTTTGACTGCTTTACATGTTTCGTTTTTTTTTGTTTTTTTTTGTGTGTTTAATAATAAGTTACTTTTAGTTAAGAAACTTTGGATCTGTTGTAAAGTCCAGTCACAAATACCTGGCAATTATTGTTTACCAAAAATACCCAGTTAGTGTATTATTTTAACCTCTTCAAATCATTATTTCAAACTGTACTCTTTGGTCTACATTTGGTGTACATGTTGGTTCAATTAAACCACAAGCCGTAATATTATACCAAACCAATTAAAACGTTTTTCGGGTTTAAAACCTGATTTATCGCAATCAAATGCATTGTTATGTCGTTCGTAGAAGAGCGTCACTGGCACCCAGTGTAACACTATAGATATTGGGTGCGTTCTTGTACCAGATTTCTGCAGTTCTGAGGGATGCTGCGTGACGTCACGAAGCTCCACCCTCAAAAATATGTGCCGATCCAGCCAGCCCAGCGCAGCTTTGAAAAGTAGCTGCGGGGAGGCTGGCTGCCTGTGAACCAAAGAGACGATGCAGAGATCACGAGAGACCTGCCAATCGTAATTCAAATAGCCACTAAAACCACTGCTCCCCTTGTTAGTGGAGGGGAACGACATGTTATCTTTATGCAAAGAAGGGTGAACAGCATTGTCAACGCTATATTAAATAAACGGTAACACTAAAATAAGTCTGTGCATATGTAATTCACGAGGTATTGCAGACACGAAATTAAATTATTAGAACTGTATTCATCATGAATTCTTATTTTATCATGCTGATAAATTAGTTCATACGTAATTACAGAAACTTATTTAAATGTTACATAAATAAATTAATTAATCGATGTAAAATAGTAATTAATAGTAAATTAAACATAATGTACTAATCCATGATAAGTAATATATAGTGTTACAATAAAGTTAATGTTCAACAATTACATCAAACTGACTCTGTATAGTCTGATAATCCAGAAACTAACTATAGGACGTTTAAAAATTATAATGGACTGCAAATGAATGCAATCCCCATGTGTGATACATTGTGATAAATTAAATAATTAAATGTAATTACCTTTCATTATATAAACCAAACAAATAGAATAAGTCGTTAATTATGCAACTATAATATAAACTGATGTTGCTGTTAAGTTTCCCAAAGGTTTGGAGAAGGCGTTACTAGTAGCAACGTGACGTCAAACAGAGGGAGTGTCTCAGTAGGTGCGGTGTCTCACACCGGAAACAAGTTTCGTATTTATAAAAGATTCTGAGTTGCAAGCATGAAAGTGACAGTGACAAAACCTGTAAGCAAACAAGCTATTTAATAAAGGTTTTTTGTGTTGTTAAATCTACACCGAGTTGCCTAAATTGTTGTTAGAAGCGGCAATGAAGCACCCAGGTAAAAACACTGTTGGAATCTGTATGTCCTGCTAGGAGGGGGATTTATGATACTAGTACACATAAGAATGACCATAAGTAAATAACAAGTTAATATTACTTTGTGATATTATGTTCATACTTTGTAAAGTATTTACCTGAACCTTAATATGGAAGTCAAGGATATGTCCAACATTTCATTTATGTAAATGAATTGCGGTACATTATAAATGTGACACAAATTAAATTTAGGAGTGCCTAATGACAATTAAAAAACGCTGTCTTATTTTTGTTCCACTAACTAGTTTGAAATTAAGAACACAAAGTAAATATCCTTGCTATTGGTTTTTGCCTTTTTTTAACAGCAATGAAGCTTTAACCAATGAACTGATAAACGAGGAACTTGGAATCGCCTATCCTATCATTGATGGTATACCCAACATGATCCCACAGGATGGAAGAATGATCCACAAGGAAGAACAAACAAGAAAAGACAACACAGTGGACTGAAATTTTTGTCTAAAGGCCAGTTTTGTGAACTGTGTATTCATATCGGTGTGGTTTAAACAAGTTTTCAAAAAAGAAAAATGTTCCTGTCATTATCTACTCTCACTGTATTGGTTCCAATTTTCTCTTTAATTGGACTGTTTTACTCAGCAACAGTAGATGAGAATTTCCCACAAGGCTGTACAAGTACAAGCAGTCTATGCTTCTATAGCCTCCTGCTTCCATTAACCATACCAATGTATGTGTTCTTCCATCTCTGGAAGTGGATGGGAATCAAACTTTTCAGACACAACTAATGTACTATATGGGCAATAATGCAAGAGCATCTGTCATTTGAAAAATTTAAATGAGTTTTTTTTTTGTTTGTTTTTTCCTGTCTGGCTGCTTCATTTTATTAAATGGTTACAGTAAATCCAATAGTGTACCATACAAATGTAAGTTAAAGTCTTGCTTATATGTGTAATGTACTACTGATTTACTGAGTCACACCTTGATCATAATAAAAATGCTGCTGATCTTACTAATCCTAAATGTGATTCTGCTGATACTGAACATTCTTAATGATAAAACTCTACTGTTGGGTATAATGCAGTTCAGACATGCCAGTCTGCAACACTTCCCTACGTACTGTTATTTTCACAAGTTAAAGTTAAACATTGAGACACTTAATTTTAATGGAACTTAATTGAGAAAATCATATATTAAAACATTTTGCTTAAGGTACTTCATTTAAAGTGGCAAATATATACAAATCACTACATGACAAATAAGAGCAATTCAATTTATTAACTTCAACAAGGAAATATAACAATAAAAACAAGGAAATTAAACAAATATACAGATAGCAGTTCTTGTATGACTTTAGTTCCAGTTACTCGGATAAATTTGTCATATATATATATATATAATTTTAATACTGCTTGGTCTGTTAAGTTTCTTTTTTTATATCACTTTTTGTTTGCCTTGAATTTAACATACACAGCCCACTTTTTTTTTTTTTTTAATTAACATCAACCAAGATTTCACGCATACAGGAGGCTAACTTTTTAATTTATTAATGGCTATTTAAGAGAAGAAAAAAAAACTAGTTAATTTTAATAACAAAGAAATAAATGCATGCATAAACCATGTTAAAATTGTTGAACTATACTATTAAACAGCTATTTCCTTATCAAAGTTGGTATCAGGCAGACAAAGTTATTCACCGTGACTTTGGAGCATCCCATTTATTCACTAGTGGCTTGTTTTTTTTCTCGCATCACCTTCTCTTTCATAAGTGGAGCTTGCGACTCAGGGGATGGAGATTCACCTTTTAACTTAAAGAAGTAAGACTCATTTAGCCGAGTCTGAATATACTTCCCATCTTCAGAAAGTCTGCAAAATGTGTTTAGGCAATTAGTTGGATTTTCATCCCCTAAAATTGGAATGCAGTTGCTTGTACGACACAAGACATATTTAGGGGAAATATGCACACCATCACCTTCACCATTCACATGACAGTGAGAAGCACGATGTGAGGTGATTTTTGCTCTCATTCCAGACGGCAGACTCAGGTCAACTGGTTTCTCTGTACATTTGTTATCTCTCTGTGTTTTGTAAAACCCTAGAGAAGTAGCAAGTGCCCTTGAGCTGAAGAAGTCATCGGTCTGTGTGGCTTTCTCAGTGATTGGCCCTAATTTTCTACTTGAGACCAGACCGTAGTTTTCATACCTTTGTCTTATGGGTGATGATCTCAAGCATGGAAGGTTTACTTCAGATGTTCTCGTGTGCTTGATGAGTCCTGTAGTTTTCTGGCATTCTGTGTATTTGTCTCTTTTTGCTGATGGTGAGCTGACACTATCATCACTTGAGCCACTTGGCAAGAAAGTCTTCTGTGTAAGGAAAAGGTCCTGGCTGTTACAAGCTTCCTCTACAAGACCATGTGTGCTTTCAGCTCTGTATTCACGTCTCTTCTTTGTGCAATGCACGTTAAATTCCTCTTCAGAGTCACAGGATTTTATTTCCAGTACAGGGCTTGAAGAAAGCAAAGGCTCTTTACAACAAAAGTCATTTTCTGGCTCCCTGTGTGTTGCTCTGGTTGGTCCCTGCCTGCTTTTGCATCCCACACTCTCACCACTGAAGTGTTGTACTGCAGTGTCAAAAACAACTCTTTTTTTACAGGGGGCTACTATCCATGCTTTGTTTTTACACACACCAGCTTGCTCGTGAACTTCTTCGTCAAGCAGATTTTTCTCAGCTGGTGGTGGACACAATAACTTATATATAACCTGTTGCTCAGACTGAATACTGCTAATTCCTTCAGGTGATCTAGTGTGCTGCCACACCCCCCTGTGTTCCAATGTCAGATTATCATTGGTCATTTTTGGCACGATGCTCCCACCTAAAAGGTAATGCTTCTTTGTCTTCTTAAAGGACTGTGTTACAGGAATTTGAACATGAGAACATTCTGGAGTATTGTATAATTCTACTTGCATTAGGTTCTTCTGATGATGGTCTTGGTCAGGATCAATATGGCATGTGTTTCTTTTGGGCTTTTTGGGATTCTTTTTTAATGATTTTTTTTTTATTCTGTCATTTCTATCAGGACGCAAAAACTCATATGAATCATCACTCTCCATTTTCTGGCAAACGGGTGGTTGCAATTTCTTTAGTTCTAGTTCAGTTTTTTTCTTTGCTTTTTTGTGGCTTTTAGATTTTTTCTTTTTCTTTTCCTTTGTAGTACTATTTGTGGAATCAAGTATTGTCTCAAATGAATGTAACACTCCTAAGTCTTCCTCTGGGGATTCACGCACAGAAATCTGAAAATAAGATGTAATATATATATATATATATATATATATATATATATATATATATATTATAACCTCTCTCTCTCTCTCTCTCTCTCTCTCTCTCTCTCTCTCTCTCTCTCTATATATATATATAATTACACAGTATATATTTTTTTTATTGATAAGCTTTACTAATCATACAGTTCATGCATATATTCTCTACAGTACTGACCATTCATACGAACAACCTACTGCACCTGTAAGTATGTACATACAGTATAGGTCCAAATAGGCTAATAATCCTTGATTATGTATGTGTCATTCAAAAGGTTGATATCAATCATATCAGCTGGTCGAGTGCATGTTAATATTGCTTTTTGTATTTTGACTGACACATTTGTGCTGTTCTATTATGTTTAATCTTGTTAATATTCATTTTTTGGAGTTACAGTGACCAACAATCAATACCTTTGTGCTTGTTTGCTTCCATACCGTTACCTCAGGTTTGCTTTAGTTTTGTTAGAAAGTAGTCCAGTTGATATTGCCTAAAATAATTATCAGCTGTAGACACATGGGCCTAAATAGACAGTTATAACGGGTACTTTTTTTTAAAGATATTCTTTCTAAATAAACTTTTTAAAAAACGTAAAAAAAGAATTACTAAAATAATCTAAATAAATTAAAAGACAAACTGCAAGTATTTTTTTTTTCATTTGAAGATAATGAACACCACTTTGTCCCATTTGTCACTAAATGTATTTTTAAATTTTAAACCCTAAGTCTAAATTTGGATGGCACAATGAGAATTTAAAAAAATAAATCTAAATTGTATGTACTGCCTTTTGTTGCTCCTGTTTGTAAAGGTAAGCAAGATCTATTAATGCAAAATAAAATATCAGTATTTAATGAAATCATACCAGATATTCCTCACAATCTTCTGCTTCGTTCACAGATGATGACAGACATGGGCAGCATCCACGTTTCTTGTTTTTCTCGTGTTTTGGGGCCATATCTTTTTTTTTTTTTATCAGTAACTAAGCTGCAAGAATAATATAAATATTAACGAGACAAACAGAAAAACATCTCTATATAAATCAGAACCAAAAAGTGCGAACAGTCTGGAGTAAAATAACTATTTGCGAATCCATATAGTGGAAAATGCCCACAATAAATAAATAACCTAAAGGGACGCGATACACCACGTGTAATTAAAACTACACAACGAAAAAGAATAAAAATTTTAAAAAGTACAAAAAGAAAACAATGCAACACTGTTGGCCTACTTATTAAAAAAAAAAAATCCTGTAGAAACTATCCATTTAAACTACTTCAAAACAACTGCTATTATCTTTCGTTCACATTTTATATAAGTAACATACCTATATGTGCATCTCACCAATTAATTGAAAATAATTTATTAATACAAGAAATTATAATATGCATTTCCCTCCCTTAATTCCCGCTGGATTTCTGCAAGTATTAACGGCTGTCCCATAGCTTAATAGAACAACCGAACAACACCCAGACATTTTCACTTTCAATTGGTTTTACTAAAAGGGATATTCATACAAATTTGAATATTTGCCGATACGTTGTATTTCTTACATTAAAAATAACCCGTCACTTTTTTTTAAACTTACGTTACAAACAATGTTTCGGTCTCTCCAGCCCCTCGTAGCTCCAGCGTGCCTCGCAGTTTTGAATTTTGCTGAGGCTGAGTAGATTGATTTACGTTAGACACTCGCTCCCAAGAGCGAGCTGTAAATAGCCAATCAGCAGTTAAGGATTTGAAGACAAAAAAGGCGCCAACACAACTACATGTAGCATTTTTATTCAGCAGCATTTAACACCGATAGCTTGTGCATTTGATAGGGACAAAATATAAAAATATGTAATGACAGAACCAGGTAGCTGTTTCGATTTCAACAATATGAACGACATAAAACGTAACCAAAACCCCTAACTTTAATGTTGTTCAAAACCATAATGAACAGTTTAAATTAATATTGTAGCACAATAGTATATAAAGAAGCAACGTCAAGCAGGCTGCCTCTCAGAGGTGTAATAGTCTACGATGTTTTAAACCCCATGGCAAAGCTACAATTTACAATTACAAGAGGTTTGTTTTAATTTAGTTTTGCAGTCTACACATGCCATTTCCACGTTGCAAACCTATTTGACACATATAGTTGTGTATTGCTAAAAATGTATAACAGTCACCCTTTCAAGCAATCCTACATGTTTGGAAAGCATGACGAAAGTACTGTATCTGGAAGCATTAAACAATTTAATTATGCCAAAACCGATTCCCTTTTGAAATGACGACCCCTGTATTAACGTATGAGTCACGTCCATTTTTATATTTAGCCACATTTCATGTAGGTACGGCCTTTTAGTTTTCTCAAAGGATTCCCAAGACATATGAAGTCAGATGCATACATGCCAGCAGGTATTTTTATGTTCATGGTCAATTAGTTGATGACACGACACCAGGGGTTACATTTGGTAACTTCATCATTGTTTTGTGCTTCCTCAAGATTGATCCCACTCGTGTGTGTATATCTTATTCACACTGGCCATTTTTCAATGCAATACCAACCTTGTGTTAGTGATATACAGGACAAACAACTGGAGGTATTGCAGTAAAAGAAAGGACCAGACGGCACTGGGGAAACAATCAGTATTTTGAGTGACTAATTACAGAGGTATGCTAATTTGCACACTATTCAAGTGATGCATTGCTGAAATTTGCTGAGTAATTGTAATATTGTATATTGCATTATAATTTCTGAACCATAATGAATTCAGTAATTTACGTATTGTATTTGCTGCTGTTGTTGTTTTTAAACCAAATTTGTACAGTATTAATCATTTTGACCACTTCTCTGCAGCAACATGGAACTACCGTTAGGTCGGGAAAATGGAAAGTGTTCATACAGCTACCCCCGCCCCCAGTAGGGAGAGATAGCCTGAAACGATTTGCATAGGAATAGAATATGTTTATATTTTTGTGGAATTAATGCACATTTTAAAGAAGATTTGTATTGATCAACGCTGTTTCTAAACGAAGGAAATGTCTGTCTGAATAAAAACAGACCATACACAGTACCATATATTGAGCTAATATATATGTGTGTGTGTGTGTGTGTGTGTGTGTGTGTGTGTCTGACAATGCACCGACTGATAGCTTTACGTTACTTTATGAATCACAATAAAAATACTATCTTGCTTACATTACAGTTTAATGAAATGTGTCTGAGTTGTTTGCCATGGCAGCTACCTCCAAAGCAAATGCCTTTTCACTCATTAAAGCCAGTAAGTATCCTTTCATCATGTCCTTTTTACTTTTATTTTTTACTCACTGTAGTGTGGGAAAGATTCAGGAGAAAATGGGTCATAGATTTTCTCCAAAGGCTGAATGAGGTCACATGGTTTGGAAGTCCTGGAATGATCAGGGTCACTGGATTCATGAGTGTGAATTTTGTCTGGGTAAATAAGGTTTTTCTTTTTTGCATAATCAAACAAAAAAAAATAGAGATTTTATTTGAATGAACATAAGCCAAGACATTTCACCATTTCACAGCTAAAATGTAACATGCATCAGTTTCCTTTGTCCCCTGTGTCCCATGTCAAGCCCTCCACACACACACAGTATTTTGGAGGTGGATCTTGACCTTGGGGATGGGGGGTTCCTTCCAGCAGTTTATGTAGGGCAGCAGTGTGGAGTAGTGGTTAGGGCTCTGGACTCTTGACCGGTGGGTTGTGGGTTCAATTCTAGGTAGGGGACACTGCTGCTGTACCCTTGAGTAAGGTACTTTACCTAGATTGCTCCAGTAAAAACCCAACTGTATAAATGGGTAATTGTATGTAAAAATAATGTGTAAAAAATAATGTCATATCTTGTAACAATTGTAAGTTGCCCTGGATAAGGGCGTCTGCTAAGAAATAAATAATAATAGTTTCACTATCATATCAAGACACTTTTTAATATAAGTACTACAGGTAACATTTTAAACTGACATTATTTCATCTGAAAAAAAAAACATTTCTTAACTAAAGCTTTGATATTAATCACAGTAAGAGAAACAAATTACATTATATCATGCTTAACCCTAAAAGAAAGCTGTCCAGCCTCCATGACTTTACTAGGGCAAAGAAAGTGCAATGTGACTTTCTAACACCTGTGTTTTACGCTCACTGGGGAAGGACAATGATAAAGGTATGCGATGGATGAAAGGGATTTATATTTAAAGGTCTGCAAAGAAATGCCATTGATGAAGTGTTTATTAGACTGACTACATGAGATAATAGGGAATCATTTATTAGCTGTATAATGGCTGTGGAATAGCAATGCCGCTATCATCTTGGCAGACCTGAAAACAGTCAGCTGTAATGAGACTCTAAATGATTAAAAGATTGTTATATGACATTGAAACATTTATAGTCACTGAACATTCATTGCATTTTATCTTCATGTAATGTTAAAACAGCCATCTAGATTGTAGTTACATTTACTGTAGGAGGAATACTGGGTATTGTTGATATACTGTCTTCTACAACGCTATTTCTGAAAAGAATTGCACAGTAAAATTCTGAGCTGTTTATTTCTAGTTTTGAATTGTGAACATTTATTTGTTTCTATTGGATAAATGTACCAGAGCAAAAGCACATACTTTCCGACTTTTCACTCTTATGTAGTTTTATTTACACCAAAACTAAGACAATTCATAACATGGTTTTATAATGTCTTGCTTTAGAAAGATGCTTACTTTGAAAAGACAAACCAGCATCGGGAATCACATCATCGTCTTGGTGCTAAAGGGGTGAAACACAATAGGGCGCATTAGTGGTGAACCTCTGCCACAGATTCCCATAACACTCATAAAAGTTTATTTGCATGGTTTCCCATGTTTTACCCACATGCCTACTGCATTTACTGTGCTTTCTCATGGTTTGCAATGATTATACAAGGATTTACCATGCTCCACTGTGCTTTACCATGTCTGTACTATGCTTTATTACACTTTGCTATGCTTTTAACACGGTATTCCTCAGTAGAAAGATTTTTGCTGAAGATCTAATGCGTACAAATCATAATCCAGTCTCTAATCCCATCTGTATCTTTCCAGTGGTATGGAACGCTCATCAATATGTGTGTCTTGTGCTGCTACAGTCATAAGCATAGGTTTAGTTCAATAATACTCCACCCCCATTCCGAATACTTACTGTATTGTTTCCAAATTTAACCCTGATACACATGATGAATACTTTAATTTATCTGTCAACACAGAAGCAATCCAGGGAAAAGGTCCATATTCCCATTTATTCAAGTGGTAAATTTACACTGTTTTTCTTTATTTGTGATGTACATAAAAATATTCTCCAAAATAAATAAATACAAATATTTCTAAAACAACTCAAATTGTTTAAAAAAAACCCCAAAACTCAATATATATTCAATAAAAGCAAGATTAACACTGATACTGTTTAAACTATTTCTGTTTTTTATTTTCAATGCATCAAATCATTTGCATAGACATCTATCATAAAAACATGTAATTAGCTTTTTGTCTTGTTACTTGTAAGTAAGCATGTCAGCAGGCTGGAATCCACCCCTGCACTACCTTTTCATGACATGAGCAATGCAAAGTCAATCTTAAAATGTTTAACATGCCCCAGGGATTTGTTTTATGTATAGATCTAACATGATGAATGTGCTAAACAACCTATTGCTTATTTTTGGAAGCAAACATCACAGCTAAAGTGCTGAAACACATACCTTCTTATGGGCTCCCGAAGTAAGACCTCTTCACAGCATCACTGATCCGGCCATAGACGGCATGCAGTGTCAAAACCCATTGATCAATAGTTAAAGAATGGGATTGTGATAATCATTATACTTGTTAACACCTTTGCACATGACAACGTTGCAACAGTGTTTCACACATTCTCTAGTTACCCGGCTTTCTCTTGTCACACAGGGGCCACAAGCTGGTTCACAACTGACTCCAGCAAACAGCAGACCACCTAGAGATCTTTCATCATATTTAATAAACTAAAAACCTATTTAATAAGAACCGAGACAGTCCTCCTGATATAAAGTCCTGTCTATTATATACACCTACAGTATGTCAAGAAAGATTGCACTTTTTAATCATTTTGACCATTTTGCATGTTTTGGACTAACCAGCACTGAGGTTATTTTTCTGCTTATTTTGTTGCTATGGTAAATTATTATAAATAATTGCGATATAATGGTATTTCATGGTTTCGCTGGTGGTTCTCAATGTACCGAAACTGAATCCTTCCTAATGGCATGGTTAAATATCTGCTTATTGCTTCATGCTTTTTGAAACAAAAACATAGAATGTATGACAGTATCTAAAGTTGGCCATTGACAGCAGTTGTTACCTTAAATAGAATATGAAGCAAGCATGTAACACATTGTCAAGTTTATTTCAAACATAAACGAGTATAACAGGTCAGCAAAAGCAGGCCCTAACTAACTTAACATCAGTGCTGAATGCTTCTTCAGAGACCCCCAAAGAGCTAGAGTGTGGATTTATACAATGATGACATCTCCCTCTGCAGATGTGCATCCAATCTATCATGTTGCCGCTGGGTAATGCAGAGAGCCTTCTGTTGTTTGACTGAAAGACCGATTGAGTCAATGGAAATGAAGCACTTCAGCACCTCATATTCTGGTAAGAATAATATTGTTGCTGCTGCGTGAGTCATGCTGAAAAACACAGCGGATATTCCGTCATTCCATCCATTATATTGTCTTTTCCTCCATTAAACCCTTATTGTTTCAGTTGTGCAGCTGATGCATAGGTGAGATACCTGATGTTGAGCACATGATTATAGATAGTACACCCATCAGATTGGTCGTGATGAACAATAAGTTCTGTGCAATAGTTTTGAAACATAGACGATTGCTTCCCTTCCCAAAGAGTATGGAGGAAACATAATTGTACCCAAAATATCACACAGTATTTGTGTTTTACTACTTTGTGTCTAAGTATGTCCTGTAATGTATTAGCGGAAATGAATAATTTTTTAAATCTTTGCTGCAATAGCCTAACTTACGCACAATGAAATCACTCATCTGTATCTGAACACATGGTTCTCACATTCAATCCAAATGAAAGGCTTTTTACACCGTTAGCACTGTAATATATGTTTACAGTCATCTTCTGAAAAGTGTTTGAAGACCAAAAGGGCTTCTGGTGTAACACCCAACTGATGAAAAACATTGTTTTCAGTGTTCACGCTGTGTGAGAATTCTGTTAATAAGACCATTTTTCTCACAAAAAGGGACCTGACTTTTTGTGAGTAAGCATATTAGGAATGCCAATCCGTTTTACAAACGCGTCAAAGACTGAAATGTTAAACATGAAGTAAGAACATGGTTTTTTAAATTTGGTTAGCACTCCTTTAATCTGTAGTGTTAAAGTGACCTCAACATTATCTGAACAATATTGAACACATACCCCTGGCAGCTGCATTGCATACTCTACGGGTATATGGTGCTTGAGCAGCAGCAGACTGGATCTGAACATCCAGAAGCATGCCAGGTATTGAGCTAGAATGGTGAGACAATGCCTTTGAACATGGCATGTAAGGTGGCATCACTCATAGTCTGTGGCAACCCAAATCCTTCTAGGGAAAAATAGTGGTTCCATATGATGAGCAACAATAGCAAGTTTTACAGTTTGGAGATGCTTTTTTCTCTGTTCCTTTGTACGCATACCAGGGTTTTAATTCAATATGACAGAGGTATCCAAATTCACACTATAATAGGAGGGTAAGAAAAAAACAGCAATGGCGAGGGAGATAAACTGGGTCCCCACAGCAGAATAAAGATGTTAATTAATGCAAACTCTATAATACCTGTTGAAAGAAAGATGTAGTGCTAGCAGATGCGCTCTCCACAGGAGTGGTGCCATCTCACCTCCAGATCAGTCAGACTCCTCAGACTTCTCGACAAGCTGTTTGAGCGACTGCACCATGCACTTTGGGTGGCACCAAAACAATAGCACACTGGACAACAAATTGTAACAAAACCCTTTATTTGCAACACATAACTGATTAACGCTAACATTGTGGACTATTTAAAACACAGTACCCTTGTCAATGAATTAAACATTCTTTCAGTGAACATTCCACCTGACAAATCTGGAATGGCTGGATTAGCAGTACAGTAGACTGGAATAGAACTTCCATTACTATAGTGCATTTCGTATTCTCAAAGACATAATCTCAAAGTATATTGATTGGTTCTAGCGTTATCATATTTGCATAGGAGTTAAAGAAAGGAGTAAACGCTTTGAAAATATACATTAGATCAATAGCTTTTCAATCCCTTTTGCATTCCGCTGTCCACCGTTGGTGTTGCACACCATCTGAAGCATGGTAGGCATTGTGCAAGGATGAGGTAATGAGAACTACAGATTGGAGGTTGAAGGTGTCCCTCTGTGCAGCTATATACTACTTGGAATTGTAAAGCAGAGGTTTAGAATCTCATGCAAGGGGCATAAGCTGATTCAGGTTTATGTCAGTAAAACGTGGCATGCTCACTGTGGATCATAATAATATCATATGTAAAGAATAACACAAGCTTGTTTCAATGTGGGCTTGTCTTTTCATCCATTTTAAAATACTATAGGTGCGCGAATACCTTCAATTGTTTTCATATCTTAGGACTATCCAATCATATAACTGCTAGCAAATCATGGTTTTAAATGATACATTGATGTACATTCGATAATGTTGTGCATGATTAGATAAAACAAATACTGAAAATGTTTGCGTTGCTACAGTACATGGGATGTGCTATGTCTTGGGTAATGTACATAGCCCATTGCGAAATCCAACCCTGTTTCTGGTCCCTTTTTGCAATCGTGCAACTATTTTAGTAGGAACTCTAATAAATTAGGCCCAACATGTTATGCAAAAACAGCTAGAGGTGTCACATGGATGGTCTAGCTGTCCCTTTACTGACCTTGCTTTAAATAAACTATAGAGCAGGGAGCTGTTAGTTAATCAGTCTTAAGAATCTCAATGATCAACCACTATAATGACTGCAAATGATTGAGCCACAATAAATACTGAATTCAAGATGTATCATCCAGATATTAGATAAGGGTCAACTCTCTTGTAGGTTTAATATCAAGGGAGAACAGATGCAATGGCATATATTTAACACACCTGACTCTGGACCACACAGACAATGTGGTGTACAAATAAATGTGCTCAAGTTGACACTTTCCCTGTACTACTCTTTATTCAAGGGTCCTAAACCTGCCACATATCTTTATTAACTATAAGACACCTGCTATCAAGTCCCTTACCTCTTCTGGTGGATGTGACAGAGCCTCAGGCTGCTCACTCAAGGAAGACCTAAAGGCTAATGTTGCACAGTTCATCTCAGGGACATGACATAGTCATTCCTTTGCCACATTTAGAAAACTTGTCTCACAGTCATCTGATGTGTCACTGTTTGACCAAATATAGTCATTGGCATTCTTTAAATAAATATCCCTAATTTTACACAAGCAAAACAGAATGGTGATATGCACAAACTCATTCAAGACTTCTGTTATTTTACTTTTAAATCTCTGTCTAATTTGTCACATGGTTATAAGATCATTTTTGCTTGTTGTGAGTTTGATGCTCTAGACAGCTGTACATTTTAGGAGGTGCTAGCCCCGGGGGCAATCATTTCCAAATTACAAATCAAATGGTACTCGCTGTAGTGCAGGGCTTTACTCACAATGCATCAAATAGCATACCATGAAGCTTTACACTCATTACTTTATGAAAGCATATTTTATGATATAGTAATGAACAACATGCCATATACTGTATGTTTTAATAGAAAATGACTTAAATACATTCAATGTAATCAAATTGTAGGCATATTGAGGAATTCATATGTAAAGAAAAGGAGCAGTCCTGCATTTCTAAGTGCCTGGGGGTACCTTCTACAATCTGAAGGGAATGCGCTCACTGCATTTGGTTTTGGCAAGTGGTATGCATGTTTTTGACAAGGCTAGGCTGCTGTTAAGAACTGAGTTCTCTCTCCGTTAGTCAGCACAGGGTTTTTATCACTGTGGACTTCCACTGTGCACCTAGAGGTCAAAATCTTCAAATGCCACCGTGGAGTCACACTGCATGTGAATTTTGCAGGATCCTTCTAAAATGTTTTGAATATTGGATTGCTTAGCTATACCGCCAATGGCATCTCCCATTGCAAACAATGTGTTTGGCTTTATTGGAATGTTCTAGCGTGGATAAGGGTAGTTTAAACCACAATAAACCCATGCACCTTTTGTACCACAAATGTAACGTGAACACATAGACTGCACTCTGTGTGGCAGCCTGGATGGGTCCTATTCTCACCACTGATGGATTTAACAGGTTACACAAGTATGACATCATATCCCCTTTTAATAACCACAACTCAAACACATGATGAATAACAAAATGCAAATATATAACAACAGTGCAATCTCTTTGCTTACTGTTTAGACATGTGATTGGCTGAGGTACCACTTGTACACTTGTATTTCATGCCTTATTAGAGTTTCCCATAGTAAAAGCATAGCTAAGTGTAATAAAGCATATAAGCATGGTAAAGCATAGGTAAGCATTGTAAGGAATTGTGAGGTATGGTAAACCATATTACATAACTATGATAAATGCATAGTATGAGAAAAGTACAGTCAAACTGCAAAAATACTGTGGTAAGCTTTTATAAGGGATGCTAAAGTGCAATTTATATTCTTAGAAGGCAATATGTATTTTATTTGTTTTATAGGTGTTTATCCTCTCACTATTACCATCAATTATTTCTTGCAATGCTCTGACTTGAGACACACCACTCTTCCCTTTTCATTCAAAATATGAAGTATTTAAACACCAATGCGCATTTTTTATATACAGTAGTAAATAAACTTGCAAAAGATAATTGTAAGCATTGTAGCCATTATCATAGCGCACATATAACAGGTGCAATAAAAAACAAACGTTCTTAATTGAACCATTTTGGAGTCCATATATTCTAGATTTTATTTGGAACACTTAATATAAACGAGATATAGGATTCCTAATGGTACATGTTTTTTTTGACCCCATATTGAACATTTCCTCAGTATATAAGAATATTAGAATAGTTATGTATGCATTAGTTAATCTTACTGCGTACTTATATTAGGTTTAACACATTATTGCAGATAGAGTCTGCTTGGTAACATATACCGAATGCTTCTTGAGAAAACAGTACTTCACAATAACTAACATATCTGATCGATTAAAAAAACAACGAGATGCTCCTCCTTTATTGAATGACGGAATCGCTTGTAAAACTGCTGCTCATTCCAACACACATTAACATTTGGATCAAAAGAGTGACTGAGAATTTGACGTCATTTCTTTGACGAAACAACCTTTTTCAGCTCATTCATTGCAGTTCACATTTCCCATTTATCGGCGAGACAGAGCAGGCTTTCGCGGTCTCCGGGGAGACAACACAGCCAGCAGTAGTAAATTTTTATCTTGACTTGATGGAGATGGCAATTCCTTAAGCTATTGCAGATGCGTTAATTAACGACATAATAATACAATATTTATGATTACCAAAGCAGTAGACCCTACAAGTCATTTATTTATTTATTTATTTATTGTATTTGTAACACAATAAGAACACAATTGCCTTGAATTTCTCTTATAAGATATTTCGTTCCTAGGATAGATACAGAATCCCAGATAATATCCGAATATTAATGTTGTCTTCATTGCAATCAAAATGTTATATTCCTAAATAATATAACGAACGTTAATAAAATATGCATATACAGTATAGTCAATTAATGATTCAATTATGTTTTATGATACCAAAGGATACATAATCCGTTTTAAGCAGCTGTGTAGAGTTAGTTCGTCTTTGTTTTTGGATAGTAGTGTGCGGTAAGCACAAAGGTGCTGAAATCTGAATTGGTGGGAGTGTTGGTCATAATGCAGTCATGCGCATGCCGGTCTGCATCGGTGCTTGGGGTGACATCAACACCAATAATGAAGGCGGCTCATCAATGGCCAGATCCACGGTCTATAAAAGGAACTTTGGAGAGTTTCACTAATCTCAACTTCATAGGCTGATCTGCAAACTGTTTTAACAGTGCTGTACAGGCATCTTCAAAGAACTCTAAAGAAACAGTAATACCACTAAGTGGTAAGTACCTTATATAGTATATACTGTATATAACAGTCGTTCTTTAATTAGCTATATATTAAATTTATTTTAAGATGTGTGCTATAATCCTCATCGAGGTATACATATACCCAAGGATAATTCTAAATAAGATGGTTTTATTATGCGTTATTGTCCTTTTCCATATACATAATATGATTTTAGGAAATAGCACATTTGTCCAATAAACGGCTCACAACAATGGACTGATGTGTAGCCTACTTGGAAAATATTACAATATTACAATTATTTGTAACTATATAGCTTTATAACTTTTTTTTGCTATCAGTTATGAAGAATATATGCTTTATATCTGAATATGTTTTAATAACAAAAATGTGAACAATAGGGAGTTAACATTATTTTCTGTTTTCTTTTTCACAGGCTATACACAAAATGCTTTCAGTGAGAAGTCTGGTGAAAATAGCTGTCTTCATACTTCTTTATGTCCTCTGCTTTTCTTCACAATCTGAAGGAAGACCACTTAGGTAAACATCTATCTATCTATCTATCTATCTATCTATCTATCTATCTATCTATCTATCTATCTATCTATCTATCTATCTATCTATCTACAAGATAAATGTGTTTATAATATTTGTGTTCAATGTATATACACAATAATGTATTTAAAACTAACATTTAAACGTTACTCAATATGTATCAATATTTATGATGTATATTTTGTTATAACACATGTATTCAAGCCACAACTTGTTGCTATATAATAAGTATAAGAGTGAGCTTTTGCACCTATCTGTAATAACCTATAAATGAATATGTCATTTTGCTGTATAGGAAAAGATCAGTGAGTGAAATGCAGCTGATGCACAACCTTGGGGAACACAGACTCGTCCAGGAGAGGCAAGATTGGCTTCAAATGAAGCTGAAGGATGTCCACACCGCTTCTCTGAGAAACAATGTAGAAAGAGGCAGAACAAGGAGGCTGCTACCCGAAGAGTTCCCGGAGCTGGAGGAGCTGACAGACGAGGAACGAGAGTATATTCAAAAGCTTTTAGAAATGCTTTTAACCCCACAGTAAAAGACAGAGTATTGTCAATTTCGAGATCTGACTGCAACAATGCTGCTCTGACTAAAGGTTTAACTGTTTTGCAATAGATATTTTGGAAAAATGTTAATTTAATTTTATAAACCGCCTGGTACTGTATTTATAAACGATTTAAACGATTGCTTCATTATTGAATACTTTTGCATGACCTATATTTCTCAAAGAGCACTTTTTTTTACTATGTATTCCATGTAATTTATGATTTGGATAATGTATTTTTTTTTAAAGAAAGGACTATTTTCTACTAGTTAATGTTATTTATTATAAACAACAAGGTAAACGAGGACCAACAGTTTTGTATTTTAATAATATATATATATATATATATATATATATATATATATATATATATATATATATATATATATATATATATATATATATATATATATATACACGATTTAATCTGTGATACACTATAATGGAATACTGAAATATCCAATTAACATGTGGACACTGTTTTGTATTATTAGGATTATTGTTTTCTAGTAAAACAATTTAAAACTTTGTTCTAGTAACATATGCACATTTAAGCCTAAGAGTATGGATGGGTGTTACGTTTATGGAGAGTATACATAATATAAACAGATTTTGTTTTGTTATTGTAACATTTTTTAAAGTGAACATTTTCATCGACTTTGTAAAGTATTGTTATAAAAAAATAAATAACATGCTACAAGTGTAATTGTTTTTTTTATTTATTTATTTATTTATTTTTTTTTTACCAAGCGCTTTAATCAAAATGTATTCCACTATAAAAACCAACACTAAACACTTGGAAACATGATCCTTAGATGTTCCGTAGAACCATGTTGTGTTTTGCTTTTTCTTTACAATCCTTGTTTTTAAGAACCACTTTTAACAATAGAGGGTTATAGGCGTTAACTGGGCGTCTTCGAAAGGCTCGAACATTTAACTTCTAAATATGGTTCGATTGGATCTAATGCTTAGAACCCATGATACAGAACGTTCTGTTCTTCGGTAGGCTCAAGGCTCAGAGAATGTTAACAAGGGTTCTAGACAAAGTCCATAGGAACCATATAGAACTCTCGCACCCTATTTTGTACCAGTACTGTACAGATACTGTATAATGTTTTTGGTATAGTAAGAAACATGCAAACTACGTTGTTTTGATGATCATTTAGACAATCATTGCACACAAATAAAAAGTATTACATTATATTCTTACTGTTATCGTCGATATGGCACATTTGAGAGCATGGATATTACAGAACTTAAACCAATGCAGAGGCAATACTTTTCATTTGGTGGAAAGTTGGAGGGAATTTTGTGTTATTCTTTATTGATTTATTTTTACCACAAGAGGGCACTGAAACTCTGAAACGCACTCACGCACTTTATATTTACCTGGCATCCGTCTCGCAAATTGTATTTACCTTTTTTTTTTTATCCAGTCATGTATTTGATTTGTATGAAATATACTTAAGATTAAAATACGTTAGTGCTAAGCACCATAAAGACATTTTTTTACCCCGGTTTAGGTAACTTAAACAAGAGGACTACGACTATCTCTTCACGTACAATTGTAAATCGTTTCAATAAAAAATACAATATTTGCCTGCAGTGGTATAGTGTCTGAACATGTGAATTTTGGTTCATTCACTGTTACCAAAATATCACATTTTCTTGTTTCATGACCTTGAAAGGTCATCAATCCAATCGCACGCCCTTGTATATGGTCTATGTTTTAATTTCACAACGTAAGACCAAATTAATCAATTGCTCAAAGTGTATGCTTTTGAAGAAACAGTGTGTGCTTCTTCCTCTGCTCAGTTAATCTGTGTTGTAGATAAATCCTAGTAAAGCCTGTATGCTTTATGCCTCAGATACGTTTAGATCTGTGAACATTTGTTTTTTAGATCCCTCATTTATGATGAATTTCACGCGTATTTGCGTGGTATCTATGGTAACATAGTAGCAAGTGTCGCGATATTTCCCATCAATTCTCGCGACAGTTGCAGCGTCGGGCCTGAGGTAGTTCGGGGTCGTCACTGGGATGGAGATTAGAGGGGAATTGTAGTTGTTAGGGTTTATTTATAAATCAGGATTGTGTCATTAAAATAATAATAATAATAATAATAATAATAATAAACCCAAGGATGACGATTCATGATACGCCTTTTGTACTGTAATCCGGAACTGGTAAGGTTATGTTGTAATGTTGTTTACAAGTGAGCTGCTGTAAAGAATGCCTTGTCGTACTTGTGTACTGAAACTGTTCGTGTGAATAATAACCGTACTGTACTTCATAATATATATTACTACTACAGTAAGTTAGAATAGCCCATAGTGTATTTAATGTTTGATTAAAGCCGTAGTAATGTTTTGTGTGTATTTTTGTTGTTGTTGTTTGTTGTTGTTTTAAGTTTTAGCTTTTTAACCCGTCTGATGATGTTTACACCCCGTGCATCAAAAAAAGTCTTATCGACTCGAGCGTGCACATCGAGTAAATGTAACAATATTATTATTATTATGAAATGATATAATTACTACCTTTTAATCACTTCAGTTCATATTTTAGAGGAAGTAACACCGCGAGGATCTTTCACATTTGATAAACGATGTCAATTGAGAATGGCCTATATAGTGTCCTATGTCTACTTTGGTTCCCTTGAGATACTCTCATCGGTGGTTTAATTTGAAAATATGGGACGCCAGGGACCTAATCCTAAATTAGTTTTTGAATTGCTAAACTGAGTATGGATATATACAGTGCGTAATCCTAAATATCTGGGTCCAAAACGTACATGCTTCTTGCATTTTATGACAGCTGTGTTGCTGCGCATCAACTAAATATTTTCTAAAAAAATAAACAAACATTCACTGTTTTGTTTGTTTAAAGATTAACACTCAAAGACTATAATGCTGTAAATGTAACTCAGTCATCATATGAAGTCATAAGGGGAATCACTAACTTATAGTTTCAGTCATGATGTGCAAGATAGCTGAGCTGAAAACAGATAATAGATGCTTGCTTGGCAGGTGTTTATGTGTCCAACATTGCACATCTACTAATGCTGAGGAATGGTCTCTGAAATGATGAGTATGGGCCATACTGGAGAACATGCTTTGCTGTTGCCTTATAAATACTGTCTCTAAATCCTAGTGATTATTTTAATTATTAAATATCAATATTGATATGTCAACCTTTTTTTTCCTCAGGTTATGAGTACTGACTGATAGGAGGATTCACTGTGCCAAACTCTGTGTGATGGCAGGACGGCCACATACTTATGATAGCAACTCCAGTGATCCAGAGAATTGGGATTGGAAAACACACAGCAGACCACGCAAACTCTACAAGCATTCAAGGTAAGTTAGGAACTCAAAAATGTGTGTCTGTAACTAGGATGTAACTGGAGAAACCAGTTGAACAAAAAGTAAAATAAATCTGACTCCTGACTGTTCTAATGCTTCATATTAAAATGACTGTCAACACTGTAAGCACACACTGTTAGTTTGTAGGTACACTGCAGTATTTTCACAGTGGAACATTTCATTTGAGTGAACTTTATTGTCTTTGTATAGAATGCAGAAATAGGTTTCATGGCCATTTTTGTCCCCTTTTGTCCCCATTTGTCCCATATTCTGTACTCCTAAAATCCCATCAAGGTACAGATATTTGCCAACCAGAAAGCTGCTGCTGTTATATGGTTTTACAGATTAATACATGATAACAACAATTACCTTTCCTTTAATAAACAACTGAAAAGATCTCCCTCCATTGTTCATAGCTGTAATAGCCTTCAGCCTGAGCTCAATATTAATGCTAATTAATACAAGGAAGTAGATCAGAAATTATGGAACCTTGCTACTAGAACATGATTGTAACACAAACATGTAATACCATATTCTCTGTTCTACTCAGAATCCATCCCCAGAGGTATCTTTCTGGGCACTCTGGGTAAAGGTTATTAGTAGCTGACACACTGTAATATTATCTATTGGTTGGGACAAAGTGTGCAGAAGTGGATGCTGTTAATTTAAGCTTGAAAGGTGAATGGTATAAATTTGTTGTGTCATTCTCAATACAAGGTTGAATTTCTTAGCTATTGTTTGATGGCTTGCTTTTATTTACGTGCTACTCAAAGAATGCATTGAATTGAAATACAAAAACAAGTGAGTGCTGTAATGTTATGCATCATTAATTGTATAATCAAGTGGAAAATGTCTAAGTTCATGAAGATATGAAATGTCTAATAGGTAGGTAAAAAATGCAGCCAACCCAGAGCTACAGCGTTGGAGGACAACACGGCTCTGGGCAGCATATAGGCATGCCCACAGGCGCCTGGCCAGTCTACAGGGGTCGCTAGTGCACGGTGAGCCGAGGACACGCTGGCAGACCTAGCCCCCCCCCCCGGCGGTGCTCAGCCAATTGTGCGCCGCCCCCTGGGAACTCTCATCCATGGTTGGTAGTGGAATAGCCTGGACTTGAACTGGCGACCTCTAGGCTATAGGGCGCATCCTGTACTCCACACGGTCTGTCTTTACCGGATGCGCCACTCGGGAGCCCAAAAGAGGAATTTTTAAAAGCAAAACTCAATGGAAAAATTGAGTTCGCACTGCAGTTTAGTGCTGCCTCCCATTAACTGCTCTGCAGCTGTTTGCATTGGCTTGGGAGCTGCCTTCTACTTACCCTTGGATTGCAAAGCAATTGATTGAGTGTTTGAAACCACACCACTTTGTCTAAATAAAAAACATTTATAAAGTCTGTCCGTATATCTGTGTCTCCCACTTACATTTTTACAGGTGCGTACTGTAGATAAATATTAGATTATACAGAGGACTGTAACGCATTGTGGTGTTTGTTTAGTCTTTCAATTAGATTTCAACACTACTAAAATAGTCTTCAGGCCATGTAGAGCTATACAATCCAATTACATTTTTAGCTGAACGTGTCTACTTTGTTGAAAAGCTCTCCGCCCCACCCCCCCCCAAGCCCCCAAGATAAATATTTTTCTGTCTGGAGACACACCTCTTGTTATATTTAGCAACAAGGCAGAATTAGCAAAGAAACAATTAGGAGGATTGATGATGTGTTTACATTAAAAGGGGCGCTATTTAAATTACAATCGGGCGATATGCAGCAATGAACCTCTGTAGAGCAACGAGTCAACAGTACACCTTTTTATCAGTGTTTCATATTTTATCCAGGTTATTGTAATGCCAGTAAAATGCTATTTGTGGAGTACTGTATATAGGATTACTCTCACAATATTGATGGACTTTTTCTAAACGGTTTCATATTTTCTATTGTTATTGTAATGTTACCAATAAGATAAACAGGTCTTTTCAAAACACCTTAATTTGTGGACTGAAGTAATAGTTGAAGGTTGTAAATACCATTCTCAACTGTGCTGGACATTCGTTTTCTGAACTGTTGTAATATAATTCTTAGGTTTTCCTGCTTATTTTAATGCCAGCAATGAGCCAGTGATGTCAAGAAACATTGACAGCTTTGAAGTGTCTTCAGGTACTTCACTAACTATAACGGCAACAAGAGTCTTATTAAAAAAAACTCCTGACTTTAATAAAAATAAACCATAAACGACTGTGGTAATATTTATTAATTTACTTATTTTAACTATCAACATTATATTTATATTCAAATGCCATGTTTAATTATTAATACGTTGATAAAAAAGTGGGTGAAAATTTGCTCTGTATGTCATATTTTTTATTTATTTTTATTTCTAGAGAACATTGCGATTAAACTTCCTGAGGTCATTATTAGCTCAAAATATTGAAAGTGTTGTAGATTGTTGGGGCATACTGTCTGTCCCACTGCCTGCATGTCGGTTTAATATTTTTACATGTGCACATGGTAGGATGTAAGTCATAGTCGTGTCATGATACTGATCTCTAGTTTAGTATGTACAGTAGTGGCAGGGGATTTATGTCACTGATACACTTGTTTATGTACAGTTAACTTTTATTGCATTTAATCCAGGCTGTATGACAGAATTGTTTTGTGTTTTTTCGAGTTTCCTTCAGGACTACCAGTGTTACAGACATTCTGAGTGATTCATATTCCTCTCTTTTGTCATTGATGTATTTTGTTTTGCTTAGTGTAGAAATAATAAAGGGTTTTAAAATAATTCTTATTGTAGGCATATATAGGGAAATATTTGGGGAAATTTGCTTCCCAGAATTTACACAGCCAGACAATTTTCTTTACATTAAAAAATAATAATAATCCTTCTGCAATTTAAAGATGTTCAAGGTAATTATATTGCAAGAGGACACCATTTGAAAAGCTGACAAAACCTGCATAAACTCTGTACTCCCAGATCATCTGTGTTGAAAGTCATTTAGTTTTCTACCTCTTCGGGGCCAGTCCTGATTTAAGTGGCAGGAGTTCTATTTCAGTCCCCTTTGATTTTCTGCATGGGTGGAGGAGTGGGCGGCCATCTTTAATATTTCATTAAGATTTGATAGAGGCTTCTGCAGACTCACAGCCAAAAGAATGGCTGCACAGATGGGCCCTGGCAGACCTCCAGAAAAGCTTCTTGCTTTCTCTTTTTCTCTTTCTATTTGGATCCCTTTTTCTAAAGCTGGTGCTTCTTGCATCACACAGCTGCTGCTGCTGTTTGGTGATGTAGTAATTGCAGGCATCAACGCTGCTCGCAGGAGGCTGAGGGGTCAGAAAGACGTCAGCAGCACTGCACTCCGCACGTCTGACTCCATGCCTGTGATTAAAATGATTTGTCTTTATACTACGAGCCTCCCTCTGCCTGATCTGAATGACTTTTTTTTCTTCTTGGAGGATTATTCTATTAAATAGCTCTAGCCTGCTCTAGCAATGCTGCAGAATGCTTTGGGGTGTTTAAACCTGAGGAATATGCCAGGACGATAATGGGAGTATCTCAAATATGAACTTTGAAAGTAATGCCCAAGGATGCTAAGACGGCTTCCAAAGCTGCTTTGTTCAGACTAGCGCACGCCTTTTGTGCTTTCATCCCTGAGTTCATTTCATGTTGCTTTGTCTTTAACCTGCAGTGCAAGGCAGCCGGGTACGTATTCTAACAGTGGAATTGCTTGTGCTTCAGGGAATGTTTAACACAATTTGTAATCTAAAGTCATTTTCTTTATATATATAATGCTTTGTGAACTGTAAATGCAGTATAGATGTCATAAGGGTGTGAGTAATCATTTGTAGTAATTGTGTTTCTGATTTATTTTATTGCAAAGAGCAGTCATTTCTGGTTTAAAATTGTTTGACATAATCAGGAGAGTGAAACCACACTAAAGCCATCATAGTGCTTGTTAGTTTAGAGAAGAACAAATAATACTATATATAGTTACAGCTTTTAGAATTTGTTAAGAACACTGTGCACTTTTTATCTTTTAGGCATAGAGGAATGGGCAGTTAGGGTCACTTAGGCAGGTAGGCAGATCCTGTTTACCTACTTGAATTTGTGTATTATTATTATTATTAATTTCTTAGCAGACGCCCTTATCCAAGGCGACCTACAATTGTTACAAGATATCACATTATTTTTCTACATACAATTACATTAATTTTTACACATTATGTTTACATACAATTACCCATTTATACAGTTGGGTTTTTACTGGAGCAATCTAGGTAAAGTACCTTGCTCAAGGGTACAGCAGCAGTGTCCCCCACCTGGGATTGAACCCACGACCCTCTGGTCAAGAGTCCAGAGCCCTAACCACTACTCCACACTGCTGCTATTTAATAGAGAAAATATATTAAATGCCTAACTATAAAAAGTAAACCTCTGTACTAATGTTTATGTAACTGCATGTGTAACAATGTGCTATCTATTTAATTTCTGATGAATTTAGATTTTTTTAGGAAAGCATTAAATGTGTAGCTATGGCTGTGGTACGGAGTCTCGAACTGGTGCTGCTGCGTTCATAAACAGGCGTGGGCTTCCCGGGCACCCCCCCCAGCCAATCAGGACCTCCCGATTAGCTCAGCTCCGAGCAAGCCTTCCTTTTTACCGCAGCAGCAGCTCAGCTGACCCAGCGATAGGTCCTCCCTGTCATAAAGCGTCATTAGCTTCCTGAGGAATTTGAAGAGAAGCTTTTACAATTTCAGCGTTTCGTTATTAGAATCAGTTCTAATCAGACCCTTGTGTTGTTCTACTAGCCAAGCAATACCATAGTTCACAAAAAGGGAGAAAAACACGTGTGAGTAATCACAACTGGAAATGAGAAGCAGCGCAGAACTGCCTCCATATGTCATTTTCTTATATGAGTAAAAGCATCTTTGTAAATACATCTTTATTTGATTTTAAAATTTTTTTCCTCAAGTTGAGGGTGGGAAATTTGGGCTGCGTCTTAAATTTGAGGACATGTTAAATTTGAAGTAATACGGTATGTTTAACACTAATTGTCCTAGCAAGGGTAAATGATACCTGTACTTATCAGGTGAACTTTTAGCTCATGAAATGGGTAGATTGCTGATGGAGGATTACTGAAGGTGCATGGGCATGCAGCACCTATCAGATGTGAATATCTGTATTGACTCATAAAAAAGAATTACAAATTGCAATTAAACTACATCTTTTTAAATATATATTATATATATATATATATATATATATATATATATATATATATATATATATATATATATATACAGTACTGTGCAAAAGTTTTAGGCAGGTGTGAAAAATGCTGTAAAGTAAGAATGCTTTCAAAAATAGACATGTTAATAGTTTATATTTATCAATTAACAAAATGCAAAGTGAGTGAACAGAAGAAAAATCTACATCAAATCAATATTTGGTGTGACCACCCTTGCCTTCAAAAACAGCATCAATTCTTCTAGGTACACTTGCACACAGTTTTGAAGGAACTTGCAGGTAGGTTGGCCCAAACATCTTGGAGAACTAACCACAGTTCTTCTGTGGATTTAGGCAGCCTCAGTTGCTTCTCTCTCTTCATGTAATCCCAGACAGACTCAATGATGTTGAGATCAGGGCTCTGTGGGGCCATACCATCACTTCCAGGACTCCTTGTTCTTCTTTACGCTGAAGATAATTCTTAATGACTTTCGCTGTATGTTTGGGGTCGTTGTCATGCTGCAGAATAAATTTGGGGCCAATCAGATGCCTCCCTGATGGTATTGCATGATGGATAAGTATCTGCCTGTACTTCTCAGCATTGAGGAGACCATTAATTCTGACCAACTCCCCAACTCCATTTGCAGAAATGCAGCCCCAAACTTGCAAGGAACCTCCACCATGCTTCACTGTTGCCTGCAGACACTCATTCGTGTCGCTCTCAGCCCTTCGCAAACAAACTGCCTTCTGCTACAGCCAAATATTTCAAATTTTGACACATCAGTCCAGAGCACCTGCTGCCATTTTTCTGCACCCCAGTTCCTGTGTTTTCGTGCATAGTTGAGTCGCGCCTTGTTTCCACGTCGGGTATGGCTTTTGACCGCAAGTCTTCCATGAAGGCCACTTCTGACAGTAGATGGGTGTACCAGGGTCCCACTGTTTTCTGCCAATTCTGAGCTGATGGCACTGCTGGACATCTTCCGATTGCGAAGGGAAGTAAGCATGATGTGTCTTTCATCTGCTGCAGTAAGTTTCCTTGGCCGACCACTGCGTCTACGGTCCTCAACGTTGCCCGTTTCTTTGTGCTTCTTCAAAAGAGCTTGGACAGCACATCTGGAAACCCCTGTCTGCCTTGAAATTTCTGCCTGGGAGAGACCTTGGTGATGCAGTATAACTACCTTGTGTCTTGTTGCTGTGCTCAGTCTTGCCATGGTGTATGACTTTTGACAGTAAACTGTCTTCAACAACCTCACCTTGTTAGCTGAGTTTGGCTGTTCCTCACCCAGTTTTATTCCTCCTACACAGCTGTTTCTGTTTCAGTTAATGATTGTGTTTCAACCTACATATTGAATTGATGATCATTAGCACCTGTTTGGTATAATTGTTTAATCATACACCTGACTATATGCCTACAAAATCCCTGACTTTGTGCAAGTGTACCTAGAAGAATTGATGCTGTTTTGAAGGCAAAGGGTGGTCACACCAAATATGGATTTGATTTAGATTTTTCTTCTGTTCACTCACTTTGCATTTAGTTAATTGATAAATATAATCTATTAACATGTCTATTTTGAAAGCATTCTTGCTTTACAGCATTTTTTCACACCTGCCTAAAACTTTTGCACAGTACTGTATATATATATATATATATATATATATATATATATATATATATATATATATATATATATATATATATATATATATATATATATATATATATATATATATATATATATATATATATATATATATATATATATACACATATATATATACACAGTACTGTGCAAAAGTTTTAGGCAGGTGTGAAAAAATGCTGTAAAGTAAGAATGCTTTCAAAAACAGACATGTTAATAGATTATATTTATCAATTAACTAAATGCAAAGTGAGTGAACAGAAGAAATATCTAAATCAAATTCATATTTGGTGTGACAACCCCTTGCCTTCAAAACAGCATCAATTCTTCTAGGTACACTTGCACAAAGTCAGGGATTTTGTAGGCATATAGTCAGGTGTATGATTAAACAATTATACCAAACAGGTGCTAATGATCATCAATTCAATATGTAGGTTGAAACACAATCATTAACTGAAACAGAAACATCTGTGTAGGAGGAATAAAACTGGGTGAGGAACAGCCAAACTCAGCTAACAAGGTGAGGTTGCTGAAGATAGTTTACTGTCAAAAGTCATACACCATGGCAAGACTGAGCACAGCAACAAGACACAAGGTAGTTATACTGCATCAGCAAGGTCTCTCCCAGGCAGAAATTTCAAGGCAGACAGGGGTTTCCAGATGTGCTGTCCAAGCTCTTTGAAGAAGCACAAAGAAACGGGCAACGTTGAGGACCGTGAGACGCAGTGGTCGGCCAAGGAAACTTACTGCAGCAGATGAAAGACACATCATGCTTACTTCCTTCGCAATCGGAAGATGTCCAGCAGTGCCATCAGCTCAGAACTGGCAGAAAACAGTGGGACCCTGGTACACCCATCTACTGTCTGGAGAAGTTCTGGTCAGAAGTGGCCTTCATGGAAGACTTGGCGCCAAAAAGCCATACCCCGACGTGGAAACAAGGCCAAGCTGACTCAACTATGCACGTAAAACACAGGAACTGGGGTGCAGAAAAATGGCAGCAGGTGCTCTGGACTAATGAGTCAAAATTTGAAATATTTGGCTGTAGCAGAAGGCAGTTTGTTCGCCAAGGGCTGGACAGCTGTACACCTAATGAGCTGTCTGCAGGCAACAGTGAAGCATGGTGGAGGTTCCTTGCAAGTTTAGGGCTGCATTTCTGCAAATGGAGTTGGGGATTTGGTCAGAATTAATGGTCTCCTCAATGCCGAGAAGTACAGGCAGATACTTATCCATCATGCAATACCATCAGGGAGGCATCTGATTGGCCCCAAATTTATTCTGCAGCATGACAACAACCCCAAACATACAGCTTAAAAGTCATTAAGAACTATCTTCAGCGTGAAGAAGAACAAGGAGTCCTGGAAGTGATGGTATGGCCCCACAGAGCCCTGATCTCAACATCATCGAAGTCTGTCTGGGATTACATGAAGAGAGAGAAGCAACTGAGGCTGCCTAAATCCACAGAAGAACTGTGGTTAGTTCTCCAAGATGTTTGGGCCAACCTACCTGCCGAAGTTCCTTCAAAAACTGTGTGCAAGTGTACCTAGAAGAATTGATGCTTGATGCTGTTTTGAAGGCAAAGGGTGGTCACACCAAATATGGATTTGATTTAGATTTTTCTTCTGTTCACTCACTTTGCATTTAGTTAATTGATAAATATAATCTATTAACATGTCTATTTTTGAAAGCATTCTTACTTTACAGCATTTTTTCACACCTGCCTAAAACTTTTGCACAGTACTGTATATATATATATATATATTACATTACAATTCACCTGCATGTTACAAGGTTATCGTAACACAAAGACATGACAAAATAATGATCGCAGCTTAGCAGAGCTATCCTATGTAATTATTTGGAACTACTTAACCCAGCCAGTAATTTAGTGTCTATAAAAATGGATCATTTTTATTTTCCAACTATGTAATGAATAAAGCTTCATTTTCAGGTTACCAAACTTGCCAATCTGGGGCTTGGAAGCAAAAAACAACTTGTTCTAGAATTCTACTTTATCACAGCAGAGTAGAATTGTATGTAGGTGGCTTGTTTTTTTCCTGCTGAGAGGTGGAAGATGCTTACCCAATAGGAGGTAAAAAGTGCCATAATTACCCCCGGCTTCATAGAGGGATTGCATCCTGTCTGACAATTCATAAGGATCATTTGTTGGAAGTGTTTACATCTTCCTTTCCTATCTATTCATTCAGTGGGCTTTCTTGTGCAAAAGGGTGTGCTGTAATTTTAGCATTTGGAGTACACATTGGACCGAGGCCTCATTTACAAGAGTGACCTGGCAAGATGACCAGAAACAGACGTAGTCATTTCACATCATAAAAAACAACAACATCACTCTAAAAAAACAATGTAATACATTTCAATCTGGGATCAAAAACATTTACACTTCAATACTTCTTGGAACCTACTAATTTAAAATAAATGTAATGTTAGTCATTGTTCTACGTTTAACTGATACATTTGTGTTATGTATCTGATCATATACACATAGTACCTGTAAAGTACATTTCTATTCAAGTCAGTTATTTATGTTGTAAAAGTCGAGTAATATATTACATTGTACCTTCATGGTATCAATCTGATTTTCTTTCTTAACCCCAAGATGCATTCAATTGTAAAAAACGTACTTCAGCGGAACTGCCAAAGTTATGGATCCAGCAAAATAACTGAAAGTGTTTTACAGCTCAAGCTAGTTCTGCAGTACCAGCACATTCCCTGTAACAGAATTCTAACTTACCCTTTCAGATTGAATCACTTAACATACTGCTATTAAAGATGGGGTTGTTCATTAATGAAAAACTGCAGTGTCTCTTATTCTATAGTGAAGCCCTGTGCTTTCAGGACTGGCTAATATATGTAATGGTTTAAAACTCAATTTTAGCTCATTGACAGAAAACGTGGTTTTAACTACAGATCTGGACAAATTTTATCTTAATGGATTTTGTATGAATTTTAACAAAATTCCTAAACACTCTGGTGCACTAGATAGTGGGGCTGTATCAATTGAAGATCACTCCTACTAGGGCTGCTATGATTAAATCGAAAATCGATTTTTCGATCGATTCCATTCCTCATTATATACATCGATTTATAAATACTGTATAATTGATTCAATTACATTTTTGTAACACACATAGTTAATAACATTATTTAAGTTTATCAACGAAACTGCAGCGAACGCCGTGCCTTACTATTTACAGTATTTCTGCCAGACAAGCAGTGGGCGTTCTCTTCTTTACGTGCTCATGTTAACCAGCATCTGGTTTGCTGGTTCCATCCAACCAGCGAATCACTTTTGAAAATGCTTTGTAAGCCGCCTTGGATCCAGAGCAGGACGACGGCTTGTATTCCTGGCAAACAGCCTGTAAATAAATTGTGCACATTGAAGAAAATTGGCTGTATATAGTTTGCACTTCTTTGGAGTTTCAAAAATGAACTGTTATATAATGAATATTTAACAATATTCAGTAACGTTTAAAAATAAATTAATTAATTAACGATCAGTGATGTTAAATGCAATGTTAGAGTAACGAATCAGCTTGACCTGTAGCGGGTATGCATGTTGTGGAAAGTAAATCAATTTATTTGTAGTGTTATTGTTGTTATTAATAATAATAATAATAATAATAATAATAATAATAATAATAATAATAATAATAATAATAATATGACAATGTGTTAGGCAGGGACTTCCACATTGTGTGTTTCACAGATGGTGAAGGTTAGGTGGTACAGTATTAACAAGATGCAATGTGTGATGCTGCAGCTGTCACTGACTAAATATGGTTTTTATAAACTTGTGTCTAGTTTATACAGATTATTCCAAAGTACTGTAATCTGTTTGGAATAATTATTTTAGTAACACCCCTGTAGTATGTTAAACTTGCTTTAGGCTTGTTGCGAATGTTGTTGTGTTGTTTTTTTTATGCTACCAAGGTGTAATTGCCCCTCACATTCAATTGTTGTGCACAAGCTTTTACTTAACAGCAATCATATTAAAATAATCACATCAGAGGAATAGGAATGGAGCGAAAATGTATGTGGGTGGTACAATCATCAATATTTATTCGAACAATTATATTTTGTGTGCCCAATAATCAATTGCTATTTTGAGGCTTAACTGACAGCCCTACTCATGACTTGAAGAGCATTTGCAATGCTTTATGACTCAGTTTCTCTTTTAATATTTGCAGTGGCCCATCCCGTGCATCAAAGCTAGAATCTGATCTCTCGAAGATGAGTCTGCATGGCGCTAGCAGAGGATATGACAGATCAAGAGATCGGCGGAGGTCAAGTGACCGATCCCGGGACTCTTCACACGAAAGGGGAGAGAGCCAGTTGACCCCATGCATAAGGAACGTCACCTCCCCTACTAGGCAACACCACAGTGGTAGGTGCTTTGAATAAAAACTAGTATCTGAAGTCCAAAATAGTTTTTCATGGGCAGAAAGAATATCTATGTTGAAAGCTATTTCTTTTGGAACCAATTACCCGTAATTTCTAATTTCTGTAGATACTATAAGTCAACTGTAATAGAAAAAGCTACTCTGTTGTCTAGACCTAGATATTTTTTGTCTCTAAAAGTTATGTATATTTGAATCTGTAGGACAAAAGCACAACTATCTGATTTATAGTCTGCAGGTCTAAAATCTGTCTCATTTCGCGCCTCAGTGCTACAGTGAAGGTGATGCAGTGTGTTACTGAATCTGGAGGCAGTGAGCTCTATCATCCAGAGGGAACAGGTTCTACATCATAGTTTTAAAGAAATATATACAGGGTTCGAAATTAACACCCACCCACCCGCCAAACGTGGGTTAATTTGGTCTGTGGTAGGTAAATTTCATATACTTATATGCCACAGTGGCAGGTACGTTTTTGTACACTTAACATCGCTCGACTGGCGATCATCGCTGTCAGGTCACTGTGCAGTTTATACTTTCCATATACTTGTCGAAGGTGCTCTGTGTATATGCAATCGATAGAGCTGATTATAAAGACCAGATGAAAAAGGAGAACGCATGGGTAACAATTGCTTAACAAATGCAATCAACTTGTGAGTATTTTAATGTCACTGAAAGTGTAACCGGTGAAGTTTTAATTTTAATACAGCGACTGCTGTATTAAACACATTGTATATTATGTTGTTAATATTATTATTAATATTAATATTATTACTTTGCTACAAGATTTTTTTTTTTTCAATATAGGATAGTATGTACAAGATTTTCTGTTGTTGTTGTTTTGCATGCTACAAAAACATAGTAAGTTAATGCTGAGCAGATCCTCAGTCAGAAAGTAATTATCTTAACAGGACCAAAGAACATTGTTACAATATTATATCACAGACTTCAATTATCATCACAGACCTGTCATACTGATTCTGTATTTCAGATCGAGAAAGGGAGCACAACTCTTCATCTCGGCCCACCAGTCCCCGTCCTCAGAAAGCCTCTCCTAATGGCTCTGCTGGTGTCACCAGCAGTAGAAACAGCAGTTTGTCCAGCACAGAGGGGAACTGTAAGACTGTTGGGGTTGGGGAGATGGTGTTTGTTTATGAAAATGCAAAGGAAGGCACAAGGAACATGAGAACCTCAGAACGAGTAACGCTCATCGTGGATAACACTAGATTTGTAGTTGATCCTGCCATCTTCACCGCACAGCCTAACACTATGCTGGGAAGGTACGTATCGGAAAATCTGTTATTTATTTATTTATTTATTTTTTTTCACTGGACTAAAAATGTTAAGCTGTTTTGAGAAACACTGAAGTCCATGGTTTTAAATTCCTTATGTCACACTTTTGAGTTTTTTCTTGAATCTAGAGAACATCGCTTGGGGGTAATGGAGCAATCTGTCTGTCACACTGACTGTTAGTTAGTCTGTCACATAGTGTATGTTTTTGCATAGATCTAGATATAAGGACATTACTGAGATTATATAATGTATATAAGTGTATCATAGTAAAGGGGTATATGGCTGTGTGTTTCATCATCATCATTCTTCTCTACCACATCTATATATAATCTGATGGTAGTGTACATTGTTAATAATAAAAAAAAAAATAATTAAAACAAGGTTTTTTTTAATTCACTTTTTGGCAGAATGTTTGGATCTGGCAGGGAACACAATTTCACGCGTCCTAATGAAAAGGGAGAGTATGAGGTGGCAGAGGGAATCGGCTCCACTGTGTTTAGAGCTATTCTGGTAAGCATGGTTACAGATGGTAAAAGAAAATGTTATTGCTGCTCAGTGTCTAATATATTTGACATTGAAATAGGTATCAGAACATACCCAGAGCAGCGAAGTGCCCCGTGTAATTCAGTTCACTACTCCCAGTAATTCAGTGGCTGGTGAATGTTGCTCTGCTTAGAACCATTTTTTGAAGATTAGTAATAAAGTTTAAAAACAAACAATCCACCTGGCTGTGTTTTTATCCACTTTAGTGCCAGTAAAGACCTAGAATCTCTAACATTAGACTGTAATCCATGCATCTTCATGGTACTTAGAGATTTTTACAGAGGTTTAACATTCGTGATATCAGAGGAGGCATGTATTTCTTACTTATTAAACACATTGCATTGCAACTAAACTGGATTCTTCTGCAGAACTCTTTCTTGGCTGAACCATTTCTTTCAGACTAAACAGATACCTGCTCTCCAAGGGAAAAATAATAATTGGTGCTACTGCCATTTGCTTTTAAGTAAAGGACTATGAGAAATGCTTCGGTAATGGCCGCATGTTTGTTTCTATCTTTAACTGGCAGGATTATTATAAATCTGGGATAATCCGTTGCCCTGATGGAATCTCTATTCCAGAGCTGAGAGAGGCGTGTGACTATCTCTGCATCTCCTTCGACTATAGTACTATCAAGTGCAGGGACCTGAGTAAGTATGGCTTTTATAATTCACTTCAGAAGAAAGATATATTATGAGGAAGATCAGAACACCATTGAGTCTAAACAGCAGAATGTGCCTTTACTAACTGTGTTGCTGTTGGAAGGAAGCATTTACACTTTTTCTGAAAATTGAAAGTAAAAATGGTATGTCTAATGCATCGTCTGAAACAGTTCTGGTATTTTTCAGATATATACTTTATTGATTTATGAGTAGAACTTACACTCTAAAGATTGTGTTTGGACATTTTTCAGTAATTTGCATAGATACTGAAAGTACATTTTCAGTTTTAACATATGTAGCTACTGTCTAATATACAAAATTAAATAGGCAACGTTACTAGCAAAAACAATTTAATTAGTAAAAACCTTTCTAGCTTATTCTATAATTCTTAGAAACAGGCTGTCCAGTGCTGACGTTAATCTCTTCTTGTAGGTGCACTAATGCATGAGCTCTCTAACGATGGAGCACGTAGGCAGTTTGAGTTTTATCTGGAGGAGATGATCCTGCCACTGATGGTAGCCAGTGCCCAGAGTGGGGAGAGAGAGTGCCATATTGTAGTGCTAACAGATGATGATGTTGTCGACTGGGATGAAGAATATCCTCCACAGATGGGAGAAGAGTATTCACAGAGTAAGACGTGATGAATTGATATACTTGCCTCAAAAGTGGCACTGCAGTGTTTATACATTTTCTTACATTCTGCCTTGAAGTTTTTTTTTGTTGATATAAGCACTTTTCAGAAAATAAGGGTGCGTATTTTATTTTATTTGTTACCATTACCAGCTATCAGTAAACATGCAGATATCATGATTTGTTAAGTAAAGGAAAAAAAAGTAAGCATAAAAAATGTATGTTAAAAATAATAAATCCTGTTTTTTTTTGTTTGTTTTTTCAGTAATTTACAGCACAAAGCTGTATCGGTTCTTCAAATATATAGAAAATAGAGATGTTGCCAAATCTGTTCTGAAGGAACGAGGCCTGAAGAAAATCCGATTAGGCATTGAAGGTAACATTAGTAATATAACTGAGATAGTCGGATAGTTTGCAGGTGCAGACGGGAATATATGGTGCTGCTGACACACACTGGAAGCAATTCTAAGGTTTTCATCCATTCAATAATTTAGTTTGCAAGAAAGTCTAATGATTTATGCAGACTGAGAAACTAGATTCATTCGGATTAACATTTTTAATTAGGAGATGCCACTTGGGGGTTTATGCTGTTACACTGCCTGTTTGCAGAGATAGTTGGTATGCTCCTGGATGGGAGAAGATGAGCCATATTTAAACACAAGTGCAAGTTTGCAACATTTACTTTGGTACAAAATTATGCAACAGAAGGGGAACATTTACTATTCTGGAATCATTAACACAACTGAGAGCAGTAATATGTAATGTCACTTGTTTGGGAGGGAGAGTGAGCAGTATTATTATTATTTGTTTATTTAGCAGACGCCTTTATCCAAGGCGACTTACAGAGACTAGGGTGTGTGAACTATGCATCCGCTGCAGAGTCACTTACAATTACGTCTCACCCGAAAGACGGAGTACAAGGAGGTTAAGTGACTTGCTCAGGATCACACAATGAGTCAGTGGCTGAGGAGGGATTTGAACCGGGGATCTCCTGGTTACAAGCCCTTTTCTTTAACCACTGGACCACACAGCCTCCTGTGTGGTCCAGTGGTTAAAGAAAAGGGCTTGTAACCATTTTCTTGAGCTTTTCAGTCTTTGGGTTCAGAGTTAGCTCTGTGTCAGACATTTATTAAGTTATACCTTGCTGTCTTCTACATTACTGTATTTCATTTATTTTCTTTGTGTTTAAAACATATTTCTGACTGCTTATGTTTAGATATATATTTATTATACAAGTGTAAAATTAGTATTATTGCGACTGGCATTCCTTCTAGATAACAGTGGAGGTTTAATACAGGTATGTGCAATTTAGGAAATGAATAATGATTCATGTAACCATCTATTTTCCATATGCAGGTTACCCCACATACAAAGAAAAAGTGAAAAAGAGGCCAGGTGGCCGCCCAGAGGTGATTTATAATTATGTCCAGAGACCCTTCATCAGAATGTCTTGGGAAAAGGAGGAAGGGAAGAGTCGGCATGTGGATTTCCAGTGTGTGAAGAGCAAATCCATCACTAATTTAGCCGCGGCTGCAGCGGACATTCCCCAGGACCAGCTGGTGGTGATGCACCCCACCCCACAGGTTGATGAGCTGGATATCCTCCCGATTCACCCCCCACCAGGCAACAACGATCCCGATCCTGATGCTCCGTCTCCTGCTGTCTGAGGAAGAGCCACATCTTGAAATCACAGCATGCTGCTGTCGGAGTGGCACTGCTATCTTAATAGCTCACAGTTCATCCACAGCCTTAGATGTTCAAATAAATGATGTGACACCAAAAAAAGTGATGCGTTTTAATTTACCACCTTTTTATTTCCCAAGGAGTAAACTAGTTCATTCTACAAAACCATATACAGCAAGTGGAAAAAAAAGAAAAATAATGTAGGCTTTCATACTTGATTCTTTTGACAAGCCCACTGTTTTCAATGCAGCCTGGCAGCATTAAGTGTTTACCGGTTGGGCTTTTACGTTGTTTGGTGCTTTTTGTGTTTTCAGTTGGCTTCCACTAGCAAAGTTTTGAACATTTACATGTATCTGAGGAGGTGAAGCAAAACGCAAGGGAATTGAGCACTTATTAAAAGAACCGCATTATAGTGATGCGTGGGGTTTAACTGATTGGTTTCAGGGTTGTTTTTTTATATGCTTTTAAAGATGTATTCAGCTGAATGTGTGTCCTAATGTCAGGATCTGTTTTTGTTTGTTAAGGCTTAAAAACATTGTTTTAATAAAGAATTCAAAGGCATGATGTTTTGTGGTGTTTTGCTTTTCTCAACAAAATTACTGTTAGTTTACAAACACATATTCTGCCATTGTTCTACTTATTAGTATAAATGTTTAATCAGGAAACGATTGTTCCTTTTATTAAGCATACATTTGGAATGTTGATAAGTAATGGGGGTGTAGCATAACAGAATTGCATTGTGTTCAAATTATGCAACCTTTGGCTGAGAAAGTGTTACAGAAGAACTTAAACCCACTAGATGGTGCTGTTGTGCCATATGCTTCTCTGGTACCCTATTTCTTATGATAAGCCATGACTGAATGATTTTGCTACTGTACTGTAGATGGCATCGGCGTGATGCATTGATACTGTGAGTGTAAGCAGTCGGTGACTATTATTCCAGTCTACCTTGACTTTGTCTATGTGTCAGTAGCTATAATGCTAAACTAATATTTTTTAATTCTATTTTATTTAAATTTCCCTCATAATTTCCAAAAATGTAGATGTGTAAAGCATTGATGGAATAAAAAAAACAATCCCTGGATGTTCTCCGTAGTGCAGACCTGGTCACAAGAGTAAGTGTCCTTTTACTGACCCAAACAGACAGCCGACGACACACAGAGTAAAAAGATCTCACTGCCGCAATACCCTTGTCACCAAGCAACTTGTGATCGTAAGTGGGGAAAATGTCAATGTATTCATAATGTATTCATATCCATGTTTTCCTGATAGAAGCTGGAATGCATTTTAAATTTGCCAGCTGTGCCTTGTAAAATTGGAAATTATGTGTAGAAGTACCAGCAGACATTATTATATCAAAAAATAATTGCGCTGCAAGTTTTATGCATTTAGCTGGGTTTCACAGAAATACTTATTTTATTTGTAATGCATTTATAGATGGATACCTGTGGGTTGTTCTTTCCTGGACTATACTAGCTTTTCTTTGATGTCTTCGCAGTTTGAAGCAGCAAGACTGTTTTAGAAACACGGATATGCAAAATGAATATTTAAGCAATGCATTTAAATGGACAGCTGTGTGTTGTTGTTTTTTTGCTAATGCCATAAAACATTTTAGTCGCATCTATAAAAAGTAACTTTTGCACCCTGTTGATCAAAAAAAAATAAATTGCTGAATATTTTACTAAATGTGACAACTGGTACAAAAAGGTTGAATTGTTGCTTTATGATGTAGCAGACAAGAAGGATAAAAGATCAAAGGTAAGTCCCAGTTTAAGATTTGTATCATACAGTACAGTAACGTGGGGTACTTCACACCTTGCTTAGGAAAGTAGGCCCAGGTAACAGCAGTGGTATACATGCCAGTTCTTTTATTCTATAGGATTGTGTTTCTGAATTGGTTAAACTGCTTATCTTAGTTTCATTGCGTTGCGATTTTGCCACTTGATTCAGTAAGTGTTGGTATCCTGTTCTATGTTTTACCTGGGGTTGAGCAAATGACAGGCTGTACAGCGCAGGAGGCCTACGAAGTTGTTTCCACATGTAATTGACTTTTTTCTTCTGCAAAGGTTTCCCCGAGAAAGCTGTTCCAACAACTTGCCTTGACAATTCACTGGAGTACAGATGGTAAGATTTCAGATGGAAATCTTTTAAATGTGAAGGGAAGTACATGGATTACTACTGACTGACAAGTTCACTGTATACACAGACAGCAAACTGAGTAGACAAGTAGCACATTGAGTGAAATCGGTTCATAGTCATTAAAGGGTCATGCATTCTGAAACCCTCAAACTCAATGTTTTGTTCTGTACTTATAGTAGGTGGCAGGCAGTATTATCAACTGGTTTTAGCTCACTGCAACAAAGATGACTAATTATTGTTTGCTACCAGTCCTATTTGGTTGAATTTTATACATTTTTTTAATTTACTTGATTTCTGCGCAGCTGAAACAGTGATTTTTTTTATAGCCGATTTACAAAATAACAAGTATACGTTAATCACTCTGTCAAAATTCAGGGTTTTGGCAAAATATTGTATATACAGTAGTCATTTGGTCAGCTTCTTAAAAATGGTCATTTAGTTGCATGCCTGGTTTAATATAACTACTGTTACATGTACTCTGATCCAAACAATTAAAGGATATTCAGAGATGTGCAAATCCAGAATTTGTGTAATGGCCAACAATCCTCTACAGGTATTTAAATGTGGATACCAGGTATCTGGAGTCATTTAACGTGGATACCAGGTGCTGCCTATATGTAAACTCCCAACATTCTAGATTATGCTGAAAAAGAGGTTCTCAGTGTCCACCCTCCCCATTTCAATAATATTCACATCAGACACTAACAGAGGCTTGGTATTGATTAGGCATACTGGAAATGTGTGTTGTCAAGTATCCATATACATAATTAATACACAAATATCCTAGGATGATACAAGAAATTGATTTAAATGAATGAATAATACATAAAATAGCAAGAGAAACAATACATTTTATTTTAAAAAATATGTAGCTGCTAATACAATACACTTTAACCATATACTTATAGTAGAATTCTTACATTATAGAACAGCTTTGATATAATTTATATAAGAAATATTCAACATGAAAATCTTTGTAGTGTAAAAACACAAAAACTAAACCTAAAAGGCATTCAAAAAGCTTGACAGTGTACTGTATGTTAAAACATTTATAAAACCTGAATAACCAGAACAGCTACAATGGGTAACGGAAGCAATTACAACCGGCTTCACAACAACGCAAAAATATTGTAGTGATTTCAATCCCCAGCCTCTTAAACACCGTTTCCAGCCCCCTATCAGTCCAAACATGAACACAAGGTTGGCTTGTACATCCAGATATGGCTTCCTTGGTTCTTGTGCGTTACAGCAGCTGGATATCCCATCCATTGCTAAGTGCTCACAAGGGCCATGGCAAGTCACTGAAATCCACTGGACCGCCCAATCCTGCATCTGCTTCCAAAAGACTCATGATAACAGCCATGGCAGCTTCGTCATTGCTAGGGCTGCTGGAGCCTTGGTTGTCTATCATTTCTATACCAATATGGGAGTTATCACCTGTAAAGTAGAAAAAGAACATCTTCAAAACATGCAAGAACAATGCCATTCTCAAGAAATGTAGTCCAGTAAAGTCCTTCTTTAGTTTCATGTTGAGTTGCCTATGACTTAAGTGGTTTTGAAAAACAGATAACAATATCTGACAGTATTACCAAACCATACTTACTAAGCAGCGAGCTGTCTGAATAGGGATAACCTATTGAATCCTGGCCCTGCCCAGGTCCAAGCCCAGCCGACGGAATGTCTGGAGTGCCACCATTGTGAATCTGAAAGTCACATGTTACAAAATGTTACTCGTGGCTTAAACAAAGCATCCTAAAATATTATTTACCGCTAGTTCCACAATAACATGAAAAAGTACTACAAATCATGTTGGTAAAATTAGGACAACTATAAAGAAAAATCTCTATGTTATAAATATATAAATTTCCAATACTAGATAAATTCTACACTGCACGCAAAACTAATTTATACGACTGTAAAAGCACTATATACGAACACAAGAAAGATATACTTATGTCAAATTCAAAACCTATTTGTTTCTATTGCTCTAAACTAATTGTTCTTGAAAAGCAAGATGCGGCCTAATTATCACAATAAGAGCAGACATCCATCACAGTCCTTGCGGTCCTCCTACCTTCTTGCCTCCTGGGGAGGAGGTGTCTGGAGGGGGTGTGCTGGTGAAGTTCAGAGGACTGGAACCACAGCTGGATGGTGAAGAGCCTCTAATCCTATCAAACCAAAAGGCCAGCTCATTAAGACAAGTGCAATGCAACACTCAACGCTGTTAATCGGTTTTGTTTAGTTGTTTTTACAAAACGGCAAAGTTTTACTTCGAGATCTAATTTATAGAAATGTATTTAGGTGTGCCTTAAAACCATAAAAAACAATGCATTTAAAATGACCATGTGTAAACAGTTTTGGTAATTCGTGAAGCCCATGTGTTACCTGTTTCTATATCAAAAATGTAATTCTATAGAGATTCTGCAATTCTTCACACTCCTAAACATTAGCAAGTTTCCTTGGGCCTCACCTTTGTATCTCCATGACTTCCTCAGCGATCATGCGGCCGATTTTACCAGCTCCTGCTCGCGTACCTCCTGGAATGCCAGGGACCGTCGGAAGTGCTCTCTTTACCACACCTGCAATAGCCACAAAGCCCGATTTTCACTTCTGCTGTTCTGTCACAAGCAGATAACAAATACATACATTACAGTAATACATATCTGAGCAGAAGCAAGGTGCTTTGTGTAGCCTGAATTCAATCAAGCAATGAGCAAGACTGCAATTATATAAATATGGATTAAGACTAAAACAAATGTTATTGGTACGGTTAGTAAAACGTTGATATTCATCCAAGGCTCTGCAATTAAAGTTAAATATCTAATGTAAAATTAAAATAAATGTTCTACATTTTTAAAATAAGCACATTTTTTTTTAAACAAACATATATTCACATAGTTAGTCCCATACATTTTGGTTAGAATTTAAAATCTGTTGGTACACAGTATATACTTCTAAACACTGCCACAAGGATAAAACATCCACGTTCCACTCCCTTACCCACGTAATAACTATAGACATTTCTGTGTGCTTCACTAGAGCATACAATTTCTGTTTAAATAATTGTAAAATTTGAAATTAAAGGCTAATAAAAGAATGAAGTGTGCATGAAATGTGTGGTCTTACCGTCTCCTGCTTGAAGTACACTGTCCATACTGTGAGGGGAAGCAGCGAGCTGGGGAAAGGTAGGGTCTGCCCCATCAAGTGTGCTGCCCCTGAAACAGGAGGGTTGTGGCATTAATTCCAGTTACTACACACAGTACTGTACTCAAGATTTATATTCACACACACACAAGAAAATGAAACTCAAACAAATCCCACAAATATTGTACAGATTTCTAAAAGCAGTGACAAATCTGAACACTTGAACTATTATGGTTCACAATGACACATGCACATTGTTTGTGTCAACACTTGCCACAATCAGGATGCAAGAAAGACATTCATGCAACCCTCTCACTTATAAACTGTTTAACAAACAACTTAATATACATAAATGCACAGTATGACTTGTATAATAGAAGGCTTCTATTCAAAGTCAATAAGAATAGCTAAGTTTTTAATTTAGAGTGGCCAATTACTGTAACCCTGATTCCCCGCCCCCAGGTTAAAATGTCCCATTATGTTCCCTCATTGCAGCTATTCCCCACACAGATCAGGAGAACTGAAGGTTCAGTGGGTGTCCTCTGATCCCACGACCAAGCCAATTTCCTCTTTTACACCCAGGAACTTGAGAGCGGACATCAGCGAGCTAGTGGCCCCTGGAGGATAAAGGCTGGAACTGCAGGTGTCTGCCTGAGCTCACTAGCCAGCACTGTAGCACGATGAGGAAAAACAGTCCCTGATGGTTTTGCCTCCCTAACCTGCCTCCAAAATCCCTAGCGAAGACTGGTGACTTTGCAAAGCCAGGAACGAGAACCAGTGCTTCTGACTGTACGACTCACCCTGCACACCAGGAGCCAATTAACTTTTACCAGGTGAGCCACTTTGGGATCCCTGACCCTGCTTTTAATAGATAGTGTATATCAGTCTTTGAAACTCTCAAATCTCTGCTTAATTGAGATTTTATTTAAATAGCACCAGGATATGAACCCCCCTCATTTTCATAAGTATCCCCAGGAGACACCACACACAGACACGCAGCAGAGACAAGCAACCTGTTCCATTACATTCTCAGCCAGCTTTAATTAACATTATAACCACAGATTACACAGTGACAAGCTTTTTAGAAGAGATGCATCACCACTTCTTTTAAAAATGTGTTTCAGTTTCCTGAGTTGGTTAAATGTACGATCTGAACATCCAACAGAATGAGTCAATTTCAGCTTTTTAAAATCACTCGAACAGGGTCCAAAAAGTGCTGTTAATATGCCAGACAAAAGCTTAATCTAGAAGATGTAAGAAATGTCATTACTTACGAAACAACTGTGTTAGTAGAAACGATATACTCGACTTCTTTGGTCCAGGGGTTCATGAAACTGAACCAACGACTTCTCAGTGTGATAAAAGACCCGTCCTTTATTTTAAACTTGTAACAGTTGGTTGTTATTTTTTCTCGTGTCTGTAGAACTGAAAATAAAAAAGAATAATTAATGATACACTGTAATCATGCAACTATATTGTTTATTCAGAAAGGACAAAGCACTTGAAGTGCTTGTTTTTTTTATCCTGCAGCATGCAAGATTAGGATCTTTTTTTTTTTTAACCAAAGCAGCATGTTGGGTTAAATACTGCTGACAGCAGGGCTCATATCCTGTTCCACAGCCAACTCAATCCAGTAATCAAAACCTCCATGACCTTTCAATCCAGGCACTGCTTCAAAAACTATTTGGCTGTTCTAGTTGTACTCTCAGTGCTATTGCTATGACAGCTAGTGCACCCGAGCACAAAGTCACAAGGTCACTTATATATCTATATAAGATAAGAAATCTATTTAATTATAATGGGTTACAGACCAGTGTGGCCTGATCATGATTCCGCCAATGAAAATATATCTTTCATCACTAGATTTTAATTTTGCTTGGTTATTGTAGCATTGTCCAAGTACTCCTTGTGTATTGATACAGAGTTTTAAACAAGTTGCTATAAACGTTGACATATTAGGACAATCTACCTTGTCTGTGACACTCTGCAAGATGTCCAATGTCATCTTGATGAAAATATTCATAAAACGATGTGCCCAGAAGTTCTTGGGGTAAATATGCAAGGATCGCTGTAGCCCTAAAATACACAAAAAGAATCAACACAAAACAGAATCAAGAGTAATTGAAACAGAACCAAGTAGTTCTGAGTAACACACCTTAAAATATATATATATTTTTTTACATAATTACCCCCTTCAGTCACTTTCCTCCTTAACCCCCCGCTGTGCCTTCTCAACACTCAGCTGAGACATTATTAGATGTGAAACTGCTAAATTGGAGACAGTTTTCTTGGGAGATCAAAGCTGTAACAGTAATTTGTACTTCAGTCTGTCTCCACGCATATTGGGGCCACAAAGATGAAAAAGCAAAATCGCATTAGGGATGCATGTTAATCCACTGCACTCCTTGTTAACTCTGCAAATGGAGGTCTGAAGTAATGTATCTTGATTTTTCTAATGAGTTAAAAAAAGAAATAAAAAGTTTAAAAGAAAAATCGTTCTGTGATGATTACACAATTAGATGTGCTCTTGCCTTTGATCTACGAACACAAACTTCCCATCTATGGCATGGCGCGAGACGTATTCTGTGGGTTTCACCCGGATGTCCCCGTTCATTGGCTGCGGTACTATATGAGGATGCAAACGTCCGATCGCTACAAGGCAGCTGAGGTTGCAGCCTTCATTGTCTGTCTCGTTATCTTCATCCAGTCCCATTTTTGTAGGAGGCCAGCTTTTTAAATACCCAGTGCTATGGATTGTACAAAAGCTTTTGCGGTCTACTGCAAAAAACAAATAAAAAAACATACATAAGTGGGGAAAGCTCAAGCATTCACAATTGTAAATGGCAGATTCCACTATAACCGCAGTTCTGTGAAACACAGTGTTGTCTGGCAGAAGAAGGTTATTACCTTTCTTTTTGGAACACGTGGATGGGAAATCCTTGTCTTCCACTTTTACCGAAGGCTTGTTGCATTTCATCCTGCAGAAAAAGGAGCGCCTTGCTCCGGAACACAGTCTAGACGGGCCAGGTGCAATATCTGTCTTCACAGGTAGGCCAGCTGTAGAACAGTAACAGAATTATTTTCTTGGACCTAGCGATAGTACCAAGTAGTGCCAGCGCAACATTACTTTTTAAACACCCTGTGGCATGCCATTCCCAGTTCTCTTTGCCAACAGGATTAGTGGCTCATTACATAAATGAAATACATTAGGCATTTCCCGAGTTCTTCATTGGTAAAATCTTACTTCTTAAAAATGTACTGCAAGTCATAGTAATCAGAAATCAGAAACACCATTACTTTTGGCATCTATGAGTCTTTCCCGTGGCGCAGTGTCTGAAGAGGAGAGCTGTTCCTTTACTTTGGCAATGTCTTTAGGATGCAGGTAATCGAATAAACTCTGACCGATCAGGTCATTCTGACGAGGAAATTAAACGTTACAGTCATTAGCATAACAAACAACATTTTGGCAATTCAAACTCTCTTGGTGTCTGGCATTCCAAGTACATCCTATCTTATTTCTGAAACAGTGTCAACAAAGAAAAGTGGATCATTAACAAAGAATGTATTTGTAACAGAACAGCAACCGCTTGCTTGCACTATGTACACATGGCTTTGTACTGTGGATTTTTCCAATCTGCTGTGTGAGCAAAATGGTACACGAGCCTGAAATGTCACTGCATCAGATTTACATTTATATTCTTGTTGCTTGTGCTAGCCTTACAATGTCAGGTATTTATAGTTGCAGCACATACAACTGTGATTTATGGTGAAGGCTTGAAAATTGTCTTCATTGGGACAGTCCTTCCCTGCCTGGATAGGGGTCAGACACAGGCTACATAACCCTGAGCCTCCTTTAATGGAACTGAACATGCATGCACAGTATGCAGAAAGAAAAAAACAAAAACAAAAAAAAAAGGATTTATTATACAATCACTATGCAACTAGTCTCAAGAAAAAAAAATCTGAGTAGTGTTTGGAATAATTGGTCCACGTGCACAATTGATTAAATCATGAAGAAAAAAGGTTAACAGTACTCAAAGCGCGATTTTTCGGTAAACATACCTGACTGTAGTTAAGAATTTTATACACAGACTCTGATACAAACAGGATCTTCCCTCGATCACAGCCCACAACAAACAGAAAGCCATCTGCTGCCTGTTGGAAACAAACACATCAGTACAGTGTAATAATGCTTTATTTAATTCGGTTCAAAAATGAACTAAAAATAAAGTGTTAACTTTTCATTATCCGTTACAAATTAAAACAAACAGTTCTAAAACTACAAAAAGGTAATCTCGGATGTATTGCAGTTGACAGCCTACACTAAAGTTTTTTTTTTTTTTTTTTGAAATGCAGCTTTCCAGGTTTAAGGAAATATGCACAGCCAATGATGTGTTTGTGAAGGAATTGCAGTGCATGTACCCTCAGTATAAGATGTTTCAGTTCGTCATCTGATAGGAATGCAGGTTTGTAGTTTGCTTCTGTGTATGGATTTGCAGCACCTAAAAAACAGATACATACAGATCTTCATATAATATAAAGATTTGCCCCAGTTGTTTTATGAAAGATATTCTCCTCTTTAATCTGCTCCATTACAAAAGGTAACACGTAATATAAAGGAAAAATATATTGCCATTCCTATAGCAGCCTTGAAATACAACATCCAGATTGTTATTTGATTGTTATTCTTGTCTCTTAAGCTTATAGGCTAGCTTTTAAAAGTGCAATAAAGTAAATGTACAGCTTACAATGCCATCCTAATACCTGCTGCATGCATGGTGGCATGTGAACAACAAAATCATAATGACAATTTGGTTTTGCAAATGTTTCTAATATAATGTTTTTTTCAGTTAAGGGTGTGTTGACAACACCCACACTCGTTCACTCAGCCTCACCTCTTAGCGTTTTCATATGCTGAACAGCCATTCGTAGCACCGTGAGTTTGTCCAGCTTCCTCGACATGGCATTGCAAGTAGGCACTAAGGAGGCCAACTCATCAATAAAACTGTTCATTTTATCTCGACGTCTCTTTTCAATTTGGCTGTGGGCCTCTCTGTATAAAAGAAACAAAACAAAACAATGCTGATAAGACAAGTCAGATTACCATAATAAACTGCAGCACCCAGTGTATAAAGCAGATCCGAGTCAAAGCGACAGACAAGAGGGAATTGAAAAACAAACAAAAAAGCATGTGTATACCTGGCATTCTTGATTCTTCCTTGCTGATCTGGGCACTCCCTAAACCAAAAAAGAGCATTTGCATTTATTTTAATATACAGCATCACTTTTATTCACTTAGAACATGGAGGTTTGCGTCACTGCATATGTAAGAAATGCATAGAAACGACATGATTTTAGCACACCTTAGTTTATTAATTTTTGGTTGCTACGATGCAGTTGTACATACTGATCAAACGAGGCTATTTTTTTTTTAAATGTAATAAACAAAACTAATTTGTAACTACTGTAGTATCAGTTTTAATGCTGCACATCACAAACCATCTTTGGCTACGCGTTAATCACAATTTAACAAATACAAAAATAAAAATGGTTAGAATATTTACTGTACCGTCCAACTTGTTTATCCTTGTCAGTGTCCATGCCATCCCTGTAAAGCAATGAAAGATCAACTAAAAGATGCAAAACAGAACAATTGTGACATATCTGTAATACCTTTTGATTTATTCTTGAAGCATAGACTGTGAAATCATTATAGCATGAAATCATAATAATGCTGTTAATAAATACAAACCATTACACGGGTTAAAAGACATCTCTGTTTGGAAGCCATGCTTTTTGACTGTGTTCAACTTTCTGGATAATTTTATCTGGGGAGTTATTCCCACCCCTTTACCAGCTTCTTTCCTGTCAATAACCAATCCAGTGCTTCCATTACTGACTGACATGTTTTCAGCCAGTAACATGCTTTGACCCAGCAGAAGATACTGCTGAGGTGAAATGACCCAGGGAGTGTAAGTGCAGATGGACCCCAGTGTTTCCCAACCCTGTTCCTGGCGGGAACAGGAAAATGCCCAGTTAATCACTTTATTAGTTCAATGAAGGGTTCAATTAAGCAATTGAGCGCTGCGTTGGCACAAAAACCAGCAGATACGGTGTGCCGTCAGTAGCAGGGTTGGGAAACACTGAGATAGACAACCCAAGGCAAGGCACAGAAACTAAGAGCTTCCTTTAACCTTAAGTACTGTATCACCAGCTATCATTTTTTATAACTAAAATACATGTCTGCTACAACATGTGTTTCTTTCCAAAATGCACATTTGAGACCCATGTAGCCAATGGAAGTGCAATATGGCAAAGATTTATGGAACCTTTAGCTACAATTACTTTAAGAACTGAGCACTATTAAATACCATATTTTGTTGTGCTATAAAAAACAACTTAAGACTTTTGTTAATGATGCAGATGCAAACACAATGCATTACATTTTAAAATGTTTACAAATTCCACATGGATTTCAAGTTTATATTTAAGTAGTGTTATACAAATGTCATACTAATCATAAATTAGAATTTTAAGATTATTATCTCCTTTTCTTTTAAAAAAAATTACGCAGCGATTATAGACATCATTTCCAGCTAACTTAATACGGCTGCACCAAACTTTTTTTTTTTTTAATATATATTAGTTTGACAATTTTCAATTTAATTAGGGAAAGGTTGCATTTGAGTGATGATTATATTTTGATCCGTTGCATTTTATTTTTTTTATATAAATGTATGACTTATTGAGCTTATTTACTATATTTATATTATAGGCAAAATATTGTATTTCACTGTCGGTGCATGGTCCAACAGACCAATGGCAATAAACATATGCAAAGCTCTTTTTCCCCTCAAATAAAAGCCACACAGGCATGTTCACTAACCTGTCGTTCGTGTAATCTGTGATCCCCTCCCAATCAGCATCCATCAATTTGTCTGTACTCACTAAAGAGTCAGAATTTAACTTGGGTATGTGGTTTTGAGACCACACTGCCTCGCAACCGTGTTGTATGAATACTCGTCCCCGGGATCTGAGGGGACACATTTTTTTTCCCCTAGAGTTTCAAAGAAGCAGTAGAGAATTTGTAAAATGCTTTATTATTTCTAAACTACTGACTCTCTGACATCACTATAAAAGCTGTTTTTTGTTACTGGATATCTGCATTGGAGATAGTAATGGAGCTACTGCCCTAATTGAATTGGCTACTAGACCTTTTCACTTTCTGCACGCTGGATGTGTAATCTAAAGAAAAAAAAAAAAAAGAATCCTCAGTTTGTTTCTGCATACCCGCAAATAACTCACATGAGCAAAATGAGGATGCACACGTCACTACACATCCATAGAGCTTGCAAATCTGTCCCCAAGACTTTTAAATATTAAGCCTTCTGTTTTGGTGAAAACTGCAACAAGTAATTCATTTTGATGGGGGGCTTTAGATTTTTTATGCGTTTGGCTATTTTTGTAGATAAAATATGTGGATTTTTCTTAAAAACAAATAAAAAACTAGCCCCATGTTCCTCTGTATTTGACACTAGATTCATTGCTACATTTAGTACATTTGTTTTGTTCATACTTACTCAAAAGAAAAGCCATCAAGTCTGAAAAAGAAGGATAAGGACTGTTACATATTTTTAATGACAAACTTTTACTTTCTATATTGATTAATAATTACAAACTGTCAACCCATTTGTTTTATTTTAGTTGTATGCTATTATAAATCCCATGGCAGAACTTAACATGTGGCCACAGTTAAAATGCCCTTTGAGTTAAATAATAAAAAAGGATGTTTTCAAGTACGTAACCAAATCACAAAAAAATACATATCTAATCATTGTGGAATTAATATAAACCAGACTGGTATCTCAAAGCAAACATGTAAAAAATACAATATGGTAAATTAATTATATAGTGTCTACTACTCAAAACAAAAGATCAACAGCATTTTGTAACTAGTTTCAAAGCTTAGGAGTCATAATAAGGCAGAGCCAGTTTTATTTGAAATAAAATAGATGTGTATTTGAAATTAAAGCCATGAATAAAGAGAGTCAGTTTGTGCTGTACGAGAGAAAGATTCAGGGCATAACTGCTAGAAATAGAAATCACGCTTCACTGAAGTTCACTTACTGGTAGTCTGTGGAGCTTCCTTTAAACTGGAGTGTACTCCATGCCTGGGGCACTCAAGGAGCTGGAAATCAGATCAGTGGGACCCGGTGACATGAAGTCATTCATTGTTGAAGTAATGTCCATTCTTTGGTCTGCCATTAGATCATCTAAAAAAAGGCAAGGATGGTTATGCCTGCATTCATTTTTTTTTTTACACAATCAAACCTTTTATCCAATAGCAGAAGGTTTGGTTGATGGCCTACATTACCGTTATGCAACTCCTAGAGAAACCACATGCCCTGTGCTGCATGGAAGGCAAGCTGTTTACCACTCCAGTCTTGGCTGTTAATTAGAGCATGAAGGATCAATGTTTTTTTTTTTTTCTTATCAGAGGTTAAGTGAACATTTTGCTTACATTATGTAAAAAAAGACACATGTAAAATAAATGTCATCTGTCCCAGAGTTACAATTACAATTCTGATTGCCAGATCTCATATGGTTTGCACTACAATATAAAAAATACAGTATAATTTCTTAGGCCAGTATTTGATTCAATAATGTCTCACTATCAGGGAACGTATTATCCAGGAAATTTTGACCTGCTATCATCTGCTGTTTTCTTTTATGTAGGACAGTACAATGAAAGAGCTACATTAATTTTTAATAGCCCTATATTACTCATGAAAGGTTTTTATTTTTTTCACAAATAAGTAAAAGCCTAACATTCTCAAAGTGTACTTGAAATTCGTTAAAGTGGAAACCAAGTAACCTCAAATAGGGAAGCATCCACTCATTGGAAAAGGTCACAATTAAACAAAAAATGACACTCTTAGTAATAGCTGGATAATAACAGCCAGTTAGCGCAAAAAAATTATTTAGTTTCTTTTTTTAGTCACAGCAAAAGCCACAGTGTCTCCTTTCAAAACCTGTCTACGTTCTTCTTTAATATATTTTTTACTGTGTACAGTTGGCCAAGGCACACAGACAGGTTCTTCAGTCATCAAAACACAGCACAGCACTTAGGGAAAAAAAACCGACACCATATTGTCCTTTTTCAAATGTCACAAGAGAACGCAAAAAAAAAAACGATTCATTTTTTTGTGCCAAAATTTAATCTCAATATTTGTTTTCCTTGTTGTATTCAACTTGGAATGTGTAGTTCTGTGTTTAAATCCTGCCCCTTCACTTCAGCGGCGGTTTCTAAGCTTAATTAAAAATATGTTGGATTTACAATATTTTTGGTTTCCAGAAGATACCTTAATTTACCTACAGCTCCCTCATAACGCAAGCACCTCAGTAGTGCGCGTCAAATCAGCAAATTCATGTCCCACATCTTGTTGCCAAGTTACCTCAAAGACCTACTTGAATACATGCCATCTGGGCCATTTTCATGATTAAATTCCTCTAAAACACACAGCAGACAAGCTGAAATGGTCTACGGGGCACTCATGATATTGATTCAAATGATTATGTCTATGTTTAATAAAGTTAAGTATGTACTGTAAGAAGAGTCCTACATTTGTTCCAACAGCCAGCTCAACTTAAATATCAAATAACATGGGCTGCAGGCTGCTTTACCCATCACTCAAACCGCCCCCCCCCCACAAAGTGCTGAGATCACATGACTGGTTTAATCATGCAAACCCTGTAAACCTCCCTGAGAAAATCAAGGTCAGGCTGTAAGTAGGTCAGCTGAATCAGCTTGCATTACCTGTTTGCTCAGAATACATACCGTACAGGCATCAGTTAAGTTGCAAGGCTATATATTTACCTAAATAATGTATACACGTTTTCACATTGCTTTTTTTCAAAATGCTCTCCTTACTGTCTCTCCATTGCTCCTACATATCAAGGTCTTACAGACTTTAGTACCAAATGCAGTTTGTGGTGGCTGTTACAGACGCACAGCTGCAAAGTCATTTTAATGTTCCAGGCGAAGCTTTGGATTTCTGAAGATTTGAGCTTGAACCACAGTCTGGTCAACTCCTGATTGATGTTACCATAGAAAGCTCAGTTATGGTAGTTGCCCATCCCAGAGCAATGATCTCTATGCAATACAATAAACACACAACCTCTAAAAAACAAAGAAAGCGCATGGATTCCTTCTGACCGACTGCAAAGGGGCAAAGTATTAACAAGTTACATTTTTATTGTATAAGATTGGATGTTTTTATTTTAAAAGCTTGTCTGTACTATACATTTAGAGCCAAAAATATATTCCAAACCTGTCAAATGGACTGGGAAGCCTGGAATTCGAGCTGAAGAGGACTACAATTCTCTGGTTTCAATTTTGCATTGCAGAAAGACACTTTTCTAAATGGTGAAGAAGGAAAGGGAAAAAAGGTGGCAAATGACTGAAAACACAAACCGATTCCACCTATTCCCATTTTCTGAGCAAGCTTACAAAACGTGACATAAATACAAGTTTCCTGAGAAGATGAAACAAGCACTCTTAAACCACTAGAAAATCTAAACCAGCAATGGCAGAGAAACATAACCACTGGACTGAAGCCCATTCACTTTGGTACAGTTTATGTTATGTGGGTCATGGCTGACGTTATATAAAGGGGACGCAGTGAGGTGATCTCTTCCTTTGTGAATGGTTCAATTACGTAACCAGAAGGAGAACAGGTAATATAAAATCGTGAGTGTTATGTTTTGTTTATTGTCGTGTCTGAATTATACTTGTGTGTTATTGTTTAGATGGCTCAACACGATCCAGGAGCTGTCACTAAAGGCCAGCACAAACCTGGACAACACTTCACTTTGTTTGCACTAAAGAACTGTATTTTCACCACGAGCACTAGAGCACGCACTGTGGACTGGTCTTTGTGGATGTGTTACGTGTGGGTGAATTAAAACGGGACTGTTATTTGTTTGTGTGCTGTCATGTTACACGCTATCCTTACTATGTAGATAGGACTAACAACATCCACATTGCTGATTTAAGTGAACAGCTTTGGTAAATCAGACAGTGTAGAAGTAGGCTGCTACCCAAAGCACGGTCTGTTACCTCTAGATTCTTGCGCTGTATTACAAAAAAAAACATATTGCTCAAATTATTTTATTACAGCACCTCAGGTCTTCCAAACTAGCTACTGCAGAGTAAAATTCCCATTAACTCACAGTAGTACTGACACATAAAACAACTGTTTTGTACAGAACGTTGAAGTTTTAAACCTAAAGTTTGTATTATAGCCGTTTCCTTTTTATAATGAAAGATATTAAAAGGGGGAGCGGCTGGCGAGGTTTTTTTTTTCATACCTTCAACCTGCTGCCCTGATTATCAATGGAAGGAATTGATTAATTAACATGTTTCTTTAAGAATAAAAGAACAACAATATATTTCACCATTGTTATCAGTATATGGAAAGACATTAAAGATAGGTTGCCCTTCTATTATTTGATTACTAAATGTGACAGTGGGGCTCACTACCTGTATCCCTGCAACAATCTTTTGTCAAATGAATGTACCACTGTAAAGCAACAGGACTGCATACAGAATGAATTATGACTGCATTGTACATACTGTAGATAGTGAGAATCCTTAACTTTATCTATAGAAATCAAGTATCTTAAATCCATTCCTGTGTATTGTTCTAGATGGGGGAAGCATCTAGAACATACATTTATGAGGGACTTAAGCAAGGTACTGTACGCACAAAGTAATGCCAACAAAATCAGGTATTTCTATGCCAGACTGTTCCATGCAAAGCACACCCCTTTCATTTTTCTCACTTAAGGTTTGCAGACATTAAAATCAGAAGTGCATGTCTGTGTGTAGCGAATGTCAAGAATATATCTGGAATACTTTGAAAGATCAGTCTGTTCAAACATTGTCTGTTTTCAGTGCTCATTTTCATCTGTCACGGCACCATTAATCAATCTGACGTGGAATGGAACACACATGTTTTAAACTGCAACGTAACCAGGTACTGTAATAATCGAACTGTAACACAGCACCGTTTTAAAAATATACAAAAGCACTTTAACCAACCATACCCCGTCAATGAGTAGGCTAATCAAACGTCAGTCCAGTAATGCTAGGGTTAACTGGTACGTAACACGAGAGCAATACGGGTACCGGTAATTAGCAATATATTTAATCTAACGATTACTGAAGAACACTAACGTCGTTAACCTGGTTTAATGAATACATTACTTCTATAACAACATATAACCCTGTAATTCAGAGTACTGTAAAATGGTATACTACGCCTTAAGTTAAAAAGCACTGCCCCTCCTCCGAAATTCACAATATCCTTATTAGAATAACAAAATAAGAAATTTCCAATACCACTGCTAAAAGAAAACATATGAGCATTAACAAACAAATGTAATAAGTTCATTCGAGCAGTATACTTACATGGTAAAAGTTTAGTAAGCTTATTTAAATACCGGAGAAATATGCAGTGATAAACGGCAGTAGTCTCTGACCTACTTTCTGCCTTGAGTAAATGTCGCACCACTAACCTACTTTCTAGCCAATGACGTCTTTGAAAGCCTGCATCCACCTTCCAGCCAATCATAGCACGTTCTGGAACAATGTAACCAATAGTTCAGTACCTTATGTAACAAGCATCCAATGGAAGCGTGGCATTTTAATTTTGCTGCACAGCAAGCTCTGTACTGTTCGCTACATAACACATTCGCTTTATGATTGCCGAGAGACCTTAGCCAATCAGAAATTGTTCAACATTGAAGTTGTTTTTTTGGGGGATATGGCAAATTGAAATAATAATAATACAAATGATACACAATCCATATAAAATCTAGAGCAAGCTGGGCGGCGCGCTAGCGATTAGCACTGATTGGTTCTTCCTACAAGATTGCAAAATCCCAAAAGAGAATACTATTCAAAAATCGCACGGCCTGTGTTAATGGAGCGATTCATTTCACTCAATGCAGGTCACTTATAATGAGCAGATTTTTTTTTCCTTTTGCTAGTGCCACACTAGAACAATAAACGCCAAATGCAACATTAAATAATATTTCAGATGATCTGCAAGGTTAATTATCATTATTTATAACGTATTATTAGAACACAAAAAACAAAGATGTATCATATAATGTTATAAAATCAAGCTGGCACAAGCTTGAATGTTTTTATAACCTATTGCTGTAGCATAGATTGATTATATATATATATATATATATATATATATATATATATATATATATATATATATATATATATATATATATATGCAATTAATGTACAGCCAAAGTTAAATTCCATTGCCACATCAAAATAAAAAATAAAAAACGAGCCTCTCTTGGACCTGTTGAAGGAAGCTACGCCTTATCTCAGCTGATTGGAGATTGTGGTTTGAAGCGTGGCTTTCAATTCGTCCGAGTAAAGTACCAGTTAAGAAAATATTGCAAAAGCATGAATGACGTCTGATTTGAAATCAGGGTATATATGTTTAGTATAAGTTACTTTTTTTTTTTTTTTTTTTAAAGTAATACACTTTACGTTAATTCTACATCTCATTTAAAAAGGCACCGAATCAGTGATTTTTTAAGATAAGTTATGTTCAGGCGAAGATACAGTCGTACTGGTAGTATAGAGCGTCCCGAAGGAAGAATATTTTTGCAGGATTCGATGAGTTTGGTTTTGAAATTTTTAAAACAAAATCATGGAAGGGACAGTGCAATGTCGATGCCATGAGTACAGGTAATACTAGACAGAACATGGTTTAGTTGTAAGGGTTCATTTTGTAATGGGCTAAAGTTGTACTATTTGCATTAATAGGGCTATACAGCTGTATATGTTATACTACTACGGTCACTTTTTCGTTCATTTTTGTTCAGTTAAAGTGTCAGTACAATGTTATTAGAATAATGTTGTTTTTATGCATAATAACAATATTGCCATGCGTGTGTTTTTGTTTTTCATTTATTTGAGACTGAAAATTCTGAGCATTCTACAGCTGGTCACATGACTTTTTTTACTGTACATTCTCGTAGTCTGTTCATACAGTATCACGTGTCACTGTTAAGCATGCATATTCATTCTGTTTCTTTATCCACCACCTACTCCACAGTCATAATGATCCAACTTCGATCTCAAGTATGATGTGATGAAATTAAATTTACTTATATTGTCACCCATGTCTTAACGTTCTATAACCAAAACGTCTGCACATAGACTGTATGTACTACACATGTAGTATGTACCGAATTTAAATGGTATTCTAATTTAGATCTGCACCAACAATTGGTGTTGGTCAGGCTAATTTGCCATTTCAAGTGAAACAGCTTGGATTTGTGTGGATTGCTGTTCTCCACAGAATCGAAGAAGGCATCAGATCACAAATCCAAGCAGCTCTTTCTTCACTTGTTTCACTTAGAATGATAAATTAGCCCATTCAACGCCAATGACCCTCCCTGATTTCTGTGGAGCGCTCAATCCCATTAATTGGTTTGTGCTACACTATTCAAATTATTTATGTTTTTGAGATGGTCGTGCTGAATCATATTTCCAGTGTCCCTGACTAGCATAAATCACAGTATTTGCTGCTGGTGGATAATATAATTTGTGTCCCTACCGTATAAAGAGTTATGAGGAAGTCAATTTGACAAAATAATAGCTAGACAATAAATTGGACAAGCTGACAACTCTTCCTCAATCTAACCTGTTAACAGTGTCAATTTCTTTCAAAAATCAAGAATTTGAGACAAATGCATGGTATTGGTTTCTTGTCTCTGACAGCTACCCTAAAGCAAATGATTGGAAGGTGAAGGAACTTTGTGAACTCCTTCGCAGCTGGGATAAAGCTGAGGACACCTGCATAGTTAAGGTAGCTTACGGAGAAAGGCCCCATTTTCTGATTTCGGCCATCATATCAACACGTGGCTCTAGCTTGCCTCTCTTTTTAAATTTGAGGAAACTTTGCCAAGTGCACCATTGAAAAATCACCCATATCTTAATATGTCCTCATTGTATATTCTGAATTTTCTGCGAAATACTGAACAAGATTCATCAAAATCAGAAACCGTTGTGTTGGAAGGAGCTTTGTCATTTTCAATAGAACAGCCCATTTGGAAAATATATTTAAATTCTCACTCTTCTATATTCTTTATGTTTAGGTCACTTGTTTTGTCAGAACAGGGTTTCTGTACCCCTTTGTTGTATGTAGTGAGCTGGAATGAGCCTTAGGCATGCTGCTCAGAAGTTTTTAGGCTGCTGGTGCGTGGGCTGTTCCCCCATCTCCTGTAGAGAATCAGAGGAGAGGGATTATGAAATCTGCAGTCTGCTCACTTTGATTTTGCAGTGGTGCTGTGGAAACTGTTTCCAATCTAATGCCTCCACCTGACAAGTTCAACAGCTTTACAGAGAGTTTTCAAATCACCACAGCAAGGTGATTGATTTTAGAATACTTTTTTACTATCCATATCTTAACAATCCAACATATAATCTAAAACAAATTATATATATATATATATATATATATATATATATATATATATATATATATATATATAGGTACATCAACATTTCACTGTCCTTTTCTTTTTCAATAGGAATACCTAAAGGGAATTCGAAGGCAGCTTGTTGACCTGGGTGTGAGTGAGTATGGGATTGGCTCTGCTATTGCTACTCTGAGTGAGGCAGAGAATGAGATAGAGTCCAAGAAGAACACTTCCCAGTCTGCAGCCAGCTCTTCAGAGTTCGGCGATGTGGTCCTCTTCAGGCAAATAGCTTTTGATCTTCGTAAGCACCTTCTTGAAATACAGCTTACTACAGTGTCTGCCTTTTCATTTACATCATTCTTGTTTGTTTCTTATTGGGTGAATATTTAACAAATCAATAATCCAGAACAATTGGCCTTTTCCCAGCTGTGTCAGATAATTGCACAAGCAGAGTTGAAGGTATACTGTTTTGACAGATTAAAATGATGGGTCTCCTTTTCATATTTTATTCACTCTGCAGTCCCAGGGTTTAAAACTCACACTAGCCCTGCTCCCAGTCCTGGCTGTCAGAACTTTCATTGATTCAATATATTGTTGAAATGACCAGTTGCAAGGAGTTTGAGCAACCGGGTCCCTGATACATGGGCTCTTAATGGATCACACTTGTTGCTGCATGAATAAAGCAGTAGGCTTACTAATAGAAGTTGTTCATGCAAGAGAGCCTATTTTGCCTAGAATACCCTCCTCCTTCACCAGTCTTTACAGGAGAACACAACCTTATAACCTTATTTTTTTCTCAGTCATGCCAAAATAGCATAACCTTAAAAAATGTCTATGGCTTGAATAAACAGAAAATGCAGCACAAAGAGGGAGGATTATTGAGAACTTTTATGTGCATGCTGTGAGTCAGTGTTAATTAATTCTGTTCTTTTGCAGAAAGGTTGTTTCCTACTCATCGTTCTTTAATGGGTGACGCACCTGAAGCCATAGAAGGCCAAGCCAAGCTGTTCATTGTCCTCGTAGCATATGCAATATACAATCCCTGGATAGGCTACAGCCAAGGTTAGTGTTTGATTGAAGACTGCTGTACGATTTAGGGAGGGTGCCGAGTAAAACTAGATACTGTCTGCGTTTAGATTTATTTTGATAAAACTGCTGAAAAATCGTCTGAATTTGTTCTTCTCCTTGCTAGTATATCGTGCTCTCCCATAATTGTTTATTGAAGTATGCTAAACACATCGTCCTTATCTTTATTTAGCTTACTAATTAAACATGCTGATCTAACGAATTATTTGCGACATATGTTAATAGCAGGTAACTAGAACCAAAGAGCAGCTCTTGAACTCAGATCAAACACTTGCTGCACATTTAGCCTCCTCTGTTATTAGATGAATATTTACATTTAAATAGGCAGCCCTTTGAAAAGAGAGTGAAAATATTAACATGTACAGTAGGGTTGCGGGATTACAGTTCAAAGGGTAAATTGAGTTTTCTTCCCACTACGGAAAAGTGAAAGAACCAGATTCATGATTAAAAAGAGAGTACGATGTTACTTTAGTCCTTTGATGGTGCTACGCTAATTAGCTTCCGGCTTCAGAGAAAATCCATGGCAGTGGACAAAGATGATGTGCCTTTGTTTTCAGTACTGTAGGGGGCACTGTAGGAGGATAGTCGCTTTAATCTTGAATGGCCAACAATTTATTAGATGCCAGTTTCACAATTACACCAAAAGAGGGCAGCAGTGTATAAATAACAGATGCTGAATTTAGTTGTGAAAGTTGATCTTGGGGAAGACATTTTAAATATGGTTCACAGATCATACTGATTTAGAGGTGTAAATAATTGCAGTTTTCATATTGTGTGTGTGTATATATATATATAATCATTATACGTTCATAGTACTTGTTAATTCTGTTTTGTTTTCATTTTAATCTACTCCTTCCTCCCGGTTGACCTCAATTACATGGGTCAGTTTTCTCTTGCCAGGAATGTCCTACATAGCTGCCATGCTCCTGATGAATCTGTCTGAAGAAGAGGCTTTCTTGTTGCATTGCTGGAAAGACCTAACTACTTAGCAGGGCAGTTTGATCATTCCTTAGATAAGTGAGTAGCCTTGTTACTTTCTCCAACATTGTAACACCTACCCCGTGAATTCCTCGCAATGCAAGCCTGTAAAACAATGTGAGAACTGGATATTCCTTGCACAGGTGAAGCAGAGAGAAAGTGGAAATGACAGATTCATATTGCTGCTAATCTATAAGTGAATGTAATGGTCTGAAGCATTGGGTCCATCCTGGTTTGTGAGATTTAGATCTTTCTCATTTTTAATTTTTAGTTGTTTTTTTCAGAATTCAGCACAATGCCAAAGTATTTCAACAGCTACTTAAACACAGAATGCCTCGACTTTGTCAACATATTGTAAGTACTGTACCTGTATTGAAGGAAAAGTGCATTCAGATTATCCTTGAATTCACTCAATATATTGGATTGGTACAATCACCTGTTTGATCCTAATCAGACCAAATTGTAACTTCATGTAGTGAATCTCGTAGTATTTTTTACAGTAAATTGTGTTGACTCACATGAAGTCAGGGGTAATTGTTAAACCTAATAAAAACAAAAGTACTGTAATATGTTTTTTGGTTCCAGAAATAATAGGAAATAAACACAGCTTTTTTAAATCTTGTTAACTTTTGCATGCACCAGATGGTGTGTGGAACGCATTAGCAGTTATTGCATTTTACTTGTCCTGAACCCAAAATGAGAGCTTTGTATAGTGAAGCGTAAAGATTGTCTGTGAACTTTGTTAGCTGCTAGTTATGCTGGTTTTGGAAGTAACCACAATGTCAAATAAGTGTAGCCCTAATTTACTGAATACTGTTATCGTGAGGGATTTTTCAGGTTAGAAATAGTGCAATACTGTATAAAACATTTCTTATAGAACTTCAAATGATTACTTGTAGCTAGTGTGGTAGCAGTAATGTGTTATCACGCTCCACCTAGGTCCTGTCACTTCAAATCCCAGCCCAGTCAGTCAGTTTGGAAGTAGAGCTTATCAAAATGATGTCATGTTTTCCTGGACTTTAGTTGAACACAGCAGGGCAGAAAGAACACAGTGCCACTTTTAACCCCTTATTGAGCCATTCTGAAGAAACAATATATGTAATTATATAAGTTGTATGTGTATATATATATATATATATATATATATATATATATATATATATATATATATATATATATTGCACACACACACACACACACACACACACACACACATATTCTGTTCTTCAAGAAGTCAAAATAGCAGTATTCCAGATTATATCAACTGGTTAGAAGAACACACACACACACACACACACACAAACTGCTTCTGTCCACACCCTAACTGTGACGTGTGAAATAGAAATCCAAAAGTTTTTCCATTTAGTAAAAATGTATGTGGGGGTGGGAAGAGGAAATGGTTGTGGGTATGCTGTATTTTTCTGACCACAAAAGTGCCAGTAAAATAAACTCCTTTTCCCGTGATTTAATAGTGGATAACATTAATACATAAACAGACACCATCATTTTATATTAGTTAATTATCTCATAGCTTTATATTATTGGTCAACGGTAAGTATTTATTAACACAATTACACCAGTTTCTAATGATGTATTGGTTTCTTTATTTTAAATACTAGGAAGATCTTGGAGTGACAACATTGCATTTTGTCACTCCGTGGTTCTTAACCCTATTCACCTCCCTACCTTGTTGGGATACGGTGCTGGCTGTATGGGACCACATCATTCTAAATGGTAAGGCAAACAAAATCTACCAAAATTGTACACATTTCAGGTATCGTGAGAATTTAATTTCAAATTCCATTTTTATTGATAATGCTGTTTCAACCATGCATTGCCTGCTATGTAGACCTTTTGTTTCTACTATAGGTTCTCTTTAGAGGGGAAACAAAACCTCAAAAGTTACTAATAAGATCTTAAAAACTGCGATGCATCCAAAGAGTAAAAACAAAGATCAGTAGGGCGTAGCGTGTGTGAAAGTTCAGCCCTATATGAAGAAATCAAGCAGCCACCTTGCTATTAATCAAATGATTCAAAAGGGAGCTGGAATGCTTTAAATATTTTGAATTTTATTCAAGCACAAGAACATTTGTCATGCAGTAGCAGTCCACCCTGATCGGTGCAGGCTTGGCTTCAGCACTAATAAGTTGTGTTGCAGTTCCAGCAGCCTGGATGTTAATTCCTTAAAGGCTTGACCTCTGTGACAGTGAGGCGCTGCTTCTCTTGATCCGGGAGAAGTGTAGTATTTTGCAGGTTGGAGAGGGGCTTGCAGCTTGCATTTCTGACATAGCATGGGACCCAGGGGGGTAGTCAAGCAATCACTCAAAGTTCTTGAAATATTCATGGTTTCAGGCCCCTTTGCCTGCACGATATCTAGAGCGGATGTGTAAGTGACTTTAAGTGGATAAACCACACACTGAACATGTTCAAATGTGAAATGATGTGGCAAGACCCAGAACATCTGTGCCAAGTTAAAGCTGTTCCACTGCAAAAAGTATGGCTGCATAGGAATTTAACTTTAAATCTGTAACATATGTGTTCTTCTACACAAATCAAGAAACTGGGGTTCTAAAGAGTACAAGTCTTTCAACTTTCCTCCACCTGTCAGTCAGTTAGAGTACAGGCAAGGTGATTTATGCTTAAAGAGACTCATAGGAAGTTCTTGTGAAAAACCTGGAAGAGGACTGATTTGGGTCTCCCTCCACAAAGGGCCTATAGATATTTATCTGCATCAGACAATGAAATACATGCCATGCTTGTCACACATCAGTGACTGAATCATTCTGAGAGCGTTTTTCATTTTCTATCAATCATCTATCTCTTATTGATTTGGGGACTGTCAGAATGTCTTTGTGGTCTGCCTCCATTAGTATGTTTTGGGAAGCGTAAGAAAAGCTGAAAGGAAGTGGCAAAACCTTTTTTTTGTTTCATATGAAGCAGAGAAAGAGAGAACTTCTTAGGTGTCATTACTCGGATCAGTCATTTTACAATGAGGTAGTACATTTTTTTAAATGTTGTTACTTATGATTTGAGTGTTTAAAGTTACAGATATCATTTATAGAAGCCAGCGTTCTATACTGCACCATTAGACAGGTTTTGTGGCCTCAGAGTGACTCATCTCATCCAGATTATCTAGGTCAGTAGACTCAATGACCATGGTCTAACCATTGCTAACTAACCTGCATGACAAGTCAGGTAGCTCATAAAAAGAAATAAAGAAAAATCTGAAAACTTGTTTTTAGGTCTGAGTAGAGGAGTGAATGCACACAGTTGTGTTCTTCAGATTAGAACACCAATTAAGAAGGTCTTCTGGTCTAGTCTGTTTATTCAAGTTAAGTCTAAGAACAGTAACATGCCATTTCCTAGGTTTCAATGAGGAAGGTGTTATGTTATTAACTCAGGTCTACTATAGGGTAGCTATTGCAACACAGTCTAAACGTTACAGCTGTTTACCAAACTGTGTTTAGTCTGAAGTGCCGGACCACTCTGCAAACCTTGCGGTTAACGATGCAGAAATAGCTAGGCCCCAGGGTTTTCAATACTCCCTGCAGGCCCAGTGGTCAGGCTGTAACAGCTGAAGAATTGGATTTAAAACCCTTTCTAAATGCTCTTACTAAACTCCCTTACTACTGGCCTTTGTCCCGTTTAAGGAACAATGGTTCCTTTGGTTGATATATCTGTAATGCCTCACTGGTTTCACACAGACCACTCCTGGGTGGCAAATTTTATAAAGAAAAAAAAATCCATGCAAAGGTTTCTAAATCTTTTAAAGCTGAAACGGCTAAATAAGTGCAATAAAAACACAGAAATGTTGTTAGCTGAAGTAATTCCTCAGAGAAAAAAACACTGGGACGCGGGACATGTAACATTAAACTGTTGGGAATGATTGTAGATTAAAAAAATGGGCTGGCTTAGTTTCAATGTTATTGAAGGTCAGCGTGGTAGCAGGTATAGCCTAATGTAAAACTTTCTGTACTAGATCAACTGATCATTTTTCCTGAAAGCATGTTACATGAAAAACAATGGATTTCCATTAGGGATTTTTGGTGGAGAGGCTGCTTTTTGGAACTAATTGAGAGCTGACACAGATGATTAGTCAGCTGGACACAAACATCTATAGAAAAAATGGGCATCCTGGAGTCTGCAGAGGAACTGGATTCTAGTGTGATTTTGATCACTTTGACAAAAGTTTCTAAAGTGTGACTGTCGTACACATTTTTATTTTCTTTTGAAACTGGTAATGCAGGGATGGGAATAAGACTCTTATTGCATAGCAGTTTCACCTATTCCAGGTTTTACTTGATTAGCCACAGCCTATAGGTAAAAAGCTCAGGTGTGTCTTATTAAACTTGCAGTAAAACCAGGAATGGATCATGGTGCTGTGCAATGGGAGTCTTATTTCCATTCCTGTAATGAATTGTATTGTAAGCATTCTTTATTTGAACTACTAATATTCAAGACCTTTTAAAGGTGCTTTTACAAGATTTTGCATGTATTCTGTAAACAAGTTAACAAGTCCAAAATTTATACAGCATGCATTATTCTAACTTATTTGACCTGAAGAAGTTAACAAGGCTAAAGCTGTGGAGGATTTCTTGTAGTTTGGTGTAACAAAAAAATAACCCACTGTTGTGACATTGATTAACCATTCATTCACAAAGTGGTTGTCGGAAACAGGTTGTGTAGTTATTTCTGAATGGCGTCTCTTTTGCTTCCACAGGCATTGCAGTTGTTTTCACCACAGGGCTGTGTATTTTACAGCAGCTTGAGTCGCGACTGCTGGAAATGTGGGACGTGTCTCTCCTCATGCCCACGCTGCTCAGGGTGCCTGTTGATGTGTAAGTCTTCATTTATTTAGCTTCCTGTATACAACATGAATAATATATGAATAAGGCTTTTGTCAGGCATATAGCCGTGAAAGTAGCAAGCTGAGGAAGGAGGAGTTAGTGAAAGTGTGCACTGCAGCTCATAATCAGTTGAGAGTTTGATAAACAAAATCTTATTTCACTTTATCATGGAACATGAATCAGGTATGCCCCAGATGTGAACGGAAGACACTGGAACAAAAAAACAAACAAAAAAGGGTTTGGAGTATTCTTCCTGTAAAGTAAGGTGTTGAGTGAATTGACCATTTTACATCACAATTGAACCCACATTAGTACAGGTACTTTGACACCATTAGACTTTAACTGGGCTTGTTTTCAGGTGAAAAATGGTTGTAATTTAAACTGCAGCCTGTAATGAAAAGCTTTGTCTAAACTGAAACTGAATATCACGAACATCAACTCAATCCGCATTAAGCTGGCACAAAATGGCATTTTTTGTTTATTCCAAACTGTTACCTAGGTAGCCTTCTGAACAATGAGGGTTGTGTTGGCACTAAAGTTGTTCTTACTGAAAATGTATTTGTGTTGGCAATTTCTACAGCCCATTGTATATTGAATTAGCATTCAAAGATATGACTTTTACTGTATTATATACTGTGTTTTAAAATATATATAATTTGCTTTTATGTTTAACATGGCATTTGATCAGCTTTGCTGCTAATTATTATTCTCTCCTGTGTTATACATTTCCTGCTATAAATCTACAAATGTTGGCTTTTCAGTTGAGTAAAAGTTGACAGAAGACACGTTTGCACTGACATGTCCAAGTTACTCAATCTTGTTTGTGTTGAGGGCCTTTATAAACCTGTGGTTTTGGTAGTGGGTGGGGATGTTGCTATGGGAACAGTGCCATGCTCCCTTTTCATAGGCCTTGCCCTTAGGTTGCTTATAAAGCTATACATGAGAGGCCGCTTTGCTTTCACTGATTAGGCCCCTGTTCACCTTTCTGCTCTGCTGAGCACAACTTCATGACTTCACAGCCCAAGAATTAAGAACTGTGCACAAAAGCAGCTTTTCCACCAAAGAAATGAAACGACTATTTGTGTACAATGACCCACTCGCCTGACTCTTCTGTTCAGCACCTATTATTAAACATTTTACAGTCTCTGTTCGCCTGTTTTTTAGACACAACATAATTCAGGAAAACTGCATTCACCCTTTCTTAATGACCTTTAATCACAAATTGCTGGGGTTACTTGACTGCACTAGCCGTGAGCTACCCGTTTGAGCGGATTGCCAGCTGAAGAACTCAGTGACTCAGTTTACAGCTTTTTGTAAATAGCTTTGTAACAGTGGTAATTAAGGGGGAAGAGTCTAAGACTAATAAAACAAGGCCTTTAAAGAAAATATGAACTTGTTTTGCTGTAACAGTGACACAGGTGTTTGAAATTGTTAAACAGTAAATCCCTCTTTTGAACTTCTGTTGATTAACAGGCACACAAAGCAGAATGTAAACAGCGTCTCAAAGATCACAGATAAACGGTAATGGGGGAACTTTTAAAGAATGTTATGTAGATTAAAAGCAGTTCAGTGAATACCATTTGACATAGTTTTTGGTAGGAATTAAAAAGATAAATAACATTTAACATTAACATTATATTTTATAATTAACATTATATTTTATAGTTTTTAAGTTAAATCATTTGTTTCTTCATGTGTTCTTTAGGTAAATCCAGGTTTTGCAAATATATCCAATTTAACACTGTAGAGAAACTGGTGCATCCTGGTACCCTTGCTATAGGTCACATGGTCCGATAGGAGCTTGACCATTGCCGTTAGTTTGAGATGCAAGACTTGTCTTTAAAATATCAGGATATTCCAAATTGAGGTATAACTACAAACCAAGAAACAAAAGATACTTGACAGAAGAAAAGGGAGATTGGTGATAAGTGCTAAACTCGCTTGTTTCTTCTCCTTTACAAAATAAGCATAAAGGTCATTGAGGCTCTTTTTACTCACCAGTTTAAGTGAACAGTAGCAGAAAAGCAGGGGTTTTGACTTCATTGTTGTGATATACATTCCTGTAAATGAATCACTGAATGCTTGATAACATAAAGGCTTTATAGTGCCGATAGCTTCAGGCAAAGGGGTAGTCAGGTGCACTCAATAAGGGTACTTACCACCTTTTATGTTGTCAGGATTTGATTGAGTCACCAGGCTGACTAGGTGTAGCTATTTGAGTGTGTTCTATATTCCTGTACATTTATATTGAGGAATAAACCATATGTAACGACACGGAATAAACTACACAGAAGAATGACTTAATTGCTCCTTTGTGCAACTCAGTTGTTTTTATGCCTTTCCACGCTTCGAAATACCCTGTGGGCTTTAAAAGGGGCACGTTTGTTTAGTTTGCTGCAGATGTTTAAGGATTCTGAAACATCAAAGTGACTGTTCAAAAGTAGAATAAAGCCGTAATGGTAAGTTAATTTGCCTAATGTTGCTGACCTTTGATTGGATTAGAAAGGCAGTGGGGGCCTCGGGCTGTCTGGACTTCGCAAACCTTCAGTGTGTTGTGATGCCAGCTATAACCACGAACAATAGAGAGCTGCTTCATGGGAGTGCAGAGGGCCCACACGTTACAGTCACACACAGCAGTCCTGTAGAAACACACAAATACTGAGCAGCAAATGATATCCGGCTGTTTAGAAACCCAATCCATGAGTAAAGCTATGGAGGCTGGTTGCATTTCAATAAAATATTCTACATGACAGTCTGGATAGTGATTAAGATCTTTCATGGCAGCTTGCTTTTTATTCCCAATTTTTAAATTTTAGGATGTATCATCCTTCAGGTGCTGTTTGTCCCACGTTGAATGTATAACAGTTCATTGTAGTGTATCCACAGTAGCCAAAACATTTGCCAGTCAAACCTAAACCAGACATGTTTGCTCGTCTAGCATTTTGTTGGGTAACAGAAACTTGGAATATAAGAAGACTCTTAAAGTAGAAGTCTAGTTTACTCTTTATGCAAGATGAAACCTTGCTTTTAAGTTTAAAAAAAAGAAAGATATTGCACATTGAGAACAGAAGGTCATGCTGCTGGACTCCCTAAGGTGGGGAGAGGATGGAAGATGACTGTAAAAAGAAAGATGTTAAGGTTGCATATTTTTAATACAGAGATTTCTAAAAAAAAACCCCAAAAACACTACTGTAAACTCACTAGACTACTGACGTCTCCCAGCTGGAAAACTGAAGGTTAAGATAAGCTTCTGGCCCCTGCTTCTGTTTTTTTGTATGCTTTTATGTTCATCTTTGGATATCGAAATAAAACAATCACACAAGCAAGTTTGGTTGTTTGTAACAATCCCATACCTTTTGAAATGCGATTTGAAATGTATTCTAATAAATTGGTTAGCTATGTTACGTTTCCCAATCTCCCTATGTGGCACTGCACATGGTCTATATGTATCTGGATTAGACTATATCATTGTAGCTATTCATCCCTGATGGTGTATCAAAAATCCAAACGACATGATTAGGTACACAACTCCCAAAGGCAGTGCTAGCCTGGGCCCCTCAATTGTTTTTTCAGATACAGAAAGGTTAGTGTCAAGGCTTTAGGCTATTGGTGACAGACTAACCACTGTGACAGGTTTCATATCTAATCCAATATTTCTTGGACAAGTGGAGACGTCAAGCGCTATTGTACAATAAGCTGCTTAAGTACATTTATTTTTCATCCATATGGTCATTTTTCTGCACACAAGTGTGGCCTTTCAGAGGCTGTCAGTGCCAGCAATTGTTTGCATTTGACAAGTATCCGCGGCTTGACTGGATGATGTGCTGGTCTTCTCACTTCTTTATAAAGCTTTGCACATCACAGGCCTGCACACATTTCATCCTGCTTTAACTTCATACTGTAACCAGGGCATTCTGGTCACCACACATTCTCTTCATTCTTTAAAAGACATTTTTTTTTATTTGCGATCATTTGAACGCTAACTAACTGTACAGAACTAATAAACAAATGAAATACTTTCAGTATCTTGTACTGGAAATAATGTCATTCTGGTCTGTGTTGAGTGGCGTTATCTTTCCTAGACTGTGATAGCACTCTGCTGTGTTGTGTGGAGTTATAGCACTCTTCTGTATACAGGTCTGCAGTGTTAAGAGTTCAGGACCCTCACTGTTCAGTCTCTGCCGATGCTTGGCACCACCACAATGTTGCTAAAAAGATTTAAAAGCAATTTTATTTGAGAGCAAGTTTTTTTTTCTTCTGACTGTTGATATGAGGGGAAAAAAACCTTGCATGGCTCCCAAGCACGTTTACTTAAATATTTTAACATCGTGTAGGCTGATAAACTACATCGACAGGATCCCTACATCTGTGAAATACTACCATCGTGAGAAAGAACAGCCCAAATGGCTGTTAGTGGGAAAAACCTTTAAAAAACATTTATATGGGATGAAACCATATGGACAAGGCCCAGTTGGGGGGAAATATAAAAGTACTTTATCATTCATTACAGTGTTTAGCCTCCCCCCCCCCCCTTATTTATTCTATAAAAATAAACACCAATGTACAGTAGAAGTTATTTTAGGACTCTGCATTGTGAACCATTATGTTTGTCTTTTCAATGTTTACAATGCAGCTAATATTGTAGTTTCACGCGAGGAGTCAGTTTTATTAAGTGCTTGTTATGTTTCTTTCTCATTGAATTCAGAATTGCATTCTGATTTATAAAGTGGAAACTGGAGACGAATGGATTTTATCTGGCCTGTTTTATTTTTTCACCAAGTCAACCTTGGCAATGAAATGAGTGATTCCCAGATAAATATCTACCATAAATAAAAGTGAATGTCAGGGAGAGCAGCTGGTGAGAACATAATCATGTCTGTTTTTAATAGAAGGGCCACAGTCCAACACAGTGAAATCCAACTCGAATTGTAAAAGTACAAAATAAATAAAGTGCTTAATATTTTGGAGTAAGCCATGGTTAAAACTAGGGCCTTCCTTAGAGTTCTGAGCGTTTGGAGGTTAGGGTTGAGCCATAGTTACAGTACTTGGCATGGGATAAGGACTGGTTGTCACAAGTGTTCATTGCATCTGTTTCATTTGCCTTCCCACTTGTGTCTCCTTATGAAATTGTCCTAAAATACAACCGCCAAAGAAACGGTCCCTGACTACAGAGTGCTTGTGCCTGACACTGGGTCCCTGTTGTAAGGCAGATTTAAGGGGTGACTTTCTTGGTCCCGGGTCGAGCTCTTTTGAAGAGTCTTTGAGGCAGCCTGAATGAATGTGAAAGCTTCATGCGTTGCCTATCCAATTGGAGGGTGAAGTGGCTGATAAAAGCAATGCAAGTCACGGATCTTCTTACAGAGCTTGGAGCAAATGGCGTCCCTTCGTGCCTGTCCTGGGCCCCACATTTACTGAGCTATAGCTCCCCCAGCAGGATGTCAATCATTTCTGAAGGTAAACCAATTCATTAATTGATTAATAGATATAAAGCAACTCGGAACAATGGAAGGGTCAAATTTATAAAACAAATTTATAAAACCCGGCATTACTACTGGTTGACACTTCAGAGAGGAGTTTTTATTATGCTCTCATCTTTTAATAATCTTTCTGCACCAGAGTGAAGGGGTCACCTCATGTGAGTGTTGAATACGATGGGACATCTGAATAGATGCATGGTGTGTGCTGGAGCAACAATACAACCTTTCATTCAAGTGAAGTGGAGAAGCCTCTATTATTGCACACATCTTTAGAGTTGGTATTTATTTAGAAATGAAAAAGGGATACCCCCTTTATTTTAATATGTGCAGGCTGTCCGTTTAACCTGGCTTGGAATATATCTATGCAGATGATACTCGGAGAGGGCGCCTTTGTGCTGTATTGTGTGGTACAATTTGAAAGGGAACAGTGCTGGTGGTGAACTGGAGAGGGCTCATCAAGTGGTTCCCAAGTTGCTTCACTGGGAACATTCACCATTTTCAATAAAGCCTAATTTAATATACAGTAGCTCCATGCCAATATAAAGCATTTCACATACTTTTGTAAGTGAAAGAAAAAGGTGTGTTTACCAGGCTACATTTTTGTTTTTTTAGCATGCACTGCATAAAACATTCATTGTTTTTTTTAAAAAGCTTTAACTTGTTTAATATCTTTTAATAACAATTAGTGACAATGTTAACCAGCATTGAATGCCGTTTAATTAAACTTTAGTTTGATGAAAAATATTGCATGTAGTATCATTTTGTTGATCTTTATGTAATCTATTCTAAATCTGTATTATATGTATTAAATGCTGTAGAGTACGCAAAATTAATTGAAGATGTGAGAAGTGTCTTTTTAGTTTCTTAAAGAAGCAATGTACTTAAACAGCCTTTTCGAATAGAAGTCTTTATCAATGTCTTCAAGTCTTTTGTTTAACTTGTGTTTAAGAATTCACTTTATAGTCCTTCATATCTTGATTGAGTTTAAAGATATGGAAGATGATGTTTCTGTTTTCACAGAATTTGTAATCCTCTTGTAAAATGGGACCCTTTTTGTGTAGATTAGAGCAAGCGTGTATGCCCTCTGTGCTTGATCAAAGAAGAGGGTTAACTTCTGAAACCATATAACTATAGAAAGAGGCAGGGATTCAAGTTCAAACGTGAAAACTTATGATGAAAATATGTTTACAAAGCAAGAGAGATAAACAGTCCAGTTAGAGTTCCTAGAAAAGCAGCTGTAAACATGTCTTTTAATAATGAACATGCTATGAATGATGGGTGGGTGGAGGGGGAGGGGGGAGGAACGCCAGCACGTGGCTTATTTAATAGGTTTCAGTTATAAATGTATGTTTAGCAAACAAGTAAGTTTTGTCTCCATTTCCTTTATTTCTTTGCTCAGGGTGGACTGAGTTTCAAAGTATGCTCTCATGTGTTCATTGTATATGAGATTTGTGGTTTTAATGCGTTCACAGTTTCTCTCTCTCTCTCTCTCGCATTGCTGTTCCTCCCCATAATGTGATAAATATTGTTTTCTCTTTTGATCTCCCTAGATCCAGACACAGTGTTTTGGTTCCAGCACTGTGGAGGAGTGAAATACACAAGTGGGAGATCGATTGCATGCAAAGCCTGGTTCTAGAAGAGGAGGAAGAAGAACCTGTCCCAGGTATAAACTAGAACAAAACCTAGTGCTTCAAACACTCTGCTACTGAACGTCAAATTAGCCAAGCTACACACTGATATGTGGGAATCTGGGCACAAAAGTTGGTCTGTACCAGAGGAAGGCCTGGCTTGAGATTTAGACCTGATGGGGAGCTGTAAGTGTCAGGGAGGGAGGGAGGAAAGGTCTATGAGGGTCTGGTATTAAGAGGCGCAGAGGAGAAATTATTAAACGAGAGGTATTGTAGTAGTATTAATATTGTAGTTGAAAGGTGTAGCTTAACATTTTCATTCTTTCATTCATTTTCATAATTTAAAAAATACACCAAACTATGACAATCTGAGACATACTGGATTGCTAGATACATTTTGTTTTTTAAACAGACCCCATTAGACCCCCATTAATATATGCAAGTTCAGTTTTTTAATTTTCTTTTTTAATTTTGTATTATTGGCATTGTCAAAACCAAACCTGCTTGTCTTCCAGTGTGTTGAGAAGACTTGTCTGCTGTACACACAACATGAAAGCTTCTGTCAATGAGCTTTCAAGAAAATGTCATCATATTGTAACCAGTGTTTATGCATAAGCTCACAATGTCAGTCAAAAAGTAGGATTATGTCCTGAATAGTGGCTCCTGGAGAGAGATACGAATCATCTTTTTACATTTGATGTTTTGAATTTAAATCACACTAATAGAAAACAGATGTATATGCAAAACAAGTTTAACAGGTAATAATGATGAGAATGACAGTAAAAGATAACCTTGTTATTGAAAACATTTAGTTTTTTAATTTGAGTATTTAAGCATAGAAATATATATTTGGGGTGAATAAGCTGCTGGTAATCAGAGAACGTAGTGTTATGAGGGTCAAATGTATAAGTTGTAATATAAAACTGCTGCTCAAGGCTACACCTCAAAGAAGGGCTGCGTTGGCTCTACCTTCTCCCTACACACCCAGTCCTTGCAGACGATCTGGGCATTGCAAACCCAGTTGCCAAAAAGTGTGTCATTTTGTGGTATTGGTTTCTGTCTGGGGCATTTGAACACAGTTCACTGCAGCCCTAACAAAGAAAACTACTTGTTGTCAGCCATGGTAAATAATGCTTACTATACCAAGCTCTTTGTGTTGTAGTTACGTCTTGCGTAATAAGTCTTCGCTGAATATGCTTGCCCACTGTAGTGCAGGTTATAATGAAAGATCTATTTGTTTGGCTCCAGCTAGTGTTTTTAACATGTCTGAACAGGTAGACCAATGTACAGTGTTGGCATTGCATCATTTCTCTAATGTTACATTGCAAGTTGAATGCCCTATAGACTGCAGCACAACCTCTTTCCTGTGTAAATTAGAAAACATTTTGTCCAGTAAGATGTAGACAAGCAGTCAATAGGCTTGACCCCCTTGTATCTGAGGTACAAAGATACAATTTCACCAATTCTGCTGTTCAGCAGCTGTTTAGTGTTGAGTACATACAATGCTGCTATTCTTATTCAATACCCCAGCGTATTTGGTGCTCGCTGGCTAAGATGCTATCTCAAGCAGTTGTTTGTTCTTTTAGCTGTAGGCTCTGGTAACCGACTACAAAGATAATTATAGCCACTGATATGTGATTTACAAAATAGGCAGAAACATTCAACTGTTTAGAGTCTTTTATATCATTACAAAAAAGGCAAAGACCTAAATATTTATCTAATGTCGGTTATTGAGAAGTTGCATGTCTCCTAGATAAATATGACTAACATTTACTTCACTGTTTTGGCTTTAGGTTACAGTGATGCATGGATCAAGTATGTTGTTAGAAAGTTTGTTTTTTTATGGCAATGTGTTCATATTTTAGCCACACATGAACCAGTAGTCCTTATCTTTTGTGTTCTATCACAGGGTCGCCAAGCTATTTTGCGTGTCTTTTACTCACACACCAGAATTGGGGCCTGTAACATTTGTAGCGCTATGGTTTGTTTAGTGAGACAGGTAATTGAACAGGAATTTCTTAAAAGATTTTAGCCAGTTATGCACAGTGAGTGTGGGTGGAACTCTTACTGTGCCTCATTACTCAGAAAGGTGACCTAGCAGGGAATACATTTAAAATGTCTGAGAGGTTCTGGGTTTCCCAGGAGGTGCTTATTAGTAAGACATCTAGCAATCACATTCTAAAAATAAGCTGTCTGTCTGACATGAGTCACAGACAGTCAGACAAAGAGAAGTTCCCAGAGGCAGTCCTGCTATCTGGAGGGGGGGGAGGGGGGCTGCTGGTGTTTGGTGTTTGGACACCTCCAACAACATGGTTTTTCTGCCATCCTTTTCTCTTCTTACCTGGTGAGTCTGCTGCTAAATTGTCTGGTCTTGTTATTCCCTGACGGGGGAAAAACTCTTCAACAATAAATCAAAGCCTGCTAAGCGACCGTAGCACAAGCTGCCCAAACTGACTAACCTGAGCTTGTTAGCCATCCAAGACAACTGGACACCTGCCATAGGGAGTTCTCTTTTTTAACACTGTTGTGGAGATGTTTCTGAAAATCATATGTCACACTTTAGAACTTTAAAGAGTCTTGAGAGGTCCATATCTAATTGTGAGGAAACTTGGTTTGGGCATTCTTTAGTAGAAGTTATTGGTAGTATCAAAATCTGAGCAAAGAAGGAAGAACCTGTCCATCTGTTTGTCACACATTTTATGGTGGATGTGCCTGTAGGTCATGGTACTACTTTGTCATTATACTGATAGCTCTAGTGTTGTATGTTACTAACATACTTGTTTTTATTATGAAGAATTGTTGTGCTCTAGAGACCATTTATTCTTAGAACAAGGATAGAACAAACTATGGCAATGTGAGCTTCCCTGCTTCTCCCTGTGACCAGGCATGAAGCCTGACCTTGAGGGCCCAGCCATGCCAATCCAGACCTTAACTCCAGTACCAACTTCACTGCATTGTGGTATTGTTAAATAGAAGAACTGAGTGCTAAGTTTACACCAGCCCGTATAACCCATTTTTCTATGGGATGTTCCTAAGGGAAGAGTCCTGTGTAGTTACTCACTTACTAGTTAGTAAAGTTTGTAAACACTCAGTGACGCACATAGAGAAGGGATGGCACTCACTATAAAAATAAAGAAATAAACTGCTCCTCAGTCACTCTTCTAGCTTATGCCCAAGGTATTTGTGCCAGGCATCCCTACCCTGTGAATTGTAAACTTTAAAGGCAGTGGGATCAGAGGGCAGGCAGTGTTTGTCCTTGTGTTTGTAGCCTCACTGCACACAGGGATGGTACGTGAGTCGCACCTCACTGCCTTGGCTGGGGAGCAGCTTCCAGGAAAGGCCTGAACTGGGGCTCAAACACTATGAGCTGGCACATCGTACTCCAGAGCTCTTACTACACAGCTGTCCGCCCCCTTGACACTTACTCTCCATTGGGCCTCATTTGACTATGGATTGATGGATGTGATGGACTGCTCGGGTGGTTGTTTTCCTCCTTGTACCTGTGGAGGAGGATTGTTTTAGTGTGGGAGGGCAGTTGAAGTGATGGCAGGGAGCAATCCCTTTGCTCAAAATGGCTCTATTCACATTACAACAGATCTTGTTAATTTTTTTTTAGAAATCATACTGTCTAACTCAACAATACCCAGTTTTAAAATAAAAACAACAAAGCACATCCTTAAGGCCAGAGAACTGGAATTGCCTACTACTGTACTTCATTGTGTTCCATTTACAAAAAGGTTGTTGTAGGTTTCAAGTTTGGGTTGAGAAATTGTGTTCCAGCTTTAAGATCGGGATAACCGTAATTCCAGCTTAAAACACTGAAGTAAATGTGGTCTTATGTTTTGTTCCTTAAAACACTGCAAAGCCCAACACAATCAAGTTAACGCATTTAGTTCTGCTGGTGGATGTTCTTATTGCTAAAATGTGGAGAAAACAAAATCTCAATGCAAATTGAGACTGCTGTGGTGGAGTGAAGTTTAGCAGCACAATTGCCTGCTTTAAGTAAATCCCGTTTTTAGACCATTGCAGTGCATTGTAAGTGCTGACATCTTTGGAGGTCTGTAGTGTTGAAAGGGTTCATTTCATGCTACATTTCTAACGTTGTTCTTTGAAGCTGGTCTCTTACAGTAATAATAGTGAATGTTAGAGACTGTGACGGCACAGGGGCCTAAAGGAATTCTATGCTGTAAACCTATCGGAAGGTGACACAAAAAAGCTAACAATTCTGATATCCTAATGCGTCAGTAATGCTGTCAGTGACCGTCATTTAAACATCAGTCAGTGGTAGCTTGAAAGTGTGGTGGCATCTCTATTTAAGGGATGTGTCTCATGTTGTAAAGGCAAGTTCTGCGTTCTTGCACATACAACCTAAGCATCTTGCTGTATAGCCCACTCCTCTTCTAAGACTAAAGTGATATTTGTAGATGCAGAAGATACATTGTGAAGCCCGACACAGCTATTGTAAGGATTTTAAGGGTCGGTCTCTTTTGAAGAAATCTGGTTTGGGAAGCTTGTGAATCAGATAAGGAAAGACACAACAGCATGTACTCCTATGCCGAGTCTCTGCATTTTTTATTTTTTCTTTTAGCAGGGCAGACAAACTAATTGACTGAGCTGCCTCTATGTGTCTGTGTGATGAACACAGTCTAGTGGTTGCATCATTGGATTTAATAAAAAGGATTTCAACTTGAGGTAACGTGCAGTATGCCTTTACTGCTGATAGGCAATTCACACACCTTCTAATTCTGCATAACATTTGTGCGAGTGCTCTTACCCAGTATTTGTTATCTTTTGGCGCGCGTCTTGTGTCCATGAAGAGACATTAAGAATGTTTCTCAACAGAGATGCTCTGGCTGAAGTCTTTCTTTAGTAAAAGGGAAGACCATGCTCTTGTTTAGGTTGGAAACAAGAACTTTAAAATCCCAAATTCTAGTATACAGGCTTTCAAAATGAAGGGATGATGCAAACATTAACGATGGGGTACACAATTAGCAAACCATGTGTTAAGAGGCTGCACTGGAGAAATGAAGACCACTTTACCAGCTACTGAGGTATTACAGGATACGGAAGCCTGGTTAAATCCCATCTCTGGTTAATACAAAAAATATATATCCTTTTGCAGTATGCTAAACATGTTGTAAAGATGCGACACTCCCAACATCATACCCATGTTAATGTGTGGAGAAGGATTTGCCGCTATCCTTGTAAAGCAACTTTTGTTATTTGGTACTTTTTAAAATAAACAACTGTGATAACAATAACTGATGGGGTTTGGCATTACTTTATGCAATGTTATCATTCAATTCCGGCACACAGTTATCATTTTTGTTGTTTAGTAAGTGGATGGTAGTGAAGTTTACTGGTTGATACAGAGCCCTTCAGAACAGCTAACCACAAGACTCCCAGGGTAGAAACTTTGTGTTTTAATTGTGGTGCAGTATGGGTATCTTGTTGTTTTAAAATCTTGCCTTCTCTTGGTCTTCTTGATTTTTTTAATGTTGTTTTATGATGGTTTTGTGTCCCTTCTTTTAATAACAACCGCATTGTGACCATCTAACCTCATTAGACCTTTGACCCTTGATAACTGTGAGATCAAAAACTTGGCTTGGAACAGGATCTGATCCATGTTAGAAAGGTTAAATTCCACTACTTTAAAGGTAAAAAAAAAAAAAAGTTTCCCATTATGTGTTAAAGCACTTAACTGAGGATTAAAAAAAAAACCTCTGCAGGTCTTTTGGGGGAAATTTGTTTGATCTTAATCCTCTTGGGTAGACACTAAAACCTGTCAAAGTTGTTCTGATGTCTTTTATTATCTTGTACTCAGAACTTGGAACTACATACTCGGGATGATAAAATATTCAAATTGTAATTTAGAATGTAAAAGTTTCTAGTTTTGCTCCATATCAAGTTGAGAGCTAGGAAGCTGGGGTCGCTGAGCAGCCCGGTTTGCAAGCATGACTGCCCTAATTGAACACAGATAATCGAACATGCAAAGGCAGTGCATGCATAAAACTGCTTCCTATTTAATTGGAAAGTATGCTTTATGTTTCTGGTTTCTTTGTTTTTGGAAGTTCTGCTTTTCTGCTCTGGTTTGTTGTCTGCCTACTCACTGTTCCCAATGGCACTGTTCCTATCTAATTATTTTACTCTATGTTCCTTCCTCTCACTTTTCCTTGAAGTGGTTTCTTTTTCTTTTGCAAACCACAGTGACGGGTGATTGGAGGCTCCATGTTCTCTCGTGTGGAGCTGCCATTTAGTCCTATTGGAGTTTTTCTAGTTGCTTGACCAATTTAAAGAACAAAGTATACTGAAGAGAGTACTGTAATTAACAAGACGCATCATTGTGTTTTTTTTTTTTACCCAAGTGTTAGCAAAGGGTTCTTTTGAGAGTACCGTAGTTACTCAGCGTTTTGGTGTATTTGTGTGTGCGTGACTCCTAATATTTATTATGCCTAATATCACTCCTGGCAATGTCACTCTCCACTTCTTATTACAACATTGAAATGAACATTTAATAGGGCAAGATCACTTTAGATAATATCACTCACATTTATCAGTCAACTGATTTCCACCCCCTAATTATCACTTTGGGAAAAGATCTTAAGTTTACATGTACTGTAAGTATATGTCTGTTTAGTACTGAAATGTTCCCGATATAAAGTATGGTAGCGCAATATAGCATACAGAACACTGCAATGTAAATGTTAACTTTCTTATGTTTTTAACTATTAAAATATGTAAAACTGTACTGATACATTATTAATAAATCCTGTAATTAATGCAATATGTAGTACTATATTTAGAGTTACACGGCAATGCTTATTTTGCCATGTTATTGGTGAAATCGTGATAGTCAACTCTGCTTATTGCTACCGTTTTGCCCAGTCCCTTGGAAGTGATATGCAAAGGGTTGGACTGTACATATAAATCAACAAGCATACCAAACCAGCTAAATTCTTATATGCACAAAAGTCGAGATGTTGAAACTCCCAGGACAGAAACCAAGAAACAGCTCAATGCATTTTATTGTTGTTGGTTTGGCAACTCGGTAGATCTCACTTACTTGCTGGTAAGTGAGAGTTGGCAGGTTTGTTGATCATTTATCTGAATTCCAGCATCAGAACATTTCTTTATTCCATTGCCAGGGTCAGAGTTGTTTTTTTCTGGGTTTTTTTTTTGCACAGATGTATTGAAATTTCTCTTTGCAGTCCATATCCTGCGAAACAAATTCCAGCTTGTGAGCAGTGTGTGAAGTGTCTCCTCCCCCAGTTTGGAGCTATTGGTCTCAGGCTCTCGATCCAGCATATGTTTTTAACTTTTTTGGTCATTAGCTTTTAGATAAAATTGGCATATATGGTGCATTTTGCAGTGAAAGTAAGTGAAATCTTAGGGTTTCTCTCTCTGTTAGGGTTTCTCTCTCTCTCTCTGGCTTGTCTTATTTTCTAGTTTTGTTCATATGATCCGTCCATACATACATACATAATTTGGTTTGGAACAGTAAGTTATCATGATATTATGTACTACTATTATGTAATTATTGTATTTTATTTTATTGTAAAGGGGATATCAAAAAATACTATAATTCGCCTTCCCCTCTGTTGTGGGAAAGACCAGTGCATTGGCTACATTTTTAAAATAAAAAGCTATACATACATACATACATACATACATACATACAAAGTGGGTGGTCTACTGACTTCATGACCATCGTGAAGATCAGTGTTTTGTATTTCACATCAGTAATGAAATGTGGAGTTTTCTTTTAACACAGAAGAGCAAACAGTGATGGTGATAAATTGTTGTAGTAGTTACGAACCTACTTGGGTGATCTTGAATGCAGGTGGATGGTGTTTATTTCAACTAATAATGTGTCAGTTGTGTTTTATTTTATTTTATAATTATTATTTTTTTGCTGGGCTACTGGAAAAACAAATGAAGAAAAATGTTTAAACTTGTTTATTCAGGCACACTGTGGTAGGTTAACCCAAGTCATATGTTATGTCATTGATAGAATTGATAGATTATAAAGAGTAGATGCATTGGATAGAGAAAAATAAATAAATACAAGAATTAAAAAAAAAAAAGCCGGATTCTGATATTCTATTTGTTAACGATCTGCCTAAACATGGGCCAAAATATTAGGACCCATGATGGTACTGATTTGGTGTTTATACTGTATATTGCAGAATACAAGTCAGTGAGCTTGTATGCAGTCTCATAAGAGAGAGATCATTTCTCGGAATGTTGTGTAATAAATTAAGGGAGTCTGTGTCTTTTAAAGCTAGATCATGTCCTTGATTTCTAGCACAGAAATACACATCTTGCACCCATATTGGATTACTCTGGCTAAACTAAATATTTAGCCAGATAAACATGGTTGTTATTCTCAGTAGCATATTTAAATGATCAAACCCCAAGGTCGGCTTGGAAAAGACTCCTTTCTTCAAAGATTTTTTTTTTTTTAAACAGTATTTACCAAGTACTTCCAAGCTTTGATGCCATTGCTCATTGCTTTTTCATGATGCCAGTGGCAGACCTGGCCTTTAAAATTGAGCTCATCTGCATCCTTGCTCTCCTCTTGAATAAAAGGCAACGCTTTTTGAAAATCTGTCCACGTTCTAATGCTTTTTCAGTCCTGTACTGTAGAAACATGAATTTAAATGCCAGGAAAACATTTCTTAAACCTACCCCAATATTTTTACAATTGTAGCTGTAAAACAAGTTATTGTTGTACTTGGGCAGCATTGTTTTTACGTTAAAGGTAAAACAAAACAAAATATAATGGAGTGATTGCTGTACTGCTTGACTTTTGATGATAATGATTTACAATGACACTGACTTTCTGATGAGTGTTACAGTATTGCCTAATTAATTCTACACAATGATTTAATGTGTTTGTGGTGTAAAAACAATATCTAATGGTATTTGCTAGTAGTGGATCTGCACCACAGAATACATATAATAAATACAAATAAGAAACATGAATTCAGCACGTAACTGATGCATATTCCAAATCATTCCCTTAATTTTCCTCTATAAATTCTTTGGGAACCGTATCCTAAACTGGACCTGTATTTTTCCTTCCAGAAGATCACAGGAAATCATCATGTAAGTTTTAGTGGTTTGAAAACCAAATGTGTTTTTGTGATTACTTGAAAACACACCCCTGAGAGGTGCAGGTTTCGTCTCCGATTCTGTGATTTCTATCAAATATACAGTTCTGGTGTTGGATAAAATATTGCAGCTATATCTGATGATGATAGTGGTATTACTCTACTCTAAAGACCTCCTGGAATAATAGAAAGAGACACCAGTTCATGAAAAATCAGCAACAGCTCATGGTGCAGAGTAACTGCTGTATGGCTCACACATTCTCCCTGTCAATACAGAGAGAGCACTGTATGATATGAATTAGGCAAATCAGAAAGCCTGCATATTTCATGGTAGTTTTGACTGCTCAGTGGGTCAGTATACAGTGGGACACTCTTTGACACTGTTGTTGTTTGTGTTCCACCTCACAACGAGAATCTGAGTGCTAGAGAGAAATGTCAAATGGAAATTGTAAAATAGTAGTATAGCTGGGAAGTTTTCGGGCTCGAACAAACATCTGACAAACCAATAAACCGTAAAAAGTTTCTCTCACCACTGTGTCTTTTGGTAAATTGAGACCACGTCTTTGACCTTCTAGAGTTTTTTTTTTTTTAGCTCTCTTGTTTGGCTTTTGTCCAAAGGACTGACCCTCGGTAGCACTAAAGCTTAGTTAAGACTTCATTTGGATTAAAGGGTTGTAGGCTAGAACAAAGATCAGCATTGGATCGGTCACTGCAGCGCAGTCTCACACAGGGCGCTTCATTGTGCGTCTGAGATGCTAAGCCTTCAGCCATTCTTGTGCCAATATTGGCCTCTTTTATAAAAGAGAAAAAAAACAAAACATTCAGACAAAGGATTCATATATTTATAAAGGATAGTGATCTCTTGGGGTTTCTTGGCTTTGTGGTTCTAGTTTCTGAAGGAGGAGGCCAGCTCTGCCTTGAATTAATTTTTAATCAGATGTTCAAATATGACAGAACAGCTTTGTACACAGGATACATGTGATGACACATTCACTTATCCAACAGCGAACACTAACAAAAAAGAAAAAAAATAATTCTGTATATATATATATATATATATATATATATATATATATATATATATATATATATATATATATATATATATATATATATATATATATATATATATATATATATATATATATATATATATATATATATATATATATATATATATATATATATATATATATATATATATATATATATATATATATATATATACATATACAGTATATATATATTACACAATAATATATACTTTTTAGGGCTTTAGAGCAAACCCTTGCAACTCCACTTGATAGTTTGCACAGCACCCTTGTCTTTTTTTTTTTTTTTTTTTTTAGCAGAGAGGTTTTGTGTTTGTCTGTTTCTGTGCATTATTTAAACTAGCTGTCACGAAATGACTATGTACAGTCATAAACCTGCAGAGACAAACTGGTACGTTGAGTGATTTTAAGATTTTACTGGTCACTTGTCTGATCATCAGAAGTCTGGGCCTTGCCAGTAGTTTGTGAATTTTCTTGATTCATTTAATTAATACAATACTAATAGTACAATGCATGTATACTTGCTTTCGAAGAACGACATTTAAAAAGGCTGCTGCTCTAACTAAGGCTAGTCATTTCTGCTTAATCTGGTAACAAGCTTTATGTAACCAGTTGAACCACCAGCAATGCCCACCCTCTGTAAACAAGCAAGGGTTGTGACAAATGACAAACACAGAAGTGGAAAAATCCCTGGCCTTGTTAATCTAGTAATATGTTCCACTTTCCTTCATTTAGGCAGAGTTCCTTAATGGAGTTTAATGGTGCTGGGGGCTCGGCTGCACTTTGTTTACAGAGAGTCAATAGCTGCAGACTGTCCCTGTCTCCTCTTTAGTACCTTTTCAAGATTAGATATGTTATCCCTTTCTAAAAAGAGGCGTAACCCATTCTACTGTAGTAGGTAGGAGACATATTATTATTATTATTATCTGTTTATTTAGCAGACGCCTTTATCCAAGGCGACTTACAGAGACTAGGGTGTGTGAACTATGCATCAGCTGCAGAGTCACTTACAATTACGTCTCACCCGAAAGACGGAGCACAAGGAGGTTAAGTGACTTGCTCAGGGTCACACAATGAGTCAGTGGCTGAGGTGGGATTTGAACCGGGGACCTCCAAGTTACAAGCCCTTTTCTTTAACCACTGGACAACACAGCCTCCTGGGTGACTGATTAGAGGATGCAGGAGTTGGGATACTGGGCTAGAGTGACTGGGAGAATGGGTTTATTGAGAATAATTGACATTCTCTGTTTGCATTGGAAGGATTTCAATGACCAGATTTTACCGTCAAAGTTGTCTGTGAACCTCATGATGGTGTCTTTCTGCTTGGGATTTGAACAGATAAACTTTCTGTTTCCCTCATTATAACCCTCAACTCTATTCCAACACGCAACGTTTGTTTTTTGGGAAATGGCCAGCTTATAATATGTATATTGGAATAACATTAGCAACTCAAAGCCAGAATGGGAATTGAATAGATGTAGACAAAACCTAAAACCTTCAAGCTCTTAGAGGATAGACTTTATCTAAAAATGCTGTTTTAAAAAAAAAATAGTCAAACCCTATAGATAATTTTCAAACTGTTAAAAACATATATTGTACTCTCATACATAACCATGCATTTGTTAGCTTACTGCACCGTTTTGTCATGTAAAGTGAACATGTAGTCAATATCTTATTTAGATTTTCAATATATTATTAATTTGGCAAATTATTGTATTAGAATACCAAATCAAATATAATAAATTATTGAGGTGGGAAAAAAATACCCTTATGATTTGCAGTTTGATAAAAATGTACTTCTGTTCTGCTAATAGATATTTCAGTATGCCTGAAGACATCAGTTTCGTTATTTACCGATTCAAATACTGTCTAATAAAATCCACCTACAATACTGTACAGTACTAGAATATTTCTGTTTCAGGTGTCCTTTATACCTCATTTTAGTATTAATATGAGATTTTTACTGAATGAATCCAACTAAAAGGTAACTGTTAAAGTACCAGTGAATAAATATTCAGTGGGAGGTCTCGACAGAGTGAAACAGTATATTATTATGTAGTTAGTGGTGGTGGTGGTGTTTGACTGTGTTTTAAGACTGAGTACAAAGAGACTTGGCAGATGGGTATAAACATGCTCAACATTGTCCTCCAGGAGCAGTTAAGTGGCAGTGTTCTGGTTATTAAGGAAGAGTAAGGGGAAGATTCACGCAGATGAAGAAGCCTTTGTAACAAGAAACCAGCGACTGATCTTCCCGGGGAATTGAACAGTTGATAGCTAGCTATCAGGTAGAGATGACCTGGTGGTGATTGATAGATCAGCACCAGTGAGGCTGACAGATAATGACAACCCCAACGTTCCAGGGAAATGTTCAGTGTAGGGAAAGGATTTCATTGTTTGATCAGTCTGTTTGAAGTTCAGATTCCTACTCTACCACCTTCATCCTCCTCAAAGGAGGTGGACGCCACCAACAAAGGGGGTGGGGGTGGAATTCTGCCTATTTGCTAGATATGGTGCTGCACTGGATGAATGCAAATAACTTCAGGGTTTAAATGATGCATTAAAAATAAAACACAACAGGATCAGAGACACATAAATTGTCATTCAAGGTCGTAAGGGACTTTGTGAGACTTCTATATTGTGAGACCAGAGTTCCATCCCTCTGGCTATGGCACCATGCAGTGGGCTAGAACAGGGTGTTGACAAGCCCTCCCTCCCTCCTCGGTTTTTGAGTAATGGAAGACAGGTCTGCAAGGCTGCTTGGGAACATAGGCCGCTCTGAATATTAAAGTGTTTTAGATCGTTGTACAGAATACACCTTTTCAAAAAGCCTGGCTTTGCTGTTGTACACAATAATTTGGAATTGAAAAAGCTTTCATAAACAGTGCCCTAGTGTTTCGCTTTCCATAATCAACATATCAAACCCCTTTTTGCAATGAGTGGGGGAAGGATTTGTGGCTATACAGTTACCTCCGTAGTAAATACTGTTAATGTGGCTTCCCTGTTTAGAGAGCAGAAGACATAATCGCAGGCAAGCCATGTGATAATGCAATGTGTAATTGGTTGGCACTGCACTTGCTGCCTGTCTTGGGTCTCTGTGGTTTCAGAATGGGGATTATATTGAAAGGAATCAATCCATGCTTCCAGACTCTAACTCATTTTAGAGTACCGGTATATAGCTGTTTAAGATACGGTATTTAAAGCAGAATGTTGGCATTCATGACACATACTGTAGACCGTCACTTAATTATGGAGTCAGCCAGAAGAATGTCATTATGATGCAGTAAAATGCTTACTGTCCCATCTAGTAATACAAACTAATGACTAAAGTCTGTGATTCACAAGATTCTGACCAGATGTCTCACAGTTGAAGGTAATATCGTAAACAGAATGTAGTTATTATGACTAGTGTTCTAATGTTCAATGCTTTGTCTGACCCTTGGTCGGGTTTGCAATGAAGCTAACTCTGCAGGTACATGTAGTAAGTGCAATCTATCAAGACCTGTAAGCCATAGATGTATACGTTTGGTGTTAGCTGTGTATCAATTCCCTTCCGTTTTTTATTATTTTTAATGACTGTTCCAAAGCAGCAGTGCTTTTGATGTATCTCTGTGTGGTCTTTCCTCCTACGATACTCAAATATGTTGTCTCAGAAATGATCACCGCTTGTGTGGTTTTTGTTGCAGGGTTGCAATTATGACTTCATACCCAGGTAAACCAAAACACTCATAAATTATTTATTTAGTCTAGCCAGCGTTTTGCCTTTGCACTTGTCGTAACTGTAGAGTATAACCAACTGTGAAATTGTAGACATCCGTGAGCTGCCAACATGCGTGGACTTGTTTCAATGTATCACTGTCCTTTCTGTGACTAGGCCTAGGCGGTGTCTTTACAGCATTTACATTGGGCATGCTATGACATCACATGAACTCAAGCGGCAGCCGCCTTTTTCTAATGCATTACATCCTGTAGACTTAATGGGAAGTCAGCAATTTCGTGATAGTATGTTTAAATAATATGTGTGCACTATGACTCTGGAAACCCAATGGCCTATTATTATTGTTGAGCTCATTTTAATGGTTGAATATTCACTAGCTGACGTTTGTTAGACCTTGTGTACAGAGGGTACATCAAAAAAGTGTTCAATGCTAAGTAAAGTTTCGCCCTATACAGTAGTTCTGCACCTAAGTGGACCTCCAGAAAGAGAACAACTCCAGTTATTAATTGAACTGACCCTCATAAACTCAAACTTGTTTTTTGTGACATTTAAAGTTATGTTTGAGGAAATATTTTAGAGCAACGGAAATAGTGAAAAAGAAAAACACTGAAAAAATGGAATCGGACACTGTCTTACTCAAACGAGCTCGAGGGCAAGTGCTAAACAAAAATAGAAATGACCATGAATTGAGTGTTTCACAGCCCACAAGTGGGGTTAGCCATCCTAGGCAGCTGAATGCAGAATCTCCTGATAAACTGGATGTCTGTCTGCTGGCAGACATGCACACATAGCTAAGCTTTAAATGCGATTTGCAAAAGACTTCTAAAGTGTGTTTATATGCTGCATTAAATATATGACTGTTTATTTATCCTGTCCAAGTGTTTTAATTATTACATTTATTTTAATATGAATGTTTTAAAATAGGATAACACTAAATTAATATAAGAGTAAACTGTGGGCTCTGTGGAAAGCCATATGACAAACTATTTATGTATGTATTTATTTAAATATACATTCTTTTCAAGAAGTACATTCAAATGAAAAAAAAAAAAACTAAAAATCATCTCATTTAAAATAAGTTATCCCATGCAAAAAATATATATATATTTTGATCTCCTTTAAAAAAATAAAATAAAATAGGATTTCATTATTTAAATAAATGCCCTTTTTGTTATTGTTTTTTTAATACAGTTACCAACATATTTTCTGAAGCATAAACAGAATTAAACTTCTGTTTAAAAATTGTCCTTTTAACTTTGATACCATTCAGATATAAAGCATGCTGCCTGTGTCCTGCACCTAGAAACCTCTGGAGACGAGACTTTCCTTTGACTGCTGTATGTTGTTAGCAAAGGCAGTAAATATGTTGAGTAACTAAGTTAAATAAATATGTTTATCATGTGGATTAGCACACACCATGGCTTACTGTACCTTGATTGTGAGAAGCAGCACTAATAGTATGGTTTACAGAACAGAATCCACTTTCACTCTGTTGACCATTAACAAATCATGCACTGGACTATAACCTTGGTCAGCTCTGGACAGCCTAGGTTACTCCCGGTGGTTACAAACCTAGAATTTTTCTATTATAAAAAATACATGGGCAGTGAATATCATGGACACAGAACACAAACAGATCAATGAGCACTGATGACCATTGATAGCCATGTTTGACCTTTAAAACATGTGAACAGGGACTAAATATCCCTTTTTTGAACGAGACACTTAACTAGGTAGTAGCCGCAATGTCTGTCTTCATAATTGTTCACTGATTTATAAAACATTGGCCAACATCTGTGTTACAGCTTCGTTGCTTTGGTCTTATTTGGGGGAATAAATGGCTTTTATAGCCATATCTAAAAGGTTTTATGAGAATTATTTCATGGTAAAGTTATGAATTCTACAGGATTCCAGGTCATTCCAGTCTTTGAAGTTCCACCAGGAATCAATATGTTGCAAGTTAATTTCCTCAAATTCTGGTTTGGGGGTGATAAATCAGCAGTTATTGCAAGGATCATATTAATACAATGGGTGTATACCGCACCACATTCCTTAGCAATGAGACTTTATATTCACATCATCAAGTATGAAAAAGAGGATTGTAAAAAGCTGGATTTCACATTGTTTAAAAAATACAGACGACACTTTATTCTCAAAGGATTCTGTGCATAATACCTAATCCTTGCTACACTGAGGTCTATTTACAGTAGAAACCTTAATTGACAAAGATTGTGCGTGCCCAGATGCAGGAACTAAGGGAGCCGCTGGGTTTATTTGTGAACTGGTTCAATGTTCTGGTTTGTGGTGCCTGGAGGTTCTTAACAACAGGATGCACAAAGGATTGAAATCGTATAACTTCTCTCTTAGGGAAATAGGTTTTGTTACAAATTATTATGTTATTGTCATGCCCCCCGACCACCACCCAAGAAAACTCATTGTAGCACCTCCAAGAAAATGTAACTCTGGAATTCCCATTGAATTTAACAGCTTTAGTCAGATTATTTGCTGGCTCAGGTTTTGTGACGATTCATTTTGCTTTGCACCAGTTTCCCCTGAAGGCAAGCAGATCAAGATTTGTGGTCTCCTTGAAACTGTGTGCATCAAGACCAAAGCAGTCATTTAACTCCTGTCTTTGAACCTTATAATTTAGGGAAGAATAAAGCTTGCTAAAGAAACTCTAAGTGAAACATCTAAACATTTTTCAACTTCAGTCATGAAGTTAAAACTATAATAAAAGAAAGGGTCGAAACTTTTACACAACAAGGTGGGTTTTATCAAAGCATTTTAAAGCCCATTGCTGAATCCTCTTGTATCAATGAGCTATTATAGGTGGTTAAGGTTGCAATCCAGCATGATTCCCCAGTGTTGTAATCCAGCTGTGCAGGGTATAGGATAATCAAATTGAAGTCATCAGAGACTCATTGTATAGCCATTGACTTCACGATTAAAAGGAGAATTAAAAAACACATACAAAAAAAACCCATATATTTAAAAGCATAACTGCCTTAAAGTTTAAAAAAAGCACTTATTTTCCCATAGCTATACATTTTTCTAGCTGTAGCTGCTGTGGAGCACCCAGTAAAGAATATATTTACTGTTACCCTTTGGCAGATGATATGTTTTAGAGGTTTTAATTAAAAGCTTGTGCCAGTGAAAAACCACACAGCGATTTTGTTCTTTTTCTTGGTCTGAATATTTTAACACGTTAAAGTGTTCAATTTAAGAAGCCTTTTTGGATTGATCGACATGGATTACTGTGCAGTTCTGCCATTGTTACTGTGACAGGACCGTGGTAGATCTGGGATACATTTTGCATTACAGTATATCTAGGACAGTCATTTGTAATTATTATGAGGAACTGAATGATGGAATGATAAGAGCTGCAAGTTCACACAACACCTGCATGTAATTTGTAAACCATGATGATTGCACTGCACTGTGATGCAGGTCATGTTACTTTATATCATTCAACATCATCTCTTCCCAAAGTGTTTTCCAGGGCTGCAGGTGGGACTTCTGTTCCCTTTGGCCCACGTAACATTATTTTAGATCCAGCTTCTCTCTAGTCTTATCCAGACACACACAGGCGTATTCACAGGCATACCTTTCAGGCATGCGTTGTGCCACTTTAAAAGTAAAAAAAAACATATTCGCGCATATTGTATTACCATCATGTATGTTACTGGAATATGAAACCTGTCACACTGCGGTAAATGCGTTGGTGTAGGTTACTTAAGAAAGGTCTTGTGTCGTTGGGGGCTGTTATAGTTTGCAGAACTAGGTTCTGCGGGTTTTCAGATGTGCCTGAAATATGATCTACTTGGCTTTGTCTCGTAGGGACCTCAAGGTACTATTTTTTTTATTGGGCATTAATTTCCAGTGCTGTCGGGTGGGGGATAAGTGTTTTCACTCCAGATGAAAGCCCTTGCCACAATTTTACAATGAGCTAATTGTTGCTTAATTCATGCCTGCAATTTTTTTTTTTTTCTTTGAAGTATTCTTCTATTTAATTTTTTAATTTTTTTTTTAGATTTATGAAAAAAAACAATTTTTTTTATACAATTTAATCTCCTATTAGAAAGCTTAGCAAGGTCATATTAAGTTTATTCTGAGACTTGGCTCATTCCTTAATGTGGTGATATAAAAAAGTGATGTCAAGCCTTGTACTGCTGACTGTTTCAGAACAATGAAAGCATTTTCAAAAACACTGTATTCTTTCGAATTTAAGACACCCTTGAATTTAAGACGCAGCCCAAATTTTCCACCCTCAACTTGAGGAAAAAATAAAAAATCAAATAAAGATGCATTTTACTCACATAAGAAAACGACATATGGAGGCAGTTTGTAGACGTCTGCTGTCACACAGAGCATTAGTTAGGCGCTGCTTCTCATTTTCAGTTATGATTACTCTAACCTGTTTTTCTCCCTTTTTTGTGAACTGTGGTATAGAAAAATACGGGGGTCTGATTAGAACTGAGCTTAATAACGAAATGCTGAAATTGTAAAAGCTTCCCTTCGAATTCCTCAAGAACCTAATGATGTTTTGTGACAGGGAGGACCTATCGCTGGTTTAGCTGTGCTGTTGCTGTGGTAAACAGGAAGGCTAGTCCAGAGCTGAGCTGATCGGGAGGTCCTGATTGGCTGGGGGGCGTGCCCGGGAAGCCTACGCCTGTTTAAGAACACAGCAGCACCAGTTCGAGGCTCCATACCACGGCCATAGCTACACAGGCGGACGCTGAGCAAAAGCTTGCTTTGTTTATATCGAGAAGGAGAGCGTCCGCTCCGCAGGATAACTACTACAGAACCCTTCAACTGCCAGTCAGTCACGTTGCTGTTTGTATACTCGGGCAGTCACATCTCTTGTTGCCGATTTTTAATACACACATCACTATACTGTGTTCGAATTTAAGGCGCAGGCCATTTTTTTTGAAGAAAATATTTATTAAAAAGTCGTCTTAAATTGAAGGAATATAGAGTCAGGGGTGCCCAATCCTGGTCCTAGAGGGCCGCAGTCCCTGCTGGTTTCTGTTCCAACTGTACCCTAAATTGCTTAATTGGACCAATTAAGCTTCTAATAAGTGTTTGATTGGTCAAATTAAGTAATTTAGGGGACAGTTGGAACAAAAGCCAGGAGGACAACGGCCCTCCAGGACCAGGATTGGGCACCCCTGCAGTAGGTAGATTCACCTTCTCAGAACTGTATTTAGCTGACCTCCTCTATACATGTGCAGTATGCATACTCTGCCCTAATAAATATTTATATTCAAGAAACAATTTACCAAGAGCGCAGATAGTCTTTATTTTATTATAAAAATGTGTGTTTTTTTTATCAGTATTGGGCTTAACAAGCCTGCAAAGTTAGGTTATTCCCAATAACTACTCCCCCAGCCCTCTAACTTTCCTGTAATAAATTGTACCACAACAACAAGAACATGACAGCTTGTGAAAATAACACTGTGCCATACATTTACCATCTGAAGGTGAGTGTTTATATATATATATATATATATATATATATATATATACAGTACTGTGCAAAAGTTTTAGGCAGGTGTGAAAAAATGCTGTAAAGTAAGAATGCTTTCAAAAATAGACATGTTAATAGATTATATTTATCAATTAACTAAATGCAAAGTGAGTGAACAGAAGAAAAATCTAAATCAAATCCATATTTGGTGTGACCACCCTTTGCCTTCAAAACAGCATCAAGCATCAATTCTTCTAGGTACACTTGCACACAGTTTTTGAAGGAACTCGGCAGGTAGGTTGGCCCAAACATCTTGGAGAACTAACCACAGTTCTTCTGTGGATTTAGGCAGCCTCAGTTGCTTCTCTCTCTTCATGTAATCCCAGACAGACTTCGATGATGTTGAGATCAGGGCTCTGTGGGGGCCATACCATCACTTCCAGGACTCCTTGTTCTTCTTTACGCTGAAGATAGTTCTTAATGACTTTCGCTGTATGTTTGGGGTCGTTGTCATGCTGCAGAATAAATTTGGGGCCAATCAGATGCCTCCCTGATGGTATTGCATGATGGATAAGTATCGCCTGTACTTCTCAGCATTGAGGAGACCATTAATTCTGACCAAATCCCCATCTCCATTTGCAGAAATGCAGCCCCAAACTTGCAAGGAACCTCCACCATGCTTCACTGTTGCCTGCAGACACTCATTCGTGTAAGCTCTCCAGCCCTTCGTTGAACAAACTGCCTTCTGCTACAGCCAAATATTTCAAATTTTGACTCATCAGTCCAGAGCACCTGCTGCCATTTTTCTGCACCCCAGTTCCTGTGTTTTCGTGCATAGTTGAGTCGCTTGGCCTTGTTTCCACGTCGGAGGTATGGCTTTTTGGCCGCAAGTCTTCCATGAAGGCCACTTCTGACCAGACTTCTCCGGACAGTAGATGGGTGTACCAGGGTCCCACTGTTTTCTGCCAATTCTGAGCTGATGGCACTGCTGGACATCTTCCGATTGCGAAGGGAAGTAAGCATGATGTGTCTTTCATCTGCTGCAGTAAGTTTCCTTGGCCGACCACTGCGCTTCACGGTCCTCAACGTTGCCCGTTTCTTTGTGCTTCTTCAAAAGAGCTTGGACAGCACATCTGGAAACCCCTGTCTGCCTTGAAATTTCTGCATGGGAGAGACCTTGCTGATGCAGTATAACTACCTTGTGTCTTGTTGCTGTTCTCAGTCTTGCCATGGTGTATGACTTTTGACAGTAAACTGTCTTCAGCAACCTCACCTTGTTAGCTGAGTTTGGCTGTTCCTCACCGAGTTTTATTCCTCCTACAAAGCTGTTTCTGTTTCAGTTAATGATTGTGTTTCAACCTACATATTGAATTGATGATCATTAGCACCTGTTTGGTATAATTGTTTAATCATACACCTGACTATATGCCTACAAAATCCCTGACTTTGTGCAAGTGTACCTAGAAGAATTGATGCTGTTTTGAAGGCAAAGGGTGGTCACAACAAATATGGATTTGATTTAGATTTTTCTTCTGTTCACTCACTTTGCATTTAGTTAATTGATAAATATAATCTATTAACATGTCTATTTTTGAAAGCATTCTTACTTTACAGCATTTTTTCACACCTGCCTAAAACTTTTGCACAGTACTGTATATATATATATATATATATATATATATATATATATATATATATATATATATATATATATATATATATATATATACATGAAGCATAATTTAGCCGTACTGCATTAAATAGCCTCTGTATCAACACAACCTTATTAACGCAGTAAACCGGCACATTCCCTCAAACCCCAGCTGTCTACTTTTTATAATCCTAAAGAGCTGCAAAATGAAAGCATCAACATGTCTGCCGGAACTACCCTAAATGCAGTTCTGCGCTGACAGTAACACGCTTGCTTTTGAAATGCTTTTGTTACCGAACTCAGTGCTCTGGATTAAGACCTTCCCTCAAAACTTTGGTTACTTTGGTTTCTCTTATGGACAGAGATTGATGCAACAGTTAATATCTTCTGATCCATCCATTTATCCCAAAATACCAAAGAATTTGAAGCAACAATTCGAGGAAGCCAAAGTCTCTGGGTGTGTGTTGTCAAATTCCACCTCCTAAATTGCAAAACATCTTAAAGTACCCCCTGCCTTGGGGACTCAAAGCTGGGGTCTGGAGCCAGAGCTGGGAATGGAAATCGGAGTGAATAGGTGAGACAAAGAGGCCACTTGATGTGAAAGGGAGAAACACCTAACAAGTGAGTGACTCTTCAATATTCCTCCTTGTCCTGCTATTCAAAAGAAACAAACCCCTCTCTGTCAGCGGGTAGTGCCAGCCTCGTAGCTCAGGGTGGTCCCTGGGGAGTTTATCTCTTGAGGGTAACTGTTATCGATATATATGCACCGGCATCTTCTTGTTGTCTTTTGTGTACAGCATGATTGCTTTATTTTTGGATTGTAATTGTAAACTCTTTTTGGCATTTAAACGCTGCATTTAAAAAAAATGCTTTTCAATGTTGATGTAAGAAAGGAATTGTTTAAATACTTTTTAATCCTCTTAACTCTGGAAAATACAGAGCGGTTTATTGAGCAGGGAAAAATCAGCATCTTGGAAATGAAACAAGTACACCATGCAGCCTTGTTGCAGCTGTAAAACATGCCTGAGTTTACCGTTGTATTTCTGACTCATTCCTTACACTGCGTATAAGTGCATTGCCAGAAACTTTTCCCCTCCTTTATGTAATTGGACACATGTGAAGAACATTTACAAAATAACACACATTGTACTATTTTAATGGTCAAGTTTGTCTAGATTTTTCCTCAAGGGATTTGTGCGTGAACAGCAGGCTAATCTCTTTTCAATGACATTCACCTTTGCCTCTCAAAGTCAGCATGGGTACAAGCCAAACACAAGCTCAGCCCACACTGCTATGTTGTTGACTGGTATAACACTGTTCCAATTTAAAATATATCCAGAATACCTGTACCCGTGTAGAAGAGCATATTCTGTAACAGGCGTGAAGAAAATAAATGACTTTCCCAAGGACAGCTTGAATTTCATTGTAAAAACCTGGTTTATCAGGTCTCTATCTGACAGGTATGACATTAAAATGCTGATGACAGTACCAGCCTAAAGCAACTTTATAAAGATGTTAAACCTTCACAATTTTAGACTAAACAATTTATACCGTAATTCCCTGTGTTAACAGTATATTGCGGTCCAGTATATGCTAGTAATTTGGAAGATCACAACTCCTTTGCAATCAAGCTAATCCAGTGACGTGAGGCAATTTGGTTCTGTAAATCCTCTCTCTTTTTGGAAAACCGTGGCAACAGCAGTTTGTAGCTGCACGACCACAAAGTGCTGGAGGAGGCTGTCCTTCATGGTGCTTTGTAGAGCCGCTAAAGGTCCTGAAATCTCGGCTTGATTTGTAGGCTGTCAAGTGTCACCATAATGGATTGCTACTCAAAGTTAAGTGATGATAAGGGGAAAACTTATTTCGACATTGTGTTCTGTATAACCAGGGGTCAAAGCTTTTATTAATTCAACATTTTATATGTGCTACGTAGCATGCATTAGCAAGACAAATATGTAAACATATCTTTTTTATTTTTTTTTAAATGCCATTGCCCTTCCATTTATACCCTTGCTAGTGTTTAATGGATCAGATAACAGGAACTGTGAAACATATGGTGACAGCTCTGAGACCACAAGCTTTATGTAGTTGGGCATTGAAACGTGTTCAAGACGGTCATTTAAACAACCAGATATCTTAATCCAAATAGTCGGGTGTTTTATCAATCGAACAGATGTAAAACTGAACTGTATGTAATCTACTGTAACATTAGGTGGAACAAGTTTATTCTATTAAGCTGCTGATGGTGAAAAAGCATGGCTTGGTGCCATTCTGCTCCTGGTAAATCTCTCTACTAAAAAGCTGCATTTTCTCAAACCTGTCATGTGTACAGCTTTCCCTTAACGTTTACCAAGGTATTTTTGCAGTTTACCATGCTTTGCCCATTATTTTATTATGTATTTACCATAGTTTTCCCTGGTTTACCATATTTAATATGCTTTACCATACCTGGCTGATCTTTACAATGCTTGCCTATGATTTACAATATGTTCACTGTGCTTTTATTATGCTTTGCATGCTTTTACTTTGGGGAAACTTTTATACAGGTTTTTACATATCTGAAAACAAAAAGCACAACCTCTGTACATGGAACTGATGGTACCAGTACTAGCATAAATCATGTGCTTGACCAATAGATCACTATTGAGATGTAGAATATAGCAATACAGTATATTCGTATATGGCATTTAAACTATATCGGATATTAATGCCCAGTGCTACTGTGTGCTCATTTAGCCTGGAACAGTATAAGATGTATTTTTATTTCTGCAGATACTCGTGCCCCTTCTAGACAACCTGGAAGAGCAGCATTTTTCATGTATAGGCTGTTCGACATGAAACCTTTACAGTGCAACTTTAAAAGTACAAAGTGAGTTTCTCTGGGTTGTGTTGCACACAGTACTGGCAATGTGCAAAAAGGGTTTCTTCCAAGGCATATCATATTGCCAGTGTTAAACTGTGAAATGCATATGGTTGTATTACTGTAGACCACTAGTTAAGAGTTCCCTGGCTGTTACATTATCAAAATGTAGCTGTAGGCAGACTCTCATAGTTCTCCTGAACAGGACTAAAACAAAGATTTTGAAACTCTCCAATCTATCACAATTATCCGCTGTACAAAAAGGTCGACTCCAGTGTTTTAGTCCATGGAATAACCCCAGTAGACAATAAAAACCATTTTCAGCTTGTCCAATGATAGTGATGAGAAAGTCATTCAATTACGTGACAGATATGCTTTTGGAACTCCACTTCATTAAAAATGCAATTCGCAATTTTTTTTTTTTTTTTTTTTTTGTAAAAAGAAACTCAAACTGTTCATGCTACATTCATGTTACTGTACATACAACCTTAGCAGACTTTTGAGTCCTTAAGTAAAATGTGAGTATTTTCATGTTTTGTTACCTGTTTTATAAAAGTTTTAAATGAATTTGAGAAAAGCATAATGACTAGCCCTTGATTTAGTTCAGCGGTTTTAAATACAGTGTGAAATAGTTGATGCCCTCCTTTTTAGAATTGTACTGTAGGTGGGCAAAGCAAAGTAAATGAGGGTGAAAGACTGAAGTAAAATCCCTTGTTGACTGAAGCTCTTGCTTTACAAAATATCCCGCTCTGAAAGATTGGGCTTGGAAATACACAATACAATATTAGCTTTTAATATCAGCTGGATAGTGTATCTTTTAAAAATAAGAACAGTCAGCTCCTTGTTAATGACTAGTAAAAGGTGTTATTAGTGGGACTGATCCTGACAGGTCATATTATTAATGATTGCGCAGATATTTCCAGATTTTTTTTTTCTGTCATTTACCATTTCAAAGCAGAGTTATGCCTCCAAGATAAAAATTTACCTTACCAAAAAAAAATCTGTTTTGTGTCTTTGGCTAAAGACTTGCTTGCATTAATTTGAGATGTGTCAACTGTGTGTAAAAACCCTTGGGCCACTAAGAATATGTAACCTGCCTGAAAGATCTGGCGAAAGCATAGTACTCCTGGAGTTGTTTTTAAAATGAATTCACAGTGGCTAGTCGCCTCTTTTTTATGTATTGTGGTCTGAATTGCAGCTTTGGAGTTATCATTTAAGAAAAAAAAACAAAAAACTCAATGCTAGCTTTCATATATATATATATATATATATATATATATATATATATATATATATATATATATATATATATATATATATATATACAGTACTGTGGGAAAGTTTTAGGCAGGTGTGAAAAATGCTGTAAAGTAAGAATGCTTTCAAAAATAGACATGTTAATAGATTATATTTATCAATTAACTAAATGCAAAGTGAGTGAACAGAAGAAAAATCTAAATCAAATCCATATTTGGTGTGACCACCCTTTGCCTTCAAAACAGCATCAATTCTTCTAGGTACACTTGCACAAAGTCAGGGATTTTGTAGGCATATAGTCAGGTGTATGATTAAACAATTATACCAAACAGGTGCTAATGATCATCAATTCAATATGTAGGTTGAAACACAATCATTAACTGAAACAGAAACAGCTGTGTAGGAGGAATAAAACTGGGTGAGGAACAGCCAAACTCAGCTAACAAGGTGAGGTTGCTGAAGACAGTTTACTGTCAAAAGTCATACACCATGGCAAGACTGAGCACAGCAACAAGGCACAAGGTAGTTATACTGCATCAGCAAGGTCTCTCCCAGGCAGAAATTTCAAGGCAGACAGGGGATTCCAGATGTGCTGTCCAAGCACTTTTGAAGAAGCACAAAGAAACAGGCAACGTTGAGGACCGTAGACGCAGTGGTCGGCCAAGGAAACTTACTCCATCAGCTCAGAACTGGCAGAAAACAGTGGGACCCTGGTACACCCATCTACTGTCTGGAGAAGTCTGGTCAGAAGTGGCCTTCATGGAAGACTTGCGGCCAAAAAGCCATACCTCCGACGTGGAAACAAGGCCAAGCGACTCAACTATGCACGAAAACACAGGAACTGGGGTGCAGAAAAATGGCAGCAGGTGCTCTGGACTGATGAGTCAAAATGTGAAATATTTGGCTGTAGCAGAAGGCAGTTTGTTCGCCGAAGGGCTGGAGAGCGTACATGAATGAGTGTCTGCAGGCAACAGTGAAGCATGGTGGAGGTTCCTTGCAAGTTTGGGGCTGCATTTCTGCAAATGGAGTTGGGGATTTGGTCAGAATTAATGGTCTCCTCAATGCTGAGAAGTACAGGCAGATACTTATCCATTTTGCAATACCATCAGGGAGGCATCTGATTGGCCCCAAATTTATTCTGCAGCATGACAACGACCCCAAACATACAGCGAAAGTCATTAAGAACTATCTTCAGCGTAAAGAAGAACAAGGAGTCCTGGAAGTGATGGTATGGTCCCCACAGAGCCCTGATCTCAACATCATCGAGTCTGTCTGGGATTACATGAAGAGAGAGAAGCAACTGAGGCTGCCTAAATCCACAGAAGAACTGTGGTTAGTTCTCCAAGATGTTTGGGCCAACCTACCTGCTGAGTTCCTTCAAAAACTGTGTGCAAGTGTACCTTGAAGAATTGATGCTTGATGCTGTTTTGAAGGCAAAGGGTGGTCACACCAAATATGGATTTGATTTAGATTTTTCTTCTGTTCACTCACTTTGCATTTAGTTAATTGATAAATATAATCTATTAACATGTCTATTTTTGAAAGCATTCTTACTTTACAGCATTTTTTCACAGCTGCCTAAAACTTTTGCACAGTACTGTATATATATAGGGAGAGAGAGAGAATCGGACACCAATGATTAAAGCAGTGAAAAAAAGTATTCAAATCAATTCAAAACTTGCCATTCTGATCGCTAGCCTCTGCTCCTTCTCCGTGAACTACTGCGTTTCCCTATCCCATTCTGAAGATCAGTAGTTTAAAAAAAAAAAATCTTAAATTTAATCTTTTTAAAAAAAAGATTTGGGTGTCTCTTAAAAGAGCCTTTGGTGATTAAATAGATGTTTTGTTGCTGCTGTCCCCGGTCTGTCTGTTCTTCTCTGGTCTGTCTGCCTGCCTGCTGCCACGGTCCCACCCCCTGCGCAGCTGTTTGTGGTTTGATGCAGGAAATTTATAAACGCATCTCGACAATTTCTGCCGTACCTTTCTCTCCACATACATTCATCCAGGTACGATGGTATCATCTCTTCTGCTCTGCCCTCCATTGTTTTGAATTGTTTCTTAACACAGGCTCAATAGTTCTCCACGTTACCCAGCCATAAACTGCAAAGCCAGTTTGAAAAGTGACCGGGTATTCCATAATGCAAATAACGTCTTTGTCGCCACTGTGATGTGGTAGAACAAATCTGGTATGGATACCTCACTACCCCAGATAATAGAGGATGATTTAAAAAAAAAAAAAAAAAAAGCACTGTCACCTGATACTGTTGCAGGTCTAGTGAGGAAAGGTCTGCGTGATTTAATGGCCAGTAATATTTTACTTTAAAATGGTAAGGAACAAACCAAGAATTAAAAGAAGTATAATGAATCAAATCAGGAAAAAGTGTTTTATCGGTTAAAACCAAAAATCAGAAACTACTTATAATTTATATATGTATGTTTATGCAATTTCAGTAATTAATAAAACAAATAATGACAATTCTGGAACCGTTTTTAGGAGCTTTAGAGCTTCAAGAAGCATGGCAACCAAAATGAATAGATATCTGTTTAAATCCTAGCTTACTTTTGTATTAAGAATAGGCCAGTTGTTATGCAGATCAAAATGCCTGTCTTTTGAACCTTTAACAACGTCGCGTTACTTGAGGTTAAGCAGTATTTGTCAGCTCTTCTGCAGTAATCTGTATTCGACTACAGTTTTCTATTTAACTCCTATGAAAGCAACTAAGTAGGTTTGTCACTATGATACAAAACCATCCAAAAGACAGCTCATTACACCTTTTTTTATTTTGTTTAGTTTGTTTTATTTTGTTTTGACAAGGCCTGTCAGCAGAAAAATGATTTAAAAAAAAAAAGTAAACATTTATACGGGTTGAAAGCATTTGAAAAATGTAGCCATGAAAAACACTTTGTGTGAAAATAATGGGAAAGTTGTTTAGGTTGACCTAAAATGGCAGCTTTGATTGTTTCAAGCCCTCTGTTTAAATAGCTTCCATGGCCATTGTTATTAAAACTATTACTATAGTATGGGTATGTGTCATCCGCTTTCAGCTGCCTCAGTCAGCAGAAGCAGGTTTATGAATAACACCTAAACTGTAGTTTATGTCTGGTATCAGTCATCCATGGTTAAAACAGTTTTGAAAAGGTTATCAGTTACAAAAACAGGCTTTTATATTCGGGATTTTGTGGCTAGGTGTCACCCATCGTATTTCTCTTATGCTTAACTATAACTTGCATGAGTCTGCGTGCCCTCAGCAAAACTGAGGGCACTGCTCTGACAGGCATGTTACATTCCATGTGTTGCTTTGGCATGGCTTCAAAATCTACACTAAGTAGTCGTGAGTGATTTTCAAATTCTTCCAAGGATTTTTCCTCCCCTCTATGATAAATGACACATACAAGTTTGAATTACTAATATTTTGTACATTATATAACATTATCTGTATCGTATAAAAATGAATAATATTTGAAAAGGCAGCTGTAAAAATCAGGCATATGCAGCTATGCCCACGTGAAAAGGGTTTCTATAAACAATAAGGGTCCTCTTGCCAAATTAAACAATTTTGTCTTTTGAGTATAATTTGTACCAGGAATAGATTTAGACCTTTTATTCCCCCATTATTACTCCTCTTTTTCAGTCAGCGTTATATATGGGGTGTCTCTCTTATAAATAGACATTCCTTGTTTAAATTCTTAATGGATGTTACAAGAGTAATTCCGTGCAGTGAGAATTATAGCATCCGTCTGTTCACTCCAGTGCTAGCTTCTGTGATCCTTGCGAACCGTTTATTTATGAATGCAAACCCCAGTGTCCAGAGAAAGCAATGCACAAATGAGAAGATGATGGCATGCTAAGGAGAAATATAATCTAATGTAAGAGACAAAAACATGATATGTCAAATTCCTCTGATTTGCCTAGCATTTAATATCATGACCAGGTGATCTGAAGTTCTGCCATGGCCATGCATCCTTTGGTATCAAAGAGGCAGGGATGTGTAATATAGTACACCTGTCAGCTCTCTCTTGGAGGGAGCCACAGTTTACCTTTAGGGTGAGACTTTAAAAAACAGCAGGGCTAAGTGAAGCAGTGTTGCATGAACCCGACCCTATAATTTATGTCAAGCAGATCTCTGAAGCTTGCAGAATAAAACAGCACAGCATGCACAAGCCTCTTTAAGGGTTGTAATGAGGTGATACAGGGAGGTCACAGAACAAGGCATTGGGGGTCTAATTTAATGATCTATACATATTGTTACCACTGACCTAAAAGGTATAAATCTTGTTAACCTCATTCTGCTGCATTTAGTAATGTGAATAAGAGGTCACCCCAGTGGGGAAAACACCAGCATATACACAGAGTAAAAGGATGGCGGTAATTAAGTCTTGCGTTAAGATCCTTAAAATTGAACCCATTATCTAGTCTAGACTAGTATCTGCTGAACTTAAACTCTTTTATATCTTTAACCCAACCTCATTTTTTCTTTTATATAGCTATGGCCAAACGTTCTATCTATCTATCTATCTATCTATCTAGCTATCTATCTATCTATCTCTCTATCTCTCTATCTATCTATGAACTAATTTTGTTTCATAAAGTCGAATGAAACCTGCTGAATAATGTTACGTTAACATATTGAATTACATACCGCTTTGTGGTTTTCCGTATACTTTACTAAAATGTGACATTTCAAAATCTATCATTTAAAAATCTATCATGAAATACTGTACTAGTATTATGGCTTCCGGCAGAGTTTTGCGATAACATTTTGTAGTTTCTTTGATTACATGATGTTAAATAAAAGATTTGAAATTATGTTCATATAGTGCTTTTTTTTTTTTTTTTTTTTTAAAGGATGTCTCAATCCTAAAAAAAATGTTTGGTCATAGCTGTAGGTTTCTATGAGTTATGGGGCAGGGAGGGATAATTTGGGGTTGTGTAGCCTATTATCATGCTGACTGAATCATTATGTAAACACAGCCAAGATTATACCTGCAGTCTGAGGCTTTCTGAAATCACGTGCCATGTGCAATGCATGTAAACAACTCAGTTTAAGTCTCTCTGGGGTGTCCAGATCATATTATACAGGAAACCTTCATTTCATCTTTTATCAGTTATCTAGTTTGGTTCATGGCTGTATTGATAATATTCTGTTGTTAAACTAACAGGCTGTTCCTATTTAAGCTATAATTCATGGGAGTGATGATTTCATTTTCTTTTTTTAACTGGTAATAAGAGCTCTGAAAAGTTTGAGTTGTTCTTTTAACAAACTATCTATAAGCTGTCACAAAAAAGGCTCCTTTATTATAAGTTAATACGTGGTGTGTAGGGTGTCTCTTGTAAAAGATGTCAGGGTGGGCAGTTTAGCGAAAGGACTGCGAAGCGCAGCTGAGTTCAACGGCCATTGTGAAAGCTATTTATGGTCAAAACATGAAACACTCTCTTATAGATAACCTCAATTTACTGTAGTATGCAATGACAAATGTGACATGTTAAATAACCCATTGTTGTCCAAGCAGCACTGCCTAACATCTGCACTTGAAAAAACACATAACTAAGGTGTCTTGGAAATTAGATTCTGTGAATCTTCTCTGTCAATTCTATTATTTTTTATAAACCACAGTGTTAATGGAGTGTCCTTGTATGACTGACAACAACATGTATCCTAATTCAGTAGCCAGTCATAGTAAAACAACCATGGAAGACAACAACATGGTATATAATGTGCTATACTGCCTAGTCATTAAATACAAGTTCATTTATGAACCTTTTAATTCACTCTTATGTTAAAAACAACTTTTAATGCATCGTTTCTTCCTGTATGTCTGGTCATTTTCATATAGAAAAATCAATGCAAGTATAGCACTGGACATTGCATAGTCTAAAGGAAGTGGCTTAAATGGGAAGCATTACTGTAGTTTCATGTGTCAAAGTGTTTACCCTGCAGGCAGGATTTGTGTTAAATGGTCAAGAACCTCTCAAGAACCTGTTAATTCCTATTACAATAGCAGGATAGACGGAACATCAAACTCAGATTAAAAAAGTGGACTTATCAAATTTTAATATAATTTTAAAAAACGATTTACTCTGTGTCTCCTGGCTGTCAGCTCTAACTGCTAGACACCGTTGGACTAAAACTTACCTTGAGTAGAAACGTTTGGTCCCGTTGTGCAGGTGACGACAGAGAAATGGTGATTACTACTTTTAATGTAGGTTATGTGTCTGTTATATACTGTAGTCTGTCCATTCACAGACATAAGCTGTCACTCCAGTTAAGCCATCATTTTTCAAGTATGCACGCACTGTAAATCGGGTGAAAACAGTTATGAGCCTTCCTGGCAATGTGGTCAGGTGACGGGAACAGACAGAGATTTTTGCCAAACTAAATAGCTGACTTGCTGATAGCTGTGGTGTTGAAGGAGATTGAAGTGTGTCATTTAATAAGTGTAATGGAGTTTAAATGAAGGCCTCTGAGAGAGTTCCTGAGAGATGCCTCTGGTGTAAACAATAAGCTGCCAGGATTCAATTTAAGTTATGGCGGCTCGCTATCTTTTTTTTTTATAGTGAGAAAAAAAAGCCACAACAAAATAACATTTTTTTATCTTAGTTTATCAAGCCACTATATGGCTAGCAACACCATCATTTAAATGCAATCCCGGTAAGTGTCTGTAATACTACCCTAAAATAGATGAGGGCCAAATTTTAAAGCTATAGCATAACCATAGCCATTCCCAAAGAGGCATCCTACTGTATTAAATGGCACAGTAGAGCTCCTATGGGCAAATTATTATTATTATTATTATTATTATTATTATTATTATTATTATTATTATTATTATTATTATTATTATTATTATTATTATTTATTTCTTAGAAGACACCCTTACCCAAGACGACTTATAGTTGTATACAAAAAATACATATCAAGAATTACAGTACAATTTAAGAGCAAGATACAAAATACAATGACTTCAGTCCTAATAAGAGCAAATACAAAACACAGTACGATTTGATATCGGGGCAGTTCAAGAGCAGATAAGTGTTGATAGTTACATCAGGGTTAGATACGAGTGCAAGTGAAATACAAGATACTACAGATTGGGTTAAGTGCAGGATTAAATACAGTAAAATAGGGAGCAGATAAGTGCAAGTTAAAGTGCATTAAAGGCAGAGTGCTATATTGTCCAGAAGGGAAGAGTTGAGTTTTACAGGTGTTGTCTGAAGATGTGTGTCTTGAGGAGGCGCCGGAAGGTGGTCAGGGACTAGGCAGTCCTGTCATCCATAGGAAGGTCATTCCACCACTGCGGGACGAGGGTGGAGAAGGAGCGGGCTCTGGAGGCAGGGGAGCATAGAGGAGGTACAGCCAGTCTTCTAGTGCAGGTGGAGCAGAGAGGTCGGGTTGGGGCTATTGAATTAGAGTCCAAGAGGAATGGAATTCTAGACAGAAAAGGGTCACAATTCTGTTGGTTAGGCAACAGATCCACGGTTCTAAATTATATGGAGTTCTTGTTAGTAATTCTTTGGTCTTAATTTAACAGCCTCCACCCACACATGCACATCATAAAAGTCCAAATTAAAATCCACATCGTCTGCAAAATCAAACGTTCCGATAATCATTCTCTTTTACTGTGTGGTGAAAGTCACGTAAACATTACTCCCTGTGCTACATTATTGTACAGCAATATGCTACACCTTCATGTTATATTTAAAAAAAAAAAGTTCACTATGAATAATTTGAAACCTTTTAAAAACAAGGACTTTGTGGGGAAGATTACCACATCACTGAGTAGACTAAAGAAACCGCCTAGTTAGAAAGTTTGTCTAGAAGACTACGAAATTTCAGAAGTTTTACTCCTATTTTTTTTTTAAAGGGATTAAAGAACAATGATATAGGGTTGCTTAAACCTATTATATAGTACAACCCATGATATTTATTGTCAATGACCCAGTAATGCACTCCTTAATTTGACATCACACAACAACTTGGCAAAGGCAGTTGCTGGTTAGTCATTTCTTATTGTATAGACTTGACAATAATGCTAATTACCTCAACATATTTTCTGCATTATCAGTGAGTTCCATTGTTTCTCTGTGAACGGGGAAACAACGTGTTGTCTTCTCTGGAGTAAGTATTTTACTTTTATACTCATTCAGCTTGGAGAGCGGTGGTGAGCTCATAAGCTAGCATTTGGTTGTTGTCTGTTTGTTTTTACATAGGCCCTTGCATACCAATATGCTGGTTTCTGCTGAGAATATCCATGTTGATGTTTCTTTTTTTACTATAAACCCTGAAACAGGAACAATGGGAGGTGCCACTAAGAACATATTCACGAAAATGTTGAGAGTAGCTCAGCGTTATCTGCAAGATCCAGGCCAAGCAGTGGAAAGCTGTGAGATAAAGCAGCCCCATCTGAACAGAAGTCCGATTGTTCGAGACCATTCCATGCGAATTTCAGCTACTTCCTTCAGCAGAGGCCAGGTAGGACATGCAAGCCATGTAATTGGTGGGAGGGCCTGGGGTGACAGGAAACTCCATTTATTACTTGCAATCTATTGAGTGGATCATCAAACAAAAGGCAATTCACTCTTTTCTCATCTCTTCCGTTGAAGTTGTGAATGACAAACTCATCATTAAAGAAACATAGCAATATGGTTTCGAACTGTAGTGTGATATTCTCCTCGGGATTCCCTCTTACATACATGGTACTTGAGGAACAAAAGGGTTTGTTTCCACCAAGGGGATAGTATACAAAGAATGTTGTGTGCATCTTTGAAAACAATGCTGTGCACTGTAAGTGAGAGATGCAAGTGCTGTCTCATAATAAATGTGAGCCTTGTATTCATATGATACATAAAGGTAATATAGTGTGTATTACTGAATCGTTAAACGTTTTCATGAAAATATAGATTATGCTCAAAAGAAAATGAAAACACACATTTCCCATTAATTCTATCCTTGTCCAATGCTTTAAAATCCCTATCTCTTCTTAACTTTATTAACATTATTACTGGCTCCCCTTTTACTTGTGCTCGGAATGTTTTTTTTCAAATAAAACGCCATCAATAAACTGCTGCATCCTGGTACCTTTGCTGCAGGTCACATGGTCTGATGGTAGACCATTGGAGTAAGTTTGAACTATGCTTTTGTATACACTTTAATTAATCCATTGCGTTGTCTTTTAAATATCTGCATATTCCCAATTAAAGGACAAATACCTGCAAAAAACTAACCATCAGTGATAATATTACTAGTGCTAATAAGAGGAAAGCCTCAATCTTAGTTAGCACTCCTTTTAATACATTACATGCATTTATTATGTAAATGTATGTTACAGAGTCTATGTCTGAGTTTTGCTTTTCACTGATGCTTGCTTTCCATTCTGTCTCTGTAACAATGCTTTTCAATTTGAAATCCTATTAAAAAAAGAACAAAATGCCTTGAGAACAGGGTTTTGGCAGTCGGTTCAGAGATTTCTTGGTAGAAAGCTATTTTTCGCATAGCTATTCACATTGAAAGATACACATGCATTGATAGTGTGTTGGAATGTGCTTTCCTGTGAGCCAAGAGCTCAGTAAACTTTGGAATACCACAAAACAGGTTGAAGAATGCTTGGATGGAATTGTTGGATTCAATGGCTTTGGCTACATGGGTAGTATTATTCTGCTCAGACAAGTCAGCAGTTCAAGGAATATAGGCTGTAGGAAGCCAAAGAAAGTGAAGCATGGGCTCCTGAGTGGCACATCCAGTAAAAGCACTCCGCATGGAGTGCAGGATGCGCCCTATAGCCTGGAGATCGCAGGTTCAAATCCAGACTATGTCACAGCCGACCGTGACCAGAGGTTCCTAGGGGATCTGTGTTGTCCTCCGGCACTATAGGTCTGGTGGCCTTACTGTGGATGCGAAAAATGACGGATTGGCAGGAGCACGTTTTCGGAGGACACGTGTTCCAGCAGCCATTTTCCGAGTCGGCTTGGGGGTTGCGAGCGGTGAGCCGAGGATACAGATTATAATTGGGCGTACAAAACTGGGGAGCGTAATCTGAGCAAAACATATGTTTCTGAATAAAATAATTCAACTGCTAGCAGGTCATGTTGTCATTAACATTGTCTCATCATAGACTTTCTGTTACGTACAGCATTGAAATTGTAGCCACTTAGATTCCCTGTAATGTGCTCCAAATCCAAGAGCTCCTAAATAGTTGGCTGAGATCCAAAACTGCTGCCAGGGTTGAATATGTAGGTCTGGATGTATTCCAGATAGGGGCTGGCATTGGCTACTTACTAAGAATTCTGTCGACTGAATAAACTGCACTCCCAGATCAATTAACCTGATAGACAAGTGTCTACAAGAAGCACAGGAGTGTTTACTTAATGAATCTGTGAACTATTTAACAAAGGTGCGTATCCTTCCCAGGTTACAGGTTCTGTTTGCTATGGTATAATTGAAAAGTTCCTGTGCACTAAATGTACAGCTGTCTCTGAACAGTTATCTGAATACCACCTGTAGATAAGGGTAGCTGCTTAAACGCAGCACCCCACCTGAACGAGAACAAAACATTTTTCTTTTCAAACAACCACAATATCAACATCTTTTTCTTTCTTTCTTTTGGTTTAAAAAAAAAAACCATTCAGCAAACCCATAAAGTTACCCTTACTGACGGTTGTTTCCAGTGATGTTCAAGTGAAATGTGGATGAACACATTTTTTTATTCACAGAAATAGCTTTTCATATTCCCCTCGTGATAAAAGATCATGTGCAGTCTGGATATCATTAATACTGCAGATCAGGGGTGTCCAATGTTGGCCCTTCCACTCCTGGTCTTTGGTTCAACACTGTTCTAAATTATTTAACTGAACCTCCATCCAGATCCTGACGTAGTTCATTATATAATTTTACCTGTTATCTAAAAATTAAAAAAATGAAGTGCACTTAATGGATTATTTATCTTTTGGTGTCTCTGTGTAGGGTGGCTTCTTTTAAAGCTGTTGATATCAAAATGCACTTGGAAATATCTCTGCAATGTGGGATGAGGACTGAAGTTATCAAATATAGATGCATTAAATCCTTTGGAACATGCAACATATATCATACACACAATTTGAATCTTTGGCTTTTTATTATGTTTATTAATCCGTGTAGGAGGAGGGGGGACAGCGGAAGGTGAAAGTGAGAGGATACAGTTGCAGGGTTTATAACAGCAGCAACTCCTTCATCTTCCTTCAGTCCGTCACTCTGATTACAGTATATACAGATTTACATCCAAAGCCATGGTACATTTCCCCCTTGATAGTAATCCAAGTCCACATACCTAGCGCTTGCCAAAGAGAAGAATATTCACCTGATAATCAGAATGGTGCAGCAAAGGCAAACTATGTGGGATTGTTTAACATGAGATTACACTGTTCTCCTGCCCCGCTGGAAAATCTGCTAATGGGTTCAGTTCAAATCCAGGCTGCTTGTGACCAGACAGTTGAATGTTCTGGATTCAGACTAATACTACTGTATTTTGCACCAGTGGTTGCTCCTGAGGTAAAAAAGAGATAAGAACCCTGTGAATCTTATACATAGTCCACTTTCTTCATCTCTCTCTCTCTCTCTCTCTCTCTCTCTCTCTCTCTCTCGCTCCTCTTTCTGTGTAGTGAAACGAAGCCGTGCATTTATGGGAAGTCTAAAGAACCTAGGAAATATAACACCTACAAAAACTATTCTGTGCAAACTGCATTATAATCCTGTTTACAGTATTTACTGACATTCTATTACTTGATAACATCCACACATTCCAAACAACAGCTCCTTACCTACCCTGCATTGTGTGTTCATGGTTGGCCAGTAAATACACCTTTTTCTTTTAATGTGTCACCCGAACTAAATTTGTGAAAGCAAACCATGTGGATAATATAATCACTAGTATGCAAACTGCAATTACCAACTTGGTGTCCTCAATTTCCACTTCAATCGGCAAACCTTTTCACACATGCTTCTATTACAGGGTACAGAACAATACAGGCTTTGCTAACACAGACACAGGGGAACAGTAAGGATGTTTCATTTCACGAGTCTAGGCACAACATGATATATGGGATTCCTGACACCGCAGTTGCTTCAACAATTTTTGTTAAATATTTGGAATTCAAAAATAATATACATACTTGTACTCGCCAGAACCCAAGTCATTCTATTTATCTTGCTTAATTGTATTATTATTGTATTATTACTTGTACTGTGATTCTTGAAATGTATTTTTGTTTATGACTGTAAGTCGCCCTGGATAAGGGCGTCTGCTAAGAAATAAATAATACTAATAAATAATATGTATGTGTGTGTGTGTGTGTGTGTGTGTGTGTGTGTGTGTGTATAATATGTACAAAGAGCGGCTCCTCTGCAAGGAGCGTATATCGGGCTTATGTTTTTTGTGTGTGATTATGACACCTACCAGCCCTAATGCTGCCTTCCCCCGTGCATGCTACACTTTCATAGCATTACAAGGTAGCATTTTTGGAGTTTTGAAAAAAAAATGCTGAAATAAATAATTGTAGACTTCTATTTCTTGTATTTTTTTTCCTCATCCACAAAGCAAAACTTTTGCTATAAAAGATTTTTCCTAAAATTCTTTGTTTTCGAGAAATTTCTAGAAATTATCCAATTTCCATTGGGATATATATATATATAATATATATATATATGATGTGTGTGTGTGTGTATAACTGACATGCATGATATATGGGTTGCATAGTTCATTGCTTGCAATAACAGTTGAAAATAGTACATTCTTTGTTAACTCTTCCTTAATTCCTATCGCCTCATCTGCTCTCTTTCCCTCTTGTTTGCTTTTTCTGCCATGCACCAGTTGCAGATATGTTTCCTGTGCTGAGCGCCTCTCTCAGAGATATGAGGATAACGAAGCTGAAGAATACCCGGTTTGTAACAGTCCTGCCTGCCCAATTGAGAGGCTTCGTTTTTGTTATGACAGTGCTAACCCTGAACCGCCTTGGGTGTTGTTTTAATGAAATTCAAACACGCACATGTGATTGTTAGCACTGTGGGTTTTTTTTTCTGTTTGTTTGTTTTTGTTGCCAGTGATGGATTTATTTTGTCTTGAGCATTTCCCACAGTTTATTTTTTGCATTTTCTTTAGATAAGGGGAAGAAAAAATCTCCAGAGCAGCTACAAGGAGGTTAAACATAGGGATCGCTCCCAGGGTTCGGCAGCATGTCCATCCAGACGACACTCCATTCAGTCACCCGTGGATGAGAGAAATTACAGGAGAACGGTATGTAACCACAAAACCCTCAGTTTGAGATTCACGTGTTAGATCTGCTTCTCCTAGTATACTGTAAATCCTAGTGTACTACATTCAATCCAGCCAAGAGAAAACACTATTTAAATAATTGCACTTCTGCATTTAAAATGAAGTTTCCTTTTAGGTGCCATTTTAGTTAACTTACTTTTTGTCGTCAACAACAGCCATCACAAAGATTATAGCTTAAACTTAGATGGAACATGTAAAGGTTGTGAAAAATATAATTATAATAAATTACCTTATATTATTTTATTGTTACCCTGGACTATTTTAAAATACAGCGTCAATATCTTGGTCACCAAAGGCATCAAAATTCACAGAAGCCATTAAGCATAATGTATCCCTCACACGCCATGATGGTTCAAATGACTGTTATTTATTTAAAAATTTATTTAAAAAAAAAAAAAGAAAATATGACTTATTCCTGCAGGAATTAAGGACGTCAAGCAGCCAAACATTCTCATTTAGTATTTTTTCATTTATGTTTACCGGCATTGGTCAACACCCAGTAGAAACACACAATTTGTTCTTTAGGCCTTAATATTTTTCGATGTTTTTATTGTGCATAGGATGTATGTGTCAACAGCCCAATTGCCTTTAGCTGTTGTGTGGCATGTTCAGCATGATATGGAGGTCTGCCAATACTTTGTAAGGAACGGGAAATACAAGGTCATAAAAATATTAATGAGATACAATGAGTTTGTTTTATTATCTAGATTATAGATAACAATTTCAAAACTAACCCACCCATATTTTGATTGAACAAAACTGCAGTTTGGGCATGGAGGATGAACTGCTCCACTGCTCCCACACCCCCTTAAGGAATAGTGCATTGGGGGAGGGCTTGAGGCATGCTGGTGGGATCCTAACTAAACCACCACCAAATAATCCAGGTTGTTATAAAAAACCTCTAACAACTGCGCTAGCTCAACAAAGCTGTTCCAAGAAATTGCTGTATAACATGATGTGTGAAAGAAACTAAACAGCAACAAAAATAAAAAAGAATATCAAACTATTGTACATTACCATTCCTCCCCACGCTCTCTCAGTGGAATAGGTCTTCTTTTCATGTTTTATGATGCCCATGTACGGTTTATTTTCAACTGATACTGATTTTATCCATGTATGCAGTTGACTGGGTGACATGACCTGCTGGTCTAGAGCGCATTAATGTGTGTGATGTGCCCCTTGCTCAGAATCTTAATATAGTAGTTACGTATTTTTGTGGTCTTTCCAGAAACTATATGGAAGATGCCATTAAAGTACAATACATATTAGTAATTTTAGGCCTTCACCATATTAATTTAACACCCATATAACTTTGTGTCTGAAGAATGCACTTCTCTCACTGACTTCAAAAATCACAAATTAACATGAACCTGGTAGAAGAAAACTTACTTTGAACCTAAATCTTAAGAGATGATTGAAGTATTAGTAAGTGTTTTTGTTTGAGTTAAAAAAAAGAAAAAAAAAGAACAAAGCCAGTGAAATACGTCTTTTAATTATACAAATATATTAAACAAGGGACATGTGCATGTTCATTGATAATTATTGAATTGCATGTTTTGAACATGAAAAATATTTTTCATTTAATTTATTTTCAATTGTTTTCCATTGCGTTTTATGGGGGAAAAATGGCACCTTTATGAAGTCATCATGCAACAAAGGTAACACACTGGGCCTGTTAAGTAAGTGACTGCTCAGAGCAGCTCAGTGATAGAACACACTTAACAGCATGCTCAGTTCTGCTCCCCCTGAGCAGCTCAGAACGCTGCAGAGCAGATTTCATTGGTGACAGGAGTGAGCGGAAAAATTCTCGCTCTTTTACAGGATGTGTTTTTTGCAAAGTAGTCTTTTTTTTTGTGTCTGTTTAGTAAATTAGGCTGTAGAAAACACATCTTTTTAATGCTACCTTTTGCATGAGTGACAGAGACAAGCTACAGTAAAGGATTCTTTTACAAACCTACTGCAAAGAGACAAGCACAAAATCCTTGAGAATATGTGTGTTCTGAAAAAATGAGCAATATGTCAAAAGCTGCCCAAATGTGCCTGAAGATTTACTTTCACTGTCACCACAGGTAAGGCTCAGGGTAGGACACATACATCACCTTGTTATCATTATTATTTGTTTATTTAGCAGACGCCTTTATCCAAGGCGACTTACAGAGACTAGGGTGTGTGAACTATGCATCAGCTGCAGAGTCACTTACAATTACGTCTCACCCGAAAGACGGAGCACAAGGAGGTTAAGTGACTTGCTCTGGGTCACACAATGAGTCAGTGGCTGAGGTGGGATTTGCTCCTGGTTACAAGCCCTTTTCTTTAACCACTGGACCACACAGCTCCCTTTGACTGCATTAAAGCAAGTATGGTATGATCAATGGTTTGGAGAAAGCTGGTAGTATGTAGTCACTTTTTATTATTAATAACAACTTACTGCAGCCTTATGCTTTTTTAATTATTATTAATTATTAATTACATCTCCTTCCCTCACGGGTAGCTCAGATTACTTTCAGTAGGGCTCAGTCTTTCACTGATTTTTAATTCAATTGATTACTCTTAAAGGAGCAGACACTGATGTCAGTCGCTAAGCAGAAGATTGTTTGCTGTTTTGTCTCAGATGAACGGCTCAATTGACAAAGCTGTTTTTAAATGGTAATACAGAGAGTGAGTTCCTTCTTTTTTTTATATATCCCTGGTGCTTTCCCACATTTTGTGTTGAAATGCCTGGGTAGCTGTGGTTCCCCAGCAAGAGGATGGTTCAGGTTCTGCCTTGCTTTATCCCACGTATTTATGCCACAGTGTTTCAGCTAAGCTCTTCCAAACTACCCATACACAGGATATTTTAAGTAAAGCCCTCCAAACTGGAATAAAATCCAGCTTGTATGAATCATGACTCTTGGCTGCCGTCAAACAAGAAAAAAAAAAAAACCTTCCTCAATAGAGTGGCAAAATGTTAAAACAACAAGCTTCAATTAGAGCATTAGTAGAGACAACAGAGACTTCTGTGCGCACAGATCAGTAAAGAGAAGTCAGCAGGAGAAACCTCTCTGGGATAGCAAGCATAAGCCACTCTCTCTCTGAATGGATGGATGCCAGTATCAGAAGGCAAACATTGAAGAAAATGAAGCTATAGCTGTTGAAGGCTGTGCTGTACTTTTGCACAGGCGTCCCATAGCATGGGTCTCTATGTACTGACTTTATGTAAAGTGGGATTGCGATGGTAATGTTTTCCACCGGCACAGTGATTGTTGAAAGGCATCAGCAAACCTGTTTTCAACTGGCTGCATGTTGTAACTGCCTGATGATTCTCCTCTTTTGAGATGAAAAAATCACCTTAAGGGATAGGAACTATCTGATCATCCCTGAAACGGGAACAGGGAATATACTGTCGTGGTTGAACCCTGTTCCAGTGCTTCAGTGCTGGGAAATCATTTTGATCACTGGAAGTGTTGCAGCTGGAAATTGTAACACAGAAAAAAATGGGTTTGGCTCTTTAAGCAGTTTATGCTACTGTGTGTGCACAAGCTTTGGTTTGACTGAATACTTTTAAAATATAGTTTAGTACATTTAGTTATGATTGTCACACGATTTGGGCTGCTTTTAACAAAAAAAGTGCTGAAACAAAAAGTATGCGTGTAACCCTTCTCATCCTGAGCTTTTTATGATACTAAGTGGAGGGGAAGTCATTGTTAATACCAAAGAGATATTATCAGGGGCTTGTACCCATTTACTTCCATTATATTCCTGCCAGGTTTTGTAATGAGGGCCAATAACAACAGTGAGATTAAGCAGGTTTTACTGTGTTTACAAAAAAAAACAGTGTGGCAGCGTAAATATGGAGCTATGTCTAATATGTGTATTAAAACCCATTGCCCTGGACCTCATGAATGCTGTCATTTCTCAATTTAAAAGCACAGTTCAAAAGTACAAGATTTGAAACCTAGAAATTCTCTTCAGATGTATTTATACAGGTGAGTACATTGAGGCGTATAATATTTCTCACAAGGACTTCCTGTTGGCAGTCTGCAGCATTCAGTTAACACAAACATGTCACACAGCGTTAAACAAAGACAAAATACAATTGGACAACTTCAAAACAGGTACATACCTTACATTCCTAGCAGTTACGATATTAGCCTTAACTGACTTAAATTATGGGGATAAGGGTGCAGGTCGGTTCAGGTCAGTGGCTAGATTATTCAAAGAAAGCACAAAATATTTGAAAATAAAAAAGATAAACCTTTGTTAGCTCTAAATCCCTTCATGAAAAGACTAGAATAGGTTTTTAATCTGACAAATAAGAGGTAACAAGGTTTTAAAAAAATCAATTCGTCATCAGCCATAAATTGTAGGAAACCCCCTTGTTCTAGTATTGATTGTTTTTCCTGTTTTGCCTTGCTTTCCAAGTTTGTGAAATGTCAAAAAGTAGATATACTTAAATGGATTGAAATAGTGTTGCTTCTGAAACCGGGTTTAAATACTCTGGCTCACAAATGGACCACCTTTTTAACCCTGCTGTGATGGTGTCACAGTATTAATGGAATGAGTAATTAACAGAAAGGCAAAGGAGATGCGGGGAGGAATGGATTAAAGACCAGCTCCTACTACAAACAGTGCCTCCTCAACCAATGGGGTTTGAAACCTTGGTACAGGTACATCAGCAGATAATGTCAACTCTCTACAGATGAATCAAGTGTTTATCTGTTGATAAGGGAGCTGGTGGCTCCAGAGGTACCCCACTTGAATCTCTTGGGTCAGGCAGTTTCTTGTCTGGAAAGGATTTGAATATACATCACTCCGAGTCTGTGCCGGGTAGCAGCTTGAGACTAAAAACAGTCAAAATGTTTGAGATAAAACAACACAAAGAAAGAGGAGTACATAGGGAGGGGTTTGGAATTATTCGCCTTTGATGCCGTGGCCAAACTGTTATAATTAACCATTAAAAAAACACACTAAAAAAGTGAACATGGTGCAAGTTGCAAGGGGTAGGGGTCGCCGCCTGATGACAGTATTGTCTTAAACACCCATTACAAATCACAGTAAGTTGAGGATTGAATCATTGGTTTCTGTGTAAAGTTAAAAAAAAATAAAAAAGTGAAGTAGTACAAGTGACATTTGTGAAACTGACATATCTTCCATGACCCTGATAGTGTACATTGTTCTATCAGTGTTGTCAGACACTCTAGTTGATGAGTCTGTGTGGTGTCAGTAATGGTGATAAATGTAACGCTAAAGCTGCAGGAGATTAAACCAGTTTGACTCTGTGCTGTGTGGTTCTAGAACATGCCAAGTGCCAAAGTGAATTTAGAGATATAAATTAATTTGAGATATCTCTAAATGATCATTTGGCTTGCCATAAATAACATGACAAGCCTAAGAGGCAGCAGCAGCTGCAGGCTGTTATTATTGTATACATTTAGTTTAATTGCGATAATAAAATCGGAGCATGCATTGTTGTTTTCGATGCATTGCTGTTTTCGGTAGAACTTTGCTTGTAAATCTACCACACAGCTTTCGTTTTCTCTTCCACAGCTGCCTGGGCTCAGGGGTAGCTAAAAGACAGATGGTCAAGAAAAGCTCAAGCCAGCATAGCCAGGGTAGAGTCCTGCAGGCCCATTGGGACGAGCAGCCGTTCTCTCCTTCGAAAGACTGTCAAACCGAGGGGACGAGATCCCCTCTCAGATGGCAGCAGCTGTCTGTGAGTCGCACTTGGAACCTGCACATTTCCACGCCAGGTAAATAGTAGCTAAAAAGGCTAGAGGACAAGGTAAATTATTTATATATTTCAGCTGCGCGGTGAAACTTCCTAATGGGCTTATGGCACCAACATCCAGTTTTGATATGGGTAAAATCAAAGCCTTTGAAGAGCTTGTATTGTTGTCATTTGAAGCGTGAAGTTCTGTGCATTGGTATGCATGTCTCTTAATTGGATGAATATTTATCTTTGATAAGTTCGCCAACCTGAAGTTGTGATGTTCATATAATGAATTGAAGTTCAGAAAGTTCTGATTTATATGTTGTTATTCTTAGGCAAAACATTAGTAATTTTTAAGCTATCATTATTGTTTAATAAGGATCATCATTCTCATCATAATGTGACAGTTATATCTTATAATTATTACTGGCAATAAAAGATGTCAGTCAAAATATTCTGAAGTGGGATAGCTATTTTATGACTGATTTGGCTGGTAAAGATTCATAAGTACACACTTTTGATATAGGTGTTGCCTTGCGTGCTTTGCTTACTCACAAAGTAATTTTTGAGATTCTACTATTAAAGAGTTCACACCTTTTCTATAGACTCTCCTGATATGTAGCATATTTCTCGACTCTGAAATGTGTTCCCTGTGTGAAATAACAAATTCTTAGGGGCTGGTCAACCAGAACAATGATTTGTCAGGTAAAGAAGGGCACATTTTTCCGAACTGCATTTTAAGTGAATGGTGAAGCGAGAAAGAGCTGGCAGGAGTCCCTGCACTCATAAGAAAGAACAAGGTGGCATTTACAAAGTACAGGTTAAAACTGCCCTCTTCCTAACCAACACGGGCAGCAATCCAAACCCTTTTTTATTATTATTATTTTTTCAACTAAGAAGCTTCCCCTGCTTGTTTTCCATACCACACGGGCAATCATGGCAACAAAAAGCAGCTAAAATCAAAATGACACATATCAAGATTTGAATGGTTATAAATTGCAATTAATATAACATGGGCAATAGTGTACATCCCTATACCTGCTCCTACACATTAAGCAGTGTATTCTTAAATGCTATGGGCCTGTTTCCATTACTTTTTGTCTCCATGACATGATGGTGCTCCTGTGGAGTTGATAAGTTTCCAGAAAAAAAATAAAAATAGCCAAGTATTATACCATTGCTGTTTCCCCTTGACTTCCTTCAGTATCTGCTGAATAGTTTGATGGGCAGGACTTGCGTAGGTGTTATATGGGATTGATAAGCAAACCCAGGAAATGGTATAAAGCCAGTCATTTCCACAGAAACAAAAAAGAAAATAAAAATACAACCGGTTTCCCCTGTCCAGTTCAACCATGTCAGCTTTTAGCTCTGGGGTTCTTCCTTTCCATCACAATTTGAATGAATGTTTTTTTTTTTTTCTTTGGGAAAGAGCATCACAAGTTGAGCCACTACTGCAATTAAAGTGAATCTACTGGGTGACAAGTTGACAGTGTCAGATGGGGTGCAATGAGTCTCTCAAGTAGGGATCCCTGTTCACAAGACGTTTGCTCACAAGCATTCTAACAGTGTTTTTGAACCGCAAAAAAAAATTCAAAACCGTAGCAGCATTTTGTGTTCTGTGAAAAAATAAATCTGTCTGTCAACCGGTTTTGCTTAAAGCCACGCATATGAAAAGAATATCTTACCTCTGTAACAACCTTTCATGGTAAATCTGTTTCGCATATCTTTCAGTGGTGTGCAGTTACCTGTTAATTATAATTACAGCTAAACAAATATCACCAAGTACAAATGTAATACTTTTGTATTGTAGTTTTTTTTTTAAGAAGTCAATTGGGAAACACAAAGAAATCAGTCGCCTATAATTTTCATATCCTTATATTTGAGTGGCTTAGAAGATTAAGCTAATTAAAATAACTTAAATGCTCAGAAAATAAAAGACTGCAGAAGATGAGTTAATTGACATAGTATATATTCCAGTACTTTAATTTGAGAACGAACATAGAAAGCATAATTTTCATGCATCGAGGTGACAAGCATGGACCTGCTTTTATATCCCTTCCTAATGGCTCGTTTCAAATCTATGATGAGGATGTTACAATAAAGACCAGCGCTGACCAGTCCTGGTAAGGATGTTGAGTCTTAGAAATATACTGAATTTGGAGACCCTATTTTAGAGTTGTATTGTATCGTGTTGTATTGTAAATAATGTTCTTTTGTTCAGTAATCAAGCAAGTACTAAACAAAACCTAAACACAACAAGGGTACCAGAGAAACCTCAGGCACACTAAATGTAGCTTTAATACATCACCTCTTCCCCCTAATTTAATAGTTTTTGCATATTTTTTGTATAGGTGTTGATCATCTGCACTCACAGAAGTGTACATTATCATGCAAAACTTTCTTCTAAAACGTAGTAGACTTTTTACTTTACATAAATGTTAGACACTTCATGTGGTCTTGTAAAAGTTTAGTTGTTTTTAGTACATTAATGTCATGTTCTTTGTCCATTCTTCATTTGCTCGATGGATATTACTGTTGAAAGCGAGCACTTGCATAAGGTTTTATGACATACGTGAAGAAAGGCAACAGGAATACAAACTGCACTTTCTTGTACGCTTCCAACAGCAAATTCCATTGTTGGATTTTCTTTCTCATTTTAATTGTGCTTGCATCACTTCACTTTTTTTTTTTTTTGGTCATGTAAAAGCCGCTCTTCTGCTCCTATGATGTTGAGGTTGTTAAAAGTGACCTGCCACCTGAAAAGTCATATAAATGTTTTTACTCTTGTTATATAATAAAAAAATACATTAAAAACATAAAAATGCATTTGTTCTTAATGTTTTAGATGGATGAAGCAGCTTTGTAGAGTATCACGTTCAGCGCTTTCATGGTTCCTTGATTGAAGTCCAGAGAAATGAATGGTCTGTTTCTCATGTTTGAGGACCGAATGTGTGCTGTACTTTCTGTACAAGCCCTAAATATTAAACTATATTTTTAAACACTAAGCTATTAGTCCACATCAAAAAACCACCACAGTTGTCAGACAGCTTGGGAGAGAATGCCAGGACTGAAAACTAACCCTGGTGACAGAAAAGAGGTGGCGGTGTTTTAATTATATTGAGTACATCCATGATTACAGCTGTGCTAAATGTCAGGGGTTCAGTGTATGTCAGAGCACCAAACAGGTCACATGCCTAAAATACCTTCATAAGGTGAAATGTTTTTCTTCCTCAAACACGCCCTAGGTCCTTATGTGCAAAATTAAAAAGCTATTAAAAGTTACTAAAAAGTGTAGCTCTTTCTTTTTGTTATTTACCTGAGCCTTTAATTAGGAAGTGACATGTCTTTAAAGTCTAATAGGCAGATTACAGCTGTTGCCTACCTGTTTTGAGTTGGTGATATGTCATTGTGGATTGTATCATTCCTGGAGTAAGGATTATTGTGTATTCAGTTCTTCTAAAATAAATGATTCCTTAACATAAATTCTACTCAGAGATATTTCTGGGAATTGCCAATTATTTCCCCCCAATTTTCTCCCCAATTTGGAATGTCCAATTATTTTTTTTACCCTTACCGCAGCAATTCCCCACACAGCTAAGGAGGTCCAAAGGTACGGGGGCTTCCTCCGATCCCACGACCAAGCCAGCTTCCTCTTTTACACCCAGGAACTCGAGAGCGGATGTCTGCGAGCTACTGGCTTCTGGAGGACAAAGGCCAGCCCTGCAGGTGTCTGCTTTTGAGCTCTCTGGGCACCTGACCAGCAATCCTCCCTACATTTAAATTCACGTACACAGCCTCAGCATTGGCACATTGCATGAAATCCACTTAATGACCGGGTTTAGTATTAATGATCAGTTTAAAGGTTTGGCAAACTGGAGACCGATTTGTTGGATCATGAGCTTCAATCAAAAACAGAAACATCTCCTGCTGAACAGGACCAAAGAATGATCTCAATTGTGTTGGATTGAATCAGACTTGAAAAAGCTTGTTAAGTGTCATTTATTTTATTCTGTTGGAATATGTAGTCTACCGTGAATATATTGGTGCTATACATATTTGACAATGGGCCAAAAAATCTGAGCATTTCCTAGCTTGTGTGTCTTTCAAACAAATAATATTTTGAATACTAAAGAGGTTCCCGGTTTGCGTTGTCAAGTTCTTTCTTGACTGCTCTGTTATTGAGAGGTGACACCAGTAAGCAGGACTAGGATACAGAATAAGTTTTTTTGTTTTTAAGCAGTAGAAACTGAAGGCGTGAAAAGTCTCCAGCTCTTGCTTTAGGGAGTACAAAAGCTTGGCAGGGTAGAGCTGATCTCAGCCCGCCACTCCTGCAATAGATGCCCGCTGAAGAAACAGTGTCACTGAGTTCCTGCCCCTTTGAGTGTGCTCCCTTTGTCTGCCTATTACTCGACTTTTAACAGGACAATAGCCGGTAGAATGGATGAAGGCTGGTGCAGTGCATCTCTGCTGACCTTTCTATTCGGCTTCACGGGCGAATAGACAAAGACCCGCTCCCTTTCATTGTGGGGGAGAGGCACCGAGCCCACCACACTGCACTACTGGAGGAGGGAGCATCTTCCTGGAAGGGGCAAGGGACGCTTTATCATCATACCACACATGTGCAAATAAAAAAAAAAAGAAAAAGAAAGTAAAAAGGAAGGTGGGGGGTGACAAATGTGTGTCCCTTTAAGGCATGCAGAAATATGTCCTGTTTAATTAAAGAGTGATGGTACGTGGAATGTCTATGGAATGTCCTCTAGATCTTTCTCACACACACCCGTCTTGGCCCAGATCTATAGCTCTTTTGATGCAGAGAGGCTACAGTTGCGTTCAGGCGAGGCACAGCAGAAATCTAAACTCCTAATACACAGACATCGGTTTTATTCAGACATTGTAAAATAAGTCCAAACACATACAGTACTAGACAGCCATGGTATCTCCTTTGCATTGGGATTTTTACATTACACAAATATGCAATTCCTAAAAGCACCAAACAAGACTGCATACTTTCAGCAAGATAGAGCTTGCCTTAGAGTGGTTAGCTGGTAAAACTAGTGAGACAATTCATGACATTGAATTGACCACATTATTTCTATGAATGAAGTGAGTACTTTGGAAGCAAGCACCTGAACAATACATGAGTTAAGTTGACCTACAAAGCAAAACTTTAGTTTTCACAAATTCCCTTCATAGGAGGTGTATAGAGTAGCTTTCAAAAATAACCAAATTGGCATTATGTTTAAAAGACTGCTCTTCTCAGTTCATAAAATGATAGCATGTTGTCTGTAGTTTTAACTGAGCCCCTCTCTGTTTGTTGTTTAACAGATAATAACCGTTAGTTATAGTTTAGCTTTAATAATAGTTTGACTTAAGCAAGGTGAGGAGCAGTTAGAGTATTGCATGTTTAGCTGAAACAGGGACTTGCTGTAAATAGATCTTATCCTTGGAACAGTAGTGTGCTTACAAAATGTACAGCCAAAACTGTTACGGTAGCCTGAAACTCAGCAAATATTTCACAATGGAGGGACCGATTGAATATCACACCCGTATGTTTGTAAAAGACAGTGTGCCATTGAACAAAGTGATATATGACGTGACAAACCTCAAAGAGAGTGTTATCTGGCATTCAGCAAACACGTCGATATGAAATGCAGCTTCTAGATAACAATAGCATTGGCAAGCCCACTGTTTGCTAATTAGCTCTGTGCAGTCTGCTTAACTGAGGTTTGTGATGTCCTGCCTAACGCTCTCTCAGTACAGAAACCTCAAGGGATGACAGACAGCTGCCAAGGCATTCAGATCTTCTACCTGGGCAGCTCTCAAACATACACCTTAACCCCAGTAGATAATCCGGTGCTGTGGGAATATCAATGGTTTTAGCACACCTGTAAAACACCACTGAACACTCAGCTTCTTGTGTTTTATCTTCATAGTTTATTCTGTTTTTGAGCATTACAAGTTTTTTACAAAGATTGTTGTCTGATATGTAAGTGGCATTATAACATTGAAATAACGTTCTATTCTAGGAAAAGAAAAGTTATTACAGCCAACATATTTAGATTCCATTGAGTAATGATTTTCAATATGCAGTCATTTTACAAATGGATAATGGCATAGAGATTCATACATTTGCACTGTGAAAGGGCACAGGTCTTTGTCAGAAACCCTATTTCAGATTAGTTGGTGTGTGTTTTTTTTTCCAATACCAGTACATTAAGGTGAAAAGGGTACAGAAATTTCTTTCATTTGTGGAGTAGGAAGAACAGTAGCAAACAGCAAATGTTTGTTTTGTATCACTAGGCAGGGCCTGTTCAATGTAATCCTCTTACTTGCTAAGTATCTCACGAACATTACACTGTTAAGTCTGTAAAATGTCCCCACTCGCTAGAGAAGAAATGCTTGTTTAATCATCAGAAAGTTGGTTTGAAAAGCATTTGGCTCTACAGCAAGTCTGAAACTTGATCATGTTTTACATCTGTCTGTGGTCTCTGCACTGCAATTAAAATATAATTACCTTCACCTTGTCTAGCTGGGCAGTGTAGAGTTCCATTTACTTTTGTGGTCTGCTAGGCCCCTAGTTAAAAACAGAACCTTTAAGTTCATGTCAGTTAAGGTTATTCTCATACTGCATGAAATTATTAGATATATTTTTAGATTCTTGATAGTTCCCTTTTTGTTTTTACAATTTGTTAAATCCACAGGTAGGCAATGTGGACTAACTGTGTTTACATATACTGTACTGTTTAAGGATTGTTCACAAATTCACTTCCCTCACTATTTCAAGGTAACGAAATGAAGAGGGAGAGGAAACCAATATTGCATCACAGTTCAAAGTCAGTCAGTCAGTTCACGGAGAGCTGGTAACCCCCTCTACCTGTCAGCTTGCTGCTTTCACAAAGCTTGAAAAGCATATTGTTAGCAACCAGAATCCCTCACACAGCTGTCTGTTCTGTGCCCTGCCCATGGCCGTGCTTCAGAAATGTAAATTGTTTGACCGTCAGTTTGTGCTTGATTGCACAACGGAGGTGTTCCATGCAACGTTCCGTGTATGTGCAGCATGAAAATGATCCTGGTGCTGTGGGGAACATTAGCCCTAAGTTACAAGTGCAGGAAGGCTGTGTTATTGTTCAGTTAACTCTTTGGCTTTGGAAAACCTTGATACCAAGACAGAGATGGAAATAATACTCCTATTGTATAGCAGTTTCACCCATTCCAGGTTTTACTATGAGCTTGATTAGCTACAGAGTATAAGTAATAAGCTCAGGTATGTCTTTTAAACTCACAGTAAAACCAGGATTGGATCAAACTGCTATGGAATGGGAGTCTTATTTCCATCCCTGTACCAAGAGCACATATAGAATGTAATTCTAGGAAACCAGTAATATAGCCTGGATTCATTATTGTGAAAGTAGAAGAATAAGTCAACAGAGTAATAATGCCCTGTGCCAGCATTGGGTTTTGTGGATTGGCAGCTCTTTGCTTCATCTCTGCCTGGATTGAGACTGTTTTACCAGCTCATACAGCCTACACATGAATACACTGATAATCATTGCTGATAATCCCTTGGGTGCCATGGGTAATGACTCACTCTCCTTGAGATTCTTGAGAGCAATGCTATCTAGCTCGGCTCTTTTTACTTTCACATTTTAACAAATTAACCTCTGGTTTTGTGGAAGGGGAGTGCTAATGTATTTTACTGAATTGTGGTAAAAGATATAACAGTTATCTCACACATAGAAAATTGCCATTTGCACAATTTTGAAAGAAAAAAACAGGTACAATATTCAAAAAAGAAATGAGAAACAACTCCACAGCCCTCTAAATGAGATGTTTAAGTTGTGTATTTCTGGTTTAGTAACCAGAATCTAGCCTATTGTGTTTATTGACATAAATTCACCTACTATTAAATTAGTTGTGTTTTTGATGTGGGTAATTTGGCAAACTCTGTAATGATATTTTATGTTTTACTAAACCTATTTTATGTTTTCCAAAAAAACAACAAAAAAAAACATTTTGCAAATCAAAACCTAATTGCAGTGTAAAGATCTGTGGAGTCTTGTTTTGTTCACGGAGAGTGTGCCAGGAGCCTTGATTTCCTGAAATGAACATTGGGTTGAAAGACATGGGTAGCTCGCAAAGAGCCTCATTACAGTAAGCTGTACTTTTAATATGAGGGAGGTGGGTTCTTCAAACCAACGCTACTGTTTTTTAACTGAGAGCCAATTGTTTTTTGTTCTGTTGCTGCCTTTTATTCACAACAGTTTTGGGAATCTAGAGTCAAGTTGTCTTACAAAAACAGAGCTTTTCTCCAAGCATCTGTACCTATTTTTCAGAAATAATTCTGGGCATGGCTCACTCATTTAATTACCTCCCACTCTTTGCCTATTCACAGCCCTGCTGTCTCCATGCCATGTGGGCTGGTCAAATTACTGATGAACACTACATTTTTTAAGCCGAATAAGAAAAGGTTTGTAGGCAAGTTATGGGCATCTACAGAGCCAAGGTACAATGCAGTGTCTGTTCTTTTCTTTTAAAAGGGTTTTTAGCTGTCAAAAGGTATTAGGATTCTGTGATCTGCTTTATTTTCTGTCTCTAGATAATCTAAGGAAGAACACCAGTTTTTCCTTGGCTTTGTCGTGGGCTGTGCAAAGCAAGCAGATATAGGGCTAGATAGTTGCCACTAAGGCATGCTAAAAGGCAGCAGTTTGTTGAAAGCTTCAGGCTTCAAAACAGTAACGGAGAACATTTGAAGACAATCACCCCCCCCAATCCTTAATTAAGATATTAACGAAAGCCCTTGTATGCTTATGTCTGTATTATATAGAGACAGAAAAACTGAATAGATCCGCGCCTAATTGAGACAGAATAAAGTTACATTTTGTGCTGTTTGTTTTTTTTTGTTGTTGTTTTTTTTGTTTTTTGACTACTGATAAAGTTATTCAAAGTGAAACACCCGCACTGCTGAAGTTTCATAGATATGAAAAATAAATAAACTGCTAATCTGGTTTACTGGTTATTGATCATTGTTATTTAATTTGTCACACCTGTAATTGACTTCCTTTTGTAAATGTACACAATTTGATGGTGGCAGGACTTGCACATGTACAGACTCTTGTCTCAGTGTACTGCTTCTACGCTTATAGTAAACTCAAAAGTAGCATTAAACCATAAGAACACCTGACTTATTAGGTTTCTATTTAATCAGACCAAGATCTGCCTGAAGAGAGCAGCTGCTTTGTGATGTCACAGAGTTCCAGACTTTACAATTAGTGTCGAGGGTGCTGGTACTCATTGACCTTATTTGCAGATTAAAAACAAAGACACTCTCTGTACATTACTTCATCAGTATCCCTTCCTTTTATCTGTCATTCCTGTTGCCCCGAGAGCCTCCTTTCTGATTAGCTGATACACTATGAGCAGGTACTCGGGTTACCTTGACTTGGTATCAGTGTTGTTTTAAGTCGCTCTCTCTTTCAGATACCTTAAAAAAGGGCTCTTGGCCAAGGTAAGGAGAAAGACACTGAGCGTTTGTCTTTATCTGGGGCATTTTAGAGGATTGGCTGTTTCAGATGTGGAATTTTATGTGAGTTTGTTGTCTAGCTCTGCAGTGTGGGTTAAGGATTTTAGATTTTGAAGGAGAGAATGTGTTCGAGAGCTTAAATTGGCCAAGAGTAAAATGCAGAATATTATTATTATTATAATGTATGTAGTTTTTGTACGACATACAGCTTTATGGTACATAAAGATGTGCCTATATGTATTTCATATTGAATTAAATCAATGAAAGGATGAGGAGTGGAGCTAAACAAACCAGCGCACTGTGGAGGCTTAGCAATTGAGGGTCATTCCCCTTTTACACCACAAAAAAACATGATCTTACCCTAGTTATATATCTAAATACTGCCACTGAGATTATGAAAATCAATCTGACAGTGCATGCGAGTGTCTTCCTAGTGTCTTTCTGTCTGTACAAATATGTAAATGCCAGAGAGGAGCCTGTTTTAAAGCATGTTAGTGTTTAGATCCGCTACTGCTTAGATCAGAGCTCCTCAACCCTGGTCCTGGAGGGCCGCTGTTCCTCCTGGTTTTTGTTCTAACTGTATACTAAATTGATTAATTGGACCAATTAAGCTTCTAATAAGCAGTTAATTGGTCCAATTAAGTAATTTAGGGTACAGTTGGAACAAAAACCAGGAGGAACCAGAGTTGAGTAGCCCTGGTTTAGATCAACTGAATTCTTGATGGGAGTCGCTGGGTTTTTCAATTTTGGTTGTGCTAAGTAGGACATTTAAATTCATATTGACTTTTTCTGCCAATTGAGCAAGAAATATCTCGTCGTTGTGTATTTTTATGTACTGTATCCTGACTGTCGGTGTGTTCTACTTTGTTTGTAGGAGATGGCGTTTTGTAAACAGACATAACTTTGTGAATGCAACCCCTTAAAATAAACTATTTAACAGACTTGCCTGAATTTGCAATGGTATATATTTAAAAAAACAAAATCTGCTGATGCCACATAAAGCACATCCATTCATAGGCCTGTTTGCTCACAGTATAGCTACATTGGCATTGTCACTGCTGCCTTTCTTTGAACCCAACGTTCCTGCAGACTAATCATTTCTTGTTTGGTTAAAGGGAGCCGTCACCAGGAAATTGCACATTGAACAAGAGAGAGAGTCCCTTGGAGAATACTCGAGAGTCTCGACTTATCTAATATCATGAGCATCGATCTAACAAACTCTACATATAAATTAGCTTTGTAGAAGGCATCCGTAACTGGATCGACTTTTTGTTTTGTTAATAAAAGCACTTGAAAGAAACTTGCACTTATGGTTCTGCTTTTAAGGGCAGATTACGTGTATGATTGGGAATTGAAGAAACTACCAACAGGATCATGGTTGGTTCACTTTAATTTAACATTAAGTTTCTAGTAATAGCCTGGCTACTGATGGGAGTTCTGTAAAAGGTATTGTAGCTGAGCAGAGGTCTTTTCTAAACGGCCAAACCAACCCATCCTGAAATTGTAGAACCAGGTAATGATTTGTTAGTATTATCTTTTTTTGTAGAATAAATTGTTATTTAAATTTGTTAATGTTTGGCATTTTTCTGACACTATTAATTAACTATATTAACCACTTTAGAAGTCTACTGCCCTGCATGACACACGATTAACCACAGGTATGATTGCACTGTGTATGAATGTGGAATGGGTGTGAAGGGATTAATAACTACAGTATGTAAAACAATAGTTTTCACATAACATTTTTGGGATTAATTTCATTTTCGAAATGTGGGTGGGTTTTTTTTTCTTCGTTGTCATCTTTACTGCATCGATTTTAATAAAATATTTATTGCTTAATAGTCTCTTATCATTTAGTCTCTTGCCAATCTGAAAAATGTTTTCTGTCAAGCTGGTTTTACACAGTCTGGGCAAAACGGTGAGCACCATACTTTTAAAAACATTGAAAGTTTTTAATGCTTTGTTTCTATTCACCTGAATGAAAATGAATCCCTCACTTAGCACTTTAGCACCTGAGGCATTATCACCACCCTACTGTGTTGTCCAGCAACTTTACTAGTCTGATATTTATATCTGTATACAGTCGTGTGCAAATGTATCCGAACACCTCAAGACTTGTCACTTATATCCTTTATATACCTCCCTGCATGAAAGCCTCTGGGTGTGAGAATTTCAATTTTCGGTCAGTAATCGCTGATATAAAAACAATAAGCACACCTGTGTGAAAATGTTAGACCGCTTTGCTTTAATTAAGAATTTTAAACAACTTCTAAAAAGTCTCAATGCATTTTATCATTTGTGGCAGCGTGTTCCTTTACTCTTACTAATTTAAATGAATTGCATGTGTTGCCTATTAAAGTCATCAATTAAATTAGACAATCAGTAATTTGCATATTTTGAATTTTTTTCCCAAGATTTTCAGTTACAGTGGTTTTAGTTCATCAAAACAAATCAAAACAACAGAAGCAATGAGGTCTTCTAATAAAGTTCCACGCTACTGTATATGCTGCTTGCGGTGTCCACTAATCAGTTTTGCTTTTTTATAGTTTTACAGATGTATATTTTATTTATTTATTTATTTATTTATTTGATCTTTTTTTTTCTACCCTATTTGATGAGGTGAACTACCCCCCATCTGATCTTCCTACCTAACCCCTTGGGAGCACAAAGGCCAATGCAGAAGATTGGTACCTTAATGCTTGCAAGATTTGCCCAGTGCATTTACAAGGTGAGCCACTGGGGACCTTTGTTTTTTAAGGATCTGTTGTTAACAATTAATTTTCTATAATTGTGCTATAAAATAAGGTTGTGATGTAAATCTGATGGTTGTTAATAATCACCATTAATAACATGTTTATTGATATATATAGCAAGCTTATCGATAGATCTTCACATGACAGAGATGCTATATTCAGAATACCACTACAAGGGAAACACTTTGTCCGGGAATTACCAATAAATATGAAATAACCAAGTACCCTTCCTATTGGTAACCGCTTCAGAATCAGTTAACATTTTTAAATGTACAGTCAAACCTGTAGAAAAGATGATTTGCATTGAAGATGTACAGTGCCCACTCTTTGAATCCCCATGTATACAGTCAAACCTGCTCATAAGGACAGCACAACGGTACATCTAACAAGCACAAGTCTTCCACATGGGAGATTCATACATACTGGGATTCATCAAAGGGGTCTCTGTGGATCGCCTTACATTAAATCACTGTGTAAAGACCATTTCCTTCAAAGTGTTTGTCTAACTTTAAAACTACCGGTAGGTTTCTGTTTTAGTGTCTCTGAAGACCACTTTCAGACAGTCCATTGAGTGAGTCTTCGGATGTTTGACTGAATATTAATTTAGAATGATAACGTATATCCACAACCTGTTGGAGCATGTTAGAATATCAGAAAGTAAACACATACATTCATTTGAATGAAACTTGTTGGACTAAGGCGTGTCCCCTCAGTTTCACACGAGATAATAATGGCAAAATCCCCTTTAGCTAATAGAATAATTGTCATAATTAGACTTTATGATCTCAAATTCTAACTGATAAACACTTGATAGTCTCCTGTATTTAGAGAATACTGCAGTGAAAAAGAACGTAGGTTGAGACATGTGTCTATTTTTTTTTTTTTTTTTACTTAAATTTTTTACTTGTATTAATTGTATTTTTTACTTTTAGTTATGGTAAGTAACCTGCTTCAAAATGAGGGCTGTCTAAACAGATTGGACATGACAGGGGTCACATCAACACCTTGATTAGTCAAGCTAACGAAACAAGAACCTCTAATCCCCTAGACCTGTGAACCTGCATCAGCTCAGAAAAAGCTGTTAGACTGAATAGACTGTGGTTTTAAAGAGTCAACCACAGAGAGAGGCACCCCATGTTTTGTATTGCAAGTCTTTGAACGTACCTTACATACCATATACTATATATATCAACTTTGCTTTAATGTTTAAGTGAAAGCTGATTCTTACTTCATTAGCTGTCAGAAAAATGCACATGCATCAGCTTTAGACTGGTAAATCACATTAAAAACATTATTTGCTGTCAGCAGAGATTTTAATGCAGTTTTATAGGAAGACTGTACAGTTTGTAAAGCTGTACAGAAATATGATGAATGATTCCTAATCCTCAAGTATATTTAGGATGCATGGTCTAGGCTTTGCAATAACAAAACAAGTCTTGGTTGTGTTTAATGTTATGCTCTCTGTGGATTAATAATTGAGTCGCTTATACATATTTGTTACTGTGCTACTTGGTAGGCAGAGCTGTCGCAGTACGAAACTTAGAATTTAATGCAGCCATTAGCAGGTGATTTCGTGTTTGAGAACCGTTTACATGAGAACTTTAATTAGAACACTTTAATGTTCATGAGTAGTTTGCATTTTGAGAGATTACATTAAAGATCCTTGTACAGTAGAAAGAAGCTCTGAAATACAGATGTGTATTTTTACTGTGCCCTCCTGGTTAGAATTCACTTGTTCTGATTTTTTGGTTAAGGGTGTTTTCTCTAATCGGGTGGTAATTTTATTATTATTATTATTATTTTTTGTCTGTTTATTTGAGACCCGTTGATATTTAATATATAATCGTCATTGAAGCTGTTCTAATTTTCTATGAACAAGAAGAGTTACGATAAGATTTCTTCCTGTGAATTGCAAATTTTATGATATTGTACCTGAGGCACTCAGCTGCTATTAAGGAGAGAATGCTGCACCTCTTTCAAATAGTAAACAAGAAACCTTTTTTATGTCTCTTTATTTAAAAGAATATAGAAACCTGTTTTGTTTTGAAAGATTCAATAGTGGCTAAGTTCTTAAAGAGTCTGTCAGACATTTATAAATCCATAAAACCTGACCCTGTATGGCCTCTGGCTAATTCACACACTACGAAGAAGGGCATGGCACACACATCCTTAAGATAACACTGAAGAGAAGAATGCAGATGAGCTCAATCCCAGATTGGATCATTTCTATCAAGACTTTTCAAAACAGGAAGAACCAAGAGACAAATACTTGTTGCATCACTGACATCTAGTACATTGTCTGTGTTGCATCGTAACACAAAACTGAGAAATGCTGCAGTCTGACATGTATTCAGCTTGATGGGCTGGTGCTAAGGATGGTAGGCAGGACAAGGCGAACTAGACCTTGTATAAATGATGAACTTTGAACAATCAGGGAGTGCATGTGTTGATCAAGACCATGCAAAGAGAAGTTTTACAACCCAGCAGGTCTTCTTCAAGCCTGTTCCTCTCTGTCAACCTTTAGTGAGATTTATGACCTTTTCCTGTAGTGAACATGCTCATATACTTCCCACTTGCCAGTGTTTGCTGATGAAGCATATATCAGATAAAGGGGCTCTACAGTGTGATGCTACTGTATTGTCCTTTTATAAATATATATATATATATATATATATATATATATATATATATATATATATATATATATATATATATATATATATATATATATATATATATATATACACACACACACACACACACACACACATAATTCTGAACTTTAGTACCTTTGCACATTAATCTACATTAATCACATTAAACTCAAGGGATAGAATGGACCTGAAAATATAGTGACTGTAATTGCAAGTCTATTACGGGCAGACGTTTTAGCATCAATATAGAATTGGAAGAAAGTCCTCTGCCTGCTGCAGATTCAGGACATAATTTACCTTGCTGCACTTCCAAGACATTAATCCCACAACACAAGGTCTCGCACACCGTGTATCAAATTCAGTTCTTCAGTCCTGTTTTCACCAAACTCATTTTGTGCAACATTAATGCATCCATCCAGTGTCATCCATGCTTTATTATTTTTTTTCCAACACAGAAAAGATAAAACACAATCCTATTGTATTTAAACTGCAGTGTGCATAAAACTGATATGCTTTAATATAACTTTCTTTAATTTGTTGCATTGGTTATGGTTTAAAGAAATGATCATTGCTGTACGGCGGTTTGAATTATTTCTTTCCGTTTAATAAACAAAGCCATTGTCACGCAGGGCGTTCTAGTCTGCCTGTTTGTGTAGAGGCAGTTCAGACACCTGCTGAAATGCTGTTTACCTTAATGATGAGCAGAAACCTGCAGGCTATTGCTCTCTTTCAAAAAAGCATGAAATCCAGAAATGCACAATTTGTCAGAGCTGTTGTTCATGGTGAAGTGAGGACTGCCACCTGCTCTTTTAAAACTTTGCATTGAGTAAATGTGAAATCTGCGGATCAGGAAGAGTTTGAGTTCTGAATTCATGCCAGATTCAGTTTATGCAATTTCTGTTTTGAGTGACAGGTAAATCCAGCTTCTCAATGGAAGTCTGGCTTTCAACATGAATAGCTAACATGAGAACAGGTCTGTAAAACAATGCATAAAAGTCTGTGTCCACTGATATATTTAACAGGTTTTGGGAACATTTTTTTAAAAAATTTATTTATTTTTATTTTTATAGATATTGGTAAGCCATATACAATTTTTATGCACATAAGGTCTTAACTGTCAATCTCTTTCACCAGCATGCACAATGCATATTAGCCCAGGGCTCAAAGTCCTGTTCAGTTGTGGAGTCACCTTTCATTATTTCATGATAATCACTTCCAGGAAACAGCAGAAACATCTGCATCCCCAGGTCGTTAAGCAGTAGTTAAGATATCAAATGTATTTCCTGAACTGTTGACACAGTATTTCCACAGTGCTAAGGGTCCAGTCCTGACAGGGGTCTGACAGTTAGTTTCCCTTTCCAGAACGCAGCAATCTTTCTCATTATACCGAGTTGAAACACTGGCCATTGGTTGTCCTTGTCACTTACACAGTTGATCATTGTATTCAAATGAGAAACTATGGACATGCTGATATTTCCACAAAAGCATGTAGGTTTAGAACGGCTTTGGTTACAGTAGAAGATTATTGCTAATGGCTTAGAACTGCCATAAGGATGCTGTAATACTGTATATCTAGAATCAAGAATGGGACTTTCTAGTTATGTTAAGTTTTGCTGCTTAAGTTTGAAGACTACAGTAGATGGTTTCTTGATGTATATTGGTGTAGTGTGTGGTAAAGATTTCCCATTGGTGTTTAGCCTTCTCTGTCCTTATGTAATTATGCATGCCAAACAGCTATGCTTCATCTACGACTGCGGCAGTTTTTATGGGCCTTGTTTACCTTATTGTATCACATTGACCCTTCATTCACTGAAGTTATTGTCCAGACTTACAAACTGTCTGTAATGGTGCCTTGTGACTAACATGTTTAAACATGCACAGTTGGTATAGAATCAGTCATAATTATAAAAAACAGCTTTCATGGAAAACGTTCCTTGATACTTTTACCCTCTTTATCTGCCTTGCTTTATTGCAGATGTCACTGCGCTAGCCGTTATAAGATAACACATTCTGGTACCAAAGCCATATGTTAAAGGTTACAGCGTACATTATTGCTTTACAATGCAGTCATGATTGCAGCTTTCATCATTCAAAAGCTAGGCTCTGAAGTTTTGAATATCCACGCATGATAAGCCCTTACCTGCTGATGACCCAGCTCGCACAGCAGGTTTGAGATAAGGTTCTGCGTTGACGTCTGTATACCTCAGACTTGCTCTTCATGCTTTGGAATTAAACTGTAACCCTTGTGGTGAAAGCAGGGTCCTTTTTAAAAGGATCTCGGGTTCAGTTATAAATCTCAGGAATGATATTGACTAATCCTCCAACTCTACTAGGTAAAGGTTGGAGATAGCAAGTTGTTATGGATATAAAATATTAAAACTTGGAAATCTAACCATGAAGTCTGTCTAGTATTACTCCTCACATCCTCTAGGGGCAGAGTGTTGCTTTGGTTAATGGTTACACTTTGATGTTCCAGGTGTACCTGCAGGTTCAACATGATTCTGAGAGCTCTATCTAGGCCACTATCTAGATGCTTTAAACCTTTTGAGTTTTTCAACAGGATTGCTGGAACAGAAAATCGCACACATGCCAAGAAGCTTTTTAACTTGGTGGCCAATACAGACATGGCTTGGGTAAAACGTCATAAAGCATAGGATCCCTTATAAAAGTTTAGCAAAGTGTAATAAAGCATAGAAAATGCATCCTTTATTAAGCCCAGAGAACTGCAAAGTTACAGTTGTAAAGTTTTATAAGGCATACAGTAGCTAAAAACGTTTTGTGCAACATGTGCAAATGCTTTGTAAACCATAGACTTGCCATCTGAAATTCCTCAACATAACTAACACATGGCAAAAAAAGGTTCAGGGCCTGTCCCCTAAGAGTATGCAGTCCTGTGCCTTGCCTCAATCACTGAATGCCAGAGGTGACAATAGCCTCTTCACCGCAGCTAGAAAATCACTGCAGCTAGGTATAATCCCTCGCAGACTAACCTCATCATTCTCCAAGATACATAATTCATATGCTCTGTTGAAAGATCTTTTTTTAACTTAAAAGTAATAATTTTTTTTTTTTTTTTTTAAAGCTTAATAAATGCATACTTGAAGTCTTGGTTTGACAGAAAAGTGATTGTGGAGCTTAGAAGTGATTTAAAATTGTATTTTTTTAAAATAAAAAATTATACTTTGATAATTATGCAAAAGAATGCAGTACACATGCATTTAATTCTTTCATACGTACAGCTATGCAATAAGCGAAATTAGAATATAAACTGACCCATCAAAAAAATGTATGTTCTATTATTTTTTTTCTTTGACTGGGTGTGTTTTTAAAAGTCCCCATTTTGTAAAAATAAAATATTTTTTTTATACTTAATTTTGCTCCCCATCAAAAGAGCTTGCCATAAACAGTGAAGTGGTGTATATGCCAATACATTTCAACTGGTTCAGGTCATATTCATCACTAATACAATAACCCTGTCATTGTGCTAAAAGTGGAGGATTACCATGTATAGCGATATGAACGGAAAACTAACTGTCCTTAAAATAAAACTTTCATCACAGCTAATAACAGGCAGCTGGAATGTAAATGTTGGAGATTATGAGTCTTTTATTACTGAAGAGTGTGTGATCTGGTGATATAGGAGACACAACGCGGATAGTTTTTGAATCAGTAAAGGTGAAGAATCAACACAATAATACCTCGTAGGTTATTTATTCAGTGTTTCAAAAGGTAGGTTCTTGTTTTTGGAACAGGCTTTTCTTTTAAGACACCACCTTTACAATCTGCACAAGCTGACGCAATACTGATTACATGAGACGGATTTCCTCTCTGCACAAAAGTTTCTAAACCAAATAGCGATATTCTTTAGACACTTTCATAACTTTCCGTTGAGTACATCAGGGTAACATAAAGTGTAGCTACTTGGAAATCTCCCAAAACTAAATGCATTCAAGTGCCTCCTAGCTTTCCAATAGATTTGAATGCCTTTAAAATGAAGACAGAGAAAGAATGTGCTTTATTGGTTAATTCTGGGAATTAGGATGCAGATACTGCTTGATTGAGTATAGAATAATCATACAATATTAATGTGCAAATTCATTCTCAATGGTTTAAAGTAATTTAAATGAATTTCCCATCATGAGAGATTCAAAATGCAACTGAATACCTCCTTTCTGACCCTGAATATTGCCGTTCTGCAGTAGAATAGCAACTCTAATTTACTGTCACTGCGGCACTTGAGTACTGATTAGTCGTGTGAGCTGTTTTTACCTGTGGGTGATTGAAAAAGCAGCAGTCATTTATAGTAAGTACCCAGCTGTTAAAAATGCTTTATTATTTTATTCAAGCTAGTCTTTGGTGTTCTTGAAAGTGATGCTTTTGGCAATTAAATACCAATGTTATTACCGTTCTGTACAGAATAAAAAGTAGACTCAAGGGTTATTTGCTGTTACTGTAAAGAAAACCTAAAGTTATTTTCTTGTTACCAATTACACAACTATGTCATTCAACGTGCAAATGAAATAATGGTGACTCTCCACAGGTGTCTTGCATAAACTGATCTGTTGCTGAATCAAAGGGAAGCATCAGTCAGGTATTCAAAGCATAGCTTCAGTGGGAAAAAGACCTGCTACAGAACATGGGTGAAGATCGGAATGTACTGGTACAGTATCTTATTTGCCTTTTAGTACAGGGTCATGCAGTGCTCAAATATGCATCTTCCCTAGTAAATGTTTAATGAACGTGTTACTTTGAAATGACACGGATCGCTCCTGATCGCTACATGACATGTGCACTTTGGATTCCCTGTGCTGCTCGTACAGTTGTGTAGAACACGTTTGACCGCAGAGTGTTATAAAAAGCTGGGCATAATATCTGAACTACTGGGGTTTCAAAGTACTGTCGGTCAGTGATTAAAGGGAGTGGGAATTGGAGGAGAACCTGTAGATCCAAATACAGTGAATGAAAGAAAAATAACTACATTTCATGTCTAAAAAACTTTAAATGTAAAAAAAAATAAGGAGTGATAACCATTTTTAGTGGTCATATCGTTGGGGATTTTTACGCATTCTCATGCACAGTATTGTCAGCTGAGGTGTTTTGTTATTTTTTTATTTTGTTCTGATATTTGATTGTGTATCGTTCAGAGAGTTTTACTGGGTCAGTGTTTCCTCTGGCATTTACTTCTGCAAGGAATCTGCAGACCGTGAACATTTCCCAACATTGATGTTGGATGGTTGTCATTTTTAGGGTCACTGACTTGTTACTTATTCAGACTACAAATATTTAACTAATGATAACAACTAAACTATTAGTTTTGTTCATTGCTCTAGTTGAGGGATAATCGTAGAGTAAATGTTCTGCACCATTCTTTAATACCTTGTCAGATATAGAAGTTATGTGAAACCATTAGTTTATTCAAAGCTGTTTTGTTTAGGTAATGCATAAACACCTAAATGGGTTCAGACAGGTATCAATTGTGCATTTCAGCTGAGTTGGAAACATTACACCCATGTGTTTAATATCTACTTCAGCAGACACCTGTGTTTTTTTTTTGTGTTTATTTTTGTTTTTTTGCCCGCTCATGGCAGTGATTTTAAAATCAAATATTTTCACTCTGCTTTCAAAGTACAATAAGAACTAATGACTGGTGGTTGCTGTTTCTTTTTTTTTTTAAATTTCACTGAAAATGAATTATGTCTTATCAGAAGGAAAATGTAAGTATTTAGCATTGTATGGAATTAGAAATTACAACCCAGGGTGTAATAATAGGAAGTCATTATGATTGTATTAAGGTTCTTGTGCATGATGAAAACAGAAGGGACTCATAATTAAAGACTACACAGGTGTTTAATAGTGTATGCAAGCGGAGCAAACTTCCAAGATTAAACAAGCATTAGTGTGCCAGTAAATGTTTTTCAGTCCTATGTATTTAACTGGTGGCCCATTGTGCCTTGTAATGCAAATCTGACTAAATGTGCCCTAGAACATGCTGTATAACAGTTGGAAGGCTATAAAGCAGATGAAATAAATGCAATTATTGAAGCTATTCAGCCCGAAGTCTAAACACTGGCATCAGTATTGCAGACAGTAGATAAGGTAATGTTTGACTGAGGCGCTTCCCTGAAGACCCGTAGAACTGAGCTGCTGCCTTGAAATCCATTGTGGATGCTGTACAAATAATGATGTAACCTTGGGAAAGGACATTGAACCTTCTCCCTTGGAAACCAACACATGTTTGCTTTATTTTACAGTCTCGAGGGATATTTCTTCATGACAGCTTCAGGATTCATTACCAGCATTTATTAATGGATAGTTATTTACAGTTCTAACTGCATCTCCTAAGGGTGTACAACTTTTGTTTTTCCTGAAGTCGATTGCAAGCCATTTAATTACACAGAACGTATGGGTGACTTTCAATAATTAAAGCAAAACTGATTTCAGAGTATTCAAGAATGCAGGAAACAACACCACAGAAAATGTTCGAATCGCTTGTAAAATGTTTACTTGAGTATTGCATGTGAAGGAGCCAATTATTTTGTTTACCAGCATTCTGGTACAATTATGAAGGAGACGGGTAAATCTCTTATGTATTCTGTGTTGCTGTGTCTTTCAAGAGCTGCTTCATTCTATTTAGGTGGCTCTCTAGTTTCTGAACAGCTATGAAATGTACCGCTAACCACAGATTCAGCACCTGTCCAATTGAACTATGAAAAATAATAGCACATATTTGCACAACGATAATGGGCTGCTTTCCTGGGTACAGACTGACTGCATCTGATTCATGTACCAAGCAGTATGGTTGTGGTGTTAACCCTCAACGTCCAACATCACCTCGGCAGTACAAAGCTATTTCTACAAGAATGGAAATAAGACTCCTACGGCATAGCAGTTTCACCTCCAGGTTTCAATACAGTGTATAGGTAACAAGTTCAGGTGTGTTGTTTTAAACTCAGTGAAAGTGGATCCAACTGTTATGCAATGGAACTCTTATGTCCATCCTTGTCTGAAAGAAGAATTCAAGCCTCACTAGTTGTCTGAGATCTGCCAATAGAGATAAGAAGCTAAAATGCAGGTTGGAAGGCAGAACTTGGCAAGGCTCTGTGCTGTCAAAAGGTTAAGTGCTTTTCTTTTCTTAATTTAGTATACACTTCAGGTGGCTAATTTTGTGAGCTGTTCCAGATGTAAGCAACAGGTGTAAACTGAAGCTTCTCTAGTCTAGACAGATTTATTCCTCCCTTAGTTTCATTTAAGTTTGTACTAAAACATCCAAAGGTTTAATGAGAACATTTTGCTTTCTTACTAAATAAATTGTTGTATATGTAGCATGATGCCTCTTCTGCAACCATTTGGTATGCCATTGTCGTACCAGCGAGTTAGACTAAAGAAACCTTAGCAAAACTATTAGCAATACCCACAATAGACTGGGAAGAACTATTTCACATAGATATTGATTGACTTGGCAGTGCAATCCTAGCAATAGCGATTGATGGATTAGAAATCAGTGTGTATTGTTTATCTTTTCTAATGTAATCACAATGTTGAAAAATGACAAGTTTTAAAAAGCGGAAACAAAACGAGAATGATGCAGTCATTTAGGCTGAAATAGTATATTAATCCTCTGTAGGCAAGCCTAGTCCCCGGCATTGCTTTAATTAAAGCTGTTGAGGATTTTTCTATCTGGGAATCTTATTTCATGTATTGTAAGTACACTAAATAAGGCTTTCTGTTTTAATCCACTATTTCTCCATCACTAGTTTTGTGTCAGTTAAGATTATAACGGCAAGAAAAAAAAAGCAGAATAACCTTAATATCACGTGAGCTAATTATGTTGTGTCTTGTACATGTTATTTACAAGCACTGTTATACAAACCTAGTTTACCAGATGGTTGTTATCTCTCCATAAGCAGGTGTAGCTCTGCATGGGTCAATGGGGACTTGAACTGGAATCAATTGACAATCAGAACAACGTGGTACTTGTTTTTGTGAAACTGCCAGATGTGCCTGTTTTCACTAAATACCAGTAATGTGAACTTGAACTGCGCTGTGAATGAGACTCATAGATGTTATTATCGCATAGTTCTTTATGCTGTATGTTGTTTTATTGACGCTGCGGCTGTGTTGATACAGTGTACAAATCGTTTCATGAATAGCAAAACAGTAACAAAGCTATGTAGCAATACTGTTAATATTCCAAGGTAAAGCGTGTAAGAAGACAACACATGTCTACCCTTGACTTTTGTTTCTTGTGTGATTGAGTATTTCTGAGGTTGTGGATGATGAACTGTGAATATTAGTAGGATATAACAAAGTTTATATACAGTAGAATATAATAAAGACACTAAACTTTATTTCTTTGTTTAAATATTCCAAAGCAAAACGCTGTAAAATATTTTGCTCTTTGGTAGTAGTGCTGCATATAGTTTTAATGGAATTTGTAGTAACTCATAAAAACATTCACAATTCAAATTCACACTCTACACCATGGGTCAATCATACAGTTTGTAAGCTTCTAAGAATGCTATACCTGCAATACTCAACACACTGATATAGTAGCCATGTTAACAGAGATAATTCAAACTGTTTTTCAACTGTTACTTAACAACCATACAGTAACTGAGTAATGACACAGTCTGCACAATTTAATGGTATTTTTCCAGGCATAATAGCATGCATGATACAGTATTGTACTTTTAGCAGAGGTGCCACTATTTAGATAAATTCAAAAGAGCCAATTTTGTCAAGACAGTGGGATATATTTTGGGGACAACTTTGCATCAATGTGATATTTTCTATCAAATTTTAACGATGTGAGTTTAGATTTAAAAGATGATATTTAACTGCCAGCTGTTTTGTTAAATACAGTCCGAAAATATACAGGAGGTTTGAATCTTGTAGTATTATAGTAACAGATTTAGCAGATGTATGCTAAGGATTTAGCAGTATACCAAAGAATTTCCAAAGGCATGGTTACTTTTGTATTTTCAGTTATTTTAATTACCTGTTTGTCTCATATACAAATTGGCATGCTGTACATAATGTTCCGTAAGACAGATTCAGTAGCATTCACCTAATGTGGCTTTACCAGTTGTAGGTGGGGTGCCATGCAACACAAACCTCCCAGCTCAGAAATGCGGAAAATCTGCAGGCAAGTCACATACCTAACAATCTTCCTGGAAACACCTGTAGAGCTTAAATCCAACTGGAGAGACACCCTGATTCATGTAGAACATGAAACACAAAGTAGTGTAGGGCCATAGTATATAATAGATTGATGGATAACCTGCAGCAGTCTCATTCGAATGCATTTCTTCTTCACATAAAGTTGGCATCACATTGCTGGATCTTTGTAAAAGAGGCCCTTAATATTTGGGGGATCTTTAGGGTGGTATAGTAAACTGTTGCATAGAAGCATTGATTGCCAGTACCCACACAATGCATAGGGATACAATGTGTTTAAAATGTCAGTTCCACTGTTCCCATGACTTCTCCTGGCTCTATTCCACAGGTCTTTTTTGTTTACATATTGCACATGTGAGTATTTGACATCTGACACATGCATCATGTATTGTCAACCAGCCACCTACAGATTGTGATTAAAACTTAAAGAAACGTTTTAGTACAACAGACACTTCAATTTTTTTTTTTTTTACTATTTAAAGTGTTGACCTGATTCTGATACTGTAATGCATGGAATGTCTTCTGTTTGCTAATACTCCATTTTTGCTTAAAGCACAATTTACCCTTCAGATAACCTATAATATACATCAAAGACCTTCTATATGACCGGTTAAACTTGTACATTTGGCATTATGTTACAGGGATCACCGAAGGTGCCCAGAGTAGTCCTGATTTTACTATAATCCCTTTCTCACAGTTATACCAACAGGTTGTGTCCTGCACACTGATCCAGCATACTAACGAGGTAAAATATCCTGGGCATGCATGCATTGAAACCAATAACTCAGGATTAAAGAACATTGTCTTTTTATTGTTGTTTTCTACAGTATAAACTTACTTTTGTTCACAAAACTAAAGTTATGTCACTTTAATATATACAGCTGCGACATAAGTGTATTTTATTTGCGGTTACAACGCCGCAGTCGTTTAAATGATAGCTTTTCTTAGTTCTACACATTTGCCATAAGTTTACTCTTGAGTGTGTTACGTGAATCTATCACAGTGCAACATCGCCTTTAGTTTTTATGTGACTTACGCTACAGAGCAACATTTTGTATGCGCAGAATACCAATTGGTTTGCAGGACAAAACAGCAACTCTGATGCAAGGATATCAGTTCTATACGATATAACGGGTGCACAGGTGACAAAACATGATGAGAGGTCCTGGGCGTAGCACTTTTGCAAAAACTACTAGTAACATTAATCCTCCTTGCAGTGTATTGCACGTGCTGTATTTTGGAACAAGAAAGTAACACGTTTGTAGTGTTTTACATATTGCCTCCTGAGCTAATGGGTAAACATTCAAGAAATAAAAATCTTTATACCAAAGATTCGCAGACAGGTGTAGTATCCGAATCCTGACTGTGCATCGAACTTAACCCTGTGTCTGAGTCCTCGTCGTTTGTGTTGCAGTTCTTTGACAGTCCCCTTGCCTGCTCAACCCAGCCACTGTTTGTGTCCAATGGGGGTAGCATTTCAGTTTCGCTTGTTGCAGGGCTGCGGTCCTCAGTATGCTCCTCTGTTTTATCCGACGCCTCAATATCCATAAAATTCACCTTTTCGAGCAAAACGCGCAACTCTTCCTCCTTTGCATCCCACAGCTCCTGACTAAGATCTAAATCACTTTTAATTGCTTCCAAGTCCGTATTTAATCGGAGCCCGATGTATAGACTAGTGTCTAGTTGAGTTTTTATCCTTTCGTGCTCTATAAGCAGTTCGTTATCAGAAGCAATTGGCTCTGATGCTGTTGCAGTTACTATAATTGTAGACTCGGTCTCTGTCAGGTTGCTGTCTGTGTCCTTGGCAGAGAGCTCCTCTTGGCGTCGCTTCATCCACCGCTGGTTTAACTCTTCTTGGATCTCCGCAGCAATCGTGTCCATCAGTGCTTCCTGATCTGTCAATTGCTCTTGCAGCTTTATAACTTCCTCGCACCTCTTTGAGTACTCTTCAAACTGTGCAAAAGCCTCCGCCGACTCGTTTTTATCGCTGTCCGCATTCGAGTCAGCCTCCAGGCTGGCACCAACCATGTAGGTGTCTTGCACGTAGTTGATACCATGCCTTTTCATTCTGTCAAAGTGAACTTTAGCTTCATACCTGTCGATCTCCCTGTCTAGTTCTTTAATCCTCTGTATCTGCTGGCGGATAGTGTGATCCTGCGATAAAACCAGATGCACTAAAGTTTCCATCTTTTCCCCTGACGTTGTATCCTTGGGTAAAGCTTCTTGTCTTTTCTTGTTGATTTTATCCAGTTTCCTAAACGCTTTCCGGACAATCCGGCGTTGTTTTTCCTGGGACAGAGCCATAGTGGCCCATGCAGTTCCTTTAAAAACACATGGGCTCTCTTTGCTGAGAACGACTCTTGCCTCTGCGCTCCTGGGTCCATTGTTAGGTAAAGAAGCTTCATTTTTCACCAGCACAAACCTGACGTTTTCTTGCTCCTCTCCCCAAGCGCTCCAGAGTCGCAGGATCTTCGTTTTGTTCGGCAAAATCCTCTCAAATCCTCTCCATTTCTCCACAACACAGTAAGACTCTGGGGACGCTGACAGCATTCGCGCTGATGCCCCTTGCTGGAGGTTCTGGTCCTCCAAAAGCACCTTGACAACATCAGCGCAGGTAGTGCGTCTCGACAGACCCGACACCAGCTTCTCCTCTCTGCAAACCCACACTGAGATCTTGCATTCCACTAGATCCATTTTTAATCAATATATAAACGGTTGGAACTGTTTCATTAAGTTACTGTCCACGTCTTTCGGGCTCTTGCAGCACATGAAACAAATCCACCACTTTCGTTAAATGATGCCAAGGTTAGTGTAAAATGGAATACTGACAACAGTCCTTCATTCATTAAGTGTCTCCAAGAATTACAGAGTATTTCACAGAAGCGTATTCTTACTGGCAGTTCAAACGTTGTGTTCGTTTTATCCTGTTCAGTGCTGTGTATCTCAGGTATGTTGCTACCGCTGTACGCTGTAGCCTGAGAATTGTTGCGTTTCTTCTGTCAGAGCTTCACTGCTTTCAAGCCAACCCGCAGCTCTGTCTCTGCGCACTCACAGCTTTGCAGTTCTAAGCGCTGCTGGAGGTTTTTTTTTTTGATCACATGACAGCTTCTTAACAAAAAAGTTCTCAAAAGTTTCTCCAGTAACACCGCCCACCTCACTACGAAAAAAACAACTACTCAGCAGGCTTAAACACTAAAAAATCGAGTCGATTTCTCCGTATGTATTTACTGTATGTAAAAGAAATAAATAAATAAAAGTATGTGCAACCTTAGCATGTATTTGAGATATTTTGTTTTAAAACTGGCAATCGAACGGTCTCTGTTAGAAAACTATATAATTTACTTTTTGTTACTTTTTGAGTGCGAGATCATGACAACACATTTACACCATTAGGCTTGGATGTTCCAATATAAACCTTTAAATATTTATATGCATGAACACATTTCAATAAACGTAGCTGCATGTGACACACTTTAGCTATTATTTTTTGTAGTTGCTGGTGTTGTTTAAAATTGCTGCAATGTATACATGTGTCTAGTTTGCTTTGCCCAACCTTAATTTGCAAATATGTATAGTTTATTAATGGTTTATTGTTTTTGTTTTTTTACAGAATCACTCAGCCTCCAGTAAAATGAATAGATTCAGCGGTCGCAATTCAAATTATTTAAACACGTTGCTGGAGAGACTGTCTAAATGTAATGGTATATAATAATGAAGTGGACTTGAACAGAGAATTCAGTCTTTCAGAGCGTGCTTTCTTAAACTCTATCCCGCCTTCGCTCGATTCGAGACGGCCCAATGAACCGCTTCAAACAAAGACCGCCACTAGGCTACTTAAGTGGCAAGAAATTAATTAAAAGCAAGACAGATTGCACCCCGGGTTGAATGAACAGAGTAGTTCTCTTTATGAATCAAGCGCTCATGGTTCCATTTTTTCTTTGCAATAACAAATAGAATATACAGTAATTCAAAATTGGTATAACTGTACTGTAATTCAACTTTTACGGTATGTCACATGCGTTGTGTTTGTTTTGAGACGGTAACTAGCAATTGCATAGTCCACCCATTACTCGCCTAAAAGACTGACAGTTTTGCTAAATGATTTGATGAGCGTATTACCTATATTAGGTTAACTCTTCCTCGTACTTGTAAAACCTTATACAAATGTTATGTTAATTACACGTTCACTCACCCTTACTCGCTCCGATACATTGGTTACTTTTTAAAGAGAAATGTATGGCAATAGTGTGTTTATTTATCATTTATTATTGTTTTTAACTTTAATATATGGACTGCGAGTGATGAAATCGTATATCCTGTAATTTTAAAATTTTTACCTAAAGGCATGGTGATATTCAGACAAGGTGCTATACTATATTGATAAACAACAATAAAAATACAAAGCTTTAAACCTGTCGATATACAGTATTATGTAGTGAAGCATTCATGTCTAATGTTGGTTTTGTAGCTTAATAGATTGACTTAAACAAGCGTTTTAGACTGTGTGTGTTTTCAGTCTATAGTGAGGCAACAGTGTCCTTCAATACAAATTATTTATTTTCAGAAAAACAGTTGGTCTCAAATTAATTTTGATGTAGTTATAGAAAAAAATACATCTTTCAAGTTGGAGAAGGCCCGTTAGATTTGTTTGGACAAAACAAAGCAAACATGTAACTGAAAGTTGTTACTGTTACTGAAAAGTTGTATCCTTCAATGGTGCTTTTTTTCAATGTAATTTCCAATAAATTAAGCACATTTTAGATTTAGTCGGATTTTTTTTTAAAAAAAAGGTTACGAGGTATACTATAATTCAATCAAATTCATGCATGTCTGAGGACGCCTTTTCAGCTTGCCAGTGTCTTGGGTATGGTTGCCCTCTAATGGAGGGAGAGAGAACTACTTTCTGACTGTGTGCTCTGTCCTTACCACCCACCTGTTTTAAATAGACTGTATTTTGACAGAATGTTCAATACGCACACGGATTTGCGTGTGTTTTACGATTCTGCCCTCTAGTGGACAAAAACAAAGTAACATTTTACACCAATCCATCCATCCATTATCTATAACCGCTTAATACAATGAAAAAAACACGTTATAATTTGACTTTAGTACGTGTTGTAATTCTCATTATTACACATGCTAATTTAGCCAATCAGATCGCTGGAAATGAAATGAGAACCAATGAATTTAAAGAAAATAGTATGTGCAGTAAATTATCCAATTAAAAGCCAATTTACAGCTGCCATTTGGACTTGGTATTGGGTAAAGTCTAATGAAAGATCATCCTTGCGAGACCCGGAACCTCAACCTGTGGTTTCAGAACCTTAGAAATCGCTTTAATTCAGTGGTAACCCAACTGTAAAAAATATGTAATTTTAAACAAGTGTTGGAAGATCTGATATTTAATCTAATATTAGCTATGGTAATTTGAAATTTAAGTGTAAAACTGAAATATAATTAGAAAAAACAAACAAAAAACAATTGTGTACATTGTTAATACAAACGGAACCATGTCACGGTCATCATTAACAATAATCCATTTATTTTGTATAGCACCTTTCATTACAATTATCTCAAAGCGCAACACAAACACCACATATTAAAACAACAACAAACTACAAAAAAAGCCAATCGATAAAAATGAGTCTTTAGACCAGATTTAAAAGCCTCAATAGCCTCACAGTCTATCCTTTGAATTGATTCCAGCAAACAAAGAATTACAATAGTGCAATCTAGATGAGACGAAGGCAAGTATTAGTTTCTCTGCATCAGGCAATGATAAGGATGGTCTCAGACGAGCAATGTAAAAATGACACTTTGCAAGTATTCTTGATGCGAGCCTCAAAAGTGTTGAGTCTAACCTCACACCTAAGTTTGTCACGTAAGAGGTTGAACTGATCTCACGCCCATCAATAAACCTGAAATTATCAACTATGCTAACCTGGTGAGGAGTACCCACTGCGGTACTGCAGCAAAGTTAATATAAAATACTTCAGTATATGTTTTTGTAAGGATGATGCTGGGATTGTTTCACTGTTCAGAGAGGTGGATGGTCCCTGTTTTCCAACTGCAATGTATCGAGTACCTCCAGGTAGACTGCAGATGTGAAGGTGTTCTCAATTGTAATGAACTAACATGTGAAATGTATCAGTCCTTGGGGTAAGCACCTGTCCCTGTTTTCTCTGGTTTTGAGGAAGGTGTCCTGGGATTTCAATATACCTTCCCCCGGACACTGAAAGATCCTGGATTTTAAAATTATCCTGCTTTTTTATTTTATTTTTTTTGAAATCAAAGCAGTTACAGTATTTTTTTTTATTTAATAAAAGCATTGAGTTAAACAGAATTCTGACTCTAAGTCAAAAAAGTACATTGAGATCAATTCAAGTTCCATCTAGTGTAACTCCCAATGCTTGAATACGAAAGAAAAAAAGGAAAACATCTTACACGATTCAAGGTTACACTTAATTGAAATGGATTTCATTGACTAGTACTAAAAAGAAACAGCTATAAAATTAGATGAATGTCTGGACAATAGGTCTGGTAGAAATAAACTTTTTTTTGACTATAGGTTCATCTTGCTCTCTTCAATGCTGAAAGGGAACTTAATCTTATAAAATATATTTTATTTAAATGTAATCATACACAAGTATGATTTGGGGTTTTAGAGAATGAAGAAAAATGTAAGAAATCGCTTCAAACTTTATTTGAAGTCTGCAATATAAGAATGCAGCACCGTGCTCCTATTATTCTCCTGTCCCCTCCCCTACTCACTGACATTTTCCGACACAGAGACAAAATGATCAGTTTAGCCCGGAGGTCAGCTGATCATAAACTTTGTTCCCGGTATGTGTTCCTTTCAATTGGTACTAAGATAGTTATTTGTTTATTTAGCAGACGCCTTTATCCAAGGCGACTTACAGAGACTAGGGTGTGTGAACTATGCATCAGCTGCAGAGTCACTTACAATTACGTCTCACCCGAAAGACGGAGCACAAGGAGGTTAAGTGACTTGCTCAGGGTCACACAATGAGTCAGTGGCTGAGGTGGGATTTGAACCGGGGACCTCCTAGTTACAAGTCCTTTTCTTTAACCACTGGACCACACAGCCTCCTAGTTGAAGATTATCATGCAAAAAAGAAAAAAAAAAAACTGATTTTTATCGCATGTCAGTGAAATTTTGGGTTTGACCATTTTGCTATAGACTCATATAAAATCATTTTCTTTTGAATTATTTGTTTGTTAATGAAACGAGTAGATCAGATGTGTTGACAAGCAACTTACTGCCAAGGCACACACATAAGTTAGCCATTTCTGTTCGCTGATTAACTGTTTCACCACACAATGGTGCCACTGAGATCATTTAAAATGTGTGTACAAGTATATGAAAATTAAAACATCCAACTGTGCTTGTGTCTCCTTAGTGCATTTGTCTGAAAAACAAACAAACAAAAAAAGAGGGACTTTGATTTAAAGGATGTGGTATTTAGTTTCACCACTGTTTAGGTCACTTGAGATAATAGAACACATGCCACACAGTGTACAATTTTTTGTCATTGCTATTTTTTTATTGAGGGAAAGTCAAACACAAATGTTTATTTATTTATTTACAAAAAAGACAGAAGTATGAAAGTATCATTACATTTTTTTTAACTACCCTTGGTGATGCCTTGTTTGGCTAAAGGTATTGGCTTGTATATTTTTGTACTGTGTATGAAAATATGTGCTTTGAAATCAGTACTGATACCCATACTGCACAGTCCCACATTAAGCACAAGAGGGCAAAATACAAGGTTTCAAATTTTATTTATTGTCAGTTGATATTGTATGCATACAAAGTTCCTAGAAAGCTACAAAATGTCTACCACGTTATCAAGGAGGCATCAAAATGTGTTACTTAGCAAAGACAAGAACATCTGCAGTAAAAGAACACACACACGTGAAGCAGATTTTTTTCTTTTGAAGTGATGAAATAATTGCACTTTACTGTCATGGATATTAAAGATATCACACAATTGTACCAAGAAAGACAGGTCACATGGTTTTTATACAAAGCACCTTTAAAAAAAAAAAAATTCTCTGCACACAAACCCTATAATTCTCATGATACTATCTGAACTAAAGATAAGTTCACTCACTTTAAAAGGCAACATTTAAAATGATTATAAACAAAAGGTACCAGTACCTACAAAGATAACAAATATATTTAAAAAAAAAACCTGTACTGCTGATAGGTTTGTATTGAAATTCCTTTTGATTTCTGTGTAACCATAATATTAAAATCTTTTTATAACAATCACAAAAACGTAAAAGCTAAGAAACAACCCTATTATCCAAATTTAAACAAGCAGTATTATAACATGCTTCAAAATGGAATTACATATCAGGTTACCAGCAGCAGTGCAGTAACAAGTTCACCAAAGACCTTATTTGAATATGCCGAAGTCATCACAAAACCATTTTACACACAACACAATAAAAACATGAACTGAGTTAATTTTCTTAAGTTATTTATAAATGTGAACAAATACACAGGGCAAAACAGCTGTTAACACAAAACAAAACCTGGAGATACAACAATAAAGACTATTTGATTTGAAACAATATAAAACTCCATAGTCTACTTCAGGCACGTAGCATTCTAGCGAGTGATTATTTAAAAAAAAAAAGTGTTACCTAAAATCCCATAATCTGTACAGGGATACTAGAGATGCTTTAATATAGAAACCTTTCTGATTTTGATAATTTAATAGAAATATTAAAAAAAAATCTGGGACTGGTGTATTTTGATTAGATTAAAACTTTTAAAAACTCCATAAACTGGAATCTAAACAGGTGACATTCTGGCATTGAGAGGACACAGGTCCTCCAAAGTGATTTATCTAACAGCAATTGCATCAGCTGAATTCCTTCATTTTTTGTCAGGTCACTGAAGCGGCAATAGTAAACTACGGTAACATATACATATATATTTCGACTGTTTTGTTTCTTGGGACTTGCTTGAAGCCTAAAAGTCAAAGGGTGTTTTCTACCATTCCTAACAATAAGGCAATTAATTCATTAGAATCCGTTTTTGTTTTTTGTTTTTTTTAAATGTAGTCGTTGCCAATTATTTTTATTATTTTCTCCCAATTTGGAATGGCCAATTATTTTTAGGCTCAGCTCACCGCTACCACCCCTGAGCTGATTCGGGAGGGCGAAGACGAACACACGCTGTCCTCCGAAGTGTGTGCCGTCAGCCAACCGCTTTTTTTCACACTGCAGACCCACCATGCAGCCACCCAAGAGCTACAGTGTCAGAGGACAACGCAGCTCTCGGGCAGTTTACAGGCAAGCCTGCAGGCTTCCGGCCAGACTACAGGGGTAGCTGGTGCACGGTGAGCCGAGGACACCCTGGCCGACCTAAACCCTACCCCCCCCAGGCGACGCTAGGCCAATTGTGCGCCGCCCCCTGGGATCTCCCGTCTGTGGATTAGCCTGGACGCAAACCGGCGACGTCCAGGCTATAGAGCGCATCCTGCACTCCACGTGGAGCGCCTTTAGTAGATGCGCCACTCGGGAGCCCACAATGCAGGCCCAAATTTAATGCATCTACTGCACTGTAGTCATATTCCAGAAAAACTAACAAATTAGGTAAGGTTCTCTCATACTTGGTCTTGAATCTTGTCAGAAACCTAATATTTTCATGTACAGTAGAAGGGGACTTATTCTGCAAAATACTAGAAACCAATCCAGTTGTTTCCTTTTCAAAATCTTTTAGATAGTGAGGTACATGGAAACCGGTGCTGCCAATGCAAGAAAGAACACTTGCAGCAGTTGAAGTAGTATTCACTAATAATAAATCACTGTACAAATGATAATGAAAGGATCTCATTCTCAGTGCAATGGCCGTTTCCATATCAGCTTGAATCAAAGTAAAACTAATTAAAAAAAAAAAAATCACTCTGGAAGACCTGCTTTCCTTATTACAGTTAGCTAATAGCCCAATTATTGGTGTTAACAATACATGAAGCTATAAACACACAGGTGCTGTTTGTGTTTCTGCACCCTCTCTCAGTACAGAATATGACATTGTTACATTCACATAAATGAATCCCACTTTCCTTTTTTTTCCTACTTTTTTTTTTTTTAGAAAACATAAAAAGGCATTGTGGTGATCTCTTATTCTCTTTTTTTTTATTTGGTCTTGCTACAGATAATACTTACAATTGATTCAGTCTTTTCTAAGCTGGAAGTTTCAAACCAAAGGCACTTTCATGTACAGTGCAGGAAATCGCTAAGGATCAGGTCATATTTTTTGGTCATTTAGAGAAGAAAAGGCAACATTTATTTAGTGTTTTAAGTTCTACCCTGTAAAAGAAGTACTTTCTGTTGCTTTTTTAAATTTTTATAACTGTAGGCTAGTTCCAATTGTGTGCATATTGTGTAACTCGCAGTAATTCATTCCAATGTGTAAAGTTGATTATTTCAGTTTACCTTGAAATAAAATGTCAGACCAAGATTGACATTACATTTGTTACAGGCAGACAACAAAGGTCAGTATTACAACATACACTAAGGCACTGTACACTGTTATACTTTGGCAGTTTTGAATGATATACTCCTACACAGACTGACAATAACAAGAAAGTCTTCCAGCTTAGGAAAGAGCTCACAGTTTTAGTGGCACCTTTTGGATATCACACCACCACATTTAAGGCTTGAATTTATATAAAATGAATGGTGTAGGCCACAGATTTCATAGGACTTGATGTGTATGTAAAGGCAGCAACCAACTGATATTGGCAAACAAAAACTAAATATATATATATAACCTGTTCAGGAATGATGAACCACAGCAGATTAATGCAGTGGAAACTGTTTTTAAACTTTACTGGTTTCTTCTTATTGTCAATTTTCTTTAACATGTGATCCGCACATACAATTATATTTACACAGAATGCCTGTTATTGATCAAGAAAGGCTAACAAAACAAGATACCTCAATAAGGCATGTCCTACCTGAAAACCCAAGTGCTTAGGACAAGGCGACGATAAACGATTTGTGAGAATGCAGTGCTGATCCGTTTTATTAGCAGTACTAATACTTTATTGTGAAAACCTTCTGCAGCTTAAGGGATGGGATTTCATAAAATTCTTTGAATTTGCAAATGTAACATGCAACATTCTTATTGCAAAGTGATTATTGGTATGGCCGAGGTAAACCTAAAAGACTAGGTTTAAATATCACAGTGCATTCAGTCTTCACCTTCCGTTCTCAAACAGTGAAAGAGTAGTGTGGCTTTGTATTAAGAGATTCAGACAAATGAACCCTGTTTAAGAATATCAGAGACCATAGTTCCTTTTGATCTCCTCCAAGCTGCAAATGTTTTAACTTTGTAGTGTATTTCTAAATAGGCTGGCTATTATCTTTCTTATCTTAAAACTAGCATTTTTTTAATATTCATTTATCTAAAATTATGTCTTTTGATGAAATACTTTCTTTGGAAAAAAAACACAATCACAATAGTTCAATATATTATACAGAGCTTAGATGTCCCATGTTATAATGGCTAGTGTCTTTGATAATTACTTTTTTTTTTCTCAATTTATACCACACAAAAAAATTAAAAATAAAAAGGTCTAGCAATCTGATACAACCCCACCAACAGATACTACTATAATACATTAGAACTGACACACATACACACACATCTTCCTAAGAACAGGCATTGATTAGTCATCTGTTAAAATGAATAACTAATTCAGTATCAAAAGTTTTTACAACTGTACCGCAATTCACAGCTGTAGTCGTACACATATACATAAGAAAAATGACTTCACCCAAATCCGACAAACAAAAACGTGGGTCTGATTCTGATTCGAGGCACTGCCACTTGTATTGAGGTTTACAGTCTCTGTTTAAGGTTTTCAGTAAAATGTTCCTCTCTCATTCCTTCACAAGCCTATAGATGTGATGCTGGGCTCCATGCTCACTGTTCGACACTTCAAACACGCATGCCAGACAAAGAAGAGTCTCCTGTGTATCCCTGTTTGTTACCACCTAAAACAATGTGATCAAAAATGAATTAACAGAATACATTCCAAAAAAGCATAGGATTAGTTAGATTAGAATTCAAAACAGATATGGGGGTGAAAAACAAAACAACAACAACTTACAGAATGGCTTCAAATCTCCCTTTGAAAATAGTGCTGTTTTATTGAATGAATGAGAGAATGGAACACATGCCACCCAGGGCTACATGTTGTTATTGCTGTTTTTCTTACCTATAGGGAAATTATTATTTATTTATTTTGCAGACGCCTTTATTCAAGGCGACTTGGAGACAAAGCAAGCAGAAATCCAAGCAGCCTGATATTTTGCACTTTATGTAAAAACCTTTAAGCTTCACTATCATGTAGCATGAAAAAGACAGCACCTCGTACACTGTTCATATGTGGATGGCTGCTGCTTCTTTTAAAGGAGAAAGGCCCTAAAAAAACAACAGATCCCTCCCAGCAAACTCTGTTTCTTCTTGCTCCTCCTACCTCCTGCCCCCTACTACAAATGCTCTGTCCTGATTTCCCCCCTTCCTCTTTGAGAACTACTACTGCTGCTGCTGTTCCTTCCTGCACCAGTCTTGATACACAGATGGCAAAAGGAATGTTAAAAATGCAGGCTTTGTCTTTCAGAAATGCACTCAGACTTGCAGACTAATAATAATACTCCACTGCTTCTATTTGGGGAGGCTTTCACAAGCATACATACATTCCTTTTAAAGTTTCTTTTTTTTCAATTTCAACATATTATGTAAAAAAAATAAAGCAGCATAAAATCATACAGGATTATTTAACCCCTTGACTTTCACAACAGCACAATGTTCAAGCTTGTCGTTTGTAAAGTAACGACAATAATTTCAATTTAAAAAAAATAGTATGTAGTAAATGTCTGCTAAAGGATCTTATTATAAAATAATGAACATATCTTACCAGTAAAATAGTGAAATTCTCCAATACACTGTTCATCATGTATTTTTCTGGCAAGTGTTTAAGCTTGTGAATAAAATTGATCATATATTCACACATGGGCGAGCGACTTATCCTATATACAAAGCGTCCATTCTCAAACCTTGAATATTCAGTCTGAAAAACAAACATAACACAGTCCATTACCTCGGGGGTACTTAAGATAAATTATGTTTTGTGCTTTGCAGTTATCTGAGTATCCTGCTTCTGTTCACTAAATAAAATAAAATAGTCCTGTATATACAGGGTTATTACAAGCAGGGTAGGTCAGTTCTTAAAACTGTGGTATCAAAAGTATTTATTGCTGGGCTGGGTAATTTGTTGTTATTATTTATTTCTTAGCAGACGCCCTTATCCAGGGCGACTTACAATTGTTACAAGCCATCACATTATTTTTACATACAATTCCCCATTTATACAGTTGGGTTTTTACTGGAGCAATCTAGGTAAAGTACCTTGCTCAAGGGTACAGCAGCAGTGTCCCCCACCTGGGATTGAACCCACGACCCTCCGGTCAAGAGTCCAGAGCCCTAACCACTACTCCACACTGCTGCCTGTTACCACAAGTGTGAGTGCCGCACACTGTTTGTATTCTGCTATTTGCCTTGCTTTGTGCTCTGTGATAAACACCAAATTACACTGCAAGTCCAGCCATGATGTGATTATACTACAGCTGGCTACTAGAACTAGAGTCAGCCTACTTATTGTGTGTATTTTCTCACACTCAGTAAGACATAACAGCAAATTACAGGCTATGTGATACATCTACAAACTGAAATGATGTTGGTCTGACAGTATTATTTTAATATTTGTAAAAAGTAGTCATTTCTGTATATTAGAAATCTCATTGCTGTATATTAAAATCAGTTGAGAGCATACCTCTACTTTTTCCACAACTTGTTTTCCGAACGAGCACACCTTAGTAGAGCAGGTAATTGTCATGTTTTCAGAGCTCTCGTACTGGCTTGTGACACCATAGAATGCTCCTGCATCATCTTGTATATTGCAGTTCAAGTCAGCCTGTAACATATAAGAGACTGTGTTTAAGTTTCGCTTTTACACAGACAAGTTCTGAAGCCCTACGCTTATTCTTTTGCCCCGTGAAACTTTACATACCAAATCAATGGAGTTTAAAATAAATACTACGTGTCACGTGCCCATTCGAACCTGAACATTGGTAACAATGGACCTTACCCGATAAGAAAGCTTGATACAGCACTCTTATAATGGGGTAGCTCTGCAACAAGTATGATCTAATTTTCATAGAAAAATCATGCATCCCCCCCCCCATCCCTCATGGACCCCATTGAGTATACTTTTTCTATGAAAATATGAGACCTGTTGCATAGCTCATGGTCTCACTTGAGATGAAGTGATCCACTAATATATTCACACAAGCGAAAAAAAGAGCAAATATTCTATGGAACCATTTTTCCAACTCATTAACAGAAGTGGTTTTATTTAAAGACCACATTAAGGCAGGCATTATTGTGCAGATTCTTCCCTTTATTTGAAATTTACATTCAGCCAGTACTTCAAAAGAATCTTTAAAAAAGGCTTGATCAGATTATGATATGCATGCTTTGTACAAAGCTGCTAGTTTGCATTTTATTTTCCAGCAAATGTAGGCGATGTTTAAACAGCTATTAAGAGAACAGTATGTCACTATTGTTTTTAAAATACTATGCAGAATTGCTGCATGCTTTGATCCATCTATGGTGTCATTTAATCAAATACAGAGCTCTTAAATTGCACAGCACATTCTTGGATTTACATTTGATGTATCTCTTTATAAAACAATTAGCATTGAGATGCTACTGCCTTTGACAACAGTCTGTAATAATTAGCATTAACAGTGTAACATAATTATTCACATATCAGGGTCTACCATTTATGTCTTGTGTGGTGTATATTTTAAAAGCATATAAAACCAAAGTAATTAAATGGATGAATGCATTATTTAAGTGTCACTGACCTACTTGTAATAAAGATGAGAGTTTTCTGCTATGCATTGCATAATACTGGTTACATTATTGAGTGGGTTAAGGCATTACATTCCACTGTGCTAATGGTTTTATCAAGGAGTTATGACAGATCCTTTTTTTATTTTAAAGATTTTTATAGATTTTTATTTTAAATTTTGGCCACTAATTGACCTATTACTCCCGACTGAAAGCATATTTAAATGAAACCTAGGTGCTAACATATGTGATGATTAATTATGGTGAAGGTTGAGCAAATCTTTTTTTTTTTTACCCTGGGTATTTCCAATAATTGTATATAGCCAGTCAACCACATGTATATTGCACCCCTGTGATCAGCCTCGCTTTGTGTATAGAAACATACCCACCAGCAGGTGGCAGAAGTGGAACGCTGGGACCTCACCACCTGTCACACTGCAGGCAGGTGTTCAAACAAAGAAATAATAATAATGCATTCTTAACGGACACAGACGTTTTGTGTTGCTCATCGATTTAAAAACGTGGATACAATTTTTTTTTCAAATAACACACCAAGATTGTGAGATACCTGCAAACCTTTGAAACAATAGCATGTAAATCTACTACTACTACTACGACTACTACTACTAAAGAACAAAAGAAATCAGAGTCTCTTCAGGAAAATGTTAGCTGTAAATCTTGTTTTAATTATTTTTAAGGCCTGCAAGTAAGTTGTCAATGCTGAAGCCAGGCTTGTGGAGTAGAAAAACTCACCCAGAATTTTACAAGGAAGAAGGCATTATGTGGTCCCTTGCCAAACAGCTCCTTCAGGCCTCCTTTCTTTTCTGGGAATTTATCATAAATCTGACGAATGTCTACTGATTCAAGCAGGGCATCGTTGTAGGAATGGTTGGTTTGCCCGATGTGTACAAAGAGGTGCTTGTTATACTGGAAGAGAAAAGGACACAACATGAGAAGTGTCACTGTAGGGCAAGGCGAACCTAAAGGCTCTGTCATTTCCCCGCAGTTTTAAAGAACTGTTAGGGTAAGTGTCTTATTCAGGAAGCACACCAAGAAACAACGCAACAGCCTGCTGTAAATGCAGGCCTTATTATACCTTATAACATTATTATTATTATTATTTTTTTTTTTTTTTTTTTTTTTATTATAGCTAATTTTTAGAATTTATAAAATATTGCAAGAGTTTTTTGGAATGTGCCACTTGACAGAAGTACTTAAAATAATGGATTTTTATGAGGGCTATTTCAAAGTCATCCCAGCCTTCAGTTCAATATCTGTTTCTACAAAACCGAAACACAGATTTAAACAGCTGGAGGATTCAGGGTAAATGTAAGATAAATTGCTGCTGTCAAATTATATATATATATATATATATAAAATCCACTAAGGAATGCAGACTAACCAAGACAAATCACCCGCCTTAAATACAAAAACAAAGATATTTGTTTCTAACAGAAGGAATAGAAAACTGTCATTTATTTTCTAGGAAGACTAGAACATAAAATATCTAGATTTGTATTTCTTTAGTTACATATTTAAGTTAAGATATTGAGTGGCTTACAGTAAACTTTCCTGCAATACAACAGCCATATGGTGCACCAGGATGCCTAGTTTGTGGGTGCAATTCTAATTAAGCTTTAACTGGCAAACAGCATTTCAGCAAAATATAAAATTAACGCATAAAGAGTAAAGATACCATTTGCCATTTCCTTTGATCTTGTTTTCAAGAGTTAGGTGTGGACTGAAGTTATTATTTGTTTATTTATTTAGCAGACGCCTTTATCTAAGGCGACTTACAGAGACTAGGGTGTGTGAACTATGCATCAGCTGCAGAGTCACTTACAATTACGTCTCACCCAAAAGACAGAGCACAAGGAGGTTAAGTGACTTGCTCAGGGTCACACAATGAGTCAATGGCTGAGGTGGGATTTGAACCAGGGACCTCCTGGTTACAAGCCCTTTTCTTTAACCACTGGACCACACAGCCTTCTAGTTTGGGTATGCAAGTGTAAATAAATGGTACTAAAAATGCTTTTTTCAATTTTTTAACCTGGTCGAGGTTTAGGTTTTTAGGAGCTAAGCCATTGCTATTTAATAGCAATGTATGATTTAAAATCGTAGATGTTAATTTAAGACCATTATATTTGATGCACAGCTGTCAAAGACACCATTTTAGAATGCCTACCGAATCGGGGTCTCTCTGCTGCTCGAGAAATGCCGAGAACTCCACCTGTCTCAGTTTGGTTGTTCCAATGGAACGGCCTTGCCAGGCAGGTACTGAGGGGGCTGGTGTTACTGCAGAATCACACCCTGCATATCAAAACACCACCATCAATACCATTTCACAAAAACAATCATTCCATAATATCCCCAAGACCTTTGATGACATTAAATTTTTTGAAGGAGCTGTGCAACTGTGCACAGCTATACTCATATTTATATTTCTTGGAGTTAATAACATGCACTTATGGGAGTAAGGAAGCACAGGAAGAACATTTTTTGACAAGCGTACCAAGAGGCACCTTAATATTAAGTGCTATTTTCTAAATATTCCACTATTTCTAAATAAAATTAAATAAATTAAGGATGGTTTATAAGGGAACAAGTGATTATGTTACTAATAAGATACTAAGGATTTTAAAGCTGTAATCATTGCCACTTCGCTCCTCACTTTGAGTTTGGCTCAGAAGGGATTAAGGATCATACAATATAATATTATAATCCTTACCTGGAACAGGTGTTGTTCCTACTGGTTGGATTGGATATGCTTGCTGAACAAATGGCTTTATACTAAACAAAACAATACAAATATTTTTAATTTTATTTAAGGATAAATCAGATAGATGCAAAACAGATATATAGAATATTTAAATAAAGTTCAAAACAACGTAGGGCTTAAATCAGCATGAAATGTATGGTGCCGCCAAAGCTATATTTTATAATGGATATGATGCCGCCATAATTTGGATTCTATGTAGAGCAGTAGCCAAACTGCTTGTTTATTTTTTTATCATTCAGAGAGAACAATGTTTACTTACTCATGCGAGGATCCTGGTTGACCTGTAGATATCATTCCTGGCCAAAACTAGAACAAAATTTTTAAAAAAGGAGTGTCACTTATGCAGAACACATACTAGGTCTTCACCAGTCTTTTTATTTCTTTTTTTCTCTCAATACAATACTGGTTAATAAAAAATAGTTAAAACATGTCCTAACTTATTATCTGCATTATAGTTCAATTATAGCTTTTTTCAGGATGGAGAATCCGCAATGTGGATGATTTAAATTGCAATTGAACAGATGAATTAATGACGGATGATGAATTTGGCCGGAGACCTTGTCCGTGGGACAGCTATCCGCAATGTTGGCGGACTAGCGAATACACGATGACATCATATAGTCTAGTGTCGCGGATATGAAGTGGCTCACAGGGCCACCTCCCCCCAAAAGACAAAGCCGCCAAACCATGACTGGAAAAATGAAGATCAACGGATAATGCAACAACTGCAGTGGCACAATGCCACCTACCCCCCAAAATAGGAAAAGGACGAACGAAAAGTAAGTAGCTGAGACAGAGGGTGGATTCTCCTTCCAGAAATACAACCAAGTATTCCATTATTTTCCTTTTTTTTCTATACTTTCTGAACATTAAACCTGTTTAACTTCACACCTTTTCCCTTCCACTGATTACAATTCCCATGTTTAATCTGACTATATGCAGTGTCTTGCATGCAAAATGTAATACTACAAATGCAACAGATTGTAATGTTTGATGCATTTCAAATTACTCAAATATCTAAATCATCACACTTTGCATGAACCTGTCCAATGTTAAGTACTTAGACAAACTACTGCTTTGCTATGGTATTTATTACAAGTCCTTATAACAATCATTAAACACATGGGAGATGTGTGTGAAGTACTGTTGGCTTTGCTGTCCGCACTTACCCCAGGTGTTCCTGGAAAAGCCGGGCGAGGAATGCCAGGCAAGCCCAGTTTATTGTGGATGGCAGTGGCTGATACGATCTGTGCTGATGACATTGCTGCCATGCTTTGTAGTGCTTTGTCCTTCACGGTTTGATCCTTGAACATCAGTAACACAAAGTCTTAATATCATAGGAAAGAACAGGTTGTTCAAGAGCAGCTAAGAAGCAGAGAGCTAAATCTATAAGCCTCAAGCAATACCCACAAGCAAGCACGGATGAAGGAAATTAAACAGGGACTGCTGCTTTGTTTCTTTGGAAGATTATGACATGTTCAATATGTACTGATTTACCAGGCTTCCTTGACCTTGTGTGCAGTGGTATCGTTAAGGTGTAATAGTGTGGTATTAGCAGTCAGGCCTTAAAGCCAAAAGCCAGTGTTACCAAAACATCTTCCCTTTGTGAGATCACTGCCATGCTGTGAAGTAACCAAATGGACTTGAAGACAGCGGTCTACACTGTGGGCCCAGAAAGCAAGAAGCTACATTAGCATGTTGGCTGTGTAACCAGTCCACAAAACTACCACTGTACTGGAATCTGTGACATACTGGAAACCAGATAGGCAGGAAGCTCTGAACTCTATTGCCCCACTGTTGAGAAAATAACACTTGTATGCAATGCAGTGTACCATAGAGAGTGTGATAAGAAATCAAGAGAAACAGTAAGTGTACATTTTGTAACAGGTCCATTCCACATTAAGTGTGTCAAAGTTTGAAGCACACCTTCCTGCATTGTAATGTAGACTGAAAACTTGGTGAAACACATTTTTAAAACTTATATTGCTAAAAGCTTCCTCAGGAAATACAGTACAGGTCAAAAGTTTGAGTACACTTGCTGGAAACTAGGTTTTTTCATAATTGACAATGTTTACGTCGTATACGTTTCTGTAAATACTTGAAAATGAAAACACATGTTACAATATACAAAACAAAACATAAGGAGTATCAAAGCAATGTTCAAGAAAATTGAAAATTGTCTCAATCTTGGATTCCTCAAAATAGCCACCCTTTGCCTTAATAACAGCCTTACAAACACGAGGCATTCGGTTAACAAGTTTCAGCAGGAAATCACCAGACACGTCTTCCCAGCTCTCCTGCAGCATTTCCCAGAGATGTAGGGCACTTGTGGGTAGCTTTGCTTTGACTCTTCTGTCCAGTTCCTCCCATACAAGTTCTATGGGATTGAGGTCTGGAGACTGGGCAGGCCAGTTCATTAGATTGAGTTGTCCTTCACTTTTCTTCTTCGCCAGATAGTTCTTGCACAACTTTGAGGTGTGTTTCGGGTCATTATCTTGCTGAAGAATGAAGGACTGCCCAACTAGCCATAATCCTTATGGAATGGCACGCCTCTGAAGTATGCTATGATAGCCATGCTGGTTGAGCTTGCTGTGGACTTGGTAAAGATCACCAACTCTGTCACCAGCAAAGCAACCCCAGACCACGACACTGCCTCCTCCATGCTTGACAGTGGGAACCACACATGCAGAACTCATGCGCTCACCATCTCTGCGTCTTACAAATACTCGGCGGTTGGACCCAAATATTTCAAATTTTGACTCATCGGTCCATAAGACCGACTTCCGCTCCTCAAACATCCAGTTTCTGTGTTTTTTGGCCCAGGCAAGTCTCTTCCTCTTATTCTGCACTCTTAACAATGGTTTCATTGCAGCAATTCTTCCAGTTAGGCCAGCTTCACGCAATCTCCTCTGAACAGTTGATGTTGAAACATCTGTAGTTCTAGTAGCATTTAGCTGAGCTTGCATTTCAGGGGCAGTTAATCGCCGGTTTCGCAGACTTGTGACTCGAATGAACTTGTTCTCCGATTCTGAGGTCACCCTTGGCCTGCCTGACCTTGTTCGGTCCTCATGAGTGCCAGTTTCTTCAAATCGTTTGATGGTCTTGGCCACAGCAGTTACAGACACTTGCAAAGTTCTTGTGATTTGTCTTAAAGATTGACCTTCATTTCTTAAAGTAATTACAGACTTTTTTTGCTTAACTGAGCGTATTTTGCCATTTTCTGCTCCCTTACATTCAGGAATGACAAACTTGTGCCTATGCTACCTATATTTATAATAATCATGGACCCTCACCTGTTAACAATAATTGGTGACAAAAGGTTAATTAGGTAACATGCTAGTTAACTCGGAGAACATCTAACAAAGACACTTTTATACTTAGGCCAGTGTTCTAACACCGTGTTATACACATTTCAGACTTTTAACTGACTTGGGCTTCAGACTGAAATCCCCTTGCTTTGGGTGACCATTTCATTGAAAATTGACAAGATTGACTTACATTTTCATTTAAAAATATAATTTTTGAGTGCAATTCACTAATGATTATCAGCTTATATAAGTACACGTATCATATAATGAAATATTAAATGTTTATAGACAATCATGAAAAACCTGGTTTCAAGCAGGTTTACTCAAACTTTTGACTGGTACTGTACATAAAAATATTTTTTAAACCTATAAGGAGTGATTTCGACATTTACAGATTTCTAAATGTTGCTGCAAGACACGTAACGCGGAATGGGCCTACAGCAGTTGAAAAGAAAGACTGATAGACAGAAAAAACAACTTTAAAACAAGCAAACATTCTGGGTGAGCATGCTGGCAAGAAAAAGGTATTGTGGTGCAAATACACTTCTTAAATAAAACAAAATAATAAGAAACCTTGGTGTAAGAAACCAAACGGTAAGCAAGTGCTCCCTGAGGGAGGCCTTTACAGTAACTGCAGAGATACTGTTCAAGCTAGCCTAAAGATGGGCCAAGCGCAGCTACAACACATACTGTGAAAGAGATACTTACCATGCATGTTACCTGAATACAAACAAATAAGAGGACATGTACTTTAAGCCCCTTGCTGTTTGAGCATGTAAACTATGAGGAAGTTCTTCAACTTCTGAGGCACATTTTAAGACTTATCGGTTTTAAAATGTTACCAATCTGTTTTGTACAGTATTTAAAACAGATTCAATATAAAATAGTCACTGTTCACAAAACTTCAACTTACAGTAACTGTATTCATTTTCGATCAAAGATCTTTGCGAATAGGGTCAATACAATATATGTTTTAATTAATCAATGCTACTTCTAAACAGTAATCTGTTTATGAAATTACATATTTGTACATATTTTTATTTTATCCAACATGAGCCCCCTTTCAAATGTATTTCTAAAAAGAACTCAGTATCGGTAATTAAAAATATGAAACGCATAAAGGGGGCTTCACTAGTTTGTATTGCATCCTATTCATGAAAAACCATTTTACTGACAGAGACAATAACAAGATAACATGTCAGGTAACACAATAGAGGATAAAAATAGAAAATGTGAAAACACAAAAGTTCTATGCATAAATGGAAGGGCTGTACTTGAATTCTTCTCCCTCTGGTATCTAATTGGCTTTTCATTAAGGTAGGCAGTAACACATACAAAAGCTGGCTATTTTAGCCAGGCAACAGGCAATGGCCATGAAAGAACGTGCATTCATAGCTGTCCCAACATACTGCCTAATGAGCGGCAATTAATCCATCTCATTGTGTTTCAAAATGCAGAGGACTGTGAACATCAAAAGGAGATTTGAAGCTAGCTTTTTGTTATTCAATTAAAAACCCATGAGAGTTATCTTTACTGTTGCATGTTCTAAAATATACACTATATACAGTGATTCAAAAGAAAACATTTGTAAGAGAAAAAAATATGTATATCTCAATGTTATTTATAAGGTACATTTCTTCAAACACTTCTGTTCTTTGCTGCAGCAAAAGAGAATTAGCGATTTCAGATCAGTCTGTAAGAAATTAAGATGGGGAAACAAAGAGCATTTCATGTGCCAAAGCCTGATTTTTGCCGCCTTTTGTTATTTCTAGGAAAATGGGGGGGGGGGGGAGGAGGGGAGGATGGGACTAGAGTTTGTAAAGAAACGTATGTGCCAAAGCAATACAAGAGCCTAAACCTGAAGCATTTCAGTGTAGCATCACGCTTTAATACTGTAACCAATTACAATATTTTAAGCCAAGGCATTCCACTGATGCCCTGTCATCCCTGGTTCTGTTAGCACAGCTCACAGCCAGCCACTAACAGCCAAAACCACTTGCCAGCATGCTGCCCGTTTTGCATTCAAAACCAAACACTGTATTTCTGTTTATTTACAAGGAAGTCTGTTATAAAGTCAGTCTGTTACTGACACCATGCAAGCATTGTGGTAAGAACCTATGTCTTTGAAACATGTAACAATATAGCATTTGTTTTGAGCATTTTCCTTTCTTTATCTGTTCTTATGTCATTATATATATATATATTTATGAGAAATGGTTGTACAAACGCTCATAAAAGGCAAAATTGTATTTAACAAATAGTGAGGAATCATTTTAATACTGAACACATGCTTACTGTGTTAGGAGTTTTCTGTCATGCAGGATTTTTGTTGTCCTCCCATTCTGTAACTTGTAAGTAATGATTTTTAAAATAAACGTTTTCATATTGTTGTCTCAGCCATTGTTGTGGAAAAAGCTTCTTTGCTTAGAGACGTTTATAGCAGTGTATTAGTTCATGTTATAAAACTTTAGTTTCCGGCAGATGGCCTGTCCTTTATCTATTTAACATAAATTACACAACTGCCTATCCAAGATATCTTACTGTAACGTAATATCCTCAGACTCACTGATTTGGTCAAAACAAATGCATTAGTTGTTGGTTTTTTTTGTTTTGTTTTTGTTAATGCATTCCTAAAGGCTGAATAGACGCAAGAGTGTTGTATTCTAGATGCCAAACAGACTGCAGTCACATGCAAGAAATCTAGGTTACAAGAATCACAGTGCAAGGCATTTACCCATCACCATGGAAAACAGGAAGTGAAACGCATAGCAACCACAAGCCCAAAAGCAGAAAAGCGCATACCTTTAGCTTGGAATGAAACTCACGAGATTTCCTTCTGGCAAGAACCTGAATGTGACTAGACACCTGCAGGGTAGGGGAAGGGAGGAAAACAAAGGAAAAGCCTGTAACCATGGAGATGAAAAGCCCCCTGCAACTGGGCAAGCCAGACGTACCTTGATGGCGGCTTGGATTTCTCGAACTTTCTTTCTTGCTAAGACCTGTATGTGACTAGACACCTATTTTTTCAAATTTTTAAAACAAAAAATAGAAACAAAAAGAGGAAACCAAAGGTAAAAATACACATCTATTTGTTAAACTTTGGGGGAAACAATTTGTGTCTCTTCAGCCAGCTAAGCTAGTAGAGTATAATTCATTCTCAGCCACACACCAAGCTTAAAGCATCAAGGCATTATTATTTGGGTCACCATCACATAAGTGACTTAAGGAAGACAGTCTCATTTAGTTATTTAGCCTTGTGCAGATTCCCACTCAGCTGTACACAATACCTGGATTATATCAATGCATTCTTAATACAATTTTATTTGGTCTAAAATCTAAACAGACTATCAAAATAGCATTATGAAACGTATTTAATATATTTAATATATTTATAAAGTGCATAGACTTATTAATTTGATATACAATGTTTTTTTTGTTTTTGTTTTTTGTTGTATATTTAGACTATATTGTTTTATGTTAAAATTAAATCTGTAATTCTTTATTGTTGATATAGCATCGTACAACTTGACGTCTTCCAAGTAAAACATTTAAAAGGCGCTCATTTAAAATGCATGTCTGTGTGTAGTACTGTTGGATACAGCGGTATCAAAGTATTTATGAATTTTTAATAGCTTAACTTCTTGACATATGAATCCTCTGGGCCAAGTAAAACACAAAAAACCAATGGTTTAAGTACATTTGATTGACCTATAAAAAGAATGAATCATGGCTGCGGTTATCTGTCAATATGCGTGACCTTTTGTATAACAAAATTGATCACTCACCACATAAGATTAGTTAAAGTATTTCATCCGACATATAAGCATGCATCAAGAACCCTAGCCTCTGCTCACAAGAAGGAATCTCGCATGAACCGCCTCAGTTTAAAGCAACACAGTTGCTAAAGCCATCTACAGGAGCACAAAGACTTCAATAACAATAGTGAAAATAATCTATATAGACACACAATATAGGTATCTGCAAGGCTAATGGGCTAGTAACCCTTGACTCGCTCTTATTTTTGTTTTTTTTCTAATTGATCACAGATATGTTCTGTTTATTATCTGTCTGAAGGCTTAGGAATGCAAACTGTTTGAGCTTGTGGTATGATTTACATTGTTAAACAATGTATTCCTTCAGCGTTTACTGTATAAACAAACTTGCATTTAAGTGTTGGGCTGGCTGCAAATGGTTTGTTTTGTTGATTTATAAATTTATGAATATATATGAATATATATATAGTTATTAATGTAAAATTGTCTTATTTTTTATTTTTATTTTTTTTAAAATAGTGTTTAAAACTTTAAATTTTAAATCATAGAAAATAATTCCTTTTTAAATTAGGAAACATTATTTTACAGATGAGAGGGATATTCTGCACCACAAAATCGATGCTTATAACAGCACATATCTTGTTTGGACTGTTTCGTTGTCAAATGAAAACGTCTAAATGTCTTCTTCCTTTGTAAAATGCAAATCTGCCATGTTCACTTGCAACATAGATCAGCAGAGCAAAAATTTCTTGCACGTAAACCAGAATCGCAGTGAACTACAGGAAATGCAAAGAATGCCGTTTTGTAATTACTGTGATCGTAAGCAGCTTCATGCTAACACATTGCCAGACAAATCTTTACCTAAAGTAACAGGGTCATGCAAGCACAATACATGCATGCATGCATGCATGTGTATCCCGTTCAGGTCACTTACGTTATGACACCACACTGTATACAAATATCACATAAGCAAATCGTAATATAAAAAAGGCAGTCAATTACACTCCAGCCCATGAGAGCTGTAGCAGATGCAGCCAGTAAAGCCAGCTTCAGTCATGTTTCTTCATTATTTCACATGCATACATTCCCATTGGTCTATATTACCTGTTTCCTTGTCCTCGTCTTTCCTGTTCGCAGTTTGATGTATCTTGCTATTAATTCATTTCGACCTTTAAGAAGAAAAGAAAAAAAAAAAAAGAGAGAGAGGGAGAAATCACATATTAATGTGTGATGGTCCAGTTGCAATCATTTCAAGAGGGACAGGTGCTATGACTGTTGCTTATTTTATTCTGTGGGTCCCTTCCAACTAAATTAACATAAAACTGCAGATCAGGAAGTGTCTTATTTTTTCTTTTAATTATTTTTTTTTTACAAATACAATTACTACTGCTGAGTCTTATGCATGTGGAAGTTGATACTTGTCAACTAACAATTGTATAACCAATACTTTTTCTAATTACCCAGGCAGCACACAAATGGCCTTTGGTTGGACTTGTCTGTTAATTGCATACCACCACCTCAAAACTATTAGGCAAATTATAGGGGGGCTTTCTCATCATGGAGCCAGCTGTCACAGCAGATTGAAATATAATCTCTATTAAACCAATCTTGTGCTCCTTTTAAATAATGTTCCCTCTTTATAAATCAAAAGAGAAGTCCACCCTGTGAATTTGGTAATGGCAGTTTACAAATATATCAATAAATGGGATCCATTTCATTAACAGGATCTATATACCTGTGCACATACCTATATACCTATTGTTATTGTATCCCATTGTATACCCTCACTCCTGTTATGTGCATGACCTCACATCGGTCCGAGCCCATTCTATTATGCCGAGTCAACTGCGTGTGTGTGTGAATATATATATGTATTATATGTATAAAATCAAATGCTACATACAAGTAAAATTAAAAGACGACAAACTGTCCATCAAAAGTCAACATGGGTTGTTTTCAAAATCAGCCTGAATGCACACAACTACCTTTTCGAAGATTAAAAATACACTCGGACAGGTGTTTCAGTGTTGTGTTGACTGAGAGTTGATAACCAGAGCTGGTCGGAGGATGGGCCCTGCTTTCTTAGCAGGTATCGTTTTGTTAAGGCCACGCCAACTGCAGGAGATCATGTGACCCAGGCCAAATAAACAGCATCTGGGGATTTTCAATTACAGCCCTTCACCCAGCATGCCTGCACTGTAATCTCTACCAGATGAGGCTAGGGCCTCGCTATTTTCAATAATTCACACACTGTGTACACATAACATGACAATAAGGGCATTCATGCAGACGCCTGATTCATAGATCAAAGCCCCCAAACAGCCAGCTGTAAGCATGCTTACTGCTGAATAATTCATTCTTTTCACAAGCTTGAAAAAACGCTCAGCAGGACTTGGCAAGCTTGCTTTCTTTCCTGTGTGGTGTGCAAAACAACATTTTTAAAAAGAGGCAGTCAACTTTAAGGACCAGAAATCCCACCCTTTAAAAAGCCCACCCCCCTATAGTTAAAAAGGACCTGCCTTGTGTCTCAAAGAAATCAGCAGTACGTAGTTTGTTTCCTGGAAAAACTGCAGTATTTTCAAGCAAGAAAACATTGACGATTTTCAATTGCTGTTTGGGTCGCTCCAATTGAGTCCCCTTATAATTGTAACAATATGAACATAACATGAATATCTGAACACCCCCAAACAATCAGGCACACGTTCAACAAGGTAGTATTGGATAAATCCCAGACTGCCTTTCTATTGTCTGTCAAAGTGCACGTAAACCAACTAATTCCAAACTTTAACTTTGGCTTTACCAAAAAAAAACAAGAAATCAAGATCCAACAATGAACATTTCATAAATAAATTAAATCGTTAAAAGTTCTAAAGATTTGTGACTACTTCTATTATAACAACAGATCTATAGTTAAGTCAAGAATGGCCTACCACTACTGCCAATAAAAATAAAGCAGTTTTGATCTAAAAGCCACCCTTAACTATTACTTCCACATGCACACTTTAAATAGATCAAGACTGACTGATATCACACATGGTTGTTTAAACTTGGTGGGAGGTACGTGATCTGAAACAGTCAGGGTTGTTAATCTTGTTCACAAGAACTGTGATCAATGATAAAATAATGCCTTTAAGACTTTTATACTTCTGCTAGTGACCTTTTCAACCTCTTTTTATACCCCGGCTGTCTGGGGGCACTCCTAAATTGTAACACCTCCTGCAGGGAGAGGGTGGGACACTAACAGCTTTGAGATTCCCCACCCTGATATCCACCCTTAGGCTGGGCAAAGTGCAAACCCCCCACCCATACTACCCCCCACCAAAATCATAGTACATGACAACCGATCTTGCCATGCAGGAATGGTGACTCGTAGGGTTTGGAAGCAGCGGATCATCATTCCAGAACATCAGCAGATCACTTTCATTCTTTTTTTTTTTTTTTTCAAATAAAACCCGTTTTAAGCATGAACTCATTTCGGGTTTATGTTCAATTTTACGTGTTTTAACAGGAAGTTTCTCTAATCCCTCTGAATTTATCCTGGACCTCTGTGGTTTGGATCCAAATCATCACACTAACTTCTCTAACAGTATAAAACAATTTTCTCTGCTCTGATTAAATTCTGTTTCGGACGAAAAACTGTTTTAACTCTTCATAGTATTAAAAGGATCCCTTGTTGTCAGTCAAAGCAGCAGGAAAAGGATTAGATATTTATGACCTGACCCCCATAGTAGTCACATGCTGCTTGGCAGCTGTGAGACCGTGTATTTCGTCCACTCTTTTTTTCTGTCATTAAGAATAGCTTCCTCTGAATCTCAATGACCCCAAGAGGTCCTAAAGCATATCAATTGCACTCAAACCAGCTGCCTACAAAGAACCAGCAGCCCTGCTTTCCCTGGATTGTCCTGCAGCAGCTGATTTTTCATTCAGTAACAAATCCAATTTAGTGGTTACACTAGGCTTCAGCAACACAAAAACAAGAGGAGGTGCTAGTGCTACCCACTTATTCGGAAGAGATTGACAGTCAGACGTGAATAAAAGAAACAGTTCTAAAGACCGGTCGATATACTCATGCGATGCCACAGTTAACCTGAAGTACTACACACATGTGCTAAATCTGGCCAGCTTTACAACAGTTGCACGTCACCCTTGTTTTGGATTGGCTTGCTCATTGTATTCAGAGCAATAGTGCATTATGAAATGCATTTGTTTGTTTGTATAGTCTTATGCTGGTGTCACCAGGTTGTTTCAGATTGAGTTATTAAATGTCATTGCGCCTAATTTAATGATGAATAAAATCTTTCACATAATAATAATAATAATAATAATAATAATAATAATAATAATAATAATAATAATAATAATAATTACTCTCTATTGCTCAACCATCAAGAAAAGGGGTTCTGGAAGTTGAGACAGTCAAGTGAGAGCGTCCAGTTTAGAATTACTGTGTGACAGGTGGTAGTGGGGTGACTCAATGCACTCCTTGTGCACTTATGGGCTGACCGACTGCTTGAGATGCCAGAGTCTAAAACCTCATTTCTGCCAGTAGGACTGGGATGTGATCTGACCGGATCAGGGATGTGACAGCAATGCTTGATCTCAAGCAACAAATGGTAGCTCCTTTCTTGGGAGTCAGCCATTTCCCAGGGGTAGAGACACAGCCGGCGATGAAGGACTACCAGTTTATTACTTGCTGCCTATCCCAACATGCCTTGCTGCCGCTGAGAGACGATGACCAGAAGAGGCTCGTGGTCACTTGTCCTGGTGGGTGTCACTGTGTCAAATATCTTGGATCTACATACTGTTGTACAAAAGAGAAAGGCCAGCAGCTTGCCTTTGTCAGCTGTGTCTTTTCTTTACAGTAGAGTCTTGGTAGCTATAGGCTGCCATTGCAGTGAACTTACTAACCAACAAAGGGCAAACAACAATATTTTTGATTATAATATTGTTGTTTTCATAAACCCTGGCTGTTAAAATAGGTTCTTTATGGATAAAGTAATAAGGTAGGGTGAAATGAGTTCTGTTTCCATCCATCGTGCACAATTCAGATATCAAAAATACTACTTTGGCTTGAGTTTTATAATTGTTTTTTTTTTTTTTTTGGGGTGTAAGTTTTGTTTAAAATGTTCTCTTGCCTATAGCAGCACTTTTAATAACCCAAAATAACCAGTCACATCTGGTCCCACGGTCCACAATGATGTAAATTGATTGCACAGAGTTCTGTCTGGCATGTTTTCAAATTGCGGAATATTCACACACGCAAGGTTCACTTCATGTGGCTTTTCTGTTTTATTCTCTTTCTGCTTTGATTTTAATAGCAGAGTAAAGTCATTTTCAAGAGCAGTATAGACATGTTTTTATTTCGAGGGAAGCCTATCATTAATTCTTATTAGGGCATCATTTGTTGGTGTCATTTGTCACAACAAAAAGGAATCACAATTATAAATGTACCCAAATGATTGAGAATAATTAAATACAAAAAGTGCAAGATGCTGAAATTCAATTTCAGTTGTTCCCTTGTAATTATACTTTGGTTTTTGCTACAGTGGTGTATTCTAAAAACTGTTACACTCCCAATGTTTGAGGTTCCGGTTCAAGCATTTTTTTTATTAAAATCAGATATACCTCAAATGTTATTTGATACATACTGTAACTGCAGGACATGTTTTTAAAGCTATTGCAATAAGTATCATGTTATTACTTTCCTAAAGATCTTTCCAAAGAAATGTGCAGTAAAACAAATCTGCTGAAGCTGGTCTTTAAGGTATTTGCAGACTATATAAACATGTTTGACAACTAAAGACTGCAGATGTATTGTTAACAAAACACACACACAATCTACTTACTCTTTTAAGAACATTTCATTTACTGTTCTCTCTAAGCAACTGTAAATGAAACCCTTTCTTCTGAACTGCAACCAAAAATAATAAAAGGCCTAAATTAGTCACCCGGAAACTCACCCAAATCCTTCCTGTGCACTTTTATAGAGCAACAACTTGAGGATTAAAAAAAAAAAAAAAAAAAAACTCACCTCATTAGAGCTGGTTGCTAAACAGCGCAATCATCTCCTTGTCTAACTCACTGAGATTTAACATTTAACACTTTAAATCTGTTAAAAGCTTGGTCTTAGAACGGTGTTCATCTCTCATGTGCCTTTCAAATGTCCAGTTAGGATCTCTATACAACCCTATTGTTTTTGTCTGATGTTCCTATATTTACATAGCAACAGCAGGCTTAATCCTTTCCGTTCTTTTTCCTCTCCCAGAACCCAATAGCTTAGGCCCCTGGTAGAGAGTCTAGTTTAAACACAAATCCTCCAAAGGCAAGGACAATAGACTGGCTGTCCAGTCATGCGTGATGGATGACTCAAGGGTCACAAGCGCAGATTTGCATTACAATAGACAAAATCAACAATATGGAGCTTTTCACTCGGAGGTCCCCGGTTCTGCCCATGCCCCGAGGAAGCGGGAAACCTTCTACTTAAAGGAATAACGCTGGGCTTGAAACATAAGATGCCTCAGGCTTAAAACACAGTAAACAAAACCTTAAAAACGTTTAGCAGGAAAGGAAGGAGACACCCGTTGAAATGCTGGTAGAAATCTTGATCCTTTCTAAAATGTTAACAGATAAACTGTTTTGTTTTTTGTTTTTTTAAATGGAGAAAGCGTAAATTGTAAGTATATCTTTTAAATCCCAGCAGTTTATATTCAGGAGTTCTTTGCTTGTAAGGTTACAAACTCACTATTAATATCCAAAACCATTACTGTCTTCAGAAATGGGGTGGTTAATTTTACTGTAACGTGCATCCGAGCTGACTGTCTTAAACAATTAACTCTGAGCCTCGTGCAATTCATAAATCAGATTTAATACCACATTTGCATTTAACACTGGATTTACTGGATTATTGAACAAATCCTATTTTAATATTTTAAACCTGTAATGCAAAGGAGAAGCACCCTTTCAATACATTAAAAGATCAGCATCTTTCATCAGAGACTCTGAAAGAGGGTACTTTAATGTGATTGTATCTCCACCGACTGTAGGAATCTCCATACGAAGGTGTGGTAGCCCTGAGGTGGCAATTAAGGCTAAACAGAGCACAGTGAAGCTCCTTGTGGGGGGAAAAAGGGAGGTCCACATCTAACTCCAGTCCACCAGCTGGCTATTGAAGGCCATTTAAAACCCTACTGTGTGGCCCCTTGGATTTGAAAAGAAAAGTTTAAGGAAGACATCAAGGCCAAAGTCAGAAAGTCTGCAGTCTGTTCCTTGGCACAAGATGATTGGACAGTCTTGGGGCATTCTTGTTGTCATAATAGCACACGCCCAGTATTTTTACAGGGGGATAGGTCAAAACCATGGGTCTTCCACCAGCACAGGTTGTTGCCATTACTATTCCCTTTGACTACCTGACCTCTCCTCCTTTAGCTTCAGTTCCTCCAGATGAACACCTCCAGAGTACATTTTGAGGCGTATGTACTACGCAACACTATCCACTGTCCTGTTGTGTTTATGGAATCCATTTACAGACAAATACAGTTCCTGTGATCTCCCACCAATCTTGACATTTAAATGGTTAATATCCATGCATGTACATATGAAATAAACTGTGGCTGTATTTGTAGAAAATAATTTGTGCTGCACTTACAATTTGTGTAAAACATACTAGGAAATCCATACCATTTGTGTTCTTTAAAATATGCCATCAATATTATAAAGAAAAAAAACACACAAACACGTACATTTGTGATAGTAAATCTTGAATTTGAATAATTCTGGGCTAGAGAGCTACTGGAAAACAGTCACAATGACTGCAGGTCTTGGCCTTGTCCCTAATGAACATCAGTATGCATTACAAAACCACAAACCTCACTAAACTGGCACTGATTTGGCAAAAAAGAAACAGCCACTTAAACTTTAGAAAATGAAATGATATTTAATCATTTAACTACTCTTTATTTTACAGTTAACACATGCCCTTATTTGGCCACTAACAAACATATATTGTATTACACAAATGTTTTCGTTCTAATCACAACCTCATGTGTCTAACAATAGGAGGCAATATAGTATGAAACTAATACGTATTATATGAACTAAAATGTAGTATTTTGTTGGTTCTCTGTTTTCATGTCACATTAAAAATCAACAAGTGTACCAAGATTAATGTCCAGGATCCTGTGCATTAGTTAAACTGCCCAGAAGAGATGAGCAAGTAGCGGCTCTGAGCACTCCGCGTTGTCATGTCGACGGCTTAAACCGAGTGTGTTTATGCGTCCTGTTCCCAAGGAGACGGTCGAGTGACACTGACGCGGGAGGCGTTGCTCACAACGTGCCTCTGCGTGAGCCAGCTCAGGGTCAGATGCGTTCACAGTAGAGCAAAACACAGACCAAAGCCGTCACAACCTCTGGAGCAGGCCTAGAAGCTAAGCCGGCTCAAATCCAGCTTAAAAGTGTCTAGTGTAAATGTTAGAAGACAACAGACACCCAAGAAATTGTAATGTAGTTCACCCTGCTTGGTTCATTAATAGAAGTTGATTTTCAAAGCTTGAAGCCTTCATATGTTCTCTTCTTAAGAACTGCTGCTTTTATTTACTGAGTAGCATACAGACACAAATCCTGATTATTAAATTACACACCGAAACCGACTTCGAATGATTAATAAACTGCACAATTCAGATCGATTATTATATTACAAAACTTCACGTTTTCTTTATGGTCACTCATCATAAAAAAAAAAAAATTACTTCCGCATCTCAGCCACTTTCAATTCCAGCAGTTCACATCAGGCAACCACTGAAGCTGCTCTCACTCTGGGATCTCTAGTCCAAGGGAACTTTAAGCCCCGCCCTCCTGTTAAAGCTCCCATAATGCATACAAAACGACGTGACGAACAAAAAACAAAAACAAAAAAAAAAACACACAACACAGGGAGCGTAGCGTATCAGAACTCATCGTTATAAATACTGGTCAGAGAAAGAAGGTGAGCGAGTGTTTAAATACTGCAAGTTCATAAATAGAAACTATTTGCATTTTCTTTACATTTATCAAATCATTCCGCAAGAGAAAAGCAGCGGATGTTAAATTATATAAATATAGGGTCAGTCCATGTCAAATCAATCACCCTTGAAACTGAAGCGAAGGTTCAAGGATGTCGATATAAATATGAGCTCCCCAAAGTTATTGTCACTTGTATGTATCTGTTATTGTTGACTCGTTCTCATTTTAGTCAGCAAGACAGGTTAATAAATTCCTTTTTTTTTTTTTTAAACAAAAATGTTTCCAATGACTATTTCTTGTATTATGTTTTATTTAATATTATTAAATGAAACGTAACACAACAAACCTGAAATAAGATTATAAAAATAATAGTAATTATTAATTACTGACAATTATTTTTATAATATTTTGTTTCAGGTTGCCATTCTTTCTTGTATTACGTTATATTTAATGAGTTAATAAACTTCCAGCCATTTATTATTATTATTATTATTATTATTATTATTATTATTATTATGATGTTCTGTTCTGCACCATTATCAACCCTAGAGAGTTAGGGATTCAAACAAGCTTAAGAGAAGATTTCAGGCAGTTGAGAGCAAGAGAATGCTTTGTCAGATTGTGTGTGCTCTTCTTCATTTAAAAATGGTTTCTGTAGTGGTACTGTTTATATATTGGTTATGCTGCTTTAGTAGTGACTTCAATATATGCATACTGTATGTTTCGTAGGTTTGAAAGTGCTATTGAAAAAAGTTATTGAAGTTTTATTGTAGTTTTTAATTAGAAAGAAAGAAAAACATTTAATTAAGTAATGATGTTATTAGAATAAATCGGTAAGCGGAATTATTTTCAAATCAACTTGTAAAAATGATAAATCGCTCATCACTACTTGTAATCAATGAACTGGTATCTGCTTTATGCAATTTCTTATACAGTAGTAAAGTAATGCAAAGTGAATATTTGTAAACATTTATAGGTTTTATGTATATATAACATGTATATATACTGCTTACAATTTGTTGATTCCAAAAACATTCTGAAGAAACCTTAAAACATTTTTGATTGGAAACCACATGGTATGGTGCAATAACAATGTTATTAAATAATGTCTTCCTTATACAATAAAACCCTGTTATGCTGCGTCTTAAAAAGGAATACATTTGCGGTTTTATGCTAACCAGTTTTGAAAAAAAATAAATAGAATAAACACTACAGCATGTACCCAGACCTCAGTCTCTAAATATGTTTTCTATTTATCTGCATCAGCCTGCATACAGAATGTACAGTTAAATAACTTCTCATTTGAACCTTTAAGACCATTTAGCCATCACATGTAATGGTACGGCAGGCACCTCTCTAGTTCTGTCTGTTCCATAAACGTGCCACTGGTTTTACTTGAGCAGAGGAATTAAAGTGGTCTGCTTGTAATGTATTTATTTTGACTTCAGTAATAATCCTTCAGATTCAAAATGAAAAAGTTGCGGCTTGACCTTTAAAAACAGGAGTGTTGGCATAAATAAACCAGAAAAAGGATAAAAACACAGTACTAAACTGGTTCATTACTGACGAAGTAACATATCATGGTCTATCAATCTAAATCTAAAAAAAACATTTACCAATAAAGAGCCATTCGTCTTGCCAGTATGTACATGCACCAATTATTTGGCTTACTGTTGGTGGTGGTGGGGGGATGGGATACCTGGCAATAACAGAAAACCACTAGATTTACACAGCATGTTTTACTTGTTGATTATTCTTGACATACAGTTCCAACATGATTGAAGGCTTTGTCAATTTACAGTTGAAATTGCGTTTATCTCCTCTCACCACTGCCTGTACTTGACAAGAAGCTAATATGGCCTGCTCCTCCTGGTTGATTCCAATCTGGCCACTGGGGACCAATTAATATTATTCAGCATAGCCTGAATCACTCTATCAATTAGGTACGACTAACTATATCATCACATATATTAGTGGTGAGCAAAGTCTATCGGGCTGGAATATGTCTTGCAGGAGAGTGGGATCAAATGAATCAGCATCGACTCAAACAACTGCTAGAATAATTTCAGAGGATGAGAAGACAAATGCAGTAGTTATTACGAGTCCCCTGAGGAATTACAAGCAAGCAATTGTAATGTGCTAAGACTGCTGGCAGGTGCTCAGCTCTGTTAGTCAGACACAGGGTTAAATCAATACTTTCAATTTCTCAGGATCAATCTAGTATTAGAGCATGAAGAAAACATGTCAGCAATGGTCAGAACGTGTAAATGAAAAGTCAAACTTTACAGTATTTTTTTTTGTTTTACGTGAAAAGGAACCAATGCGGTCCATCTCTTGATCTAACTGGGGAAGGGGGGGTACACTGCAACCCTCTCCTCCCCCCCGCTTCACCGTTTCCATTAATCTGGCAACAGTTAACTGGAAAATAATCACCTGCAGTACAATATCTTTGGTTTGACAATAAGGTCAACTTGCCTCAGTCTACTGAAGACTCCTGTTAAGCATAAAAAATAAATAAATTAAAAAAAGATTACATTTCTCTTTTAATAACTAGTCTGCCAGAAATAATCTCAATGCCAATAAACCAAACAAGCTAGAATACAGTAAATGTGCTGGTTGACTGCATGCTGTATATTAAAATATGTTGTCAACTTTAAGGAAGAAGGTTTTTTTTTTTTAAGTCTACTTTACTTGGACATTTGTGATCGTGGAACATTTTGAATGTAGCAATAAGATGCTAGAGTCAGTTGGATCCCACATTTAACTAGCGCAAGGGCCAATCAAAACTGATGCAACCTGAAACCAGCCCACGCATTGCCCAAGAGAAATCTGCAGCCTGTTTCACTCTGACACACCCTAATAACTCCTTTAAGATCAGGATGGAGCTCAAAACAGCATATCTGTACCATTTCCTACAATGTTATAATGTTGCTCACCTTGATAGATTCACTACCTGTAATTCTTTACTAAATACAGTTTTAAGAAGCCTGCACTTTCCCCCCAATAAATAATAAAGACACAGCAGAAAACGATTCACCCCTTCTATATTTTTACATTTTCTGCTAAGCTATATATATATATATATATATATATATATATATATATATATATATATATATATATCAGTTTAAAATTGACAGCATTAAGTGCATTGTGTTTTAAGATAAGAAAGTAATATAACCGATTTGGTTTTACATTGCAACATCTTTGTAATTAACACCCCTGCTGGCGTTGGCCATCTAGTCAAGACACCTGGCATGTAAGCCGACACCTCTGTTGCACTTTCAATGAAATGTCAAAAACTAAAAAACTCATTAATGCATGGCTTGTTCATTACGCTACAGCAGGTTCAGGTGGGGAAATTCATTATCTTGCAGCACAGGAAGAAATCATCTGTTTCCACCGTGGCTCAGTGCAATATACATTTTCAGTGCAAGTGTATGCACAGCTTTATGAATGCATAATGTTACAGCTGTTTCTAAACACCTAGGTAAATAAGGGATTAGCCTCGATCTTGGAAAAGTGTCGCATCTGAAGCAGATTATTTTAGTTTTTTTGTAAACAGGATTACACATATGAAATGTATTTATTTGGCTGGTATATACAGACCCCTTCCCAGGTACAGTTGCTTTTTATCAAATATTTGTATTACTTCAGTTGTAATGCAAAATTATCTATATCTTAATTAACAATTAAAATGGTAATACATATAATGTTAAAGCATGTCACATTAATCAAATATATACAGAAATGTCATTGTGTACATGTTTTTCAAAGTTTAGCCATTACACGTGAAAATAATTTAATTTGTTTAGTAAGACCAATCAAAAGCAATGTACAACATTCCTTAATTACAGCATTGAATATCATTGCTTGTACTAACTGAACACATTTTCTACACTATGACAAAAAAAGGCATTCAGATCTGTGCCAATTTGAATTATATATGCACAAGCATTAGAAAACTATGCTGTTTTAGCCTACGGGAAAAAGCAATTATCTAGTTAAGGACGGTCATGTGTCCGCTTCAACCAAGCAATGTCTTTCAGTGAAAACTCAAATGATCTTTTTTTTCTCTTTTTTTTTTTTAACATGACAATTCAACAGAAGGAGATGCAACCCCCACACATTTAATTCCTCATGATTTTTCAACTTTGACTTAACATGCTTAACTAGAATGGCCTCCGACTCAAGTACCCTGGCTAAATCCTGAAAATCTATTCAGATCAGGCCCCACACCACACCACACACACCTTCTCAAAGGATGCGTTCCTGGTAGCTTTTCTGCTTGGTTTACAAACCTTTCCAGACCCTGGTATCACAGTGGCAGGGCTGCTAAAGCGAAGTATCTTTGGTGTCTTTTGTGAGAGCTCTCCTTTCACACGTGTGAAAAGCAATACTGGGCAACAGCCATAAAATATATGTAAACATTTAATCACACAGGTGTATTGGACACATAATGTCCTGGTTGTTTGCAATGAACATTTGTCTATCAGTCAATTCTTACCATAGCACAGAGAGTGGAATAATGTTTTTGCATTACAGCTGGCCCAATAATATTATGCAGACAACATAGATCAAATTATATCATCTATTCAAGACAGATTTCATTAGATTTCAGTTCCAAATAAATATGCAGGACAACCCATTATAATAAGGTACATTTTACTAGGCCAACCAAACCATTAAAGGGTTTTAAATGGGGGGGAATTGTATCTTTAAGTACATCCCCACTTTACAGACTTGGCTTCCAGGATATAAAAGCTTATGATGAAACACAGATTTGTGTAATTTTTCTTAAAACCAGGTGCAGAGAGATACAGCTGCACTGTCAACTTTAGGCATTGTTCAAGTTAACAACACCATGAAACTGCAAAAAAAAAAAAACACCAAGCTTTTTTTAAGGTACATCAACAGGTTCCTTTGAGCCCTAGGTCTTTTTTTCTTCCATTTGTTTGTTCTTTGATAGGCACAGGACAGACTGTCTAACTTCACACAGACAGCAGCTTTGTTTGTGACTTAAATACAGTGAGTGGGTCAGAAATATCTAAAATCAAAGTAGACAAGGCCTTATTGTGTACAATAAAACAGAAAAATCTGACATAGCTGATCCATCATCATTTAGTGTATTCGGCTGGCCTCTTGACGTATTCATGTAGGAGGATTGCATATTAAAACACAAAAGAAAACTAGAATATCTGTGTTGTGTGATCTTGTAATCAGAGTAAAACTAGAGTACAAGACCAAACATGTGGTGTTGCTGGCTACACAATGCCAGAGGAAGGATTTGAACTTGTCTTTAGCATCTCCCATCTGCAGTACTTGGTTTAAATTTTCAGTGGATATTTGGTGCAATATGTACTGGGTGGCCATCTTTGCAGGCCATCAGTTAAATAGATGGACAAAGATGGGCACTGATATATTTCCTCACCCCATAAGAGGGTCGTCCCCCCAGGATTTCTGAAACCATCAGGAATTCTCAATGCTGCTTTAAACAAGGTAATAAGGTAACTAGAAAACCTTCTCTTTGCTAGTCTTTTTTTTATTAAGGGTGTGCAGCAGGTGATTGTGTAAAGGATACCTCCATTACCTAAGCTGTTTAATATCATCCATAGTTCTTGCAAATAGCGATAAGAAACGCAAAACTTGGTTGACGTTAAAATCACATGCAAGGTGTCCCAATAAAGAAAAAGCCTCCTACATTTCCTCACACAATATACATTTTTATTTACAGAATGTCCCTGAAGGTTGATATGAATGTTCTACTTTAATACAGCACACTCAGTTGAGATTTGTTCATGACTCTGATATATATGCATCTTGTAGGAATTTATAAATTGTACTGAATATTACACATTAGTTATTTATTTAGACTATAAGGGGGCACATTCATTTGTGGACAAAAACCACTTTGATAAATGCACTGTATATTCAATAAAAAAGGGAAATATTTTTATCCCAAGTAAATTGCAACTATCTGCAAATCGTGCAATACAGTTTCCATTGCCACAATCATTTTGAACATTTTCCAGATGTTCTTAAATCTTTTTATGTGTGAGCAAAGTTAGTAACTAACTCAATTACAACTATTCAAAAAGTAAATGCAGCCTTATCTGCATCAGGATAGCCCTACATTAAACACTAAATGTGGACAATATAAAAGATTGGCTTGTATAAATGAATTGCACTTCATTCACATTACTACAATGTACTGTATATGCCTCTCCCCACCTCGTTCACCTAAAAAAACACGCAGCTCAAATCAAGATATACCATGCTACCTAAAATGCCATTCAAATAACAGGGTTTCCCTCGATTTGCTTGACGCATGAGCAAGTCTGTCCTCTCCAAATCAGATCATTTTTTTTTCAGTACAGATAAGACTGGACAGGCTTGTAAACTCTCATTTATTTATGGTGTGTGAAGTAGGCAGAGAGATGCATGTGCATTCCCCACTGAACACCTACCCTGGAGGGAGTGTTCTAGAACATGAGGGAGCAGCTCGGGCACCATGCCAATACGATCCTTGGCATCTCTGCCAGAAAAATACCCCTGTTCCATGAACTGTTTTAATTATGACACTGCTATCCATAGATCTATTTCTAATAAAGCACCAAATAACAAAACTACTGTGATAAATATAATAGATTATTTTGGCTATTGTATGCAGTTATATTATTTTTTCTTATTTGGTACTTATTAAAAGCTGTTATAAGGCTAGAAACGGCATAATCTAAATGTACACCTAGTGCCAAATTTAGCTAGTTTTAAGGTAGAGAGACATTATTTACCAGCCATCTGATGGAAATTCTGTTTCAGGTCGCCAAAGTAGAATCAACACCCAAGAGGATGAGCTGTTCCTTATCAGACACCAAAAACCTGGAAACCATCTGCCACATGTTTAAGGACATTATAACCCCTTCCAAACAAACATTAATTTAAATCTAAACTGATAAGAGGTTGCAACGTTACAACTGGTGGTAATGATTAAGCAAGCTTCTTAACCACTATGCAAAAGAGCCGACAGGGGACAGCATCCATAATGACAGTGCATCACACAACACTGCCCATTACAGTTGTATATGGAGGCAAAACAAACTCCTAATTTCTCATGAGGCAACTGGGTATGAGAACGCATCACCACATTGGCACATTGCAGAAGAATGGTTGGTTCCATCTTCTAAATGCTGTTGGATCCTCTTGCTGTTTTCAAAAATAAATATTCATTTGTGTGGTTCTGCTGTCTCCAAATCACTTGAGATCTACCATGACAAGAACATTGATGGACTCAAAATGTACTTTTGAAAACAAACTGTGCTGATGGACTTTTAGCTGATGGACTTTTATGTCTGAAATATCCTGAATACATACATTTATTTTTTAATTTTGCCCACTCCCATCTTTTCTTTTCATTTTTTTTTAATCTATTTTTTTATTTCTCATGTTTAAAAGTAAATCTTTGTCTGTTAGTACATTATCAATGCTCTTCTGAAATATATCCTTCAAGCCACGGCAAACCTAAGACAGCAAGCCCAAAAGTCACCAGATGGCGATTTCACCCATCGTAAAAGTAGTTAGAGCTAATAAGTTCGGCTCCTTTCATTTAGTCGGCAGTCATGATGCACCAAACGCACTGAAGATTCTCTGTGCTAATTTCAAGCATTAATGTAGATTCCCCCCACCATCCCATCATAGAACATTTAAGTTTGACAAAAACATCTTTGTTGGTTGAGTGGCTCGTTTCTATCTCAACACACACAGGTTGGACACAGTTAGGTTCCATCTTTTTCTGTCTGTAAATACTGACCGTACCTGCATTAGAAATCAGGACTATGGAGCATTGTTTACAATGCAGCTACCACAGTGCTTCTGCTGTCTTCACAATTAACCTCTAAATCCAGGCAGGGAGCCAGATCAAATGAGACTCAAAGCAGCAAAAAGCCCTTCAGGTAAACAGTATGATAAGCTTAGCTGCAAAAATTAGACATTGTTTTGAATTAAGATGCAGTTGCTAAGAGACAGTTGCTAATTAACTGCATTCAGCCAAGAGAACAAAGGGCTTAAGGGCACTCAGGACTGCGTTTCTCATAGTGAGCAATGCATAACATCTTACGCAATCCACGAGTCTCTCATTGCTAAAATACCTGAGCCTTTAGTTTGGTTGCAGATGCCATAAGAACAAGAGATGTCAAGCAATCAAAATATTTCGTTCAAAATGAACAGAAATGTACTCATTACTGCCTTGGTTGCGATGTTTCAGTTGCATGTTTTTTTTTTTTTTTTTTTTTTTTTAAAGAAAAATATACAATACCATGCCATCAAAGGCATCTTGCTAGTTTTGAAAGTAAATTAAATTTAGACATCACAGAAATTACAAGCATGCATCTAGTATCTAAGGGTATTTAAAGAGCAAGTAGCAGGGTTCTGAAAAATATAGCGTTACACGTCGCCATGTGTTGCTACAACTGTTTAAATATTATACCTGTAATTAATTGTTAACATCCTGACAACATTTTACATGTAAACTTTAAAGTCTGTTTCAAAGCTCTTTTTAAAATGTCCGCTCTAGTGCACTGATAGTGTCAGGATTATTGCCCACATTGTCAAACAGGTAACACAGCAATAGTGATCCATTTTTTTTGTTTGTTTGTTTTTTTAAATCGCTCTTCCTGCAGTGATTTAGTGGGCAGATCTCAAACCCCAGTGCACTAGAGCAGACACTTTGAAACAGACTTTATAAGTGTAGTTCTAAGTGTAAAAAATTATCAGGATGTTAACAATGAAAAGAAATTACAGGTACGTTATTTAAACAGCTGTAGAAACACAAGGGGGTGTAAGATGCTATATTTGGAACCCCGCTACCTGATCTAAGTGATACTAAAATTTGATGTGCTTAAGAAAGGTTCACCAAGAATAAAATGCAAAGCAACACTAAGTTACTATAAAATCATAGAGACAAAGGGGAGGAATCAGATGGAGGGGATGAGATTCACTACAATTTGGTGACAGTGATCAGTGCTGTGATTAACATGTGAAGTCTTGTAAAACACCGCAGGGAATAGTGTTTATTAGCCTGAACAGTCTGAAGAATTGATTGACTGATTGATTGTAGGGCTGTGTTAGAAGGTTTGTTCGCTAGCCAGGAATTCAAAAGGTAGTTTTAAACCTTCGAAGGTTCGTCAGGTGGCATTTACTCAGTTTTTTTTTTCTTTTTTTTTCTGTTAACAGAAACTGTTTGGCAATGTATGAATACATAAATCACACATTAAATGTCAGTCACAATTCAATCTTTTGATTTGTATAATGCATATTACTTAAACAAAAGTTGTTGTATTAAAATCCACTACCAAATTGGTATGCGTAGCAACTCTATGGCGCCGCTGCCGTGTATGGAGCAGGGTATAGTATCCAAAGCACTAGGGGGGTACCTATAGTGGTTGTAGTGCGTCAGTAAAATATGTACTGAATACCTAGTGTACAAGACAGTATAAGAAGTGCTATGGTAGAATATGTTTGAAAACATACAAAAAATATACTAACACTAATAATTTTAATTTTGAAAACTGAGCACCGTCCGCCCCTCTCCCCTCCAGCTTGTGTTATCCAGGGGCAAACTTTTAATTTCTTAATTCACCATCTTGACAGCAAAGCGATAGCGTAAACTGTATTGAAAGACATCATCTCAAAACCCCTCTGCTGTTTGGGATTTTTTTAATTAATGTCCACACAACCAAAAAATAAGTTGAATGCAAACTGTGCAAGCGACTGTTGATGTATCATGGAGGCACAATCAATCTCCGGGGTCACTTGACAAGTGTAAGTTCATATTATTAATATTTTTAGTAGTAGTAAAATGTGACTGATAACCTGTTTGGAACGGTGACTGTTAAATAAAGATTTGTTTTGCGCCAGTCCGCTGCAGTTGGTGCTGCTGCAATGCAGGATTACTGTATATATCGCAAGCATCAGCAATCGAAGGTTTGAACCGTCCTTCGATAACGTGTTCCGAACCTTCGAAGGTCAAAACTTATCCTTTGTTGCAGTCCTAATTGGTTGGTTGGTTGGCTGATTGAAATAAAAATGTACTAAAAAGGCCACAATTCTGTACCTACAAAATCAAGAACATTTGATAGAAATATGTATAATAAATAACCCAGGACTTCAGGGAAATGAAATCCTTGACCTTGACTGATCTTCCAATGAACAAGAAGTTAAATGTACTCATCAGTTCCATGCTGAACTGAAATACTACAATTGTATTAATTCTGAGGTTTCAAGATAAAATAAGAAAGAAAAAAAAAAATATATTATTAAAAGTTCAATGCATAAAATAATAACTTGGCCAGTGTTCATTACTTTGTATGTATTTATTATTATTATTATTATTATTTATTTATTTTTTTTAAACACAGGTGAGCAACTTGCATTCAGTTTCAGGAAACCTTGATAAAGCTTCGGATGTTATTACATCTATTTTCAGCCAGATCTATTTACAAGGACAGCTGGCAAAAATGTGATTCCTGGTAATTCATCTCCGTTCCAAGAAAGGAAAAGAGAAAGCAGTACGGCGTCTAAGGTTCAATTCTTTTCACGCAACATATTGTTTCAAACATACATGTGTTATAATACTACGAACCCCCACCACGGACAGAGATTCAAATTGAATACAAATCAATTCAAATTTACAAACCGTTAAATATTTTCTTTTCAAGTGGGTTATATTTTAGTTTGAAGCACTTCAATGCCATTGCACTTCTCAGCACTTTGATTGCAATACCAGTTGAATAAACATGTAATCTGATACCTTAAACATCTGGTATTGTCTACCTTCAAACATTTCATTTGCATTTTGCATAGAAACATAACAGCGAGTTTACCATATGTGTTCTATCGTAATTCTAATCCTACGTGTACAGTGTTCCATCAACGCAGATTGTATGTATGTTTTGTAAAACTGTGTATTGAAACACAAGATAATATACATTAATAAAAATTGCATCTACTTTCATGTTTACGTAAAGCAAAATTATAATAGTAAATTAACAACAACTACCACAAATGCCAGCCTCATCACCCTAGATTAATTAGTTACAATCTTTAACTTCAATCCTTACATTTAAAAATAAATTGAATGTTACTCATTATTGACAACATAGTATCAACTGAAAATACTCTATATCCTAAAAGCAGAAGGCTTGTTTGGAAATACAAAACATGAGGTTTGAGGCTTCTTCAGGTTGGAAAATGTTTAATCAAACACAGATTCAGGAAAATCAGGCTTGTGTAAGACTTTGGATTTAATTGTCTGCACTTTGGTGTGATAAAGTGAAAGTTTACGTTGATTATACACAGCCAAATTCAGTTCACAATATTCAAAACCAGGATTGAAATATCCCTGTAACTTTTTTTTAATCCTGTGTTCATTTCAGTAGACAAGCACAGACAAGAAGCATTTTAAACTCTGGAGGCTGTTGGTGAGCCCACAGTCCTTAACATACAATACAGTCATAGTTTAATTAACTGAACTTCTGGAGGCCTATTTTTATTTTTTACAGTACGATTGAAGAGCATTGAAATAGCTTGGGCTCAAATGAAGTGCTCCTAAAATGCCAAGGCTATTTTTATACCTGTGTACCCAGTGAAACAGTGATTTATCTGTGGGTGGTCAGCTAATAGGATCATGATAAAGTCTAAAATGATTTGAACTCCTCACTACAGGAACAATCTTACCTACATTTTTCAAACACTATTTAATTATCTGAGCGTATACAAATTAAACATTGTTATAATGTAGTTCAGACATGTGCCGCTCGCAGTATTTCTTTAACACGTTGCATGCCGTATGTTTTAATCCATTGTCTTGGAGTTCTTCAAATCCAGCCCAAAGTTAAACTGTTCCACAACTTTTTTATAAATTATTATTCATTACATTTCCCAGTGCCAATTACTAAACTGCATGTTTTCAATCATAAACTGTTTGCATCCGATTTTAAAATTTCCTACAAAATGATGGTCCTGCATATTTAAAGCTAATCATTTAAAACTTACAAAGCAAATGTATTTATTTTACTTTAATCCTGTGCAGACTGAGCATATTTTTTTGGCAAACACAATGCGCTGGGGATCTGTGGTCTAAAATCTCTTTGTACCAGCAGCTGAGAAGCTTCATTACAACGCTCTGTTTTCCAGACTTTACATTTCATTTGGCCAAAGGGGTCACATGACAGCTGCAAACTAATGCCCTGAGGGTTCTTTCTGCCTTCATTTGACACTGACAGGCTGTGAGAGACTCCAACACCACAGAAAGAAAATATTCCTTCTTTCCATTACATCACCCAGCCAGGAATGGGGGAGGGGGCACAGCTGGTGGCAGCCGCAGTACCATCTGCTCTCGACTAATAGTTCATGCTGGTTTACTTATAGACTCCTACTTCTAGCGCTGGGGACATTCATATCTGGTTGCCACTGGTGGGTAACAGGACTTTGTGAATACTCAAATACCAGTAATATCTTTACCTGCATAAGATAGCTGTTTGTAAAGTACAAACGAATTAGTTCATTGTTTTAATTCACTAGTGGATGCCAAAGGGTGGGTCTAAATTAAAGAGGAACCAAACATTTATGTAAAAAAAAACGACACATGATATTCTTGGCAACCCTTTAACGGCATACAAGCTGATAAACTGTTCACATTTTATATAAATCTGGAGGGAGGGGTAAACAAGCATGTTAGTAATTTGGATCCACTATCCACACAATGGGAATCCTTGCTACTCACCATACATTTTCCCTTCATCTGATAAGATGATTTTCCTCCTCCCACATGGAGGGTAGATAGCCAGTGCCTCTTGAAAGCTCTGTTCAATGTCAGGGCTCCAGACACCTTCTGCATCATTGTCAAGACTCTTCTCTGCGGAGTCGCTCAACCTTTCAATGTCTTCGGCAGGGCTTTCGCTCCCGCTCCAGCTGCTGGGATCAATGATGACGGCTGGTTTCTCCAAGCCTAAGCCTGGAACCTACGAAAGAGAAACCTGAAACACACAAAAGAGGACTTGATCACAAGCCATACATCTGGTTATAGAAAAGGACTGCAATATTTATTTTTATTTTTTAAAAGTGGCTATCTTTCAAGTACACTTCTGTTTCTAAAAATATATTGTGAAACCTAAAACTTTGTATATGTAACCGTGAATGATAAGTAGATTTATCCAAAACAGCTGGCAACCACATCTTGGACCGTGAATGTTTATTGGTAAACTTAGCTGCTGAGGCATGCAGATCCAATTAAAGAAAACAACCTGCATCAGTGTGAAGTGTACAGAACTGTAATTATAACAAAACAACGGTGTTTCTTACAAATACTGAACCATGAAACACAAAGTTTACTGTGCTGCATTACTTGCATACTAGCACATTCTAGTGCAATCTCTGTAAACTTTATAAAATAAGACCACTTCAGTTTACAAGTTATAGATATGCAGTACTATTACATGACGATTAAAAAATAAAGTATTTTCTTAAAGAGAAGCATTACAGTACGCATCGAAAAAAAAAAAAAAAAAGTTTCCCACAAAAAATATTCAAGTATTCCAAACAGGAGTTTTGGAGCTTTGGAGTTTCTATTCATGCACCACAAGCTGTTGTAAAGTGGGACTAAGAGCATATGTTTCTTCTAGAATGTCAGTTCACGAGGGGGATGGGAGCAAGCTGTTGGAAAAAAGCTCACACTGAGTGGAGGGAGCTTTTACTGAATTCCGTTTTTGTGTGCTGAATGCTGACACTGCAGATCTGGCTTGCGAACTGATGAGGGGGAAAAAAACAAAAACAAAAAAAAACACACAACCCTAAATGGCTCAGTTTTTTTCTCTCTCTCAACTGAATAATGAACTACACAGCTAATCACTTCCAGCAATGTGCATAATGTGGTTGTTTGACTTAATACTGCAGCTTGAAACATCCTGAAACATTTTGCAAGAGGAATGATGACATAAACTGATAAACATGTTAATTGAATCCTTTTTTTTTTTTTCTCTGCTCTTTTTGGATGAGCTGTGAGAAGCAATCTATAACACTTTTTAACCCCCCAGGACAAAAACATGTCTTACAGCCTAAAAGAACTTTATGTATAGTTCATGCTTAAATTTGGAAGATAGCTACAACTACTCCAAAGAGCAGATGTCTACATAGACACTCGATTAAGGTAATCACTTTGGTGAGCAGCATGCACTTCCTTGTGGACTGGAGATATAATGGACATTTCCTACAGGTGCTTTCCCCACAGACCACACCAGGAAGTTAAATACCGAAGAGATTGAAATAAGCAGTTAACAGAACAGAAAAGGATATACAATGCTTTCTTTACGTTAATTATACATTTGATAACCATCTCGAAAGTGGCCTCATTCGGACAACTGAAGTGTGCTCAAGGAGCAGGTGATGCAACCCCCCCCCCCAGTTTGTTTAATAGTTTAACTTGTCACCTTCAGTAACAGTTCCATTTAACTGCACAATCAAACTTGGGAGTTTTCGCTGGTCGTTCTGGGTGAATGATTTTCTAAATTGTGCTTGAGCTTAATCTCTTGCCCCAGGGTTTAAAAAAACACACATGTAAACAAAAGCTATCTGGTAACTACAGGTCATTAAACGAGTTTCTCTTTTTCTATTGTATTTTTTTTTTATTTTTTTTTTTACAAATGTTAATTTGTTTTTTTGGGCAGGGTTTGACAGAGACCCAGAAGGTTTGAAAGTAGCAATGAAGTAAAACAGAATAATTATTCAGCAATGCAATACAATGCACAAAAAGAAAGTGATACTGTAGTTGAACTGTAACTTAACAGCACAAACCCGATTTTTGTATTTTTCCTGGAATGATGAATACAATATGACACAACCGAGTTATGCTGTTTAGAAGCCGCTATTTATTAACCCAAACATTTGTTAAAAGAACATCTTGAATCAATACTCAACAAAACTACTTAACCACTATACATGGTTGAAGTCACTCTAAGGCAATTTACTACAGAATAAATCACCTTAAACAAGTGACCAACGCCACTATTTTACATGCATTGTTTCTTAGGATAACTGTTCTCTAAAACCAGATCAATGCTGCTTTGAACACTTGGGTATTGTGATGGTGGTTTCCTAATAAATTTAGATTGTTGCAAGAAATGAAATCCCCTTAACTTCTCATCGCAAGGGTATAAGGATTCCCAGCTACTGTAACACATTGTGTTTCTGGTTTCAATTAACTTGAAACTTTTTCCTTCAGCTCAGAAACATTTTTCATATCTCTTGGCAATTTTACCATTTGTATTGCTCTGTAAATTGTGTAATAATTGCTTAATTGAATGATAGAAGACCAGACTATTAATACAGCTTTAAAAGAGCAGCAGCGATCAGTTGCTCTGAAAAGCTCCACACATATACACAGTACTGTGTAAAAGTTTTAGGCAGGTGTGAAAAAATGCTGTAAAGTAAGAATGCTTTCAAAAATAGACATGTTAATAGTTTATATTTATCAATTAACAAAATGCAAAGTGAGTGAACAGAAGAAAAATCTACATCAAATCAATATTTGGTGTAACCACCCTTTGCCTTCAAAACAGCATCAATTCTTCTAGGTACACTTGCACACAGTTTTTGAAGGAACTCGGCAGGTAGGTTGGCCCAAACATCTTGGAGAACTAACCACAGTTCTTCTGTGGATTTAGGCAGCCTCAGTTGCTTCTCTCTCTTCATGTAATCCCAGACAGACTCGATAATGTTGAGATCAGGGCTCTATGGGGCCATACCATCACTTCAGGACTCCTTGTTCTTCTTTACGCTGAAGATAGTTCTTAATGACTTTCGCTGTATGTTTGGGGTCGTTGTCATGCTGCAGAATAAATTTGGGGCCAATCAGATGCCTCCCTGATGGTATTGCATGATGGATAAGTATCTGCCTGTACTTCTCAGCATTGAGGAGACCATTAATTCTGACCAAATCCCCAACTCCATTTGCAGAAATGCAGCCCCAAACTTGCAAGGAACCTCCACCATGCTTCACTGTTGCCTGCAGACACTCATTCGTGTACCGCTCTCCAGCCCTTCAGCGAACAAACTGCCTTCTGCTACAGCCAAATATTTCAAATTTTGACTCATCAGTCCAGAGCACCTGCTGCCATTTTTCTGCACCCCAGTTGCTGTGTTTTCGTGCATAGTTGAGTCCCTTGGCCTTGTTTCCACGTCGCAGGTATGGCTTTTTGGCCGCAAGTCTTCCATGAAGGCCACTTCTGACCAGACTTCTCCGGACAGTAGATGGGTGTACCAGGGTCCCACTGTTTTCTGCCAATTCTGAGCTGATGGCACTGCTGGACATCTTCCGATTGCGAAGGGAAGTAAGCATGATGTCTTTCATCTGCTGCAGTAAGTTTCCTTGGCCGACCACTGCGTCTACGGTCCTCAACGTTGCCCGTTTCTTTGTGCTTCTTCAAAAGAGCTTGGACCCCTGTCTGCCTTGAAATTTCTTCCTGGGAGAGACCTTGCTGATGCAGTATAACTACCTTGTGTCTTGTTGCTGTGCTCAGTCTTGCCATGGTGTATGACTTTTGACAGTAAACTGTCTTCAGCAACCTCACCTTGTTAGCTGAGTTTGGCTGTTCCTCACCCAGTTTTATTCCTCCTACACAGCTGTTTCTGTTTCAGTTAATGATTGTGTTTCAACCTACATATTGAATTGATGATCATTAGCACCTGTTTGGTATAATTGTTTAATCATACACCTGACTATATGCCTACAAAATCCCTGACTTTGTGCAAGTGTACCTAGAAGAATTGATGCTGTTTTGAAGGCAAAGGGTGGTCACACCAAATATGGATTTGATTTAGATTTTTCTTCTGTTCACTCACTTTACATTTAGTTAATTGATAAATATAATCTATTAACATGTCTATTTTTGAAAGCATTCTTACTTTACAGCATTTTTTCACACCTGCCTAAAACTTTTGCACAGTACTATATATGTATGTATGTATATATATATATATATATATATATATATATATATATATATATATATATATATATATATATATATATATATATATATATATATATATATTTTTCATTTATTGAAGACAATTTTTTTTGGTTCAGATAATGTGTTAAGTTATCCTATTGCTTTCTATAAAATAATTTACTTCAGTGAAGGTGCAAATATTTTGCAAATAAATAAATATTTTTTTGTTATACTTCAAGACAAGTATTTAACTATTTGCCTTGGGCACCCTGATTAAACACATGGTTAAATATGGTCTTGTCTGAGTGCAAACCCTTAATAACATTGTCTCCTGTCTTAACTGAAAAGGAAGCAGAATGCAGGCCTACATGTTTAAACAAAAAACAAACCTTATAAAGCGGTATCAATTTCCTACCAATCTTTACAAGCAGTTATGCAAATGAATACTTTACTGCATATCTGCCTAATTTGATGAGTGTGTGACAAATTCTTGTTATTTCACCAAGTAGGGCCACGGAGATCTGGGTAATAACAGGGCAATGGAGAACTGTCAGGGTAGGTGGCATTAGGCTGGTTTCATTGACCTTGATTTAAAAGTATTCACGATTTACTGTTAGCACACCTGGCCTGGGTTAAATAAAAATGACGAATGTTCATAAACATTAGTCTGTATTCCTGTGTCCTATGGGAGGAAAAAAAACAAAAAAAAACAAAAACACAATGAATTTGGAATATTACTTCTCATGATTTACATAACGGGTGAGCAATGGGTAACCCTACTGGCAGGCGGGACTGCTATCTGTGTTGTACTTGGCAACAGCAGCTGCCAGAACTGCCATCTAAATACTTTGATCACAACTATTCCACTCTACTCCAGTTTAGAGTTTCCAAGAAATCTCTTTCCCATTCCACTGTCAGTGGTTGCATGTACTTCGCAGTGACACACACAAATAAAAGGGCAATATCTTGCATCACAGCATGGTTGACAGACACCAAGTATTTGAATTCATCTGCAGTTCTAATGACCTTCTGCAGGTTTACTGCATTACCCCTGTGTGAGCGCCTGCCCTTCAGCACACAGCAATAGGAACAGGAGGGCTGGGCTTCCTGTCAGAAGGTAGGGCAAGCTGTGCTTCTGAAGCACTTTCAAGCAGAACAGGCTTTAGCAAATGAATAAAGGATTCTGGTTCACTGTCTTGATTTGCGAAAACATTTTAAAAAGTCCACAGGGAATGAGTCCCACAGTAAATACTGTCTGTGTGCCAGACTCCTGCCCTTCTTTGTTACAAATAGGAAGATAAAAGCTCTTACACTACATTAGCTGGCACACGCCTACACAGGCTGCGCAGCTAAAATGAATTGTGCCCTGGTTCAAATGTATAAAGAGGTGTAGTAGGAAGTCACTCTGTCTTGTTTCATTAACAAATTAAACACATGTACACAAACTTGGCAGGGTTACAAAAAATGTTTTGACACTGCTTTACAACAGTTATCATATACAAGCTGGTCCTGTTAAAAAATGTCAAAGGAACTAACTGCACGGTTTCGTCAGATGTTTTTCTAAGATATTAGTATCCGCCAGGATTTTAAATGGTATACAAAATGTAAAAAAATCTATATTATTTTCTTCATTGTTTTTCAAAAGTTATGTAAACACAATTGATCTTAATCATTGCTTTTTGTTCATCAGCAAATGTTTCTGACCATATAAACCATAAGTATGGCAATGAAAAGCACTAAATAAAAATGAGTATCAAATATTAGCGTAACCTTTATACTGTGAAGGATTCCTTCAGATTTAATACTTACAAAAAGTGGTGCAGTGTTTTAGATATTTTTTATATATACACACACATTATCCTTCCCAATTTTCAAAACCTTTCTGGACATAAAAAAAACAAACACACCCAACACATGTTCTCCTTAATTCTGTATTCGAAAAACAAAAACAGATTGAGGTGAACCTGACCTCCAATTATTTATTTCAACTAATTATCCACAAGTTTTATAAGTAGGAATCTTGAAGTTGACTGAATTGCACCACCATAGGGAGTTTTCTTTCTGCGTTGTTCCTTCAGCACCCAGGCTATTTGACCTGAGAAACAGTTAAGTACTGTGGAATGTAGTGGTGGCTGTTACTGACGCAATATTAATCATTTTGTCACTGCACGCATTAGTCAATGAGGTAGATATCCTTCTACGGCGGTTTTGAATTTCAAGGAAACATTTGCTGTTGGATGTTGCATTAGTACAACTGCAATAGAGATTTTGAAACCTCAGTAAAAATGGTTGCTTGCTCTCTATATTCGCATTAGATATGTTTGACAAAAGATCAGCTCATTCTACAGTCTAATGAGGAAGTCAAGATGGACCCAATGTTACATGCACAACAAGATGAGTAACTTGTCAAAAAGCATGCTAAAAAAAAGTGGTTATATTTTTGGGGGTGGGGGGGTGTATTCAAAGTCTTTTATATCTGATAAAGACATTATGTGTTCTGTATTTTGGCCACAGTTTAGCAATACTATCTGTTATGAACCAGTAAAGTGCATACCAACCTACTGATACTTGTTCTATTTACGTACAACTACTTGTACAAACGCAAAAGGTTCAAAAATAATATCAGAAAGAGTAAAGTTCAAGCAGTATGATTCACTTCCTGATTCACCAAACTAAAACACCTGAAATATTTCTATCGCATTAAAAGCATCCAGCACCAGGAGTTCTGTCTGAAAAGGAAATGGACCTTTCCATTGTTTAATAGGATTAAGGAGGAAGTAACAGATGTTCTTGGTATTAGGTCTAAATCATGCAACTTCCAGTATTTTTTAGTGAATAGTTAGTGGACACGAGTTGCTGCTTCACAAAACCGATGAGTAGCATTTAAGTATTTTTTAATGTCAAAGCTAAAGCCTAAAAAATGTGACAAGGGACAGGATGTACTGCATCTGTTAAATGTGCTTTAGCTGGGAGCTAAGGTGGAGAGGGGATCCCTAGTACTCTATATACCTGATGTTGTAAAATAAAAATAAAAAAAAATAAAAAAGTTTTTTGGGGGAATGCATCTAATCTCCACTATGAAAGAGTCTTTCAAGGTAAACTGGAAAAACCTGATTTACTGTCCTTTGCCAAAAGTGTACATTGGCTTGCAATACACCTCTCCATTTGCAAACTGTTTACTCTGCAACTATGAGTCATTTGACAAGATTGTTTCATGAATTAGTTTGACCTAAAATGTGAATCATTTAACCCAAGTATTTGTCAAAACAAGTATTTTAAGTGTTTAAAACACACACACACACACACACAGTGCATTTACTTGATCATTTAAGGTAAGATTAATTAAATCACTTTTCATGCCGAGAAAGTACCAATATATCTGAGCAATAAGAGCTCAATGCATGTTATAAGACTGTCAGTTTTTGTATCTCAGCAGCAATACTGAAAGGATGGAATTCTTTCCTAAATCCATTTTTTACAGCTTTATTGCTTGTTCTATGAGGTTACATGCTTTATAATAGTGTTTGTAATGGGAAGACAACAGGTTATACAAGAAATACATCTAGGGATATCAAAGGGAATAGCAAAGGATCACCTGGGAGCCAGAGACATTTAATTTGTATACTTTTTTCTAGTCACTGTCAGAAATGGTTTATTTTATTGATATGGTATCATTTGTATTTAAAGCACAATTTTAATAAATAACTCAACTGCTTAGCTTCAGGCTTCTTGGTAACAAGGATGAAATTAAGATTTCTGGTTATAAATATATTATATTTTATTTTAACAAAACCAAAGTAAAACAAAACCAGTCTAGAAAGCAATAAATAGGACATGCTGGAAAGTCTTGAATGGTCTGACTTTGTTTCAATCACTGAACTATTTATTTCCACATTATCATGCCAAACTCTTAAATTTGTTTTGGATGTTCCTACATACAGTACATTTTGCTGTGGGGCCTTCATTCTCGTGACATACCCTAGTTATAAAGGGCATCGTCACAGGAATGAAGACATGCTTGAGTTACAATGAATGTGCTGCTGTTAGTCTCTTATCTGCCAAAACCTGCTTAAACCCAGGACACCTTTTGCAAAATCCCTGTTTTAATATGAAAAAATTAGTCCAGTATGCAAACATTTTTTGCGATCTGTGTTCTTTGCTGCAATGTTAGTTTGTTGGTGGACAAAAGTGTACTTTGTTTTTAGTGTTAAATTTGTATGCATTTAAAGTTACACCTAAATATTTGTATTACCACAGGCCCATTATGATTACTGATTGTTCGAAATAATTAATCTCATAAAATGTGGTTGTACCGATTCATGACTGCTTAAGTAAAAACAAAAACTTGGAATCCTGTTGCATTTACTTCAATAGATTTTCTGCACATAGTAAAATATTTATTAATCTGCTTTGTTTTTTTAATCTGCTCATTTTTTCAGTGATGTTGCACAGACAAGAAAGTAAAATGTGTCTATTCAGTGTCATCTGAGCACCAGAAAAGCCAGTTAACTGTTTTTTATTAAATATATATATATATATATATATATATATTTTATATATATATATATATATATATATATTACATTACAACTAATACATTTGAGCTGTCTGCCTCACACCTCAGGGGAGGTTAAGATAGCCACATCACCCTCTGTAAAGGAGAACTGACCCCCTATAGGGCAAATCCTACAGGAGGGACTGTGGCTCAGCCTTGTTACCCCCCTAGGGGATAAAAACCTTCAAAAAGGAGGGGTAGAAAAATAAGGGTTTTAACCAAATGGCTGTAGAAACAGGTTTGCTGGTAGATCGTGTTACAGATAACCAACATTTGGAGGGACAAGTGCTTTTTAGGTGTGGTTAGAATCCCTTACCTGAATGTCTGCCTGAGTTTACAGCACAAAGAAGGAATCGTACAGACATGGAGTTATTTTTTGATGTTAGGGAGGTGGAAATACAGATCCAAGTAAGAGATCAGTTCAGAAGAAAATCTAAATTTTCTTTGATTTAGAAAAAGAAAAGGGTGTGCCAAGACTTCCAAAAAAAAAAAAAAAAATTATATAACACACATACATACACACACAAGTTAGAGATCAATTTTCATTGTTTTTACTCAAATTGATGAAAAATAAATGGTTACATTTAGGGGTGTGTCAAAACTTGTATTTTACGAGCAATTACAGTACCTTTAAGAATTTGAAGTTGTTGGGTATTAATTAAATAGAAAATGGCTTCATTACTCAACACAAAAACAACGTGGTCCCTCGGTTTCCCTTGTTTAGACCATTATTGATTTTCAATCAACAACAAATCTGACAATTATTTAATATAGAACCTGTCGTAATCAAACTAACTAAAACTCATTTTATTTTCTAAGCGATTATTTCTTACCTTTCAGCCTTTTGATATTTTTTTTCCATTAGTTTTGTTAGACAATGTGTCACCACTGCAGTGGATTGTGGGACCGTACCCCTGGACAAGGTGTTATCTGTGATTCAGATAATCAGCAGTGGAGTAGTGGTTAGGGCTCTGGACTCTTTACCGGAGGGTCGTAGGTTCAATCCCTGGTGGGGGACACTGCTGCTGCACCCTTGAGCAAAGTACTTTACCTAGATTGCTCCAGTAAAAACCCAACTGTATAAATGGGTAATTGTATGTAAAAATAATGTCATATCTTGTAGCAATTGTAAGTCGCCCTGGATAAGGGCGTCTGCTAAGAAATAAATAATAATAATTCAATTCGACAAAGGAATGTTTCCACTGCGGCAGCTTAGGTTTAATGAAAGGACACGTTTACATTATGAATCAGCTGCATTTGCCAGTTTTTCAACATAATTTCATTGTCAGTTTATGGCCTCGTTATGGCAGTAAAAATGTCAGCACCCGGTAGAGAGGAAAACTTGTTTCAATTCGGCTTTTAAAAAACACTCAATGCAGAAGTTAATTGCCATGGACTGGCACGCCATTGTAAAAATGAAGGAAGAGCAGATTTTCTTGTTTTGAAATCAGCACATTAATAAGTGGGCGTGCTTTAGTTAATACCTGCAGACAAATACTTAAAGGTAATTTCTCGGAAAATACGAGTACTGGCACACCCCTAGTTACAATTATGTGCATTTCAATCTAACTATAGCACACACTACTTGGAAAGGTCATTATAAACCTGGTGTTTCCTGTTATTGTTGCAGAATTTTTACATCTTATTAATTATAATAAGACCACAATGTCACCCCCTATATGGTTATATAATAATCCTAATTGCAGCCTCTTCTGTGAAAGCCAAGGATGACACCTGTACAGCAGTCAATGTGGTCACACAGATAATTACATACTGCTGCCCTTAACACAAGCACCTTGGAATTGTTCTTAACGGGATGAAAAGTGCATTTTTAGACAGGAGTGAGCTATAACTGTGACACCCCATTAAAAAGCTAACACTTACCAATCCATTACATCAAAATGGGCTCTGTTGTACAGAGTAAGAATCCATTCTTTATATACTGAGCACCAAAAGAAACGTATCACTTATATTTGAGGATCAAAAGAAACATATCACTTATATTTGGATAAAATTCACTAGATGTGATCAATATATGACAAACTGTTTTAGAGCAGGTGCAGTGACTTTTTATTGTGCTGATTAACAAGTGACATCACAAAGATGCTGCAAAATGATCCGTCGATCTTGGGCAGGTGTTGTGACACTTGGTCTCCTAGTTCGTGGCCTGTCATTGACAGAGTGTGTCTGGTTATACCGTCTCACCAGGTTTGAAATTGCTGGCTGTGAGCACCCAAAACGACGAGTCACAGTATGCTGCCCTAGTCCAGCCTCCAACATGCCGATTGCACAAAGGCGCTGCTCTCTTGACAGACGTGGCATATTGTTTTTTTTCTGTGTTTTTCTTTATTGCTTTTATTCAAGCTTGCAATTTAACAGCTGAAATCACTCCATATCCAGTGTCCAATCAACTGTCTCACTAATTAGGTGATTAAGTGCATATGCTTCAGTCATAGTCACTCAAGCGTGTCATGGTCAAGGATGAATGACTGAGTGATTAAAAAAACACAAAAACATTTTGTCAACGTCCATCTTTCATATGCCTCATTTTTTTCACAAATAAATGTGTTATAATAGTGATAAGTTTCTTTTGATGCTCGGTAAATGAATAGAACACGTTTCATGACACTTTCAGGACAGGAGTAATAAGAAAGCAGAAATGCAATTTTCTGTTTGGAGTTCTCTGCACTGTTATCTTACTATGTGGCACAACAATTTTGTGACCACATGAATTTGTGATGACCCAAGCAGCAGGGATCTGGCTGCCAAGCACAGTTTTATAATTAGGCTATCATAAAAACACATTGTCCTACATATGCTTTAAAAGTGTGGCATAATCTATTTATAATTGTTTAAGAAATAGATGCCCACTTATGCGTGATGCCCACTGATGAAGAACGGAGCTACAACGAACATAAGAACACTTTTGAAATTCCATTTGCAGTTAGCTTAGCATCTCAAATACTGTGGAATGACAAGCCTATTATTATTATTATTATTATTATTATTATTATTATTATTATAAAGCTACACTAAAATTCCCAGGGTGACAGCACCTGCAAGCTAGTATATATTCAGCATGTTATAAAGCTGCTATCTTGAATTCTATGAATACCTATAAAACGAGGATTAAACAACAGCTACTTACTCTGTACAAATATCCAAAAAAAGGAACGCGTACACATGTCCAGAAGACTGTACTGGGCATAGTGTTTCTTATTGGTAATAACATATCATCCATTTCATGCTACAGTACTTTAAACCCACAGGCCTGTTCACAGCAGATCACTGTCTAAAGATGAGAACTTCAAAACGTAAACCTCAACTCTAAGTCAAGCACCAAAGTGATAGACCGTTTGATCAATTTTCTGTTAGATGAGAAGAGCATTGATTTACATGGACTGTCAAACACTATTTATGTACTTGGATCCCATTATAGACCTGGAATGAAAAAGAAAAGAATGCCACAAATATTTAGTCTGCCTTATATCACATCTCATTCCTCACTTTAGTTCTTTTAAATAAATCTGTCATTTACTTTATGGCTTATCAATAACATTATATCTGTACTGCAGAGACCTTATGAATCCATTACATTAACTATAAGAAATATTACTGCATGTATCATGTGCTTTTGGCACAACCACAGTACACTGCTGCACCATTCACATTGCAACAATCGTGTTAGGATTCATAATCTTGTCCTTCATAATTTCTATAAAATAAAACAAAAAAGAAAGTACAATATTAGTTGTTTTTTTTTTGCTTTTCTGGACACCTTTGAAAATTGGATGCACAGATTTTCTTTTCAAAATACTCACTACAGTACATAGATCTAAGGCTTCTTGGGAAATTCTGCAATGCTGTGTACAGAATGCTTTGACTCACAGGTTTAGTCTCCTGTATGTGAGAAATCTCAAAGTAAACAGCACTTCAAACTCCAAGCTCTACTGATTTTTTTTTAACCTTATTAGCAGCTTTAAAGAATCTATGCCGAGTAGCAATTTAAGAATGAAAAACAAAGTCACTGTTTGTTTCACTTGCGCTAATGTCAGCTTTTACCACCACTGTGTTAATTACACAAGGCAAATTCAATTTCTGGAAACTATTCACAATGCTGCAAGTACAGTGGCCATTACCCGGTTTCACAATGTGCAGTTTCATCTGACATGGCATAGCTTAAAGAGGCTCAGCCCTTCTACTGCAACAGTCTTCTTATCCATCTGTGATGTTTAGTAACATTCAATACACATGAAATCAGGACATCAAAAACTCCCTTTTTAAAGTGTGTGCATCACAGTGTGCAACTTCACTGCTTGTATAATTAACCAACCTATATTCAAGTAAAACAGAGTGCAGTATAAATTAGCTGCATAATTGCAAAAACTACATTTCCTCAAGGTATTGTGTTTCTAAATCCTAACGAGGCATGTCAGTCCTCCATCGTTCCATTTCAGTGTTTGAGCAGAGGAAGCTGTAATTATCTGTCATTTCAAGACGTTTGGGTTTTAGATTGCTTTTCCTGTTAAAATGCATTATTTAAAGTCACTACACTCATATTGAAGTCATAGAAACCATCAATATCCAAAAGTTAGCCATTTGTTACTGGTACTGAAACCCTTTCAGCAATACTTTAAACAAGTTGAAGTTTAAGCTCCCTCTGTACTGTATTTATACTTTACCATCGATTAGTACAGTCAACACACAGCACAGTATTAGCAACTGATTTGCACAACTGCTGAACAGTCTGTACTGAACCGACATTGCTTTATCGTATGTTTTTTAGGAGTCCCATTCAAAAGCACAAAGGAACAATTCATTTTAAATGAGAGCCATAAAGCATTTCCAGAAAAAGCGGTGCAAAAAAAAAACAAAAAAAAAAAACACTTAAACATTAGCAAGTGTATGTTCCAAGGAGCAATATGTCCTTAAAAGCTGCCTGGAATTCTGCTACTAAATATATCGATCGTCATTATCATAAAATAAAGCACCTAGTTTTAAAATTACCTTAAAATGGTATTCAAAGTATGAGGCTCTCAGCAAGTGCTTGGAAAAAAAAGCAGATAAATAAAGGATTTCTTTGTAGTTTCCTCTTGATCACTATGTCAGCTTCTCTAACAATCTTTAGATTTTGGTTTACCTAATACAGTAGCTTTCTTTTCCTGCAGTACAGTACAATATGGATAAAGTCCAAAGACTTAAACCACTAATTCAGATATGCTTGAATAAAAATAGTTTACCGGGATGGATCTACAGCAAATTCAGTATGCATGCCTGTAAAACATAGTTTTCTGCAATTATTTTTATCCTTGAATCAGTGTACATAGTTATAAAAACAGAATTCCACAAACTCTAGTTTTACATCAATATTCATAAGGAGAGTTTTGTACTGTGTCTAGTGTTCAATCTGTATTGAAAATTAGTCTTGATGCAGTCTGGTCTGGACTCCACGACACATACTAATGGTCAATAATGTGCAAATAACCTCAAACTTTTATAAAGTTAGAGCAACTAAGAGAAAACTGTATCAAGCCATTGTGGAAAGTCTGTAAAGAGCGCATTTGACATAACAATACTACAGCTGTTAATTGCCTTGCAGATCTTTATTACAGTAAGAGAGATTGGAACACAATGCTAGCAAGCCAGATCAACTGGCATTTGAATAAAGACCACAAATTATAAACAGTTTCAGTAAATGGAGTGATTCAGTGCCTTTGTTCCACAGACATACATCTTCCTATTGCTTGCAAAAGCAGCACATGCTAACCGCTAATACTGCCATACCAAGCACTGGGAAAGGAAGCTATTGAAGCCTGGATTTCCTGCTTTTGGCCGTGGCCAAGAACTCTGAGGTTTATAGTGGTTTCAGGAACTGACTCATCTAATTATTCATGGATTAGATATTGGTTTTTCATATGTCTCTGGTCAGGGAACTATTGAACTTAAACAATTTGTAAGATGCCCATTCTTGATGGAAACAATTACTTACAAAAGCAACCAGAATTAGTTTTTGTCTGAAGAGAATTGATTGAGGGATTATTTGCTCGTAAAAAAAAAGAAAAAAGCTTGGCATGTGGTTTAAATGACCTCATTGCTGCAAACTGCTAAACCCATGGTTTACAGTTTACTGTACTAAACCTAAGGTAACAATGAAAAACAAAGCTTAGACGATGGTTCTTCTTGGAAACAGGATTCTAATAGATGGCTATACAATTATTTAAATATACACCACCATATATTATTCAAGGGTTTCTGGAAAATGGATGTCACTGCAATTTGGATGATAACCTATAGATGGCAGTGTTCATAGACCATTTATCCAGTCCTCAGTTCTATCACAACCATTGGACCCATGTGGTTAGTGAGTTAGTTAGTCAGACTACAGAGTCCAATTTTTCTCGAAGATCGGTCTACTACTTAAAAGCCGATGAAAACAATACTTATGGCAGATAGTGGTTGCGTTCTGTTATAGAAATTTGTCAACACAATTGCATTTTCTCGGTCACTTTTCAGAGGCTCTATCTACTTCAGATAATGTTCTGTAGTCCAAAATGAGTTCTAATCTGGGTCTTTTAAACCAGACGCATATTTCATTTGTCTTGATCGAAGACCTGTGTGCTTTTAAATATAGAAACACCTGGTTGGTATGCCTACTGAACCATGTGTCTAGCAACCATCATTTAAAAAAAAAAAACCACACACACAATTAATGCAGCTTTAATATTTACATTTTAAAACAAGTACCTCAGTCAGAAAATCACTCACAAAAGCAACTGACAAGGCCAAAGTGCACTCAGGGGCTGGCAGTCATTTTATGGCTATAGTCCTAAAGCAGATTTACTTAGATGACGTCAGTGTCTCCAATCCAGCTTTTTCTTAGCATTCACCATTAGCCTCTCGAAGCCTTTACTAAACTGCAGTGCAGCAGACCATAATAAAAATTCCCTTTGTGACAGAGTTTACCTCAGGGCTTTGAGGCCTAGCTGTAGGTCTTCAACCCAGCTGAAAGTGCTTAGAAGAAATGTTGATAACATACAATGCTACAGCATACTGTACTTATCCAAGCAGCATTTCAAGCAAACAAAAAAGCAATCTTATATTGTTTGCTTGGTTAAGGCATACCCATAGGATCAAAGCAGGCATATTGGACTGGCACAAGCGTGTATTATGCAAAGAGGAGAAGAAGAGAGAAACTGAAGTACGCAGAAATACATTCTGAGGCACGGCAAACAAACACCCTGAGGGCAGATATAAGACTCATCACATGGCAAAGTTTTATTTGAAATTGTAACACAGTCTTAGACAGATAAATAAAAAACAAAAACAAAACATTCAGGTGAATTGAGATTTGTCCAGAAACTCTCAGACAATTTCAAACACAGCATGACTAATTACAGTACCAGTCAATATTACAGATGGATCCATTAAAAATATGTGCAATGTGTCCTAACCCTTCCCATCATCAATTTATCAATAAAAATCCACTTGGATTTAATTTAAAAATCGATAAACCGAATAATCTTTCTACTGTAGCTGCGTTACATGTGTTCCTTGAAAGGTATCAGAGAACCACTTCTGATAGCAGAATATCACATACCATCCAACTGGAACCACACACAACGTGCTGCTAAAGAGTTCATGAGTGTTTGATCCTCAAAAGTGAACTTTGAAGTACAGGATTATTTTGTTGGCTGCTCTCAAGCCAATATTTTATTTGGTTTATAGGCTGAAGTGCTTGTGTCATTCATACTTTGGGAATAATTTAAATTGGACAGACTTTCCTAACTGTTCCATTACTAACGGATATGTCTTTAATCAGAAGAGAAACCCCTTCTTCAAATAACATGGCCTAACTGTGTGTTTAATCTGCCAGATCACAGAAAAAGATAAGCAGTGTGGTAAGTGTGGTCTGAACAGGACTTGCGATTATTCTTCTTGGACTAGACTAAACTGAAACACAATTTCACTGCTCTGCGTTAGCAGTTCCATCTGGCAGAACAGAAACACTGAACATGCTAATAAAATTACTGCAGATTAGTACAGGGTGTTGGGGCTTTTAAAACATTCAGCAAGTGGTTAAGCTTTAGATCTATATGCACCCATTTCTTAGTGTGGAGTAGTGGTTAGGGGTCTGGACTCTTGACCGGAGGGTCGTGGGTTCAGTCTCAGGTGGGGGACACTGCTGCTGTACCCTTGAGCAAGGTACATTACCTAGATTGCTCCAGTAAAAATGTATAAATGGGTAATTGTATGTAAAAATAATGTGATATCTTGTAACAATTGTAAGGTCACCCTGGATAAGGGCGTCTGCTAAGAAATAAATAATAATAATAATAATAATAATAATAATAATAATAATAATAATAATAATATACAAAAACAAGTAAAATGGACTAATTTAATGGTAAACAGTAAAATGGAATTCAGCATTTGTAATTACAGTATGTGATACATTGGCAATGCTCTCCTAGAATCAATTTAAAAAGTGTTAAAATGTTTACCATGTGTGCAAAGAAGAAGTATAAATGTCAACTGATTTAATACAACTAGAGAGATTCCACAGAAAAAAGGTATTAGCATTTGCTTCTAATAATTTATTTACCCCCTCCACACACCCCAAAAAAAAAAATAACTAAAAGCAGTTGGTGACTCAAATATGAAGCACATTAAAATGCTATTGATAAGCTAAAATTAACAGATACCTTATCTGAAGCATACACTGGCCATATGGTGCCATGACCACTACCGCCTGTTGCTGGCATAACAATAGGCTGTTCCAGACATAGACTGGAAAGCACTGTTTGACAAATGATCGTTAGCATGAATTTTCAGAGCGCAGAGGGCAAGAGCAAGCGAGCACGTATATTTGCATTTTCTTTTTATTCTACAGGTGCATAGAAGACTAAACCAGATGTCAACTTCAGAATCAGGCTGCTTGGCTTCTGTGATTCAGCACCATTTCGCATACTGCCACAACTATGGCAAAGACAATTAGCTTTTTTTTTTTTTTTGCCTTACAAGCAACCCAGTCAACAGTGCAGCCTATTTAAAACACCTGGGTTTTCACTTCATCATGAGGGACCTGCATTGTGCTCTGTGTGCCAGTCATTTTGTGCTTTCATTACAATATGCAACATGATGTTAAACACATTCATTCAAACTGTTATTTTTCTATTCAGAGCAAAGCTTTTGAGATCATTCAATCAAAGACTTTCTTGGTCTAAACACATCAGACCTTTTTATTAATCAATTAATTAAAGCCTTACAAAACACAACACACAGAAAATGGTTTACATTTACCAGACTATAGAAGAAAAACAATTAAGAGGATTTTATCAAACAAAAGAACCTTCCTTCAATATTATCTTGAAATTGATATTTTAATGCAATACAAGTAAATGTTACTGGTTTACTTAAATAATGTTCTTTATTTCCCAACACGACCTTATGTTATGTAAGCTCAGTCGTAATAACTATTGACTAAAGTTTAAGACGATAACACAGAGAAAGCGCACAATTCTTTTGTTATGGGTGTTTGGAACAGTGTTTCATATTTTACATTCAAGTTTAATACATAAAAATCCACTTTTTTAAAAAAAAATCCTTATGGTACTGAAAGCTGCTGCTTGATTTGACGTTACTCCAAGTCTTTATTTATTTTATTTTAAGGAAGACTGGCAACTCAGCACTGCAGCTCAAATCAAAAAAGTTTTCTCAACAGCATTTTGAGTTGTCACAGTGACCCTGCTCCAGAGATCTCATCAATGCCAAAAAACTGTTTCAGCTTTCTTGTTTAAAAAAAAAAAAAATCTCAGCGGTCTCATGTCTGTTCTCAAAGGAGTGAAAATTTCTGTGCTCAAATCTCAAGGGTCTGTCTTTAATTCTTTCTATCGATCCTTACTTTCAACACTGGTTAACCTTGCAGATCTATCCCATTCGCAGATACTACAATATTTACTTTCAACATTTTTCATACGTAAACACAATTATAGTTCAGTTTTAAATGTATCATTGCTCTATCTTGGAGACAAAAAATAAATCATATTGTGTGCATGTTGAAGATTGTCCTTGAACTCTTTCCAAAATCAAAACCTGCACTGAATTATTATAATTAAAACTGGAGCATATAAAAAGACAGCTCTGTTGTAGCATTTAGAAAAGAATCTTGCCAAAATATATAAGTTCAATATGTTCTCACATAAACAGCATTTCACATCATTAGCAATCTACAAAAAACAACAGCAGTGAATCTATTATTTTGGTTATCCATGGCTATGATTTGCATTTATAAAATATGCCCATTATTAACAATGAAGTGGAAACAGTATGCTACTATCACAAGGTTTTTATTTTATTATTTTATGTAAACACATGAAATGCACTTACTCTACCGTTTAGCAACGATGCAAGACACTTTGCAGGTATGCTGTTTTCATTGCATCAAACAAAAAAATTAGAAAAGCATCCTGTAAATCCAATTTCAAAAGTGGCACCAAAAGATTGTGCTTCCAATTTTCTGTTTGTGTTCATTTCAAATCATTCTGATTGAGAAATAACCACATTTTGTTAAATTATTTTTTGTGTAAAAACACTATTAGACAAGCCAAGAAACAATCATATATATATATATATATATATATATATATATATATATATATATATATATATATATATATATATATATATATATATACACATGAATTGCCTGTTCTTTATTTTATACCATGTGGATTTTTTTTCTAGTTAACTTGGTGAGTATTTTTTATAACCTATCATAAGCAATGGAAACCGGGCTTAAGAATCTGTGGGAGACAATGCCCTATTCTTCCACTGAGAAATGTAATGCAGGCTGGAATCCAACAGGTCCAGTAGTTGCATAAGCTAAAACAAAGCCGCTATTGCTATCCATGGTATTTTTTCTCAGCAAACAGATTTACTTCTCACCATCTTGTCATGTCAAGGGTTAAGTCTGTTAGAAGGCAATCTGCTTACTGTAGTAAATGATAATGGCTCAGTTAGAGACATCAACAAACAGCTCATTGTATCTAGTCTGTCACTATGTAAAGGCTACTGTGAGATATAGGGCAGTAAGTAACTGAAAATATAAAGTTGTTCAAAATCATACAATACTGTAGGTTGTATATAAAAAAAATGAACTATTTTTCCATTAGCAATAACTGATTTCAGGGTTACCTTTTCTGATTTCAGGGTTACCTTTTCTATTACTTTCATATTAATATCTTGCAATGTACAGCAATATTTGCTCTAAAATTAAGAACATTGCATTGCCTTGTTCCCATATACTCAACTATGGAGTGCACTGAACCTGAGAATGCAGAATGTGTAGACATGGATAGCTCTGTCATGTGTATGAACAGGTATTAATAGGCAGCACTCCAAGGCCATGTTTGTGCTACAACTCAAATGTCATTCAGCAACCAACACATTTTATATTATTTATATATATTGTAACTTGTGTTTGAGGTATATCATCTTGGATCTTTGTATTGTTTATGCTTATCATTTCGAAGCTCTACTTAACTTCCTTTTGTGAACAAAACACAAAGCAACTACAGGACCTAAAAGTACATTCTGAAAAAAACACTCCTGCAAACGCGTAATTCAAACTGTTTAGCGGTGTAGTCATGCATTACCACCGGTTAGTCTGCAATATTAATACCATAGTTATTACTTTACACAGATAACTATTTAAAAAAAAAAAAAATCACCACAACCCCCCCACCGTGAATGCTTATCTTGTAAAAATATACAGTATGTCAAACAAACATCTTAAGGTCAAGCACTTAGGACACTTTTTTTGTAATTAAAGGCCGTGATTAAAAAAATATGAATTTGTCTCATTTGAAACAGTTGAAATCGAAAGCTGTTTTTTTTTTTTTAATTATTCAAATGACATGGATACAATGTATCGTTGGAAAATAAGCCCACGTAAACCCAAAAAACTAGAAATGTATGCAGAAAAAAAAACGGTACTGTACTTTATAAACGGATAATTAAATCACCGGGAAATACTTCGACTTTTAATTTTAATCTTAGAAAAAGAAATCCAAGACAACTTCTAGTGCTCCAGTTCTAACTAACAATAACACGTCTCAATCGTTTGGTTTTAATTATTGACAGAATCACAGGAGTGTTCTTTTTTGTTACAGCTCTCTCGCAGACGTTGTTAATAAATTATTTACAAAAGCCTCCCTCCAAAATCGGCCTCTCTCATGATCGTATCAAAACACTGCATCTTTTTCTGGAGTAAAAAAAAAACAAAAAAAAACAAACAATAAATACACACACACAAAAGACCACCCACCTTTAAGCGTAAATACCCTTTCTTACATAAACTACAAATGACCAACTTTTAAAAATACGTTTTAGACTCCAGACTACCTTTGTAGGTTCTAAAACAATGTACAGATAAAGTTTAAAATCTTATAAACTCATTACAGGTATTTTTTTCAATTATTAATTTTTAAAGACGTTTCTTGTGACATTTTGCTTCCATGTTCTGCTACAAATACACGGTAAATTTTACAGAACACAACACAAAGGCTTAAGGTATGCCAAGAATGCAACAATCAAGAGACGGATACAAATAACACAAAAAGTAAAATAACTCTTATATACTTACAGTGAAGGAAACAACAAAGGAAGGAGAAAAACGCAGATTATCCCGGCGGTGCAACAAGTCCTCCTTTTGGAAACAATGTTTATGCCGAGTCCTGAAAATGATCCACTCCAATCTGCAACTCCCAACCTCAGCGCCTCTGCAGAACAAAACACCAACAATGTGATCCTTCATCTCGTTAAATTTCAATTTCTACACCAAACAAAAATCTAAACTAATCGGAACCCCGTATTATAGAGCATTTACAGCTTGCGACTGGGGGCTATTGTAGCCCAACCGTGAGTAAGGTCGGGCTTCTTCAGAAAAAATTTGAAAAATGTCAAAGATTTTCGTGCTATGTCAGAGACAACAACGCAGTGAGTCAGTGGACAAAGTGAAAGCACCCTGTTGCAACAGCGGCAAGAAACATTATAGAAGAACCGAATAAGAGAACTAAACCACTGGCTTTAACTCCATCTTCTTGCTACTAGTAATCAATCCCGACCACTGCTATTCTTTGTTTAAAAAATGTATTAATTTTTAACAAAAAGCTACAACTTTATTGAAAACTGGCCAGCTGCAACCATTTTGCATACCATTAAATGCAAACTTACCTGAACCTCCACTCTGCTAGTATTGTTATTTGTGTTTAATTTCTCCCCCTTGTTCCTTGTATGTAATGTATAGTTTTGTAAACTGTGTAAAGTTATTCTTGTGTTTCTGGTGCAGCCGGGTATGTGTACGTGAATCGGCAGCGCACCGAGAAGGATGTGAAGAATGCTCGGAATGAGACAAGGAATGAAATGAACGCGAAGCCCGAGCTTCCATGGGGCGGAGCGAGGATGGCGTCATCCCATACTCCCGGGCCAGCAAGAGGAGGGGCCACAGCCAAAGAGGTGACCTGCAGAGACGATGATTTTAAATTCAGCACAAAAATAAAGGGAGGGAACTTTGTTACTAACGTCACAAGCAGACACCCCCAAAAAAAGCACTGTTGAGGGTGGCCCCTAAAGCGACCGCCAAAAAACCAAAAGGGGGGGGGGGAGTTGGGTAAGGATTGGATTTTGGGATAATTATAGATACTCTAGTGTATTTAATTAAACAATGAATAAGTACATACACATATTGGTACACGATACATTTATAACAAAATAAGCCTTAAAAAATAACTGATCAATTATAACCAATTCACCATAAACAAGGAAGCTGAAAATACTGAAAGCTTTGTACCCTCTGCTTGTATCACTCAGTCATGTACTGTAATATAACACTTAAGTTAAACCTTAAATGGCAAGCATTAAGAAATATTACACTATGCGGTAACTGCTGTAGAGAGGGCGTTTTGTTTCAAGATATCCTAAAAAAGTGATGATGTTAAATGGTACAAACAAAAAAACTGTGCTATGAAAAAAAGTTAAACAATGCACAACAGGGGCTAAAACACCCTTCAATTGGCCATTTTACTCTCCATCGTATTCTCTGAAATCGTCCCCATACGTTCCAGACCCTGGGTACTCAGCTACAACAGGTTTACCAAATATGAAGCTGCACTTTCATCCTGTTTTTTTATGCTATTGTTAATCCCTACTGCCCCACACATCACTTGCCATTTTAGAAGATTTCGCGCAAATTCTGGCAATGTGATAGATCGGTGCAAGGCAAAACGTGTTAAGATAATTATTTCTAATACTTATCAACTATGTAATTTATGGCGAATACTCTCTGATGTGGATTTTTGCCTCCAATTCATGTGCAGCAATGTTCGTTTCGAATATTTCAGATAGTTTCTCCGCCACACTAAAGGAAATAATTATTATTTCATAATAATGATAATTACTCCTATACCGCTGTTTTCACGTTGCATTGCTAAAGTCTTCTCTCGCTGATCAACGAATGAGCACTGACACAAAGCGAAATGGGCGGAGATTTGTGACTCATGCCAAAATGAAATCTGATCAGAATGAAAGCTCGGCCAATCAACATGTAGTGATTATACTGACGTTAATGGTGGCCAATAGCAGCTATCAGAAAGCGCATTTGAGAAACGTTGGATGAAAACAGATTAAATAAATCCTGATACCCAGTACCGGGATCAAAATAAGTCCCGGTACAGAGTACCAGTGAGTACCGGAAGAATTTCACCCCAGCATTGTTGTTTGTTGTATTTGTACTGCATAAGTGTCAAATCCCACTGGGTTTGTTTTATACTGTTTCATAGTTTTCAACAGTGCATTGTTTTCATGTGTTAAAGGCTTATACAGTTTTAGGAACAATTTTATGAACATTTTGAAAATATATAAGTTCTAAAGCAGGTGCCTCTGGTGTTCCAACAACACATGCTTTCTTTAAAACATGTTTTTCTTCCTGAGCAGTCACAGAGCTTGAATATTTTCTTTGCACCTCTGCATGTAGAAGCAGGAGCATGCCTTTTGGCTGTGACTGAGGTGGTGGCAAGGGCGGAGGAAGCTTGTGTCTCTGCAGTGAAAAGTGCCTTTGGGGAATGTAAATAACAAACCACAAGCAAACTGGTTATACATTAGCTTTAAAATAAAAGGACATTGTTTTATTGTTTTGTTATATAGTTTGCATATATTTATAAAACAGCTTGGAAAAATATCAACCTCTGATTGGTTAAACAGCATCCCTGCTGGAAAAAGAGCATGTATGCAGTGCTTGCATACTAATGAGCAGCTTCACACTCTATAAATCAATACACAGCACATACATTTCATTGCAAAATTCCATGACAAACTGCCATTTAATTTCTATGTTATAAAACTTTCACAGTGATGACAGTAGTCCACCTGAAAAAAAATAAAATAAAAATTAAGTTCTACAGCAAGCCCAGAAAACCGCAACAGCATTCTGGGGGAATTTTATGCCGGTGCAAGAAGTTCAACTGGCGACCAGTATAATTCACTTTCCAAATATATAATGCTGAGAGCTGGACTAAATCGCTTTTTTTTTAACAATAGAAGTTTTAACATTTCTGTAGACAGCGAGTTTAAGACATTCCTGTCATGACAGCCGGTAAAGGCAAGGCCAGACACTACCCTTGGTTTCATGATGGGCCTAATTACCACCCAGGCATACGTATATTTCATGGGAGCCCCACAGCCTGTTGTGATTTATACCTTACGTATATATATATATATATATATATATATATATATATATATATATATATATATATATATATATATATAATGTGGATAATAGCTATATTTACACTGTCGCCCCTGCTAAAAAGAAAACAAAAAACACTTGTGACTATAAAAAAGAATGACACACACATGGCAAACTTCATTTTCTGCATAACGAAAAGAGATGGCAGGGAGTATGAACCGGGATAGGTACATTCTGTTCTAAGTAGTGTTGATAGATATCTTGAACAACAACATATGGGCTGCTTTGGCATTTCGAGAAAATATTGAATCTCTGGGGTCTTGCGGTTTATGATGTCACATAACCCCTCGATGAAATAGTTTCTCGGAATGCCCTGTAGCCCATATATCTCTCTCTCTCTCTCTCTCTCTCTCTCTCTCTCTCTCTCTCTCTCTCTCAGAGTATACAGTACCGTCACAAACGATGGCAAAAATATATGATTTATAGCAAGACTAGGGGTGGGGGTTGTATTGCCCATTTTTCTTCACTCAGACCCCTTACTTAAATACTACAGTATCTCTGAATAGATAATCGTCCCCTCTTTAAAAATATGCTACATTTTTTAATGAGCAAGACATCTCACAAGTTGTACAACTAGGGATGGGGAGTTTGTTGCCGGATAACTTCACTCAGACTACTTTCTCACTAAATATCTTGGCATTTGTCTCTTTTTTTCTTAAAGGAAAAGCTGTACTAATTGGGGAATGGCAACATGTATATAAAGGGAGGCAAAACCCTTTGTTTTGTGGAGTTTTGAAAATGTGTATAGCGAAGGCGAATGCTCAGCCTACCAGTGCATATTCTTGAACATTTTATTTTGGCCCCTGTACCTTGTATGTTTGTTCCTGTGTTTATTTTGTGTTTTTTTTCTAATAAATGTGAGCACCAGTGCTTTAAACTGGTGCTTCCCTGTCTCTGAGTCCCCTTCCTGCCGATAACATCTGGGGCCACAGCGCTATCCTTTCACACTAACAAAAACAGAAAATAGGAGCCCTCAAATTAACATTCAGAGTTGTTAATTTCATTGCAAGGTGTAACCCGGAGTAAAACTTATGTAGCCTTTATGGTCTCTCATTAGAATCAGGAAAGTGTGCAGGTCATAATTCCCAAACTCTGCCCTGGGGTCTCACCGTTAGCGACCTCAATAAGAATTTAGCATTGTGAAATACACAAGTGTAGTAAAAGAATGATAAAAAAAAACATCTTAAATGAATGGTAGAACACAGTGATTGCATAAACATGGAAAAGCATGGTAAACTGTAAAATCTGACATGGTAAACCTCAGACAGTGAAAGTCAAACTTTCAGTTTTATGTACTACACCCCCATGTACCCCATTGTAATCCTATTAGAGAAGATGGAAAACTTGCCCCTACATGACAGCACTGAAAAAGATTAAGCAAGACTGCATCAACATCTGATTGGAAACTATTTCAAAACCTTATTCTTGGTTAAGGGCTTGAGGGTATATGTTTCCACCCATCACACTTCTGTAAGGCGCATGGCAGAAGCTTGTATGATCATGTTGAGGCAAGCACAGATGTTATCTTTTGTTTTATACCATTGCCACAATACATTTGGGTCTATAAAACCTAAAACAAAACTAAACTGATATTTGGAGTTGCTTGTTATTTCTTATGGATTGTCTGGGTGACAGCTAAGGGTAAACTAAGGATCACTCATTGACTATTACTGAGAAAATCTAAAATATCCACTGTTTTGTACCTGATAAACTTTCAGATTACCTGGATTTGAATCCTAATGTGAAAAGGTTAATGACGATTCAAATTGTAGTGAAGATACTTTTAATGGGATATGTTGTGCCAAACAGGCTGCAGTGTACAGTATGAATCAAACACAGAGGGTATACTCTGTTATAAAGTAGCCTGTCCAGATAAAAAGCATACATACACAGTTTGTCAGTTTCTAAATTGTCTATTGTGAAGTCACTTTGACATTGATTGACAATTGCAGGACCAAATTATTGTGTTCTTGAGATTTTTGATATTCCCGGTCAGATAATGGCAATATTCTGACTTCATTACAATGTGTATTAGATAGTATGTACACCTTGGGAGATTATCTCCAGTTAGTACAATACTAGTTGAAGACTAGATTCTCAAGTCCTCTGTTAGTGCCCCTTTGTGACCCCAATGAATGTAATTTCGCAACTCCATGGCAATGATTTTGGATGTCCCAGGCAAACAATTTAGACACAACCCAATTTCTTCCTTGTTTGGACTCTTAGTTAATGGAAAAGCTTCTGTCTGACATCAGTTAATCATGGCATGGCTTGTTCTCTTGGGTGGAGTCTGGCACTTACAATTCAGTACTGCTGTTTGGTATCACAAGGTGTATTTATTTATGCAAAGTGAAGGTGTGGATAAACTTCTTTGGCTCTTTGTTTTTGGGGCTTGACATCATTTGAACAAACGCTGCTGTTTCTTTTTGCCAGCATGCAAAAAAATTAAATAAAAAAGAAAGAGTTACAAAAGCTTTTAGTTAAACATCAATATGTAACCAGGAAGTATAACCATAGATACCTTCATATGTCTGTTTATTAATTGTTTCATAATCATAGCCATTAAAATGAAAGGCTAAACCTAAGTGGAGCTTTTTGTTAAGTAGATGGATTAAACCCACAACAAATATAAATGATAGAAAAAAGATTGCTATCAAACTACTAATTCTTGCTATCTTTTTTTGGTGTTTTTTTGCAATGCAATGCAATGCAAATACCAAATATTTTACAGGCAAAAGGTACAGACACTATTTAAATATCTGCGTGTTTCATTGAAAATAAAACATACATTATTGACATTAATGTTTCAACAACCACAGCATCAAATGACTTCTGTTCTGGCTTTCTGCTAGAAATCCCATGCCTTTTGCCAATCAAATATTTCTGATGAGGTCACTTAGCTGTGAATCATAGTAAGGAGCTGTAGCAGACAATTGGCTGTTGCTGTGCAATAATTATGAAACAGTTACAGTGGTAAAGACTCTGATTCCAAGTGTAAACACTGGGATGCCTTGCTGTCTGAATGGAGGCAGCATGATGATGTTTTTGCATTTTCTAGTCCCTCAATCTGGGGTCACCTGGGGACAGAAATGGTCAACAGGCTGAGCAGAACCACAATGTCAGAAGATCCCCAGTCCTCTTCTCTTACTGTTTCACATTAACAGGCTCATCAATTTTTATTTTACATGTGTAATGCAGTCATTCTGGTGTCAACAGGAAATGACAAGTTGCCATGAGGATCCTAATTTCACATTATAACACCCTGTATATTAATACACCTTAACCAACTGCAGCTTCGTTCCCACAGGGTCAGCTAAGATGCAATGTCTCATGTAGCAAAGACAGCACTGGTGAAGGGAAGAATGAGCCATTCACTATACAGAAATACAGGAAGCACAGGCTGAAAACAGTGCAAGCAAGGGAAAGACCTGCTAATGATGTCAACACTTATGTTCCCAGGGTTGTCATTTGTTATTAAAAAAAGAAAAACAACAAATAGAATGCAATTATTAATATGAGTGCCAGTAACTCAGGAACAGAGTACAAACGTTCAAACAAATCCTCCGAAGGAAACACTTGATTGCTCTGGTTTAGAAAGGGTGGCATGTACAGTATGTGCCTATGCTACATCTGAAATTATATTCTTTCATAGTGCTTGGCAGACACCTGGGAGTGACCTTTAACCTTTCAAAGCCTGATGTACTGGGTATTCTTTGTTGTCCTCACCAGACCTTTTAAATGTTTTATTTCATGTTGAATTGTTGGTGTTCGTGAAGCTGGACTAAGGGCTGTGGAGACTGAATGTATTTGTATAATCCACAGAGAGGGCAAAGCACAGGCAGAGGCTCCACGCTTCCTCTGTCCAAAACCAACCGGAATGGGACAGTAGGTATCCAGGCACAGATACACCACAGCCTTGGATCCTAAGCTGTCAGGAAATATAAAGCACCCAGGTAACCATCACAAACCTTTAACAAACAGGATGGAAAGATTGTGTCGGGCAAGTGACAGCTGAATCAACCACCCTCTATTCAACCAGCCAAAGGGAATCAGGGGGAATCTAACCCTGCATCTCAATCCATTCCTGTCCCAGCCTCACTTTTGGCCTCAAGACCAGGGCTGGTCGTTTTAACTTCCTGGCTATTTCTCAGCCAAGCTGATATGAAATTATGTAAAACTGTATATAGAGATATCGTCGGATAGCAATGTAACAGTTGTAGAGCTGTTGTTGTTTAGTTGTTCAAAAACTTGTCAGTTACAAGCTGAAACCAAAGTTTTTATTTCTCTTAACTGTTTTCTCTAGCAAATGGCATAAAGTCTAGTCTCACCTTCACACCGTTCTATATTCTCGGTGTGTTGTCAGCTCTCTGAGAGGATATACAATGATATATGAGAGGCATATTTGGTGACCCAAATGAATCCCTTCCTTTCTCAAGAGACTACTGCCATCAAGTCCATTTTGAAATGTCTAATTTGAAACATATGTGCGAGTCTTGTGGCTGACAAATGAAGCAACCCACTCATTGGCTCTACTTAATCTAAGCATGAAGAAAACAAAGAAGGAAACAGAATACAGAGCAGGGATATTAACATTTGTAAAATGGAAATGATTTCTAATGCAGAATCCTGTATTGTAAACCCAAAGGCAAACTAGAATTAAGTCAAGCACAAGTTATTTAAACAAACACGTAAACATCAATACACATGATGCAGCTGAATCAAATAGAAAACCACTAAGAAAATAACACGGAAATTGCAAAAACAAAACTCTTTATAATAAATAAACACACAACAAGACCACACAAACAACAATGTACAGCTTGGTAATTGTTTACGCCCAACTGATCTGATCAAATTTCCAGTCTAATTTTACCGTGGCTGTGTCATGCTTTTAAACAGTTTTACAGCTGGGTGGGGCTGTGACACACAGGAATGAAAAGCCCTGGGGGTCACAGGAGTTAATCCCAGGTTGAGCTGAAATTTGAAACCTGGACCTGCCAGCCCCCACTTCCTTGTCCTCCAGCTCTACACACTAAAGCAAGCCACACGGCCTCCCTCGGGTGATGTTTAGAATAAGGCAAATTGACAAACGCACTGTAAAGCTCAATATATATACCAACACATATGTAGCTTTAAAATATCAAGATATATTTGATTGCTGAGTCTCGCAATGTGCATTGTCTAAATTCCAAAAATTATGAATTCTGCGGCTTATTCAGCATACTGCTGCGTCTATAGTATTTAATATGTATGTATGTATGTATGTATGTATGTATGTATGTATGTATGTATGTATGTATAGTTGTTGCTATGTAGATACAAAAATAATATAATACACTAGATATGGATCACTTTAAAACAAACATAGATGAGCAGAAACAATCATAAACGAGACCCTTCATTGACCCATAAAACTAGCTGATATTGCTGCCAATCTTTAGCATGAGACTTCAGCACTGTTCTCTCAGCGGATCAGAAAACAGCATCTGCTGAGGAGAACCATTGTCAGGAGAGGTTATTATTTGGGAGGGAAGAAAAATGTCAGCAGGTGGACCATTCTTACAGTATTCACCCAGGACATAAAAAAATAAATAAAACACAGACGCAACTGGTGTCCAGCATTATGGCATGCGTTTGACATCTGAAAACTTCAGGTGCTTTTCTAATGAACTGGCAGGACACTGTAAATAAGACGGTGATTTCTGCTTGAATGAAACATTTTAAAAAGTTAATTTCATTAATGTCATTTTTTAAATTGAATCCAACAAACATTTTTCTACCAGTTAATTATGTCATTTTCTCTTCGACCCTTCCCTTTAGCTAAAAAATGTAATCCAATTGGGCTCTTGAGAAGCTTTTCAGTTTAAACGTACCCAAAGTACTTAAACCCTTCTGATGAGAACTTCAAGATTGTAGGGGAACAGAAAAGCCCCCCTTTCTTTTAATGAAATCCATACAATGTCAAGCGGATGCACAGCAGAAAGCACCACAGAGTACAGAGCTATGACCCATATGTCAAACAGAAACGCTTAGAAGACTTAATTACTGGAATAGGGAATATGGGATATGAGAGATATTGTAATGCACAATTCAAGTTAGAAACAAAAGTGCTTTACTTCTATGATATTATTTACACAGGAATTATGACAGGTCTATACAGTTTCTATACAGTTTCACTGTGCCAGTGAGGCACAGTGCCTTATCTTATTCTCAGATAAATACAATCTCTCTGCCTGTGATTTGAGGAATTGGCTTTTCATTTTTTTTATACCATTCATGCTGTTCAGCCTGAAAAAACACACAACAAAAGATGACACTGGTTTTCCTCACTTGATAAATGGAGCTTGCTCAAAATCCTAAATCTAATTTAATAAAGAATAAATGTAAAAAAAGCCCCAATATTTTAAGTGTACCCATGCAGACATTTAATGCTATTCTAACCTTTCTTATCTAGTGAGTCATTTGCCCCTGAGTAAATTAAAGTGAGTCTAATCAAAATGTAATAATCTGTAATTGATTTGAAGTGAATTTGATCAAATGTTGGGTCACTTCAAATGGGATGTAAGCATGTGAATGGTTGCCACCTAGTGGTAAGATCTAAAACAGCCCAATGAGAGTTATGAATGCACTGATCCTTGTCACAGACCTATGTACTGATTGTTCACATGCACTGATTCATACAGTAAAAAAGAAAATGTGTTAAAATGAAAAATCCTTTATTATTGGACAAGGTAGGTTTCAGTGGTTCATCACATACACAGTGGATTACACTTACTCTTAACCAATCAAGGCCTCCTTCTGTATAATGTATAAAAAATAACTAGACCTTTGCCAATAAACCTAAAGACACTCAGTCATACATTCTGCAAATGCCTTTATCATGTTTATCAGCTTGACTTGAGTTTCTTATAATTTTACCTCAAAATCAAAAACCTGCCTTTGCTATAAAGCGTGTGTCTTTGAAATTGTAGAATGTAAGGTACTAATGGAATTATATTGATAGTTGTGTGGTCTTTAAAGGGTCAATTTGCTTGAAATTGTAAGTCAGACTTTTTTTTTACATCTGTCAAAAAAACTCTGATTTGAAATACAGCCAAAGCAAAGGCATTTCAATGCTGTAATTATAGAAAAATCTTAAAAGCCACCATAAATCTATTTTCTTTCTTCTCTGTAGGTTTGTGTGATACCAGAAAGGCAGCAGTCCATTTTAAATATATTTTACTTTGAACATGGGTTTACAATTCCACCATTGTTTGTGGCACTTAGGCCCAATAGTCTTAGAAACCAGGAGAAAAGCTAAATGAAGGTCAGCATTTTTTTTTTTTGGTTTGGCTTTCAAATGCAGAAGTCAAGTGTCTTTTATTATGGGGATTTTCACTCATAACTTTCCTTTTATTATCCATAACAGAGAATGCCAAGGCTATACACAAAGCACAACTTACACACTTACACACTTACAGAATCCTTGGCATGCAGGTAATGTGTGAACACATGGGAATCCCATTAAATACACTGTTAAATGTTCAACAATTGCAGGGCAGGTGCCAGAAACACCTGCAACTTTAATAGGAACTCCCCCCATTGGGTATGTAATGGTTTTATTTCCCTAAATTAGCTGTTCAAAATGGACACAAAGTAGTGAGGCTCAAAATAGGAAAAGACATGAGTATAACCTTTCACAGGCGGCCTGAATGCGGACAGCTTGACCACCAAGTGACTCAAATACCAAAATCGAATAAAAAACCTTAGAAATCACACAGGTGCCAACTATTGGCACAAACTATGTGGCTGATATAATCAATAAAACTAGTTTCCCCTCATAGATACCATAATTCCCCTGCAGCCTCTGTCCTTTATCCAAGATGTTTCTAAGCCATAGCCTTGAATCGCTTATCTCATTAACTGGCAAGGCAAACATGGTCAGTGTCTATAGGGCTGTTTTGCATGATCTGATGCTCTCCACCGCTTCTTTCCAGATGACAGTGGCACGATCCAACACAGCAGTTGTAGCGCAGCCACTAAGCAGTTTATTGAAACAAGGCTGATGTGTAGCGCCTCCAATGGCCAAGCCAACGAGATCGAGAAATAGAGCCTGGCATCATAAACTCTTACACACACAGCACGTGTCTGCAACGTATTTATCAATCTATAAACTAATGGGGGTCCATGCACTTAAATTAAAAATCGGAGAATGCCAATTTGAACAGATATTCTAGTGTGTGTCACCTGGTCCTAGGGACATTTAGGTCAGGGGAGGGAAGGGTTAAATATAATCAAGTTGTTGATATGCAAAGACAGTCCTGGTGAATGCTTTGGAAATGAGAAGCAAGATCTTGAAATGGGAGCTGTCTTTTGATGATCATAACCAGCGACAAAAAAAAACCGGGCTTACTTTCATAACTCCATTCCAGCCAACAATCGGTTCTCCACTCATCAGCCATCTGGACCGCAGCTCACAAGAATTAAGAATGTTGATTTTAACTGGCAAGAATGTCTGTGGAATGGCTGAAGGATAATTCAATAGATTACATTTCTGTAACCAACCATGCCGTTTACTTGGGTTGCATTTCAGTGAATAACATTGCTGTGAATAGACGCAAGGTCATTTTAGCAATAAGGAATTATGGAAAAAAAAGATTTGTTACTTTGTTTAAAATGTTCATCTAAATTCCAGACTTTTCAGTTTGGCAGTGCTCACATGTTTTTTCTTATGCAAAGGTTCTTGAGATTTCTGTTCATAACAGCACTGTCACATCTTTTAAATTAAACTGTATTGTGGCTTTCAGCAGATGCCTTAAAACTGTCAATATCTCACTTTACCTTTAGAAACGCCATGCTACTGTGTACCCTAAGAGTGTGTGTTTAACTGTATAGATGAACACTATGCGGCCACAATGGAATTACTGTGATTATCAATAAAATAATCAGAACTTGTCAACCGGCAGGTGTTGCATTGTATAGACAGCATTGCTTTCTGAAATGCAAATACAAACAAATGATATCAATACATCAATAAGGCACGAGTGTGCACAGGTGCAGATCATTTATTAAACAGAATAGCATTAATTATGAATTGCTTTAAAGCGTGGGAAAAAATATAACCTACTTGATTACTTGGTGTTTAAATGACATCAAACAAATAAAGGAAAAGTCAAATAAGGAATTTAGAAAATAAAGAAATAAAAAAATAAAATAAAGGAATCTTCCCCTTTTGGAGTGCAAACACTGAAGAATCACCTAATTTCTTAGTGTCCCTTCTGGTTTTATTTATGTTATAAATAGGCCCGATAATAAAAGATAATAACAGTGTTGTCAGCCTTCAACAAAACATTCCCTTGCCAACAGGGAAGTGCCAGCAAACCTAATTTTGTAATGTCTAATGTCAAATGTCAAAATGCATTTAAAAAAAAAAACCCTGGATGTTTAAAAATGTGAATACCTGACAGATTGTTTAAAAAAATATTCCTTCAAGTGTCAGCTTTTCCTTGGGGGCAGGGTCGAGGACTTTTACAATGAATAGTACAGGATGCATTCTCTGCTGTCAGCCCCTGCTGAAGTCATTACATAAATGTGACCATCCATGTGAACACCCAGCTAAAGTCCTATAAAATCATTACTGTACAAAACACAGCAACCCGAGCCACAGTCATGCCTGGCATAAACTCAGATACCTTCAGAATTATTATTATTATTTTATTAGTTTATTTAGCAGACACCTTTATCCAAGGCGACTTACAGAGACTAGGATGTGTGAACTATGCATCAGCTGCAGAGTCACTTACAATTACGTCTCACCCGAAAGACGGAGCACAAGGAGGTTAAGTGACTTGCTCAGGGTCACACAATGAGTCAGTGGCTGAGGTGGGATTTGAACCGGGGACCTCATGGTTACAAGCCCTTTTCTTTAACCACTGGACCACACAGCCTCAGAATGACAAACAGACTGTGCAAATCACTCTCTATTTGAAAGCACAATTTGAAGGAGTCACTATAATATGCTTGTGTTTTTTTTTTGTTTTCTTTACTGTTTAGAATCATTATTCCTATATTTTGTGTCTTTTACCAAAGGTTTTAATGGTCTCCCCTATATAAACAGCACTACAGTGTTGGCTAAAAACTACAGTATGCTTGGCTTGGTTTGCTTTTATATGTGTTTCATGAGAGGTTTTTGCTTGTAAGTTTTGGCAGTACTACCAACAAATGATAAAACAGTTTGAAAACGACCGAAAAAAGTGAACCTGTCAAGGTCAGAGGTCACCTGGTAGGATCCAACAGAATTGCAGATGCCATCTTCAGCCAACCAGTTTAATGTTGAACACCTACTGCACAATCATTTTTTAAACATTTTTTCTAACCAATTTGAAATGCCCTATTTGAATGTCACCTCACTGCAGCAAACAACTTACTAACCGATCTAAATCTGCTGGCTTATTACCTCGGTTAATCATTTTCTGTGTCATTCCCACCATCGGCAGCAGTCAATCCTAAATGAAGGCTTCTGTTCCCAATGTCAGACCAATTACTCCCCTTCACCTGCCTCACCTAAGCAAAGGAGGTACAGAAATACAGAACCCTAATGCAAGATTGGCAACTTGGCGTGAGCAGGAATCAAACCATGACTCGATCCATGCGTCAGTATGGGGCCCCTGGTTACCCTTAACCATGACTTTTTACACTAGAAACACAAATTTAAAAAACACCTTTCCAATTGAAATGCAAAGTGGCCCAGTAAGTTAATACACTGGATTTTCTGTTTTTTTTCATGTACTCCTTATGTTCTGTAATATTGAACACAAATGCATTAGTCATGCACAGGCTATTAATTCAATCTGGCCTTTATCAGTTTTCTAGACACATTTACTGCATGATTCACAAAAACCCAACTGTTCTTAGAAGGGGGTTGTTGAGGTGCTCCTCATTTTGGATTTCATTCTATTAAATTCCCCTTCATCTGTGTCTGGAGCCCAGCATCAACTCGTTCTCCAAAATGTCACCTACATTAAAGCTAGATGAGGTGCTGTCTTGTAAATTGATCACAAATGACATTAAGTACATAGAGTCATAAAGGGTTGTTTACTCTAATCCTTTTATTATTGAAAATGCAATTCATCATTTAAGCCTCTTTTTTTGCTCAAGTTACTCAAGAAAAAGATGACGTGACCTTCAATCATTCTTGTAAAATCACACAGGCACACATTTCCCAGGTATTTATATGAATTTGTGATTCTCAAACTCTCAGTATGACGGTCCAATCTCCCCACATAGAAATCAGTTTGTTAATAATCGACATTATATATTGAACCAGAAAAAAAGCTATAATGTACCTTGTAAAATATTAGAAGCAAGTGGTAGGTATATGACCTATGTAACATTTTAACAACCAGACACTTTTTTTTATAAATATATTTTATTTAATAGTGTTGTATATAAAAAAAAAAAACACACACAAAAAAACTTTGCACAAATATGCTGTAAATAACTCCAGCAAGCATACACACATTTTAAAGGGCTTGGTCATGTAAGAATCTTGATGGACCAACCCACTTTAGCACACAATTTTATTTTACATGGAAATCTGTAAACATTTCAGAAAACTATATTAACTTAAGTGGAGAAAAAAACATCTTAAACTCTTGTATTCGTTTTGCAATATACAACTATAAGCAACTTTAGAAACCTGTATTTAGCATAGTAAATAAACTAGAGCAACCTGTGAGATGCTTTTTCTTTAAAACTTTTCCATAAAATCAGCTTTCCTTGGCAGGCTACCAAAAAATGTAGTAATATCTACCATATGACTAGATTGTGAGTCACCTAGAGCTACCACACATCTCCTTTCATTACTTGCTACTCACGTTCATAAACATAGAATGCCTTTTATAGGCCTTTCCCTTTTATAAATGTAAATAGGTTTATATGAAATAATAATACAAAAATAAATGCTTCAGTTTCATCGCACTGGGCACAAGAGCCACAGCAACGTGACAAAACGGGGACTTTGTCAAGTAAGATGATACAACAGAAAAAAGTCCTCTAAATTGTAAAAAATATATATTTTTGTGTTATTTTTTCATCACCAATGACAGTTACAAAACTAACGTGTTTTTTTTTTGTTCTTCCCTTTCTCCTCATGGTATTTCCAATCACTTCCCCTTGAAGGTGTTATTGTTTTTGGTTGATTTGAATGCATTTCATTTTTTTTTACATAGTGCATAGCACCACCTGGTGGATCAATATATCTAGTAATGACATGAGTATAAATCTAACCACTCTAATCTGAAAAATAATGACTCATGCAGGAAAGGAAGTGCAACCTAATCCTTAATGTGTGTGGCCAAGGGTACTTCAAGTTTTAGCACTGCTGAGTGGATAATTTTTCGTTTGGATGAATTGAGTTTTGGGATACAGTTTACCCTGTTGCCCGATTTTCTGTGTGCATCATCAATCCACAAGAAAGAAAGAATAAAATATATGGACAGTGGGATTCCTCCATTACATTCAACAGGAGTGAGGATAATGGTTATAATTGAGTCCCAAAAAGTGAGATCTTTAGGTGTGTGCTTTTTTAAGTCATTTTGCGTGTGTGCTGCTTTCTCTATGACTTCAATCAAATCACTAATTTAGCCCTGTGAAAAGCTGCTGTCAATAGACCCTTGATGACACTTGTTTATTCAAACAGGACTCTCCAATCCCAATGAATGTAGATAGCAGAGAGATCCCACTTTTTTCTTGGAAAGATCATTTAAAAAAAACAAAAGGAATATCAGATTAAAAAAAAAAATCTTAAAAAAAAATTAAACTACCACTGAGTGCAGATTTAGGAAATATTATTATTAAACTGCCTATGGTTTAGATAAGTAAATTGAATAAACAGTAAAAAGTCTTTGACAATTAAACAAAAAAAAGTATATGACAATATAATTACACTGTCGACATGACAGAAAAATCAGTTGCCACACAGCTACGTGTCAGCAGTGAAACAAAACCCAAGCAGGTGCTCAATATAAAGTTCAATTTTTGACCAATATAATCTAGACTATTATTAACATTATTAACTATTATTCCTAAATGTCTAGCAAATAGGAATAAAAATGCCTAATGTTAAAAACAACATAAAAGGAGAAGAAAAATAAACTGCTTCCCATATTAGATCTTTCTGAAAAGGTAGCAGTCGCTCTAATTAAGAATTTTATTTCAAAGGTCTTACAGTAGTTTGGTATTCATAAAAAATGCTATAAGACAACTGAGAAACAACTTAATAACATAATATATGTTTTAAAAAAAGTAATTATCTTAACATGCCTTTCTAATCTAATAGAAGGAATATAGACTCACAGCATTTAATTACTGTGATGTTAGTACTGTTTTATCATCAGCCAACGGTACAAATACTCACATTCTATCAATGAAACTGTAAAATTACAGCAAATGGTGACTCACTGATACATATACCTCCATATTTTCATTCTGAACAACAGATTCAGCCTTTATCCTGGCACACAGAACCTACATGTAAAGATAACTATCCCAATGGTGCATTTGAACACCCTGTTCCAATTTCATGGCAATATACTGTGTATATATATATATATATATATATATAAAACATAGGGGTACAGCATACGGTGGAAAATGCAGTAATTGTAATCTAATGGTAGCTCTTTCCTATTGAAGAGTACCTTAACCCAGCTCTTCAATTACACAAAGGTGTTCTTTTCTGTAATTTCCGCTGTCAAAAGGCTGCTTATGTAAAAGCTCATAATCCCGAAGGCTTAGTGATAATAGATATACAGATAATGCAGCAGAACAATGGGTAATTGAAAGGTATTGTTAAAACCCACTTAACTGTGCCCATTTACAGCTAGCTGAATACAAGCAGCAAAGAGAAATCATAAATACAGTGCTATTGTTCTTGTTGCATTACACTGGCAGAGTTGTGAAGCAGGTAGATTGGGAGTTTACTGTGAAACCATCACCTTTGTTTGGACAGCTTTCAGTTAAGCAACTTCATACTTCACCTACTATATTAAATCAATAAAATGTTGGCAGTCAAATAAGTTTTCATATTAGGTTGCAAAAGAATTGGAATGGCAAACCAAGATACACACTGCATAGAGATACAATCTGTTACATAAACCTCTGTGTATTTAAGACTATTATGATTTCATAGAGGTCGTAGGAGTTGATTATATTAAATGCTGTTGCTTGTTTCATCCTTAGGGGTTATTATTTACCCCTTATCAATACAGGGTGGAAACAGTTTTGTCTTTGAATGTGTTTTTAGACAATTAAACAGACTCCATATCACTTACTTATTGTATTCCAAAGTTTTTAAACACCACGGTGTTTTAAAAATATTTTAACCAGAGCTTGATACTGTAGATAACGTGCATACAAATTAAATGAGGCAACTGCATCTCCAGTACGTTGCTAATGCTTTTCAGCCAAGCGCAAGACTGCAGAGAAAACGGTACTAAACTATTTCTCAAAAGATTTTCTCAAACCTAGACCTTGAGGACTATTATGAGAGTACAATAGCACCTCAAGGTTTTTTTACACACGGGACTCAAAGGACTACACAGCTAAGGTTTTGTCCAATACAGTAAGTTATCCATTAGACATTTAACCCGGATACAGAGTCAGCCTGGAGACATACACATGTAATGTTAATACAAAATAATGTCTGCAAAAATTATACCAGCACAGTGGCAAGTTACACCAATTTGGGGTAAGTATATTTAATATGATATGAGATTCTTACCGAAAAAATAAAAAATCTAAAAATATATTTTCAATAATTTAAAATATAACAATTGATCCTCTTCTGTGGACCCTTTTCAAATGATCATTCAAATTCATGAATAAATAATAATAAGATTTTAAGAACTATACAGGTGTAGTTATTAATTGTATAGCTTCTGAACAACTGAGTTTCAGCTAAAAGAATCTTAGTAGTGAACCAAATGAATGCTTTTCATGTGAAAGACTGTCAGCCTAAATTATTGGTTTAGTAGAACTTGCTTTCTGGGATTTCAATTAGTTGTAATTGTTGATATGGTATAGCTACTTTCGGAAGCCATTTCATTTTAGCACAACAAACATTAATTGCCGGTTTCAAAATCTTTAAAATAATTTCCTTTCCTCTCATTAGGACTAGTTATAGTATCACATGCCTGTTTTTCTGTTTAAGTTATTTTGGTTATTTGTTTTGTATTTTACACTATGGAAAAATTTCAGACGATGCTAAAGAAGTAAAAGTTGCAACTTCGTGGTACAAAATCACTTACTGTGCTGTACTGTCACTCAATTTCACTCCATACAGTAGATACCAGGAAGAAACAACTTTAAACCTGTACTTTCTGTATTAAGTATTAACAGGCAAGGAACTCAAAGATCTTCAGCACAAGAAACAGGACCAGTGGATTTTACCATAAAAATACTACAAGGAAGGAACTTGCAACCAATGAATTTGTACGTTTTGCTAGTCAAATATATGAACGATTTAGGGTGTATACTATATAATACTGTTGTATTGTTCCTATGGGCCTCATTTTATGGCCTCTTTTAAATTCTGTGGTCCCTTATCTTTTAAATAGGACCTATAGAGTCTTGAGACTTATATTACCACTGAGCCACACAGTTACCTACTGTATCTGTACTGTGGCTATGTTTTCCATTGCACTGAATGAAACGGGAAGACGGGGCAAACAGCTCTTAGTAGTCGTTGCTCTGGAAACACACCCCGAGTCACTTCCTGTTTACTCCACATTCCTGTATTTGGTGAACAGGTTGTAGAGCACTCTCAAAGTTGACTTCAGGTCACAATTCACAATATCTGTGAGGAAACAAAACAGTTGTAGTTACAGGAATCAACAGAGCTGTTAACATAGGCATCAAACACATTAAAAACAATAGCCCTCTCAACTAGGCAATCCCACTGTGCTGTGTTGTTAGAGTTTCATTTAAAAGAATATCCTGTTTTCTCTCAAAATCTGATATCCTGGCAGTTACAGAAATCAAAACAGACCCTCTCAGAGGACGATGCAGCACCATACCATCATCTACTGACAAAAAACTATTGTGATGGTAAATGTACAACGCCACCCTACTAAAAACTCTGCCCACATGCCACAGCACATTGCGTTCCATCTACATTTTCAAAATATGTATTTGTATGACCCTCTCAGAACAAGATCTCTTCTATACAATGTCATTTCTTAAGCTTTTATGCTTAAATTTAATGCAGCATATAAAGCTTATTACTGTCTGGTTTTGTACATGGTTGCGTATGTTTCTGCTTAAAATGACTTTGGGATATACAAGCACTACTTATTTTGATTTCATCTTGATATAATTATACCTTAATCTTGAAATGCAATCGTTACTCAAATATAGCATGCATAAACAAATGTCATATTGTTGCAATCACTTATATATCTATTGATAAATGTGCTGGCCACAACAGAAAGGCCCAAATTAAACTGTAAATGGCACATGTGGAACTTACAGAGTTTAATTGTGCCAGCTAGGATGCCACAAGCAAAGTTTAACTTCAAGGTTGGCATGTCAAGTCTCATTTGATTCAGCCCCACAAACATATGCATACGATTTTCAGACCTGTTTTCAATTTTGAACATGATTCCATATTTTTGAAACTATCAGTTATTGCTTCCAGTACAGATCAGGGTTCCACTGGAGCCTATAAAATATGCCATGACTTAATTATCCATAATATTCTTGTATTATATTTGACAGCACATTTAAAAGTAAATCGTGTCCCAATATATTGAATTAATGATGCACTGGGTTGGAGAAAAAAATCGAACCACATAGCAGAACACAGTCAATAAGGTCACATGAAGTCAGCATATTACTGCTTCAAGTCTGCACAGTGTTTAAATGGTTCTGGAAGCATATGTGACCATTCAACACTGATTGCCACCCCTAATTCCTTCTGCAAACTTGCAAGTGGAAATCTAGTTGTTTCTCAAGAAACCACTAATTTGTTCAAGCTTGGATACAGACAAACACACCGTTAACTCATGAGCTATTGTTTTTAACAACAGTCTACAACAGTTTCATGAATAGCAAACTGTATTTTATTCTTACAAACAGACTATGAAAGAACTTTAAATAACTTTGTGAATTGGGCTCACAGTGTCACTCTTAATATGTGGCATGCCCTTGCAGTACGTGTTACCCAATACATTTCCAGTTGCATATATATGGCTCCAGTCTACAGCATTATAAGAATGAAACACTGTAGTATCCAACAAGTGAAAAACGGAATGTGATGCCAAAAATCTGTGAAACAATAAAACTGATTGTACAACTACATTTAACACACTCGTCCAGCTTTATATTAACGAGTGTCTACTTGAATTGACTGGAATATTTTGAGCACTGAATTGGGTGCAAATAGAACAGGCACAATGAATAGACACTTTTATCCTCAATCAAAGTGTGGCAGAACAATTTCTTCAGTATATAGAAATGTTCCTCTTTATTGTTCAAATCCTATGTGACTGTCTGATACAAAGATTCACTTGAATATGCTGCAATCTTGACACACTCATATATACTGACAATACTATGACCACTTTTGGTCATTCTGCACAAGAGCACAAAATACAGGGTTTGTACCTTCTGGCCTGGGCTTGGGTTTTTCCAAACCTCCATCCTGCATCAGTTCGAAGGAGAAGGAAACGTTATGTACCTGCAAGACAGAACCAGTGATGAAAGTTAAGATTCTACTGGCACAGCATTTGGGCAAGCATGCTGGAGTGCTTAATCTTATTCGGATTTGAAATTGGTAAACTGTGCCATAGCTAAGGATAGCAAATCTTAGGTGTGGCAGTTTGTTACCATGAAATCTTATTGTTGTGTGCAGGTTCTGCCCTTTTAGCAGGAATACTTTCTCAATAGAAAAATATAATAGCCATTATGAACAGGGAAGTCCAGTGTAAACTTCAGCACGGTTATCAGCAGGACAAAAAGCAAGCAACGATTTGACTCTGCTAAAGAGAACATCCTGAAAGTGTTTCCATGTGTGTTTTATTGATTCCGTTTGTGTTTGTTTATCCAGGCAGACCAAATGGGATTCCAAAAGGCTGCCCCAAGCTATTTTCCATTTGCATGCAGCATTGTGTCCCAAAAAGGAAGACAACAAGCATCAGCTAACTTAACATCACAAGGAGTGTTCCTTTGATGAACTCTATGCCAGATTTTCACAATGACTTTAAAATGTAGTATGACTGTGGTACCCAAATTTGCAGATGCTGATTAGCGTGTTAGTTATACACAGGGAAGGTTCCAATGAAAGCTTTGCATAAACAGACTGCATCAGCTCTAAATGGATTATTTCAAGATCTGTCTTATCTATAAAATCTGCTTGAGTAAACATTTATTTGTAACATCATGAAAAGCAGATACGGCTGTGTTTACACTACTCTTAGAGCAAATCCGAAAGCCTTGGTAGAGTCCCTAGTGAATTGGACAGGACATTTGAAACATTGCACTAATGGCAGGGTTTTGACTGAATAAGCACTGTGGAAGAATGCCTTCTTACCCTATAAGGAATGGGATTGCTTTCTGTAGGCACAATGTGGGGTAGCTAGGAAGCACACTTCCTTGCACTAACACTAAACAGCTCAGTCCTTCACACTTTAATTGGTTTCCCAAGCCGTAAATGGTTCAATAAATTAAACAACATACAAAGCTGGCTGAATGTTGTATTCTGGGAAGATGTTCTGTGCAGCTTTTTGTTAATGAAAAAATAATACATTTCACTTTGACAAGGGGCAAGCCAATTAATGGGTAACCACACCACCACATTATATGCCACCTAGTCTAGGACTCAATGTGGGATCAGGGGGGATGCTAATACCTGTTGCACAGGAAGTGGATTTGAAATGTGGTGGAAGGACACACTGGTTTCAGCTCACTGTAGATCTCAGGTTAATCAAACAAAGAAATTCTCTTGAAAGGCTTAGTTATCATCTTTTAAAGCTTTTGAACTCTGATTTATCTTTCATTGTTGTGATATTAAAAAATAAACAATAAAGTGGGAACCATTGTGTAGGCAAACCTATACTAGAACATCTACGTCTTTGCTTTCCACAGAAAATGAAGTTCTTTCGATTTCTGTTTAGTCTCTACGAACTTCACGTTCCAAAACACAGTGCAGCAACACACTGACAGATAACTTATCAAAAAAACTTTCACAATACGATAATCATAGCAATGCATAATACAGCAACGAAGAAATAATACAATATTTTACAGAGAATTGCAAAAAAACTGTGTGTTCCCTTATTACACATTTCAGTCATTCTGTTAAACCAGGCATTTCAAAAATGTAATAAAATATTTTATTTCTAGTCATTTGGTTACATTTTAAAAAGATCCCTATTTTTTTCCACATTATGTGCTGTCACATTTGGCGGTCAGATCTTGAACTCTTAAAAGCAGGTGCCTACCTTTTGTTCAAAGTGTTCTGGGGTAAGAAAAAAGTTGTACAGAGGAACAAAATAGTCCTCCAGTAGTCCCATGATAAGAACGAGGTAGACGCCATCAGCAAACTGAAAACAAAAAGGCACAATGAATCCCCTTGATACATAACAAATTAGGTTTAGGCATCCTTATTGACAGTACTAATACTTTTCACTCTGAGTCTGAAACTTTTCTGCCACTAAAAGACACAAACATTCTTTAGAGGTAAGCAACAGCAAGAAATAGTTTTCTTGCACTAAATGGAAACAGACCTGAAATAATTTGTTGCTTGTACTCTCACACAAGGTCTATTTCATTATCGCCAAACATATCGCAAACTTTAAAGCCAAACTTTTCCAAAATTTAATCACAGTATCTGCAATTCTGTTAACATATTGTAGGTAAACTATGTTTTAAACCCCCAAAAAAACAGTTTATGAATCCTAGTTCTGCACCCCCAACCCCATACAGATGCTTGTAAATATCTTACCTGAGTGTCTAATTCGGTAACTTCCAGATTGAGTTTATTTAAATGCTTATTCACAAATGTGATCAGGGTCTGCAAAATAATCAATGCATTATAAACTGGGAATGATTAAAGGCAATGTTACTGCAACATTTTACAAGTCTTAGAAACAGTTGGAAACACTTCCAAATGCAAAATTACTTTTTTTGCATTAGGGTTCAATTGATTCATGCTTTTTGATGCATGTTTACTGCTGTAATGGCAAACACTTTGTGACTGTGGTGACAATCTCACTGCTTGTTGCATGTTGTTTTGAAACTGTAGCCATATGTTCGGGGCCCTTATTCTCCCTCAGGATCGTTGACCCAGAGGGAGATAATTGCTGCATGCTTGCATGTACCGGAATCTTTTAACTATATCACACATTTTATACATTTTATAAGGATCTTTTAAAAACAGGTTGCACGTTTATATGAGTTGCTCAGTATAGAAGAGGTGCACATTATGTGTGTTACACACAGCGTGCAAGTTATAGTTAAACAATTACAGTAAATAAAACTCCCTCCGGATCACTGATATTGATGAAACAACAGAAACAGCAACATTGCTGAGAAAGACTTTTATTTCGATAGAAGCACTGATGTGACTGTTTAAAAAGCAACCTGCAACAAAGCAATGAGAATGTTGTAACAGTCAACAGTTCTGTAATTTCATTTTATTTTTGTAATTTGGGTAGAACGTCACCAACCAGATAAAAGCTTGCACATAACTTAAATATCAACCTTTTTCACGACATTCAGCTTGTCCGGTGCGTGATCAAACAATGTGTCAAAGGCATCCCTTTCTGTAAAACATGATTCAAAATGATGGCAAGATATGATGGCAATGACGTGAATAAACATGTTTTAACATGGTAATAGGTAATCAAAGATCACTGTTATCCAGCCAGATAGCTATGCTCCCTGTGCTTACTTGAAGCTGTTCTTGAAGAAGGCTCTACATTTGAAAAGCCCATCATACATGATACTTTAACTACATTGCTGATACTGATCCTAGTAAACGTGGTATTACTTCCAGCTGTTTTCTCAGCTGGTTCCTCCCTCATCTTGCGAATGCAGCTTATTTGTAGCTAATTGTAATTATTCAGTAACACAAAATCCATTTTGTATCACATTGAAATACTTTTTCAAATTCTTGAGAATTAGCCTCCTTTTATATATACTCACCATGCCTTCCTGACAAAGCCCTAGAAGCAAAGGAGAAAAAAAAACAGTTCAGCATTGTAATACAAAATAGGGATATTGCCTTTATATATATATATATATATATATATATATATATATATATATATATATATATATATAAACATTGAAGTAAATAGCAACTGTTGAAGCCATGCCAACTCAGACAGCTGGAAGAAGGTCTTTCTTTCCTAAGTTCAGACACAGCACACGGATCCTGAAAGCTAAGAGGTAATCATGTTTCTTGATAGGGTCCTTGTCCCTGAGGGAGGCAATCATGGTATCAAGACAGGGTCACTCTGGTACAGAGAATAGAGAGCCTTTTTAAAAAAATCTGCTGCAACATAGAGGCACTTTAATAAATAACAGATGTTTTGGGGTTGCATAACAGTAACAAAAAGTCTGAGGCTGCCTTCATGGACCGCTTCGTTGCGCTTGGGGGTGATGGGTTTTCAGTTAATTATGAAATTCCTTGGTTTGCCTTGAAAAGCAGTGTTTAAATAAAATGTTGTTACATCACAATAGGCAGCACTCTAATTGTTTGAGAAAGATTGATAAAGGGTGTAATTTTACTTCAGATAATCAGAATGCTGCTGGATACATTCCTTACATAGTATTCATAGCATTATGTATTGTAGTGTTTGTTGAATGTAACTTCTATTTTATCAAAGTAAAATCAACCTAATTAATTATACTGTGTTTATTAATGGTAAGATTTCCAGTATCTATGTATCCTCAAACCTGTTACCTTGCTTTACAATAGACATTTCGTATTAATGCTAAATGATAGCTTTGTAAGTTCATTTTTATTTGCTGTTTTATTTTTTCCTCAAATTCAGGGTGGGAAATTTGGGTTGCACCTCAAATTCGACGGTGTCTTAAATTTGAAGGAATTCGGTACTTCGTTTTTACTAGAGTTATCCAGAACAGTATAGGTCAGCAAATGGGCGTTTCTTTTAAATCGCTTGTCAAAGAAAACATTATAGTTTTAGTTGAGAGATTAAACATATTTCAGCTTAGCTCCTCAGTTACTTAAACTAAAGTATCGAAGCCATGACAAGTGATTGAGTTTCATCTTAACATATGCATTCAATTAGCGAATCGCTGACTTCAATAATGCTGACATACTCAGTGTTGCCAGTGATTTCCTCTTGAACCTGGCGAGACTGAAGAATTCCTTCGCGTTTCTGTGGGAAATAAGAGAATGCAGTCAACAATAAAATGTACCATAAAAAATCCAATGCATTTATTGAGGGCTGATTTTCCTACATATGCGTTTCCTTTCTGCAAAACGTCTAGAAATTCTCACTAGCTTTTTAAAGTTATTTAAAATGATTCTACCTCCTTTATATTAATTTGAGATTTGAAGGATTTAAAGGGTTTTTCACATTTCAACTTTATAAACAGCACATTTTCTGTTCTGCTATATTTCACTGTGAGCAACACTCTCTGCCTCTTCATCGCAAATGAAGTTAAATGTACATCTTGGCAAGTATAACTTTTAATAAAAACATTCTGAGGCTTATGATTTATGACCAGCGTGCTTTAAAAAAGAAAGCATGCCCACAGTAGCACCAAGGAAGAAAGATCCCACTGCCTTCATTTTAAACATACATTAGATGTCAGTTTGATCAGCTTTCTCCAGCAAATATGAACGACACAAGTGTAAATTCACTTTCTACAGTCTTCACACATGTTTTTTAAGGAATCCCTATCAACCATAAAATAATTCTTACTTACAGCCTGTAATTTTATTATATATATATATAATGTAACAATCTATATAATGGATACTACAGTTCTGCCAACAGTCTGTAATTGTTGACAAAACTATACTATACATAAGTACAGTGCAGGACCTATCCCATTTGAGAACATAGTTCTTTTGGATTGTAATTTACCTGAACGACCACAACCTGGATAGACACATGATCAGGTAGCCTGATGGGTGCCCTGAAGTGCTGGGACAGGGTTACCAACAAGTGGAGAATGGCCACCAAGCTCTTGGCATGGACAGCTGCCAACAAGGTACAGGGGAGCATTAGATAGAGCACTGCACAGCCTTCAATTTTGACAGGGGGAAACAACATACTGGATTTAATCTTGTCAAAGTCACACAGTCAATTTTTATTGCATTTGTTTGATTTCTTACTCTTGTCATAGACAAGATCACATGGGGCCCGTTGACAAGAGTGGTACCACATTTGGCACCCAATTTAATGGTCACAAACAAATAATCTTAGCTACATGACAAGTGTTTTTCACTCCTGTATGAAGTATAACAATGCATATGTGGTGCAACTGTGGGTGTGGTTGCCATTTTATTTCATGTCACCTGATATATGGGCAGTAATGATTTTCAACATACAAGAGCTGTCAAATTACTTGATAACCTAAAATCAGAAATTCAACCCATAAAAAAACATTATGTTCCATTTTAAAAGAAAGAGCAAAGCCTGGTTTGAATGAAAGTGACAACCAGTGTTTGCAGGAGGCACTACAGTGATATGGAAAAGGTAGGTGATTGGGTTAAAGAAAGCCAAAACTACCATTAAGTTGACAAGCATGTAAGTCATCGTGTTACTTGGGAACAATATTTTTTACATCCACATGCATGACACAGTAAAGGAATGGAGAGTTGAACCAATTCAGCAACTCCAATACAGGAAACAGCATAAAAAACAGAATCAAACTGGCTAGTAAACCTGCCTATTCAGACAAAAATAATACAAACAAAAAACAATTAGAAGATATTAAAAGGGCTTTCAGTGACTTACTAGGCTCCAGGGCTTTCTGGAGCACTCAAAGAATTATTTCAGATGACCTTAAACTGCCGTGCCAAGGCACACACAGTGCTTGATGTCTTTATGAGAGATAATGTCAGGGGATGTCAGGGAGTGAGACGATGACAGTGTGACATTTCCTGTGCTCTTGGGATTCCACTGCCAAAACAAACGACAGTCTTGTTCCTTCTACACATAAAGGGAAACTAATCAAAGGGTCTTGATAAGGAAAATGTATTTTTTTCTGTAGGTTCTGCAATACAGAAATAGCAAACAAAGAAAGTCAAGATGTTTGTACGTTTGTATGCCTGGGGGAGTGGGAAGGGTCATTACCAAAACTTTTTCTAGTGTGACAAAAAAATCTACAAAAACACAGCAGTGGTAAAGTATAAGGGAATGTCAAGGGGCAAAAAGCAATTCCAATCCATAAAACGAGGCAGCTGGGAATCTGCGCACTTATAAACTCAATATGAACCGATTTCTTTTTCTTGGAAAGGACATTTTCCATCGTTTTCCTGTGACAAATCAGCTATTTTGAATCAGCTGTAGGGATACATAACATATTTTGTCTGAGGGTGGAATATGATTAAGGATTTCTGCAGTTGTTATAATGCATACTTGTTCTTTTTTACTCAATTACACACATTATAGTGTAGCTTGTTTATTGTTTTAGTTGGTTCTGCCCTGAAGAAACAGGCCCTTTTCAACATGAAGAGAACCATTAAGTTTCAATGGTGACCTTTCCAAATCTGTGAAGCACAAGATGCTCGATTGTATTACAATTGGGATCTTTGGACTACAACCCTTCCTTTAAATGAAATACATTGGAAAACAGCATAACGCAACTTTGAAAACAAAATGCTGCAATATGTGATGGGATGGCTCAAAGTGTATACTTTTCCCAAGAAGGTCACTTAGATGTGCCAACATTTTACAATGACAGAAGTTACACCCACTGTTGAGACCAACTGGCTGGATAATACTATCACTGCCACAACGAGAAACTGTTCTAAAAGAAAGCAATATTGATTACTATTTACTGATTGTTTTATGCTGGCATGGCCGCATATTAATAGCACAACACTTACAGTCAACATTCCATTTGATGTTCCTGGGGGAGACTTTCAGAGTGTCATTGATCTTCTCTAAAACCGTCTGCAGCTTCTGTTTCTGAGCGATTTCTGATTGGGTCACTTCAGCCACATTCAGTTTCTCGCCCTCCAGCTTTTCTGACAGCCAAAACGAAATCAAATAAAAGTAATGTTTCAGTTGCGTGCTTGAAAACATTATGATCATTACTTACTGGCACCACCTGGTCTATCTCCTCATTGTCGTTTTGCTTCAAAACTAAATTGTGTTAACTTGATATTTTGAGGCTTTGCGTCAATACAAAGCAGATGCCTGGTTTAAATGACGATGTCTTGAAAATTGACACTGGGCAATCTGTGAGCAAGCATATGAAACCTCCAATAAAAAGTCACTTCCCATGATGGCATTACAACGGAACCTCAACATGGAAACATACTCCAAAGACTGATGGCTTTATTTTATAAACGACAATGATAAAGGCAAACCGTGTTAGGGAGATAACCTTTAAGTATTAATTCTATAAAAAAAAAAGTAACTAAAATTTTAATCCTAACCAAACAGCTTCTGGAGCACTTGTCCATCATACAGATCCTCCGACACATCCTTCACAATGATTCTCTCTCCAACCAGCACGTCATTGATCCAGTCTATTAATACCTGCGAAGAGGAATGAGAGATGTCTCTGTACAGGCTTTGCAATTAGCCTCTAGAAAGCAATAGATCTGCAGATTTATCTCAAGAACACTACAGTAAGTAGCAGCCAAGAATATATAAATATGTTGCACATACACAACCTTCTAATGGTACAGTTCCATATTCCAAAGATGAAATATCAAAACCAAATACTGAAATAAACAATAAAGTCAAACCTTCATTAGTTCTTGAAGTCTGGGGTCATTTCTGGAGTTTGGGTCAACCATTGTTCTGACTTCATTCTCTTCTGTCAAGCAGAAAGGTCAAATGAAAAGTTGTCAGGCAATGTGGTCCATGTATGATTTGCAAGACTAAGAAAAACACTGATTGAGGACAATGGGAAAGACTTTGTTTTTACCATATAATCCACCATTGAGCGGTTTTTAGTTCTGAACAATGTCATACCTAGCATGGTATCCTCGGGGTCCAGCTCAAAGGGAATAGGGCTGAGAGGCAGGTTGATAGCATTTATCCCTTCCTCCTGGAGTTCAGAGACTGAAACACAAAATCACATGTTCTTTTTTCCAGTACTAACCTTTCGTGCTCTAATTGCCTACCATTTCAGCGTACATTCAATAATAGATTGTAATTGAGGGTTTACAATAAATCTGCAAATTAGTATCCTTTGGCGAAAGGCTATTAGTGAGTAATAGAATTAATATGCCCAAAATTACTTCTACTTACAATTGCACAGGGTTCTTTGACAATAGCATACGCTGTATGACTGTAAGTATATAATAGAACACAACACTGTGTCCTGCCATGAGATATGAAGATACCTGTGTGTATCATGTTTGTTCTAACCATGTCTGGTTGTATTTTCAATGGTATACAGCAGGCCTTTCTGCAGGGTGAATAAAGCAACAATTGTGCTGTTTAAGAAACCGTAACTGCACAGTTCATTTAGGAAACTCATGCCATAGATTATTTATTAAAGCTTAGACTAGACAACAATACTACATTATACATATTTTCACACTGCATTCTGTGGCCTTTGGCCTCACCTTTTGAGGTAACCCTGCCTATAAATTTGCTTGCAGATAAGTGGAGAGGCTGACCGTAGGGAAATCATGGGCTGGGGGGCAGAATAGCTGAAAGTGGATGCTGGGGAGGAGTCGTCGAACTCTGACTCACAGGAGGGACGTAATGGATTGAGGTAAGATAAAAATCAGTTAGGAGGCTGTGTGGTCCAGTGGTTAAAGAAAAGGGCTTGTAACCATGAGGTCCCTGGTTCAAATCCCACCTCAGCCACTGACTCATTGTGTGACTCTGAGCAAGTCACTTAACCTCCTTGTGCTCCGTCTTTCGGGTGAGACGTAGTTGTAAGTGACTCTGCAGCTGATGCATAGTTCACAGACCCTAGTCTCTGTAAGTCGCCTTGGATAAAGGTGTCTGCTAAATAAATATGGTTTATCGAATGACAAATAAGTTACTAGCTATTGGACTGAAACGATTGGAAGTGACTAAAACATGCTTGATTTGATCTGAGGTTAAAAGTGAGATTCCTACCTGAACTACCGTTTCTTGTCATATTAAAAGAACACACAAATACTTGGATCGACTACTGTGAACATGACTTTAGTGAAGCAGCATTCTATTAGCTTCTGTTTTAGTTCTGTGAAGGCTTGGGAACACACTACCACATGCTCACCTGCAGGAATACATTTGCTGGTCAGAGCCAGGGAAGCCAACACATGTTTAAAAAAATAAACATGTGCAACCTAATTGCAGTGGCAGTGCATCAAATTGGGGCAATTACCTTTGAGTACAGTTTAACTGCACGGTAACTACAGATGATAGCACTATGATTGCTCTTACAATTGAGCTAATAGGTTGCCTAACTATACTACATAGTTATGTATACCAATTTATTGCACTTTCACTGAAGTTTGACTTATTTTTCTTATAGGGTCTAGCTACATTGCAGCAGAATAGCCTTTGTTGAGATTCACAGATGAATTTAGGAGCTCTGCATTTAGAAGGTTTTTCCTTCCCAGTGACAGTTTGCTGTATAGAATACCTTAAAATTACATAATGAACACAAAAACAAACCGGTGATTGGAAATTCTGGCCTGTGATTGGCTAAAACCTCATCATAGGAGGAATGGAAGTAAATGAATGAATGAAAATGTATATATGAACACTTTATTTTGCTTTTCCTTTACTTCTAGCCATTGTTTGGTATAATGTGTTCTTTATGCTATGCAAGATGGATAAGACACCCAATGCGCACAGCTGTCTCATAGCAAGTGAAGGCACCACTGTTTTCTGGATGCTGTAGTTTATTCTAGGAACATGTCACCTGGGCACGTGAGATATCATTGGAAAGCCCCAAGCCTCCTCTTTCATTTGGTATATTGACTGTGTTCTGTTTCTGAGTTACATGCACTTGAACAGACCTACCGATTTGTTGCGCATCACAGCACTGGAGCACTGAATGAGGGGGTGGTAGAAAGGACGCATACAGGCATGCCTGACATCAATGGAAAGCGCAAAGGCTGCGCTTTTAAATTATGTTGAAACTGAAATGCTATCTGTTGAAGCAACCGAGTAATAGGCAACAAACGAAACTCAGGAGCTGACTCATGTCACATGACTCAAGCCTTAGTTTCCTGCAGACTCAACCACAGTGGAAAATTAAATGCCCCTCGGGAAGACTATTGTTACCTCCAGGGTGTGGCTTTGGGCATTATAGCCCCCTGTTGGTAACAAGTCTTCCCTCGGGTCAATAATTTTCTACTAAGCCCTCCTCTCCAGTCCATATTTACTACATTATATATATATAATGTAATCCCAGACAGACTCGATGATGTTGAGATCAGGGCTCTGTGGGGGCCATACCATCACTTCCAGGACTCCTTCTTGTTCTTTACGCTGAAGATAGTTCTTAATGACTTTCGCTGTATGTTTGGGGTCGTTGTCATGCTGTAGAATAAATTTGGGGCCAATCAGATGCCTCCCTGATGGTATTGCATGATGGATAAGTATATGCCTGTACTTCTCAGCATTGAGGAGAGCATTAATTCTGACCAAATCCCCAACTCCAATTGCAGAAATGCAGCCCCAAACTTGCAAGGAATCTCCACCATACTTCACTGTTGCCTGCAGACACTCATTCGTGTACCGCTCTCCAGCCCTTCGGCGAACAAACTGCCTTCTGCTACAGCCAAATATTTCAAATTTTGACTCATCAGTCCAGAGCACCTTCTGCCATTTTTCTGCACCCCAGTTCCTGTGTTTTCGTGCATAGTTGAGTCGCTTGGCCTTGTTTCCACGTTGGAAGTATGGCTTTTGGCCGCAAGTCTTCCATGAAGCCCACTTCTGACCAGACTTCTCCGGACAGTAGATGGGTGTACCAGGGTCCCACTGTTTTCTGCCAATTCTGAGCTGATGGCACTGCTGGACATCTTCCGATTGCGAAGGAAGTAAGCATGATGTGTCTTTCATCTGCTGCAGTAAGTTTCTTGGCCGACCACTGCGTCTACGGTCCTCAACGTTGCCCGTTTCTTTGTGCTTCTTCAAAGAGCTTGGACAGCACATCTGGAAACCCCTGTCTGCCTTGAAATTTCTGCCTGGGAGAGACCTTGCTGATGCAGTATAACTACCTTGTGTCTTGTTGCTGTGCTCAGTCTTGCCATGGTGTATGACTTTTGACAGTAAACTGTCTTCAGCAACCTCACCTTGTTAGCTGAGTTTGGCTGTTCCTCACCCAGTTTTATTCCTCCTACACAGCTGTTTCTGTTTCAGTTAATGATTGTGTTTCAACCTACATATTGAATTGATGATCATTAGCACCTGTTTGGTATAATTGTTTAATCATACACCTGACTATATGCCTACAAAATCCCTGACTTTGTGCAAGTGTACCTAGAAGAATTGATGCTGTTTTGAAGGCAAAGGGTGGTCACACCAAATATGGATTTGATTTAGATTTTCTTCTGTTCACTCACTTTGCATTTAGTTAATTGATAAATATAATCTATTAACATGTCTATTTTTGAAAGCATTCTTACTTTTCAGCATTTTTTCACACCTGCCTAAAACTTTTGCACAGTACTGTATATATATATATATATATATATATATATATATATATATATATATATATATATATAGCTCTGGAAAAATTAAGAGACCACTGCAAAATTATCAGTTTCTCTGGTTTTACTATTTATAGGTATGTGTTTGGGTAAAATGAATATTTTTGTTTTATTCTATAAACTACTGACAACATTTCTCCCAAATTCCAAATAAAAATATTGTCATTTAGAGCATTTATTTGCAGAAAATGACAACTGGTCAAAAAATAACAAAAAAGATGCAGTGTTGTCAGACCTCGAATAATGCAAAGAAAATAAGTTCATATTCATTTTAAACAACACAATACTAATGTTTTAACTTAGGAAGAGTTCAGAAATCAATATTTGGTGGAATAACCCTGATTTTCAAGCACAGCTTTCATGCGTCTTGGCATGCTCTCCACCAGTCTTTCACATTGATGTTGGGTGACTTTATGCCACTCTGGCGCAAAAATTCAAGCAGCTCGGCTTTGTTTGATGGCTTGTGACCATCCATCTTCCTCTTGATCACATTCCAGAGGTTTTCAATGGGGTTCAGGTCTGGAGATTGGGCTGGCCATGACAGGGTCTTGATCTGGTGGTCCTCCATCCACACCTTGATTGACCTGGCTGTGTGGCATGGAGCATTGTCCTGCTGGAAAAACCAATCCTCAGAGTTGGGGAACATTGTCAGAGCAGAAGGAAGCAAGTTTTCTTCCAGGACAACCTTGGCTTGGCTTGATTCATGCCAAAGCTGCCCGATTCCAGCCTTGCTGAAGCACCCCCAGATCATCACCGATCCTCCACCACATTTCACAGTGGGTGCGAGACACTGTGGCTTGTAGGCCTCTCCAGGTCTCCGTCTAACCATTAGACGACCAGGTGTTGGGCAAAGCTTAAAACTGGACTCATCTGGAGGTGCTTCAGCAAGGCTGGAATCGGGCAGATTTGTCTTTGTGAAGGCGCATGAATCAAGCCAAGTACAAGGTTGTCCTGGAAGAAAACTTGCTTCCTTCTGCTCTGACAATGTTCCCCAACTCTGAGGATTGGTTTTTCCAGCAGGACAATGCTCCATGCCACACAGCCAGGTCAATCAAGGTGTGGATGGAGGACCACCAGATCAAGACCCTGTCATGGCCAGCCCAATCTCCAGACCTGAACCCCATTGAAAACCTCTGGAATGTGATCAAGAGGAAGATGGATGGTCACAAGCCATCAAACAAAGCCGAGCTGCTTGAATTTTTGCGCCAGGAGTGGCATAAAGTCACCCAACATCAATGTGAAAGACTGGTGGAGAGCATGCCAAGACGCATGAAAGCTGTGCTTGAAAATCAGGGTTATTCCACCAAATATTGATTTCTGAACTCTTCCTAAGTTAAAACATTAGTATTGTGTTGTTTAAAATGAATATGAACTTATTTTCTTTGCATTATTCGAGGTCTGACAACACTGCATCTTTTTTGTTATTTTGACCAGTTGTCATTTTCTGCAAATAAATGCTCTAAATGACAATATTTTTATTTGGAATTTGGGAGAAATGTTGTCAGTAGTTTATAGAATAAAACAAAAATGTTCATTTTACCCAAACACATACCTATAAATAGTAAAACCAGAGAAACTGATAATTTTGCAGTGGTCTCTTAATTTTTTCCAGAGCTGTATATATATATATATAGTAAATATGGAGAGGCAGTTCTGTAATCTCACAATAAAGAAATGCAGAAATCTGCTGAGTGATGTTTGCAAACACTAATAGTTTCCAGGAAGGTTTACAGAGGCATCACTTTCATTCCATTAACTCGTGACTCAAAGCCAAACACCAAACATTGGTAAATTAAGTACTGGAGCCATGCTACAACACTGGGCCTCTCAATGATGCTTTCACTGCATTAGCACTGGTCCTGCAAAAAGCAAGCACCTCGTTCAAGCAGTTATTCACGGCTTTCTCCATTAAACAAAACGGACAGCATTGCGTAATCACCCTCGTAAGATTTGCACAATAAGAATCCTCACAACTACAAATGGCCATAAAAATATATCTCATTGCAAAATGTTGTTTCAAAAAGTGTCTGGGATTACATTTTAAATATGGCTTTATAGAATTATTAGATTACAGTGTGATAAGGAAAAATCTAAGCTAAATTTGCCATTATTATTTTTTGCATGCGCTCTGTATCAAGGTTACCGCAATATAACTATTCAACAAGCAGATTTTCTTGGCAGACAGACCATTAATACCCAGCAGGAATGGTGCTGCAACAGCAAATCTTTTTGAATGTGTTTTTCTAGGGGAAGGAAGGCTTACAGTAGCTATGCTGTGCTCTGTATGTGGGTCTTTCTTCACCCAGGGAAGTGCAGGGGAATATGCTAAGACTATGTTTTTAAATGAATGTTTAGTTCAACAGCAACAGAAAAGCCAACAAGATAAAATTAATTATTATTTCCAAAAGATAGGATGAATTATTAAGGGGTTGGATTATATCCAGTATGATGTATCAGGATGGCGATCCCAGTTCTAGTTTTGAAATTAGAATTTCAGAAGAGCACATACAGAGCAACACATTTGTGTATATATATATATATATATATATATACACACACACACACACAATTACACTAATAGTTTCAATTTTCCAATGATCCTTTTTTTTTTAGTTGAGAAAAGTTAAGTTAAATATTATATCGTGATAAATATAGAAAAATTGCTTCATCATGTACACATTTCACCTTCAAGGTTAATTACGGAGTAGTGTGCCCCATACATCAGCACTGAGACATACTTCCTACAGCAAAGACACTCCTTGCTGCACCACCCAGTGCTCCTCATCTGTTCAATGGATTGAAGATACTGACGGGCAAAAGGATCTCCTACCTTGTGGACAAAGAGCTCCGCATCCCATTGTATTCTAACCAAGACACCTTCATCTTCTTTCAACAGTGTGAACTGTCAGTGAAATGTTAACAACCTTTTATAGCGAACCTCTGCCTCCCACTCTTTCTATCTGTAGAATGGAAGTTCTTTTTACAAGCGCTGCTGACAGACCGTCCTCATTCAAAGCCTCTCTTGCCTCTATATATCACTATATATGCCACTTGGGACTCAAAGATTTTATATCAAATCGAATCAGTCCTTCAAACATCCTGGCGAGTTCCATTCTGCTGGCATTATTCTGAGTAAATATGTTACCATCTGCAGCAGCCTTGTTCTAAAAAGCCCCTTTGATCTTTATTTAATGCAAACACCAACAAATTGGCAAGCCTTAAATAAGGGATATACAATTGTTGTTTGGGGTTATTCTTGTGTTTTAAAAAACACCCGAACCCTGGGGAATAGTTACAATCACATACTCACGGAAATATTAGTCCACAACGGTACAGAAACATTTTCATTGAATACATACTGAGTACAGCAGTGTTATTGTGTGATATGCATGTAGACGGCGCGGTGCGGTGAGGAGGAGGAGGAGGAGGAGGAGGAGGGGATTGCAGAGCTTTGCATCTCCATTTAATGAAAAACTGTGAGATTTGCATCGCAACAGAAAATAAGTAAGCCATAGATGTGTAAATGCAGTGGCAGTCCTGACAGTAAAATACTGTACTGTAATGTCATTTTAATTCAAAGGCCATTACACGTAACACCACACGGCAGTTAAACTAGGCACCCTCACGAGACGATCGCTTCTCAAGTATACTGTATTAAAATAGGATTCTGCAGGCTTGAGTAAACATGTCAGAACCGTGACTGTATAACAAGCTGCTTACCCTCGACGACTTGTTTTGATGTATTGTCCTCAGTGATTGAGCACCATTGACATCTGTATACTGTATTTAAACTGCTGATGTCACGCTTTTGCTAATTGTAATGTGACAGAGTGGCCGAGGACAGTGTAAATTATCAGGCTGCAGTCTTGATATACAGTTTTAAACCAGTGTTGGTTTTATTTTTCTTACAGTGCTGTGGTGAAACAACCGCTAATAAAACAAACAAAATAAACCTAGCTCTCAGCTGGAGCACTAACTAACAGTACTGGATAACTGGACAACTGGATAAGCATTTCTCCATATCTATGTTATAAGTGGCACACCATACACTATGTACATATGGCCCCTCATCGGGATATATCCATCACCAGTGGGGTACGAGAATTCACTTTTTCTGTTATTTCAGCGGAACACCTAAGTTCCTGTGAAGTGTTTTACGAAGCATTCATTATGAAACAGGAGAGGACTGCTTATTAGACAGTGCCAGGAACTGGGTTTTGTGCAATTCCACATATGGCTTCAAGCACAGTATGATGTATGTACCAGGCAAAAACAGGAAACTCTCAGGAAGGGAATGTGTGCCTGCTTCCCAGTTTGCAAAAGAAATAGAAAGAAGTGCAGTCTGTGTAAAAACCAACACAGCTTATTAAAATGAGACCTCAGAAAAAGAACATGAAAACACATTTACAACACAGATTTCAATTGAAATCCAAATAATGACGTTCAAGATCCACCTAACCAGTTACTGCTACGTTTTCTGTTCAGTTGAACTGAGCCTTCCTGCATTCCTGTGTCATTACAGCTGTGGTCAATCACCAGGCATTTCTCCATACTTGGTCAAGGAAGGCCCTGGGTTTCATACACAGCAAGAATGATGTTCAGGCAATGTACTGAATGTGGTTAATGGTACTCTAGCCCCATCGATGCATAAGCTGAAGCATTAGTACACTATATATTTAAAGCAGTACATTTTAATCAGTAAAAATGATCAAACAATATCAATTATAAATCCTGTTTAATAACTGCCTTCATGTTGTATCAAGTATCTCCAGACATTTACATACAGGCTCAACAGTCTCCTATTAACCATTTAGGTAAGATAATCAAACAAACTGTTCAATTGATACTTGGACCATCATTTTGTCATTAGATCATTTTCAAATAATTTCACTAAATCAAAGGTTGAGAATTTGCACATGAGGTTAATATTATTACTGAATTAGGCACAAAGTGCTCATTTAATATTTATTATATGTATTGTTACATAAGTATACCCTTAAATATTCAGTAAAATACAATTTTTTTAAGTTTTAAAATGAATCCCTAAAATATTACCATAATTACCTTCATTATTTCCATAAACAGCTGTCGTTGTTTTAAACTGAAACTAAATCAATACATACTTTAAGGGAATTTAAAGTCTTAACACTAATAAGTAACTACAACATGCTAAAGATGGTTCTACATTTAAAAAATGAGGCACAGCCTGTAATAATCATTTACAAAGTAAGGGATTTTTCAAATGAGTTATAATGTAAGATGTTCACAGCACCCAACAACACACCAATCCATTTATGCACATCACAGGTACAGCGCTGCTATCAAACTTGTTTTTATTCCAACAGTGTAAGGGTAATTTAGGGTAAAGAGCCAAATCTGATATGCTTTCCATAACGCTGCAATGTCAATAAAAGGCCCTGGTGAACAGGTGCAGTTTATTAAAACCTATACTAGACAAGAGACTTGTTATTCAGCTGCTAGACTCATATTCAATCATTCAGTTTCAACTCAGTGTTTTCAATAGCCTTTCACACTGTTTTCATTTAAAAATGTAAATGGAAAAATATTTAGACAGAGGTCTTTTCCAGACTAGAGGGATAATAAAAATGGAAACAACAATGTATGTATGTATGTATGTATGTACTGTATGTATGTATGTGCTCCCAAGAGAATACATGTTTACTTAAAGTAAATTGATTGGTTTTGGTTTCTATTTATTTTACCATAAGTATGCATTTACAAAATGTTTCAGTCATTTAAACATAGGAAAAGGAAAAGGTGTATTTATTTTAAACAACCCCCTGTTTGCTTTTGTATCCATTTGCACGTGGTTCAATAAGACAGACTGGTCAGCTCCTGAGTTCATAAAGCCGACAGTTTGTTTAAATCTTAACCTCTGAAGCTTGCACAATTGTTCTCATTGTGTAATAATGGTGTGACCAAAAGATAACATAATCCTTTAGTAATAATTACAAATAATGCATTTCAAATGTTTACCTTTTTAAAAGCACTATTGTTTATGTCTAATACAGATAAAAGCGTATCCCTGATATATACAGTACCTTGCACCTCCAAGCTTATGTTCTAATACTCTGACCAACTTAGTAAAAAAACAAAAAAAGAAACGCACACAAAGACACACCTCTCAACTTATAAAAGTGGGCGCTCGGCATCTACAAAAAAAAACAAAACAAACAACAACAACAGAATAACTTTGTCGTTGAACTTGGTACTAATGTGAATAAAGAAAAGTAATTTCCTCTAATGTATAAAATATGCAGAATGTATAATAACACTACCATTTCTACAGTAACACGAAACAGAAAAATAATAATAATAAAAAAAAAAAACATTTGAATCCCAATGATGAGCGTTTTGGATAGATAGATATTAAAAATGTCACACACCAGATCGTTGTGTCCATTATGGAGAATTCTAGTTGCTACGCATTATAATGAAGAGTGAAATCATAGAAACAGACTCGTGATAACAAGTTTCAAAAGTTTCTGTAACTTTTTTTGTTCAACGTTGTTCTTGCAGTGACGTCACGTTGTACTGGAAAGAATTCCAAGATGTCTGGGCACACCCATGTTCAAAACAGACCCGGAATGCTGCTACACTATAACAGTAATATTTCAACTGTCGCAAAATAAGACCATTTTCTATTAAAATATATAATGTGACGCTAGTCTATATTCCATCTGCAATACCAAAGGAGACATTAGAATTCATTATGTTGTGGTTTTCGTAAAAATATAACCGCAATACTTTTGCTGTTTATAGCTTTTTAATTAATGTGTGTGTGTGTATATATATTATATATATATATATATATATATATATATATATATATATATATATATATATATATATATATATAAGAAAAACACGAAACTGTAACACAAGAATAAAGAAATATCCCAAGAATACGCGATTTTATTAACAAATTCAAATACCTTCTTTCGCTTTTTTCCTCCTTGCCAAAGTTCCTCCAAGTTTGCCGAGAAAGGAGTCATCTTTCTTTCTTGAAGGAGGCGATTTAGGGGTACCGGTAGGAGATTTGGGGGTGGACGGAGATTTCTGGGGTGAAGAAGCCATTGCTAAATCCCGGTGGGTTGATTGAGGGACAGAGAAAACGAGAAGAAAATCCTAAAGAAAGTCCTTAGTTTAATCAGAGGCTGCCCCTCTCAGACGGAAGCGGAATTTCAAGTATTTGATCAACCTTCAGATCTCAGCTTCTGCGTGCAGATGCAATCCAGCTCCCTTCCCTCTGCCTTCGCTCCCTCCTCTTCAAAAAAAAAAAAAAAATACAACTGTTGAAGAGTTACTGCACTCTACGCTGCAAGTTATGCATTAACCCAAGTTACAAATTGCGTAAAAGTTTTTTTTTTTTTTTTTTTAGGAATTAGAAAAAAGGAGCACATTGTGAAACCTATGCACTTACAAACATATGTTTTTTTTTCAGTTTCGTAGAAACTGAAAACTTTTACTATGGAAAGAAAGTCCAGGAGATGGAGGATTTTGAATGTAATCTAAATATGTCTACTACTAAATACATCTGTTTGTCCACAGTATATAACAACGGAAGAAAAAGTGGAAGTTAATCTTTAACTGGCATGGCTTTAACTATTGCAGAGTTTAAATAATTTCAACCAGTAGCAGTTCTTTTTTTTAAAATCGAGAGTTTAAAAGTTGGTGCTGAAAAAAGCGAGACAAATTCAAATAGGTCAATAGATTGTTTATTATTATTATTATTATTATTATTACTTCGCACACAAAAAACTTTTGTTCCCTGATTTATTTTACTTGAGCAAACGTTTGCCCGTGGCAGTACAGGAATTACAATATCAGACACATTATTTGTAAAAGGTATATATATATATATATATATATATATATATATATATATATATATATATATATATATATATATATATATACCTTCATGAAATAACACAGAGTACAGTACATACGCTGTCCATTATAAACGATTCAATAACACATTAAAGTGGCTTATTGTGGTGTGACTGATTGAAAATTGGAAGGTGGGGAAGGGGGGCAGCCCTTGTTTCCGCCACCTGAACCAAACCATGGTTACATCAAAAAAAAGTAGAAAGTTAATTAATTGCTTCTTTTTAAGCATACCTGGGTTTTTAAGCATTAAAAGGAATTTCAATATACTACTGCATTCATCTTTTATAGACAGTATAATAGAGCAAGGAATATATTTCGATAATAGGTCATTTTACATAAACAGAAATAGATACATTGCAAGTCCTTTGACATGCACTAGACTAGAGTAAGAGGTGCCCCCTTTTCACTGAGCAAGCTTAGTGTAACCCCTAAAATAATTCATTTTAAAAAGTGAGCTACAGAATTCTGAGCACAATAAAAAATGGACCACAAATAATGTTAAAAAGATAATGGAATTAAGCCAATTGATTTTAATCACCCAACATATTGAGTAATATGCAGGCAACATTGGCAAGACATTTTTTATTTTTTTATATCTAATCTTTTGTACTGAACAATGTATTTGCTCTGGCATTGACTGTTTTTATAAAGTATTCATCAACTCTGCAGTAAAATCATATATATTATAAAAGGAAGGCAGTATTGCTTCAAATGTTTCCTGAATATTTTTTTATTATTTCTTGTGAGAAAACCCTTTTTTTACCAAATAAGCCTAATGTATTCTCAGTCTAGTGGATTACAGAAGAAATTAACTATTGCGCTGCCACTTGAAAAACAGAGAAAATAAATGCAACCGATTAGTAAGCAATAATCCATCTGTGCTGTGGTTGGGTGGGAATGTGTTCTTCATTTTATCACTAAAAAAGGTTTCTGCAGTGGTGATAGTCAGTACTTACACCACTTTCACCTGGTATTTAATTAATAATCACATACATTTCTCAAAGATGAACTAAAGCAATTTGCTGCATCATAAACTATTTCCCTTCTAGTGTTCTATTTCTGTAAGGCACTTAGATATTTCAGAACCAGCAACAACTGGTCACCTGATTAATTAACAAATAAATAATTAAAAAGCACATTGTCACAAAGACGGCAGCAGTGGGTGACGTCAGACCAGAAACAGGAAATAAATAAACAAAAGACTTGGGGTTTTGGTGAAGCTGAGCGCGTGATGGCGCTCAGCGTTTAATAATCAAAACAGAAAATAAAAGGTATGTACACAAAACAGAAACACGACACGGCACTTTCGCCAAAATAAACAGAGATAAACAAAACGGACTAACACTTAGTAAACAGTGACGAGACAAACACGGTGAGTGAAGCAAAGTAATATCATTCTTTTTACTCTTTCTACTCTCTCTCTCTCTCTCACCCGTTCTCCACTCACGAACACCCAACCCGAGTGGGTGAAAACATGCAACTTTTATGCAGTTGTACCAAGACTCGATTGCTAATCAATCATTCAATCGGAGTCTCGGTACAACTGCACGTGAATTAACTAAGTGCAATCCCGTGACACACATTATACACATTTTATCTGCACGTGAAGTGAAGTGATGTGCAATCCGTGCCTAAATACATTTACAACTTTAAACACACGTGAAACACACACCCGTTTATATCCCGTGTACCAATGACTATACACCAACATTAAACACACGCAACATGCAACATACAACACAAACTACGCACAAGGGCGTGGCCACATTGCCACATATACCCCCTTGTGCGCAGCACACATGGCCTCAACGGCCACCTCCCCTTAAAACCCAGCAGTCCAGGACAAAGTCTCGGGCTGGGAAGGGAGGCTTCAGTGGGCCCATGGCTGGCAATGCTGTCAGCACCCCTGCCGGTAGTGGCACGGCTGACAGCATGCTGGTCCACTCCTGCAGCGAAACTGCTGCTGGGGATGCTGGTCTCCTGACCTCTCCCCTTTCTTCAGTAGCGGTAGCTCCCTCCTGTGGGGCTCCGGCCACAAGAACTCCTGCAGAGAAACTGCTGCTGGGGAAAGTGGTCTCCTGACCTCTCCCCTGTCTTTGTAGCCGGTAGCTCCCTCCTGTGGGGCTCCGGCCTCAAGAACTCCTGCAGCGAAACTGCTGCTGGGGAAAGTGGTCTCCTGACCTCTCCCCTGTCTTTGTAGCCGGTAGCTCCCCTTTCTGGGGCTCCGGCCACCATACTCCCTGTGGTGGAGGTGCGGGAAGCGGAGACAGCTCCTGCTCCTCTGCTCCGGGCAGTGGCGGAACCAGCAGGTATTCACCCTCTGCTGGTGGAGGTGGGAGGGGCAAGCAGTCCTCCCACGACAAAGAAGGCGGAACCAGCAGGTACTCACCCTCTGCTGGTGGAGGAGGCAGAGGCAGCTCCTGCTGCTCTGCTCCTGGTAGAAGCAATTGAGGTGGTGGAGGCAGAGGCAGCTCCTGCTGCTCTGCTCCTAGTGGTGTCGGAACCAGCAGGTATTCACCCTCTGCTGGTGGAGGTGGGAGGGCAAGCAGTCCTCCCACGACAAAGAAGGCGGAACCAGCAGGTACTCACCCTCTGCTGGTGGAGGAGGCAGAGGCAGCTCCTGCTGCTCTGCTCCTGGTGGAAGCGGTTGAGGTGGTGGAGGCAGAGGCAGCTCCTGCTCCTCTGCTCCTAGTGGAGGAAGTGGTGGAGGTGGGAGCAGCGTGTAGTCTCCTGGCGATGGCGGTGCGAGCAGCGTGTAGTCTCCTGGCGATGGAGGTGCGAGCAGCGTGTGGTCTCCTACTGTTGCAGGGGACTGGTGCGGCTCCGCCTCTCTTGCAGGGGACTGGTGCGGCTCTCCCGCTCTTGCAGGGGACTGTGGTGGAGGCAGAGGCAGCTCCTGTTCCTCTCCTCTGGGTGGTGACGGTGGGGAAGTGATACCAGCAGGCGTTCACACTCTGCTGGTGGATGGGAACCCAGCAGGCATTCACCCTCTGCTGGTGGACACGGGGACAGCAGGCATTCTTCCTCTGCTGGTGGACACAGGGACAGCAGGCATTCTTCCTCTGCTGGTGGACACGGGGACAGCAGGCATTCTTCCTCTGCTGGTGGACACGGGGACAGCAGGCATTCTTCCTCTGCTGGTGGACACGGGGACAGCAGGCATTCTTCCTCTGCTGGTGGACACGGGGACAGCAGGCATTCTTCCTCTGCTGGTGGACACGGGGACAGCAGGCATTCTTCCTCTGCTGGTGGACACGGGGACAGCAGGCATTCTTCCTCTGCTGGTGGACACAGGGACAGCAGGCATTCTTCCTCTGCTGGCAGCTTGGGTCCTAGGGCTATGGAAGCACCGACTCCCCCTCTTTGGGCTGTGGGCGCACCGACTCCTCCCTTTTGGGCTGTGGGCGCACCGACTCCTCCCTTTTGGGCTGTGGGCGCACCGACTCCTCCCTTTTGGGCTGTGGGCGCACCGACTCCTCCCTTTTGGGCTGTGGGCGCACCGACTCCCCCTCTTGGGCTTGGGACGTTGGGCTCCCCCACTCAGGCGTGGGACGTTCGGGCTCCTCCCACTCAGGCGTGGGACGTTCGGGCTCCTCCCACTCAGGCGTGGGACGTTCGGGCTCCTCCCACTCAGGCGTGGGACGTTCGGGCTCCTCCCACTCAGGCGTAGGGACGTTCGGGCTCCTCCCACTCAGGCGTGGGACGTTCGGGCTCCTCCCACTCAGGCGTGGGACGTTCGGGCTCCTCCCACTCAGGCTGTAGGGACGTTCGGGCTTCTCCCAATCTCTAGGAAGGTGCAGCTGGCCATGAATCCTCCTGCTGGAGATCCTGCTACCTGGGCTGCTGTTCCACTTATAGCTGCCTCCAGGTAGCTGAGGACCAACTCCACACCTTCCTCCAGGGAGTTTGGGGTGTGTTCCCTCTCATCGCCTCCCATCTCTCCCTGTCCATCAGCCACAGGATCCGGATGGCTATGGGCATAGACTGGGCCTCCAGCCCAGCATTTTCCAGGACCCAGTCCCGCAGTTTGATGGCGTCTTCTGCCATTGTCTTTTTTTTTTTTTTTTTCCGTTTTTTTTAAACAACAAATTGCGGTTCCTGCTCTGGTCTGCGTCTAGGAGGCACTGGTAATCCCACGATGACACCACGTGTCACAAAGACGGCAGACAGTGGGTGACGTCAGACCAGAAACAGGAAATAAATAAACAAAAGACTTGGGGTTTTGGTGAAGCTGAGCGTGATGGCGCTCAGCGTTTAATAATCAAAACAGAAAATAAAAGGTATGTACACAAAACAGAAACACGACACGGCACTTTCGCCAAAATAAACAGAGATAAACAAAGCGGACTAAACACGTAACAACGAGACAGACAAACACGGTGAGTGAAGCAAAGTAAATCAATCTATTCTCTTTCTCTCTTTCTCTCTCTCTCTCTTCTCTCTCACCCGTTCTCCACTCACGAACACCCAACCCGAGTGGGTGAAAACATGCAACTTTTATGCAGTTGTACCAAGACTCGATTGCTAATCAATCATTCAATCGAGTCTCGGTACAACTGCACGTGAATTAACTAAGTGCAATCCCGTGACACACATTATACACATTTTATCTGCACGTGAAGTGAAGTGATGTGCAATCCCGTGCCTAAATACATTTACAACTTTAAACACACGTGAAACACACACCCGTTTATATCCCGTGTACCAATGACTATACACCAACATTAAACACACGCAACATGCAACATACAACACAAACTACGCACAAGGGCGTGGCCACATTGCCACACACATTAAACTAGATTATTAACAAAATCAATCAATCAATCAATCTTTATGTTCTATAGCGTCTTTAATAGTGGAACACCATCACAAAGCGCTTTACAAGATTCAATAACAAGAAAATCCATAATCACGTTTTTTACATCAGGTAAGGATCCTGGCAGCGGCATTCTGAACTAGTTGCAGTCGGTTTATGGTGCATGCCGGGAGACCACCATAAAGAGTTGCGTAGTCGAGTCAAGAGGAGACAAATGCATGACAAAGTATCTCCACATCCGGGAGGGATAGGTAGAGACAGACTTTGGAGATGTTTTGAAGATGGTAGAAGGAAGATTTGACCACGGAGGAGATGTGGGCTTCAAAGGAGAGATTGCTGTCAAGAAATGACATATCCGTCACATCAGCTCTCAAACCGTTCAAAATAAGCAGTTTAAAATATTTATGGTTAAAAATGCCCCCCATGCTTCATTGGTGTTTTTTTTTTAAAGTAATCTGCAAATGCAAACATAGGACAGAAATACTGATGCCATGAAAGCCTACCAGCTTCATACAAATCTTCTGGCTAGATTTACTTAGCTTTAACTAATGTGCACTCTGGATTTTTTTATTCAAATATTCAAGTGTATTTCTCAGGGATAAACAAAGTGATGCTTTGTTTAGTGCATGAAAACGCTTAATAAACCTTAACAAAGCAATTTATGTTTAAATGTCAGTATACAAAATGCAAATAACCAAATGAAAAGAAAAACAGCTGCATTGGGTTAGTCATGGACCAGGGTTTAGACTACGGCATACAAAGATTATACTAGAGCTGAACACCTGAGTATGCATTTTGTTTTTTAAAACAAACAATAGCAGGTTTGTTTCCCTTTTTATTGAAATGTACAGAAGATGTGTATCTTGAAATGTGACCACATGGGTTCTTGGAATCATGGTGGATAGCCAACAGCTATAAGATAAATAGACTGATATTTATTATATCATTACCACAGTGCAACACTGTATTACTTCCAAATCCACTGTGTTGCCAATAATGGTAATGTTGTGTTCTGCTATTAGTCTTTTCTGGGAAATACACTAGTATTATAATGACAACCCCTTTTTCAGCAATGACAATTACAGAAACTGATAGAATCTTATTCAGACGTCCTTTTCCTATGAGCAAGGCTCCTGAAGTATGTACATAAAACCTGTACTGTACATTAACAATTATTCAGCTACAATCTTAAATTGAATCTCTCTCTCTCTCTCTCTCTCTCTCTCTCTCTCTCTCTCTCTCTCTCTCTCTCTCTCTCTCTCTCTCTATATATATATATATATTGCATAAACTGGTACTGATATAAATATTCACCTTCAGTCTGCAAAATCAAAACAAATGTCTTTTTATATCCAGCTACATTTGAAATACAGTTTGCTTTAATGTGCATTGATGCTATTGAAATACTGGGCCACTCTTTGTCTTCACATTAGAGGATTGGTACCCTTTGGATAGCATAACACTCCAAGTCTTTGTCTTCTGCCTTCTCTCATAGCCTCTGCTCCTCCAGAACAGCCACCAGTTTGTCCCGTCTCTCCACCACCCCCAGCATCTCCTCTAGGACCCGCTGCTCCTCAACAAGCTCCTGCTGACTTTGAAATAAATTCATTTACAACACTTTTTGTCAAGGTACATGAGTAACAGGCAAGTATTTAAATTGAGACAGCATTTACTCCACTCCTTATTTAAGGACAAAATGAGAAACCAAACCAGTACTTGTATGAGACCTTTGAGAATTACACGGTTTGACAACCTATTTAAAACAATGACATATCGAGCACAATAATATTGCTCAGGACGAACTTCTGAAATTTCATCCACATTTACTGAAAAATATTATATTAACACAACTATAAGAATGAATAGGCTAACAAAAACGTCTCCCATGTTACAAATAAAATATAATAAAACTGTTAATTGTTTACCATGAAACATGTATCAAGAATGAATATTTGTGTTCCATATAAAAAAAATATGTTTCTCATAACACTTGATCTTTAGACTACAGTGTGCTTCTCAACATTAATGTAATGGTATCATTAAAGAAAGAAAAGATGGAGACTGCTGTAAAGCATCAATCTCAGGGCACCTATTGCAAGGTTAAACCATTATGTTTGATCATAAATGCTTTGCACATTCTGTACAGAACATGACTTAAAAGGGAAAAATAAGATATACACTTGTATTCCATTATAACTGACCCCAAGGTCAAATGGTCCATTGAAAAATAATACTATATTCAATTAATCTTTTTCTCTGTATTATTACACATCATGAGGCAGGAGCCAGGACTGTGTAAAGGGACTGCTAGAATAAGACACAGTGCTTGTGACTTAGTAATAGAATAGGGGTTTTCCCTTGACTACTCTGAGAACTGCCCTCGCTGAGGTGTGGCCGAATCGATTGACCTCCAAGGCCTGGAAGTGAGGGACTTCCACAAAGAGGAAACTAAGGAAGGATAGGAGAACAAACCAAGGTCTCCCTGGCTTACTGAGTCATCTAGTCGAGAGAGGTCAGGCTCAGCGAAGCTCCGAGGCCGTTTGGAGAGCCTCGTGACCTACGCAGGGAGAACAAAAGCACTGGAAAAGTGAATAAGAAATAAACACATAAAGAGGGCCAGGAGTCTCCCCCTCCAGCTGTAAGAGCCACCTTCGATAGGCTGAGTCAGTGACTAGCTCAAAAGTTGGGAGCAAGCTTTGCTCTCCGAAGGGGGAGACTGGCACGGGTGCAAATGAATAGGTTTAATGGAAAATGAAATATAGTTAAAGTTATTTGGCCAGCGGGGACCTTCATCTCAGAGGGTGAGGTGATGTAGTTGGCCTCTAGGGTTGGGAAGTGAGCTTCACATGCCCCCAAAAGAGGACCCCTGGCTCCCCGCAACTGCTCCACCGATGCAAAGAAGAGAGAAAATTGTTAGTTAGAAATTGTTAGTGATAATATATATATATATATATATATATATTTTTTTTTTTTTCTAAGAATGAGGCGATACAGAATATCTGAAGTGATAGGGAGACTGGAGGGAGAGGGAGGAGGGAAACTTTTTGCCATTCCTCTAAATAGAAGGCAAACAGCAGGGGTAGAAGAGAGAGGAGGACAGGGAATGCATGCTAGGCGATAATGGTATTGAATTCCTGCTAAATAAGTCTTGATAGTTCCAAGGGAGCGATGCAGCTTATCTTTTGCATGAACAAGAAAAGAAAGAATGAAATCCTGGTTGAAGGGAGAAGGGGAAAAGGAGCGAGTCATATAATCTTGAGCTGAAGACAGAAGATTGCAAATGAGTAGAGGGAAAGGTTGAGCTGAAGGAGCCAGACGTCTAAAATGAGCAATCTGTAAACGAGAAAAGCATCAGCAGTGTTATTATTATGACCTGGAAGGTGTTGGGCTTTCAAAATAAAATTATTGATAACTGAAATCCAGACTATCCGGTGAACAAGTTGCATAATTAGAGGGGAATAAGAATGCCTTTATTAATAATATGAATAGTAGATTGATTAACACAAGACATTGAGATAGTCGACTACCCTGTGATCCAGAAATTCTGAAGTTGCAATAAGTATTGAAACTAAATTAACGTCTTTACCTTCAATGATATTGCGTCTCAGTTGAGGAGAGAGAGAGTGGCGGTGAACTACTGAAGCAGAAGAGGATCATGAACTAGAGGCAATTGCTAGAGTGAAGATTGACACCTCGAAAGCAGGTGTGGGCGTGGCCGAAGCAGCAGGAGAGATGAGCGCTGCTGCTGGTGTCGCTAATGAGGATGAAATGCCTGCTGGTTCCAAGCAAGTGATTCTGTTATCAAGCGCATCAGGGCAATCAGATACTGTAGAAATGGAGGTGGAAAGAGGATGGTTGAGTTGCTTGATATTGTTAAAAATCTGAAAACGTAAATTGGAGAAAGGATCAGATGAAATTGAGAACTGAGGGGTTGTTGTAGCTGAATCAGAAGCGAGTGGAGCCTGTACTGTAGGGGCGGAGTGTGAACTGACAAGTTTGGATCTCTGCTGTGACTTTTGAGGGGGAAAAACAGGCTCAGCTCATTTGAAATTGCAGTATGAAATAAATAAAGCAGGCCGATTGCTTCCTACTTCAAAAGGCAATCCTTTTTTAAACAGAGCTTTCAGGAGTTTGTTGATGGGCCAATCCTTGTAAAGGAAGGAAGACCGCCAGGAGAGAAAAATTCTTTGGAGTTAGATGAAAACGAAAGATTCCTCGGGTGAGTAGTCATTTTATCCTGATTGAAACAAAGGTTTGTGGTTGGTTCTGCAAGTCTGCGTGGTAACCACAAACTGAAAAGCAAGGTGAGAATTAGGAAGCTGGCTACGGTTTAAATAAGGTGACTGACAGGTAATTAAAGGTTGACTGACAGATATTTTAACGGGAGGCCACAGGGGAGGAGTCCTGGCTCCAGCCCCCCAAAATACACCAAGGTTCTACATAATCCCAAGAGTTTTGTCTACAAAACTGACACAGGTTCTGCAGGGTACTACTGATGATACGTGAAAGTACTGATTATTGAGCAAGTGTATTCCTGGTTCAAGGCTGTTTGTCACATAAAACTAATTCACATTATCTGAAACATATTGCAGATACATAAAAAAGAAGGTTTAACTGCTTTGTTTATTACATTCACATGCTTTACCAGTAACCAGACTTTGTTGGTTGACCAGTTTGTTTACAAAATGGAAGGTAAACCCAACCGTCCTGCCTATACGTACCTGCTACAGTACATGTACAGTAAAGGTTTAGGCTAAGTGAAGCAACACAAAAGAAAATGGAAACATTGTCACAGAGTATTTTGTGTAACATTTTCCAAAAAAAATTCTGCAAAGCTAATATAATTCAACACAGACTTGTGAGGTAACAACAGCATTTTCTACTTCCTTCTGGCTTAAATGCAGACATTGCTAAAGCTGATTGTACCTTGCTTATTTCCTCAGAGCTCATCAAATTTAACAATATCTTCCATATCATTTTTTGGCAGCTAACATTAGCCTTTTTTTTTTTAAACCGCCGAAACAATCTTGTAATAATCAGCATATTTGCTTTTCCTATCTGTCAAAGCACTTACCATCAAAGGCCATTCTTTCGTGTAGCCTCTGCTGCAGTCTGCTTTGACAGTCCTCAAGCTTCAGATCGTGGGCACTGTGGGATTCCGAGGTCAGTTGAGCACACACTGTTGATTAACTGAGAGTGAATATGAATGAGAGTTTGTGGAAGGGTTTGGAGAAACACAATCAATTCATCAACTTGTGTCCACCGCCTTATACTTACAATATCATGAGCTCAGTGTGTTTCATCGTTTGGGCTACAATCTGAAATTAGAAACCAAAATAAAAAGCAATGTAGATTATTTGTAGCATATTGAACAGCTATAAATCATTGGGGTCTATTTTAATAATCCCACCATTTTTTATTTTATACCACCACTCTAATAGTGAAATGAGGTCTGTGAAAAATCAGGCTTGATTTAGGGTGGCGATATATTAAGATCTGTCGCTATGTACAATAGATTATTAAACGAGACACCCATATCAAATCAGCGGTAATTACAAATTACTGCTGTATAACTACTGGCATAAGCCATAGGGTAAATCAATGTTTGCGTTGTTAGCATTATGTGTTATTGTATTTTTTTTGTATTATTATTATTATTATTATTATTATTATTATTATTATTATTATTATTATAGATTTTTCTTTTAAAGGATGACCTGTTACAATATACAAAATCAGAGCCTGTTACTGTGTTCTACTGTAAGAATCCTTTCACTACCATTCCTCCATCTTTCTCAACATTTCAATTTCTGTCCAAATTCTCTGAGGTTAGAGCTGGACTGCCCCCTTCTGGCAGTGTTCTCCCCCTCACTGTTTGTGAAAAGAGGAACAAAAGACAAGCCTGTGTAAAGCCAAAGTGTAATAACAATATTTTTTCTTTAAAATATGTGCAGATATGTATGTTCGCCAAACATCAAATATTATTTGTATTTTATTTTAAGCTATATTAATAACCATTTATTTACATAGTAATTACATGGAAGATTGTAAGTAATAATTCATTTATGATGCATTCCAAACTTATTCATGTCAATAGTGCTGGATGTAATATGTTTCAGATGAATTCAATATGTAATCTGTGCATACCTGTATGTATTATGAATGGAACTTTGCTTAACTGCATGTCTCCACTACTAATCTATACAGCACAAGCTTCAGCCCTGAATACAACAGAAAATCCTCATATTACAATTAACACAACAACTGTATTATTTTATTATTTGGGTGTTCTCCAAAATGTTCAGTGCCACAGTGCGTACTGCTGGTAAGATAAGAAATCATTTTTAAAATGTACAAAAAACATACACTGCTATTTTATTAACACGGAAAGCAGGGGTCTTGTTACATTCGGCTTCCCTCAGTGTATTGCTCACCACCTTCTCATGTTCTCTTCCAATCCAGTTTGGGTTTATGAATAATAGTCATTAACAAAAGGGCCATTCATTGCATGTTCTCTCCCCCTTAATGCAATTATTCTAACAAAGCCATGTAAACACGACACACAATGGTCACTGCTCTGCTTCAGTCTTTCATTACTGGAGACATGTTCCATTCATTTATGTACTAAAATGTGTTGCAAAGACCCACAGCAGTGTGCCTTCTCTGAGAAACATTAAAGAACCTTTTAAGCAAAACACGAATGTGGAGATGATCCTTTTCAATGAAAAGCGCAATAAGGAATTGTGACATACGAAAAAACAGAGCACCCCAGTTTAGTTTTTAGTTTTTGTTCAATGCATGTATTCTCTTTCTGGGTATATTAGGGTTCCATTTGCAGGTTTGTTTTAATTCAAAATAGATAACCCTCTTTATGGTTGCTTCTCTCTTCAGTCTGTTTTTAAAATAATAAACATTATCACAATAAAATGTCTATATTCAAGCAGCCCTTCATTATGTAAAAAAAATGAAAACCATTACATTTTCCATCATCGTTACACATTTAGCAATACTGTAGAAAATGGATGGTCTGAAACAATGTTAGTGTGTTACAAAGCAGCAGTTATAATGTAAAACACTTATTCCACAGGTAATCATTAAAGAAGAAAAAAATGTCTGTCAAAAATTGCTTCTTCTTTTAGACTAAACCCTTTAATTTTCAATAGATTTCCTGTACAGTACAGTAAATACATCAAATGTTATGAACATTTTCAGTGCTCTGTAAACAAACATAGAAGAGATGACTGCATAGTAAGCCAAGGGCTGGAAATGATAAAAATAAAACTGATTAAAAAAGATGTAGCCCTTAGTAACCGGCATCAAATTCATAACTGGAATTTACAACAATAAAATATAAAGCACTTGTCTGAATATATGAATACATTTGGGATAACATTAGATACCAAACCATTACTGACCTCACATGGACATAAGTTCTTCAGCACAGTAAAAAAAAAACATCAGCTTTTTAAAAGATTTTGAAGTAAAAGTGCATAGTACAATATTAAAAAACAAGGATTGTATGGATTTTCCATAGGAACTGTAAGATTTCTCTTGTTGTATTGTAATTGTAAGACTAATACACTTTCCTCCATTAAGTATTTTGATGCTCTATTTGATTGAGTTTATTTTAAATATGTATTTACTTTCAATCTCAAAACTGACAAATGGTGCTTTCAATTCATTTCAGTAAAATAAACTCTGGTATTTGTTTCATGAAATTCAATTTGAAAGTCAACCTTCTAGCCCAAATACCTATGTGCCACATCCTTTGTATACTGCAGTGACTCAGTAACACACAACTATACAAGGAATAAAACAGTGCCTTGTTCATATTGCGCTATATAAATGTAATCCTTTTTGGTGCTTGATAATCCTAATGAGGCCTAGGGCTTAATATGTGAAGTAGGGCGAGAAGCGGCGCTGTCAGCTCTGAAAGAAAAATCACTGCCACACTAATCACAGTTATATTGCATTTCTCTTCTTCTTTTGCCTCCCAGCTAGTCCAAGCTCTCCATAGGAGGTCATGCAAAGTGCAGGTCTGTAATTGAAAAAAAGAAAAAGAAAAACCTTGCTTTTCAATGTTCTGCGACTCAGGTAGAAACAGGCATTTTAAACTGAAAGACTGACAACGAATTGCCCAGCAATTAATTGCATTCATATTCAGGGGCTAAGAATACGTACATTATTAGCAGCTGGTATTAGCATTTACAAAGAATTACATGCTTTAATACAGTGCTCCTCTTTATACTGCTGTAGAGACAGTTATAAGATCATGTGTGTTCCTCCTTATAACAGGAATATTAGTGCTAATGTAATGGCATTATAGGGCAAATGTGAGCCATGACTGTACGGCATAATTACATGATTCTAATAATACCTTTGCCTCACACATTACTATTTATACAAATGCAGTATAATTTCTTTAATGAATTAATATTGAATTCAAATGGAATATATATTATACATTTCACAGTTCGGATGCTTAAAGTAAAGTTACAAGCCACTCCAGATACAGCAGGTCAAAGCAAATTCTGAGCTATGAAATACCCTGTCAACATTAGATGCATCCTTTGTGATTATCCCCATAAGAATCAGTCAGAGCACGAAAGACACAAGTTGCCAAAGGCACTAGCATAGCAGTAAACTGCATTTCCAATTTCTTTATAAAGAGACAGCTGCAATTTCTAAGCTAGAGTCTGGCTAGAGTCACAGATCTCACATCACAATTCAGAGCCTTTCTTGCAGGGGCAAGGTGTGTTGTACAAAGATTCCACTCCGATTAAGACGTTTCCCTCCAAAGCCATGTCAAATTGACAGGCATTCAGCTCTGAGGTGAAATGACTTCTGACAGGCACACCTGACAGGCTGACCAGAATTGGAGGTAAACAGCCACCTGGTATGGAAAGGCACAGCTTCAGTCAGCCGGGAGGAAAGAGAATGAGATTTCAGTGAGAGGAAAGAAATACAAGACTGACATAGCAGAGGATGCTGTGTGGCAGGTGTAGCTGGATAGCAAAGAGATGCCTCTCCTCTCCCACTACACTCATTATCTGAAGGCACTCGCTCCTCTCCTCCTTCCAGCCAGTACAATATAAATGAATTTGTCGTCTCAGCTCAGTCACCATCCTGATTCACTCCGCAGCACCTTCTCCAGTTTAACACCCTGCTCCTCCAAGGCTCCCTGCCGCTCCTCCACCTCCTGCAGCTGCCTCTATATAATCTGGAACATCACTGATGACAGACAGTCACTGTGGTTGCCTTTAAGAGTACCATCGATCCAATTAGAGCTGACATAGCTTTGCATTGAGATCTTCACTACTAGCTGACGAGGAGTTCTCAACGAACTCAATGTGCACAGACTGTAGAAGCTTCCCCGCTCAGCTCCGAGAGTGTAGCTCAATAACAAGACCTCTCTTAAGATGACTCTCATTGTGCTGAAGTGTGTTGGACTTCGTAGAGACCACCTAACTTATCACCTGTGACCCTGGCATCCAGACATGAAATATCTGAAAAAAATGTGATTAATTGATTAATACACATTCTAATTCATCTCCGCTGCAGGTGTGTCAGGCTTACCTGGGCCCTGTGGAGTCTTTTTAGCTCTTCTTGCCTGGTGTTGGGTGAGCTTCTCCTGTCTCCTCTTTCATCTGAAGCTCGTACTCGCCTGAACGGAAAATTAGACACAATGCTATTGAAATCCTCAGAACAGACTGGTCTGACCTACCACACACAGCAGCAAACTCCCACAACCTGTCATGTAAAAACTGATCAGCTTCAGAGGTCCCTGGCTTTAAGAAGAAAGCCATAATTCAATCTAAAAAATACTGTAGTAACAAAAGGTGTTGCATGCATTTTTCTATGTTGATTTATTTATATGTGAATAAAAATATTAAGGGGACAATCATGTGTTAGTTCATATGTAATAGCAATGTTGATTAAGTACTCAAAAAGTGTTGATAAATAGGGCCCATGCTGATCCAGATCAAACCTAATGACTCCATTGTCTTACAAGCATGGTCTTGATTTCTGCCTAATAGAAGGCACCTTTAGTTTTGAAGTAGGTTTCTCCTCAGGGTCCTCACTGGAGGAGCTGTCGTCCTGGTGGTTTATGAAGCTCCCCACAGGCAGCTGGCTGGGGCTTAAAATATGGAAGGTAACAGAAATGTCTTTTTGAGGCTACTGTGAATCTGACTGTGGGTTCTTGTGACACATTTTGCAGTGTTTTGAGAGAGATGAACTTCAAAAGGTGGAAAAAATAGTACGAAGAAAGAAAAGACATGGAAGTAGAGATAGACTGAGACATAATGAATACTTATTCGACCAGTCATGCTTTTAGTACCATTATACTGACTCATTAATTAAGTATTCCTAAAGCACATTGCTAAGCTAATTAAATGAAAGCAATGCAACTGTCACTGGGTAGTCTGCCCTGTACTGTATCTGTGCTGACAATAAAAAGAAGCATTAATAGGCTGCCTAGAGGCTTTTGCAAGCTGCCCTATAACTACCTGTCCTGGGTTCTGTCAACGTAACATGTTGCCTTGCAAGAAGCCCCATCTCTTTTTTTTTATCCTTGCAGTTCTAGGAATATTGTGTGAAATATATTTCTAATTATGTTTCACCGAATCCTCCTTTCCAGTCATTGGTGGTTAGGTTTTTATATGGAACAAGACTAAATATGTATTTCTTTAGGCAGCATTACTTCTGATTGAAACACTAGCAGATGTTAATTTTATTCCAGAACACTTAACGCTGAATCTAAAGGTGTATTCTGGCATCCTTTCTGATATTAGTAGGCACCCCCATAACCATGATGATACTCTACAGCCATGAAAAGTGTCACTTACAAAGCCAGAGTGACCTGTTGCTAAAATGTATAATGACGTGGATTTCATTGGTCTAAATGGTTTTAAACCAGGTATCTGTTCTATTAAATTGTGTAGCTGTAGGTTGCATGCCGGCTTAAATGAGAGTTTTGCTGTGCCTCATAATTGGATTCAATATTGTGAGGCAGCTATTAAGCATATTACCCTTAGGTAGCTCACAGCATCTGGCACCCACATTTGCATCATGACATCTGTTCAATGTAAAATAGCTGGCGTCAGAAAGTCTGGTCATATTAACAAAAAAAATAAAATAGAAACAAAAGTGTAATAATAAGCAAAAGCACATGCAGAACAAATTAACACCTCACACTGTCGTGCAACATACATATTTTATTAGCATCTATCACAATAAATGTTTCCTTTACATTAGCTAATTCATAATATCGTCAGATTGTTTTAGATCACTGGCTTGTTAGTTTCCACAACTAGAACCACGTTTACTTCAAGCCAAATATTATGTGCAACAAGTGTCACTTCAAAGTATACATTTTTAAATATAAGTATGACAATTTATGCTAGGTAAAGTTGGTTTATGCTAGTTAACTAAAAGCATTCCTTTCTGAGTAAATAACATTGATATTTTCATCTCTACAATAATCAGCAGCTCTTGAAAGGTGTAGGGGTATTATACTGCACATACCCCAAACTAGTTAACCTGCCATAATATTGTGGGGCAAATTGACATCAGTTTCTTAAAAGCTGGCCTTGATTGAACATCCTCTTTCTGATAATCAAAATACCATTAAGATACAAATGGTGTCCATATGGAGTACAGTACCAGCACTTACTGGTAAACCACGAAACATGAGGACACTTTCAGGAAATGTTTTCTGGCAGCTTTTCAGGCAGCACACTTATTTTCCATGTGAATGGGGTATGCAACAACATCAAAACAATTTAAAGTTTGGTCAAAATGTCTTAAAGATGTTGCAATCAACTAACTGCACCAGCAGTTGCCGGAAATAGTTGCTTGAAAAGTGATCAGAATAAGCTGTCTGTAAGTCTCCTTGTGTTTCACAGGATTACAGGAATCAGGGCCGCGTCAGGTATTTCATTTTTTTTTTTCTTCTGATTTGACTGATTAAATAAAATGTAAATTCAGTGCAACTGTTCTAGATAGATTTAAAAGAAGGCAACACATTCTAGAACAGTTTCATGAATAGAAAACTGTATTTTATTAATAAACCAGCCATGCCGACAACCAGTTGACTCTTAAACATCGCAGACTGTAACCTTAAATAGGTTTAGTAAAAAGCTCACTAAATAGTAGCACACATTTTTTTTTAACAAGTTGGTTTTGTGTATTTTTATCGTATTCTTCACCTAAGACAACTATTTGTTTTGCTGTACAGTCTTCCTGTCTGTCTGTTAACAGTTCTATCACGCTACTGGAACCCACAGTTGAAGGAACTTTGGCAGCACTTGTTGAAGAACTAACATGATCACTAGCTCTCGAGTTTCTATTATCTCCTTTACAGCTGTGTCGCTACTTTATTTACATCTGCATTTTTTTTCTTCATCATGGCAAGTGACAATTATTCGATTGTGTCTGTAGAATAAGGACTTGGAAATAGACTCTCAGCGCCTCCTTCTTTGGTATCTGTAAATGGCGTATGGGATTCCCTGTCAGCAATGGGTGATGGGGTCTTCTTGTCTGTACTTGTCTCCATTGGGCTGCACGATTCAGAATGCTTTTGTAAATGCTCAGATGAACTTTGTTCAGAGAGCTTCTGTATATAAATATGAGAATAAAAATATATTAATGAATTTTCCATTTAAGGCATGTTTAAGGCATGTCACACCGGTGATTGGGTCAAGTGTCTTCATAATGACTTAATGGTGTATGTGTATACTAACACATATGCTTGCAATCTTACATATGGTAAAGCTAAGGTGTCCTTTCTATTTTCATCTGTGTCTTACATGTGAATGATCCACATTATAAACTGTGTATTATACTGTACTTTCAATTGCAGTATTGGTGTCCATCCATACCTGTCACGGCCCCAGGACACTTGACCAGGAGATTTATGTAAGGGGTATTTTAAGCTTGCAAAGCGGCAAGGGAGGAGAGTGCTTACCCCCTCCTGCAGAGAGGTCTCTGTACATTTTTTTTTTTTAAATATAGATGCTCAGAAACTAAACTAGAATTCAGTATAAGAGTTCTTTAGTGTAGCCTTAGAGATGATGGTGTTGAATCAAGGGTGTGTTTTGGGGTGCATGTTGTTATATGCCCAAGTGGCAGACTTGCAATCTCTCAAGTCATGTTGGAATCATAACAGCAGCAGTCTCTGTGCACTGGTTGTTCATACTCACATCCATGAGTCAATCACGCTCACATGTCACGCTAGCCAAGTACGTAGGGAATAGACTGGCCACCAGATGGCGTGCGAGGGAACCAATCTAAGCTAGGAAAAAATAAATAAAGAAAAATCATAATATATATATATATATATATATATATATATATATATATATATATATATATATATATATATATAGCCCGGGAGATTGCTATGAATGGTGAATGATGTTCACAGCTAGACAGGCTACACCCTGTACTATTCAATTATATTTATATTGTATTTTTATGGCATAATTATAGCAAGGTGTTCTACTCAATCCCTTTCATTGTGTTGATGATCACCTACGGACCCCATGTGTGGCTCATGGGGGACCACACAGATTATTCAAATGAGTCTGATGTGAGTCTTGATACGCCTATGGAATGCACTGATTATAGTCAAATCGGGTGTGCCTGGGTCATAGAAAGGTCATAACTGCCAACAAAAACAAAACAAAACAAAACAAAAAACGTCTGCTTATCAAGACTAGTGTACCAGAGAGCAGCAGCACCCTCTAGTGGGTGAATGTTTATTAACATTAAATTGACCAATGACAAATGTCCATACGTAAGTTGAAATACAATAAACAGCTAAAAACACTGCAAATGATGCAATGCTGCATAATAATCTATTCTATTTAATAATATCCTGCTAACATTCACAAGATATGGTTACAGTGAAGCATCCTATTCAGAATGCTTAATGAAAGGGCCCCCTAGATTTTCCATTTACATTACAGAAAACAGCTGCAGTTATATATTGTATCCTGACTCCACCCTTTATAAGAGTCGTCTTAATAAAGCGCATGATAAAAAGCAAAAAGCAATCTCCTTTCTTCCTAGCAGCTCCCTATTAGGACAACTCTTTGAACAGACCATTGTGCCCAGTACTGTCAGTCTTAATATTATCCCATTTACATATACGAGGAGTATGGTGGCACGGAAATTCATATTTATGGCATGTTGATGGAGCCTATGCAAAGCTTGCCTATGGTGAGACCGTTGCTGCCTTCTCCATCGCTGATACCTTGTGTTTTTAAAAAATAAACCCATACTGTTCATGCTAAGCAGCACTATGTCTTCTGTGGCAATGGGCTCCATATTTGTAAGGTTGTAAACAGACAGTGCATGGTGGGATACTATCGTATTAAGTCCCACAGTCCATTCCGCTGCTAGGAACTGTAACCAAACAATTTTAATAGTGTTTGTACGCATTAAGCCCAACTAAACATGAAACAGTCCTTTAGTGTGGATGCTTTGAGCTGGATTCATTGAAACGTTTTTGAGTATGGTTCTCGAAATCGATTCTGTACAGTGTTAAAGCAGTTTAGATTTAATACATATTTTGCCTGGTGTGTTTGTAGTTGCTGTGGACTAGTGTTTTGTTTTTTAGTGCTTGCAATGTTGGTGATTCTGTGAAAACATTTGTCCAGCTGGGTATTTATTTCCCTAGTCTAATATTAATAATACAATGATAATACTTGAAATGTATTTGCTTACAATTGTAAGTCGCCCTGGATAAGGGCGTCTGCTAAGAAATAAATAAATAAATAAAATACAGGAATTAACACTGCTGATGTACCAAAATACGTATCCCAGAATGAATCAGTCGCAAGGGCTAGAGCCTAGAATTAGAATACTTATCTGAATTTTTATTCTCCATCAATTATGCCTGTCAGATGGTGATGGCTGTGATGATTGAAACTTACTGGATAGCTGCATGGCTGGATTGTAGCTTAGTATTTAGAAACTTTTAAATGCATGAACTGTTCTTATTTTACATTCAACCATGCATTATTTTTTTATTATACATTTTTCACTTGCAGAACACTTATGTATCCTTACCTAATCCAATTGAAAAGGTGAGTGTCAGCTCATTTTTGAGGTACTTAGCTTCCTTCCATAAGGGGGCATAGCAGGCCTAACTGTTTAGGTAGTTTGCACCAAATGCATTCAGCTTCACTCATTTACAGTGTTGCTTTGCTTAATCGCCACCCAATCATTTACATTTTGAGTACATTCAAAAAATCTGGGGAATCATTAGTAATACTAATTCAAATCTTGTATGTATTTTATGTATTTGAAAATGTGGCACTTACAGTATCTATTCAGGCAGGCTGGAATAGTTAGTGAGCTACTCTAGGTGTGTGGTGAAATGGGTAATAAATATCTCCAGTCGTACTTCATTACTATGAAATAGATTACATTTTTGGTTACCAATGCACTTGTTTTACTTATAAGCGCAGTGAAGCAGGTTTATATTAAATTCAGCCCATCAGAATGAAAAGCCTTTATAAACCTGATTACAACTCAGTTATATGAGGTAAATCTAAGTTGATAATGTTTCCTCTAATGCCTTCATCAATATTTTCAGTAAGGAGGCCTGGGCGATCATGTACAGTATTCAATGGTGTTAATGATATGTAAAATGATCAGAAATAATGTCACTGGTTAAATGGATACATGGTTAAGCCAACTGCTGTGCTCTCTCTGTGCTGCACTCTGTTTATTTAGTGTTATAAAGCTCAACTTTGTTTCTCTCTCTGTATCATAGGAGGCTGTGTGGTCCAGTGGTTAAAAAAAAGGCTTGTAACCAGGAGGTCCCTGGTTCAAATCGCAACTCACTCATCAACTCACTGTGTGACCTTGAGCAAGTCACTTAACCTCCTTGTGCTTCATCTTTCGGGTGAGATGTAGTTGTAAGTGACTCTGCAGCTGATGCACAGTTAATACACCCTAGTCTCTGTAAGTCACAGGACAACCAATTCAGATTGATCTTGGATCCATTTAATTGGCCATATGTAGCTACTGCTTAAAAAAAAAATATCAAATGTGCCTCTCCCAGGCTTTTTATACTTGAAATATACAACAAAGAGAGATGTGGATGTTTATCTCAATTAAATAGACATGTTTCTAGATTAGGACAGGCTTCCAGTTCATTTATCAGCTGTGATGGTAAAAGAAGGCCATGCCAGAGGTCTTACAGTGAGTCAGAAGCCAGGAATTTCACCCAGGGTTTCTTTTGAGGTTTCGGTTCTTTGTCATCAATACACTACACAAAAAAAACAAAAAAACTCCCCCGATAAAGGTTTTAGAGGACGCCATTACACATTGCAGACAATAAATTAGCCAAGAAATGCTTTTTTCTATCACATTTCAAGGTAAGATTACATGTTCAAGGTAAAACTTTTAAGAAAGAAAGTGAAGTACGCAAACATTTTGGGTTGCATACTGAAGAGCCATTGTATTTTAAAGCACCTTGAGATTCTTGAGTTGTATTTAGCGCTTGAAGAGCGCACATTGAAATGTAAGTTATGTTAACTCTCCCATTCCCGTCCCACAGAAGTTAAACAGCACTTGTAGATCAAGTGCACTCAACATAGCGCTTGATCTGTGTGTCTGCTCCTGGTTCTGAAAGATTATTTTGCATAAATTCCTCATAAAGAAACTTTGCAGGCTTTTCTTTCACACTGTGATTCATCCTTATGAACAGCATATGCTCTCTTTCTAGAGAAGGTACAATACATTTCATTTGTAATATATGGACATCTAGTCTCACAAATAAGTGTTCAGACCTTCAGCTGTCTATGCAATGGTTGCAAGGCCGTATCTCCCAAAGCATTTGAACTACCTGCAAGTAAATAGAAGGGTGGAAAACAAAACTAAACTAAAAAAACAAGAGATGATTCCTCAGTCCTCATGATGCTTTTTAGAAACGACAGGCCAAGGAACTCCACTCCAATCTATTTGCTAGTTAGAGATAACAAAATATAAGAGAAATGTTTGTGTTTGTTTATAATAGAAATTTAGTTATATTTTATTAGGGCAGGAATTGTACTGTAGTTTTTTAAGTTTTCTTTTTCATATACTCTGGATTTAAATAGATGATACACATTACACTGATGAAGACGACCGTCTTCTGCTTGATTTTTAGACTTTCTTTTCTTCCTGGCCCCCTTTACCTTTGTATTAATTAAAAACCTTTTTGGAGTTTTTTTTTTTTATTTTTTAAATATAGGGAAAAAATAAACAGAAAAGTAGATGTGACAATATAATCAAAAAGTTAATACCAAAAAAGATAACCCCTATAACTCTAGTACTATAAAAACTCAGATATCCATATATTCCTTTCCTGGTATACTGCAGAAGTGTTCACATGCCAACAAGATTTGTAAAATGTATTGCAAGCACCAGCTTTAAAGAGTAAGTAGCGGGGTTTTGAAAAATATAGCATTACACGTCTCTGTTTAAATAAAGTACCTGCAAATTTTCTTTTCATTGTTAACATCCGGTCAACTTTTTACTTTTTTTACTTTTTACTTTAAAGTCTATTTCAAAGCTTTTTTTCAAAATGGCCGCTATAGCGCACTGATAGTGTAAGGATTATTGCTCACATTGTCAAGCAGGAAACACAGTAATAATGAGCCATGAAGTGGTACAGAACAGAAAAGCCAGAGCCCTTTTTTATCGCTTTCTGCAGTGTTAACAACACCTGGGAATGTATAACGCTATATTTTTTGGAACCCCACTACTTACTCTTTAAGAGGCAGTGATGAGCCAAATTGCATATTGCAGGTTGAAGGCTCTATCTCTGGCGCACCCATTCTGATTACAGCACAGAGTTTCTGTGGAAAGTTCATCTCAAGATGATGACCTCTTCCCACAAGGATTCTATTAATGTTCCTGACATTGAGGGATACAGCATGTCAACCTGCAGGTCTTATCAGTGATTGAAAGCATCTAGCAGACCTCCGACAAAACCTGCTCAAAGGTAATATCATAGCCAAAGGTCAGAGGGAGGGGCCAGCGAGGTACATCAATCGAAAGGTTTCTTTTTATTATTTATGTATTATTATTATTATTTGTTTATTTAGCAGACGCCTTTATCCAAGGCAACTTACAGAAACTAGGGTGTGTGAACTATACATCAGCTGCAGAGTCACTTAATGGCTACTTCTCCTTGCTAAAATTGTTGTCAGTATACCAATATTTTAAGTGAAACATGTGGATAAAGTGTGGAATGTACTATGTATAACATGTACTGTGTATAATCTTGGCATGTTGACCCTGCTTAGAAACACAGCTGTCTCCATTGCCATCTGTCAGACAAAATTATTTTAAAATTGCTGATGACTTCTGCAGGTAGGTGCATCCCTGGGTGAAAAGTCTTTATCAACATCATCATGGTGAGCTGTGTTCGTGAATACAGACATACAGTAACTAGTGTGAAATCAAATAGGTACCAGGTTCTTACTCATTTACGCATTGGCGTCACTGGTTACCAGGACGTGCACTGCCAGAAGGTTATGATCTCCATGTTATGTTGCAAGAGTTTTGATGAAGAACTATATATGACATATAATATGAATTCTATATGACATTCCATGTGAAGACGACCAGACTTGTTACTCAAATGGGAGGCCCATTACCTGGGCACTCGTCACCATTTCCTACTTAACAACTGTTTACTGTTGATACCTGTTTTAATCAACTTGATTGCCTAATTCCATATTGGAGCAATTTAGCTTGAGTTTTAGAAACTTTACTCAGGAGTTTATAAGTTGTTCTATCCCAATCCCCAAATATACAAATTAAACTTGCTTTGTTTGGCACAAGTCTTTGTTTGGGCTATCCCCATGTGACGATGATTGATTCATTGTTAAAGCAAGTTTTGGGGTAATCCAAGTGTTGAATATGCTTGGAAAGCCATGCTTCAGGTATTGGCAGAATATTTCATACTGGCAAGTAATTGCTCTGCATCATTTGTTGCAACACTCAGAACACTCAGAACAGGATATGTATATGACTGCATACACATGCTTTAATGACAAAGTGGTCATTTCCCACGCATCTAATTGGTGGTACAGTAGGTGATGTAATGTCTGCTCCGATGAAGCAGAAATCACCCTTTGTCTGGTTTTTGATACTGCACGTGACCTTTGGACCAAGTATAACAAAACCTGTTTCCTCCACTGAAGCCACACTGTTTTTCCCATCATGCTCTGGAACACTTTTGACCCTACAGACTGCATGAAAAAGGAGGCAGCAGAGAAGTCAATGACATGAATTGTTAGCAAGTTCATGTAAACATCGTCTGTTCTAAAGCCAATTCAAACATGATACGGACTTTACACAGAGCTCTGCCTCGTTTTGTTGATCAAAATCTGCCTGGTTCAATAGCAACACAAGCAAATAAAAGGAGAGCAACAAAGGCCCAAGAGAAATCTATTTTTTTGTCTCATTTTAAAAAAAAAGTTAAAAGCCCTCTATTGTTTAAATGGTTTACAGTATAATGCACCATGCACATTAAAAAATATAAAAAGATAAAAGCTCTATAACTGATCAAAACCTTATAAAAAGTACATGAAAGTATTTTTTTTCACCATTATAGATACAGACTTGCAGCCAACCCAATCAATTTCTTCTGTTGCCTGCACTGACCATTAAGAAAAAAGTTGAAAGGTGAATGCCAGACAGTGCTCCTTTCATTCTTAAAGGCAGAGTTCAGTATTTCCTATTTTTGGAAAATGTATTTCTTTTGTATCTCTTAGATATTATTATGTGTATAAATGCTATCTAGAGTGATGGAGCAATGAGCCAATCAGAACCAATAGAAAAAGGCCATGAGCCAATTACAGTCAGGAAAAGAAAACTAAAGGGTTTGTGCAGGCCCACATTTGAGTACCTTCTCTGTCTTTGAACATTCGGTATATCTTGGCTATTCACTACAGCCAGGCTGCTCCCACAAATTCCCAGTTACTCCACACAGTTCCTCACCAGCATCAATTCCAATAATGGTCAATTTACATCAATTGAAACTGAAGTTTCCTTAAGTTAAACTTGACTCTGGTTACCTTGAATCGATACTGCTTTGCATTGATACCAGTTCTCCATGAAAACAGACACAAGTAACATTGATTTTAAAAAGCAAAGAAAGAAAGAAAGAAAGAAAGAAGTTTATGTCATCTAGTTACAAAATTAATTTCAACCACTTACATAAGGCAGTGTTGCACCCAGTTGCAGTATATACTTTGTAGCTGTGGGCTTGTTTTTTTTTCAGATGTATGACATAGTGGAAAAGGAATGCAGCTACAGTTCCATGGAATTCAAGAAGGTGTGGTGAGCAAAACAGGAACAAGAATAAACACAGGTCACATGTTCTCTGGTACAGTTCAGTAAATAGGCAGAACAGCTAGAAGGCAGGTGAAGTTCAGTGAATGGCCAGACACATGCTTTATACTGTTGGCCAAACACATGCAAATATTGTTTAAGGACTGCTGTTTTTTTATTTCTTTGTTCAATGATGCTATTCAATCAGGAACAAGAGGAACCTGTGATAATAAAAAATATGAAATGATTGTGTTAATATCTGGAAAGCCTTTAATTGGAAACGCTTCCCTTTCGCTCTGAATAGGGAAAATAACGTGGGTCACGAAGAAGGACAGTGTTCTTTTTATTGTTCGTCATCCAGTTTGTTAAACTAATTTTTGGCTTCTGAACAGACCTGGGACAAACATAGGTGTATTAGATATTGCATTTGTAAACACCAACTATTTCAAATAGTTGAAATATTTAAATATATATGCTCGAATAAATCAATTTTGTTTTTAAATTTTCAAACATTAATTGCACAGTCAAATATTATTTGAAAATATTTAAATTGTTTTGCAGAAAACAAATACTATTTGAAAATATTTAAATATATGTAAGTTATTTGAGATATATATATATATATATATATATATATATATATATATATATATATATATATATATATATATATATATATATATATATATATATATATATATATATATATATATATATATATATATCTTCAACTGTTCCCAAATAGTTAATGAATAATCAAAAACTAAAACCTAATTATTACCCTGTATAATTTATAATTATGTACCAAGTCTTGCAATTACCACATGGTGGTTGAGGAGGATTTCTAACGAGGAAAATGCTAACGTGTTCAATTCAGTAACTTCAAAACAGGTCATTAAACCAGTGGTTAAAGAAATGTCATTGTTTTCAAATATTTACCCACTGAAATAAAATATTCAACTATTTCAATTAATTGATCAAATGAAATCTAATTGAAATAGAGCAGTTTCCAAAAATTAATTGAGTGGTTAACAAGGACAATACTTAACCTGCTTAGAATGCAGGATAATAATTAGGCTGCTGTATGTCACAGTTACATGTTTATGAAGAGTTTAAAGTATTTCAATGTATTTCAACTACTTACTCACTTAAATATTTTCAAATAATAGTTACTTTTCACAAACAATATTTATAACTATATTTACCACAGGTCTGCTGAAAAAGACATTACAATAAAACCTAAAGTGTAACAAAAACTGCCTGAATTAAAGTAAGACTAAAGTTAGAACAGATGTATTTATTTTGTAGAACCTATGGAGCCTGTCAGAGAGATGTAGAATCACACTGGCTATGGATGAATAGCCAACACTAATCATTAGAAATTCTGTATCTGTAAAGAATTCAAGATTTTGCAGTGCAACATCTTTTAGACAAATCTGCTAAATACAGCCATGAACATCGGAGTGATTTTGGAAAATAAATATATAATACGTTAGTGCAGTTATTAAGTTTGTATCTCTACAGTGCAAATTCGTTTTAACCAGGGTAGGGTCTTGGACCAAGCTGAACATGATACAGATGTCATTACAGAACTATGCTGGTGAATAAACAAAACTCATTCCTCTCAGAAATCAATTTCTTCCTTCCCTGGCATACTGCAGAACAGTGTTCACATGCCAACAAGGTTTGTAAACAGTATTGCAAACACAAGCCTTAAAAGGCAGTGATAAGCCAAATTGCAAATGACACTTCTGGCCTTGTCAGTTTGAAGGCTCTATCCTGATTACAGCACAGAGTTTCTGTGGAAAGTTCATCTCAAGATGATGACCTCATTCCACAAGGATTCTATTAATGTTCCTGACACTGAGGGATACAGCATGTCAACCTGCAGGACTTATCAGTGATGGAAAGCATCTAGCAGACCTTCACAAAACTTGATCAAAGGTAATATCATAGCCAGTGAGGTACCTCAGTGAACTATCTGAATGGCTTCTTCTCCTTGCTCATTTTTGTATCAGTTAATCAATATTTTAAGCAAAATCTGTGGATAAAGTGTAAAATGTTAAAGTAAAATGTACTGTGTATAGTCTTGGCATCACGGTCCTGCCTCTACTTAGAATCACAGCTGTCTCTAATCCTGTTCATATTTATTCTGAATAATTCAGATTAAACTTTCTTCTTGCAATGTATTTGTCTTGGTAAAGTTTCAAGTAATTACACAAAGTGCAGTTACTCTGAATCCAGATGCATGTTCCTAATGCATAGTCGTCCTTTTTGTCTCTTATCTCAAACACAGATGAAGGTTACAATCAGCCTAAATATCAAATCCATTATAAATGCCATTGAAGGCAAACACAGGTTTGGATAAAGCAGTCAATGACACAGTTGCTTTAATTAAGAGAAATTGTGCAGAGATGTTTTTTTTTTGGAATCTGAGCTAATAATAACATTACAAAACAAGATTTATTTGAGGATTGGTTTAAAAGAATGACGACACCCATGAACATTGTAAAGCGACACAATAAATCACTTTATTTAAACACACGCTATCAACACATTGTTTAAGAAAACTCTGATGTCTTTTAAACTTTTGGCAGGTACAATCTGTACTTTTCATGTTACTGAAAAGTACAGCTTTTTTACAATTTATTAGGTGTTTAATAAACATTACAGTACCTGTTTAATACATAATTATTTATCATCTCCCCCCCAAGTTATTTTAAAAGGATTTGTTTATGGTTAGCAGAGCTGTTTCCAACTTTAGTAATCTTCAGTCTATACAAGTTAAAGTGTCCTAGGCAGTTTTAAAATATTTTTTACATTTCAGAGAAGGTTGTAAGTCCAGGATGATAATATCAGCTATAGGTATTTTATGTAACAAGAAACATTCTCTGGAGACAAATTTGAATACTCTGTGTTTAATTTCAGCTATAACAGAGTTTGAAGGGGCCATTAAAAACCTCCAACTGCTGCAAGCAATAAAATATATTATGAACTGAACATCTCTTATCTGTTAACCCTTTTGACAGTAATAGAGTAGTTGTCATTTTTATATTTCTAGGTATTGCAGTTTGAACTTTTTAGTAATTGGATATAATACAATGCTGAAAAAAAAGAAAAAAAACAAGGGTATTAAAAAAACTGAGGAAACAAGTAAGTGTATAAAGCATTCAATCCATTTATTTTTCTTACAGCGTTAAATATTATAAATAAAGCTAAACATGTTTTCACTGTGTGCAAAATACAGGACTGCAGGTGATTTTATAGATACACATTTTAATGTAATTCTTTAATTCCAAAATGAAGACCATCTGAATGAACAACAACAACCCAAATATTTAGGAAGAACAAAACACATTTCTTGGTTGGCTTTCTGAAAGGTAAGCGGGTGCTGCAACAGAAGATAAAATAGGAATATATATATAGGATATATAAAGAGACAGAAAGAGCTGGCTATTTAAATAAACGAGGCACACATCTGCAAGCGCAGCCTAAATAAAACGTGCAGTTTTTATGTTTTTTAAGCCAAAAAAATGTTTATAAAAAAAAAAAAATACTACAGCATTTCTGTTAGTAAAATAAACCCCATCAAACATACTATAGTAAAGCATTGAAGGGATTCTTATGTAGCAGTTTCAAGTCCCTTGCTATCTTTTTGAACTGCGTGTCAATAATAACAAGTTACAATGTTTGATCAGATATCTGTTTTGGAATATTAAAGTTTAAGGGGTAAGAAACAACTACTTGATTTAAGCTCTCTTACAGTCAGTACATTGCTGGGTAAGAATGGTGTATGCCAACAATGCTGACATGCAGTTTTTTTCGACAAGGTTAATGTGTTATAACAAGCCACAAAACACAACGCAGGCCATTCACCTTCCAGCTGCACTGCTTCAGCCTACAACTGGATGCATCACTGGAAAGTTCAAAAGGACTACAAGCAAATTGAAGGAAAAGAGAGAGAGATTGGGGAAAGAAAATAAGAAAAAGAGTTTTTAGTTTTGTTAAAGCAAAGAAACAGAAGAAAAAATCTGAGGAGGTTTGCCATTAAAAAAAAAAAAAAAAAAAAAAACAGACCAACTTATAACAATAAAAAATCTTTTCTTGTTTTAGAATAGAACAAATAACGAACCTTCTCATTTGCACTCAAGCAAGAAGCCAATGTAATGGTACTATAAGTCAATTAGAAATCTTTATCTAAGGAGCATTAGCAGGAAATGCAGAGCTCATAGGCTACTTGTTTGATCATGGTTGTTATTTTAGTCTCTGTGCTTTGTGAACAATGTTTAGATTGCTCAATGAGAACGGTTCATTGTTGGAGCACAGTTTCCTACCACAATCAAGTTTAGATGATGCTGTAAATCTCAATTATCTCCTCATAGCATCAACTGTACTGTAGGTATCAAACATCAACAGACTTTGTAAAACTGAACTGGTAATAAAGTGTCATGATCCCTGAACTGAACATCTATCTTAAAATTAATGGATGTATTCAATAACTTCCAGTGTACAAATTCTAGTTTAGATCAAAAGCATAAACCTTTGGCAACATCAACTTAATATAGTTAATGTGGCTACTTTATATTGCATGTATATGAAAGTATTTAATTTTATATAGGATAATGAAATTATATCCTGTATTAAACCATGATTTCTTTTGGTTAGTATTTAATAAGCACAGGGGGGTTGATCTAAGTAAAATGGTAATGGAAATGGATGGCATGGATTTGTGGAAAGCCATAATGTTTAGCATTATTTCACACCCGTAAACACACAATTTTATGCATGGCATACAGCTCAAGTACAGTGTGTCTCCCAGTGACGGGTGGTTGCACATTGAATCTGAAGATGCTCTTTATATAGAAGCTGGTGTTGACAAAGGTTAGAGTTTTAATAGTAGAATGTGTAAACTTGTTGTTGGCTGTGAATTGTTACAATAGTAAATAAAATACATTTAATAAATTCAAACTCATATATTCAAAAGCAAAGCGCTGTTCATACAGTTAAAAAAACACAAACACACTGTCATACAAAACATACGTTTCAGCCAACCGTGACTTTTAAATTTAGTTTCATATTTCTTGGCAACAAAATGTCCAGTATAAAATTGTAAACTTCTTTCTTAAAAAGTTTAAAACAATACTTAAAAAATGGCTTGTAAAAATTGTTTTTGGCAATTCCATTGCACTTTGCAAAATGCATAGCTGCTGCACGTATATAATAACAGGTTCTGCACATTTCAGTAAACCCTCTGACTGAATCAGATCACTATTCATATGAAATCAACCTTTGACTCTTCTATAGCCCAGGTGAAGTTACAGGGCTTGAGAGTCCAGGTTAAAGTGCTTTCAGTATATCTACCTTACTTACTTGCACAGTATTAATGAGATTTTAATACCAAGTAGTAACCTGTGCAAAGCCTGAATAAAATAGGTCAGGCAATCTTTCTTTGCCTTAGTACATACTTTCTCATTCGGTAACCGCTAAACTGAAATGCACCCGGAGGACCATATCTTCAAATAAGTTTCACTCCCAAGTAGTTCTCTGCCCATTCAAGCATGTATTCGATTGTGGGGGGAGCTGCTTCTTGGTACATGTGCACAAGGACCTCTTGAAGCATGCACAGCAATGGCACACCAAGACTCAAGAGCTCATACAAATAGGCATAGTCGTCAGCATTGTCCCTTAAATGGAGGCCGGTGGCGTGCACCACACCATGCATCCAGCAAGACAGGCGCCTGGGGATATCAAACAGATCCCGCATCACACGCATCGGCCAGCTTATGGTTTTCCTAAGGAAGGAAGCCATGGTACCTGGGGGGCTGTCCTCCAAGGTGCTGGCAGCAGAGTAGGCATTTGCTGAGTCTGGGGAAGACCAAGCCTCCTCCTGCTTTGACAGCCCTGTGTCCTCCTAAAAATACAGTCTGCAGTCAATCTCTGATAACATTGAGCAGTCTGCAGTCAATATCTGATAACATTGAAATGACAGTCTAATAGGTTGTGGCCATTTAGCCTCTTAGCAAAGAAACATTGTGGCTAGTAAACCAAAATACAAGTACCGTGTGTGTAACATTAAATCAGATTCTGAAAACTAAGCTGTTGATGTACAGTACTTTTTCTTTACCAGTAACTCATTGGAATCACATTGGATATATTTACATATAATGCATATTACTTAACATACTATTGGCTACTATCACTTAGGGGGACATGTATCAATATTAACCGATGCAGCGCTAAATTGGTGGAGTGAAAAGTAGTGTTCTTATTGTCATTCGTGAATTTCTTTTCAAAATACAGTGAATTTTCCGGGCCCCTATGACTGCAGCCATAATGCTCTTTCTTATCAGCTGCTTTCTGAATTTTTCTTTGCGCCCAAATAAGACCTATTTGAAATCGGTCTTGTCTGTGGACCCTTTTAGGGCCGGTGCTGCTGTTCTGCCGCCTCATAAATCTCATTTTAATATCACAGACTTCATTTCCAAATGAGCCCATGCATATAATTAAGGCTTGACACGCCTTTAGGTGCATGGCTTATGAGCGGCGGAGTGCATTTTGGTGGTGCTCCCACAGCTTTAACTAACCAAAAGTGTCATGATACATATGGGGCAATCCCCCTTCATTTATTAGTGTTTTGAGCAACCAAATCATGTTTTTAAAATTTGTTATAGATTTTTTTTACCTTTTGTAACTCAGTTCTCCGCTTTCTGTGCTTGTTGTTGGTTTTGCGTTGAGCAAAATGTGTCTTGCAGTAAAATTTACCTGGTAAAAAAAAAAAGAGAAGTGTTACATTATTATAGCTTAATACACTCTTTAAGATGATAAGCCGTTTAAAGGATGATCAGCAGCATACTTTCATAACATAGTCAACAGAATAAAGCAACCCAAACAGGGAGAAATAATTACAAATACATGTTTGTACAGAAAGAAAAAACTAAAGAAAAAACGTTTGCCAATAATTGAGTGTTGACAGTGCCTCACACAAAGGGATTTCATTCTGAGACAGTTTCTTTAATAGTGAAAACCTTTTGCTGTCCCATATTACCTTCCTCTGTGTCAAAGGCGTAGATGCCCATGCGCAGGATGGTGTTGCAAGAGTCACACCTGAAGCACTCCCTGTGAAAGAACCTGCCTTCCGCGCTCAGCCGCTCCATCACATACACACGCTTCGTACAGAAGTGACAGCTGTCACTGCCACCCAGTGTCTGGGGGAACTCTTTACGCAGATAGCCCTGGGAAGATCAATGAATAATACAATGAATACTTATACGATAGTCCGTCGCATATCCACCCGTCACATATCTGCTTAAACTGTTTATCCGCCATGATCAACCTCTTCAGCAACGTTAGTTTATTATTGAACAGAGAAGATTAGTTCAGAGATTGTAGATCCTGCCAAATTTTTCGTACACTGTGTTGTATGTGCTCCGTGCGCTACCATTGCTGGTAGTGTCACGTGAGCTGTTCAGTGTGTTGATATGCAAATAAATCCTGTTCGCCTGTGGGGGGTGTATCAACTTCAACCTCTGTCTCGATTGCCTGCCTGTCACTCAGCAGCGAATGCACGCACCCACACGGCAGATGGCTACTACACAAGCATCAATACCCTGTATCTTTCTAAACAAGGGATCTAGGGGAGCTCCCTAATAAAAGCTGAATCTCAAAACAATAATCATGTGAATATAATAATTGTTACAGCTGTGTATAATGGTATTTAAAACAGGATTCACTTATCCATCTTTTTACATATCCGTCCTTACTCTGGTACCACAGCAGCCAGATATGCAACGGATTACTGTACTTGAAACAGTGACAACAAGGTGTCTGACAAAATTATTAAGGATGTGCAAAATATGCTTTTTTGAATAGCTTGAATTAGCTTTTTGTTGAACTCTTTCAACACTTCATAGAAATATCTGTCTAGGAAAGATAATTCAACAGACAGGTAAATTGTCCTTGGTGTGACCTTATATATAAAAAGTATACATGGGTGTGGTAGGATAGCTTGCGGGTGACGGCAAACCAGGAAGAAGCCGGACATACTGGGGTTGAATGCACTGGTGCGCGAGTTTTAATTATAAATAAAAGATTTAAATAAACAAAACAAAACACTTATACAAAACAAAACGGCATGGTGGCCAAAATAAACAAACAGATACAAAAACAAGTAACATGCTGGTTTATAGCCAGCACGAGTAGCAATTGTTTTTATTCTTACTTTCTTTATCTCACGACTCACATCTCTCCACTCTGAACACCAACCCCGTTCAGCCAAAGCTGCAGATTTTTATACATGTGACCATCTCCAGATTAGCAATACATTAATAAATCTGGAGACGGTCACATTCTACACAAGTTTAGCATAGATGGGGAATTTTAACCCCATCCATGCTGTAAAATACTTAACAACAAAACAACGTTCAAACAAAAGACAGTACCTTTAAATAACAATACTAAAAATACAAAACATAAAGTACGCACAGGGGCAGGGAGTACCCTGTCACAATGGTTTATCTTTCTGTTCAGTTACTTATGGTGGGATTGGGCCAATGCAATCAAAAATACCTGTGTTATTTCCCTGTCCTATAGGGAAATGTAATCAAACGTTTAAGAGGCACCACATATAGATATTGAAATCCTTTGTCTTGAAATTTGATTGAATACCCACTTAGAGCAGGGAAATAGCACAGGCCATAATGCAGTGCTGTATGTTTTTTACTGAATCTACCCCTTGGGCATGCGCATGGAGCTTAAATATCGAAAGCACAGCCCATCACCACAAGCGACTTTGCAGCCTTTTGCATCCAGTCAGTCCTTTGACTTCAACAGCATATATTCCAGGAAGGGGAGTAGCTAATGGGATAGGAAGCCACTACCATTAACTCTGGGGAAGATCTGGCCATCTCAACACAAGCCAAACTACTGTATAGTACTGAACAGGCATTGATTATGGCTTATTTCAGTAACACAGTAAAAAGAATGGTATATGAAAATATGTTTTTACAATGCAAAGCCTTTAAACTGAAGTGATTTGCAATCTAGAAACAACTGAAACAAAGTGAAACTAATATCCTTGGATTAGTAGAGAAGTTTATTGTACACTACAGTACCTCATGTGTGTGTACTAGATCATTATTGTAATATAATAGGAGATCGTATTACAATATGTTGCCAATACAGTAAAATGCAGCTGTTTTTGTGTGAGATTTTCATGACTGCTGTGGCTTCTCAAGTCACTATTTTTTTCTATATTTTATGAGTGGCACAAACTACTGAAATTCATGGTATTGTTTCTGTGAAAGAAGCAAACAAACTGTATAATACAAGCTTCAGAGTTTTAGACATTTCAGATTTAGAAACACCCTTGATACCTGATGTGTTTATATCTTTAGAGTTGTATTGTACTAGAAGTTTGATATAAGCGATTTTCCCTGAAGGTGCAAAGGGAGGGGTGAGCCATGTGGTCTGCAAGATAAAATATCTGCCAGTATTTTTCCATTTGCGCTTGTCTCAGTTACCTTTCGGCTACAAGACGGAGAGGAACAGGAAAGGGAAGCAGCACATTCAGCAGGAAAGGGACTTGCAGTGAGGGGAGGTTCAGAAGCAGCAGGAGGAGCAGATGAAGCTCGACCGGGGGGCTAGTGCAGCGTTCAGCATTAATTATTATTATTATTATTATTATTATTATTATTATTATTATTATTATTATTATTATTATTATTATTATTATTTATTTCTTAGCAGACGCCCTTATCCAGGGCGACTTACAGTCGTAAACAAATACATTTCAAGAAATCACAGTACAAGTAATAATACAATTAAGAGCAAGATAAATACAATGACTTTGGTTCAAGCAAGTACAAGTGTGACAAAATACGATTCAATAATACAGCAGACAAGTGTCAGTGATAGATACATCAGGATATAATTAAATACAAAATACTACAGATTAAATAACACTAGGCAGATTACAGTACTCTAAAGTACAGGATTAAATGCAGTAAAATAGGGGGCAGATAAGAGCAAGTAAAGCGCATTTAAGGAAGGGTGATATGTGTCCAAGGGGAAACAGAGGAGTTCTACAGGTGCTTTCTGAAGAGGTGAGTCTTGATAATACACTTGGCACAACAGACCGCCTGCTTACGGCAACATTGTCTTAACCATTTAGGGCATGTGAGTACTTAAAAAGCAACAGGACATCAACTGTATGATGGGAAAGTTCTACTGTCATATTGTCCTACTGAAATATGTGCAATTGTACGTTTATGATTGAGATTTTTAAAGCCCAGTAAATGCATTTGACAGGCAGTGGTCATGCACAGGATTTTAGCGCATAAGCTGGCTTTTAATATGACCCTTAACCAAGGACAATGTTGTTACCAAGCCAGGTTTCCGATAACTGCCCCCTTGCCCGGACGTGTTGGTCTGTGAAAGGTAACAAACACCGTATACAGTATATTACTCTAGATGGGAACTGACTGCTGCAGTCTGGCTACTGACCTTTACCTTCAGAACCAAAATCTGAATTCCCCCTTTAATAACAGAATAAGATTTTAAAACCAGGTTTGTTTTCTATTTAACGTATTATTGTCTACTAACTCTAATCAAAATGAGAGTGTGTATTGAGAGAATGTATAGGAAGTCATTCTCAACTTGATTAAAGCTTTCTAATGCCTTGATAAAGAAGTTCCTAATTTTGCTAGCATAATCCTTGAAATGCGTAGGCTTACCAGCACAGGGGAAGTAGAACGTTGTTTGGGTCTGTGGTCATTCTCATAGAGAGTGACTAGTACCTCAGCCACAGATCCTATGACAGAGGAAACCTTCCCCACAGTCATCTGGCAGGCAGATGAGAAAAGAGTGGAAAGAACAGGGAAAGTAAGAGAGGCAGAGTGGAAAGAGGTTTTGCAAGGTAAACACAGAAATCAGTTAAGTGGAAGCTTAATAGGTTTGAAATACATGCACCCAAAACTAGAAAACCCAGGACGGTTAACATTGTGCAATAAAAACAATATTGATTGACAGTGAAAACTGCATAAACGTTATCTGAAGTATATTGGCAGTTTTGTTTCTCAATGTGTAACAGTAGCTTTTTTTTCCTTTTAAGAGTTAATTACTGACCAGAGTAAAGGCTTTGACAACATGCCCCTTATTGTGCAACAGAGTGATAAACGTGCAGGTCAAATAAGCAGTTAAGTCTTGCAGAACACTATTAGTCCTCATCAACACAATGCAAAATGTTCCATCCAGCTAGCGTTATTTTTGTAACATGTTACTTCAATTAAAAACATAAAATGTTGCTCTTGGAAAAGTCATAAAAATAATAATATAGTAGACTTGTAAATGGATGCAAGTGTTACAGAAAAGCATGCCTTGCTCTTTGAGAAATACCTGGCCTGATGAAGTATGCATGGGTTCAGTGTGTTTCGTTTCTTTGTTTTCAAAACGGTGGTTGTGAAAGATTACATGAGAAGTACCGTTTGCAACGCACTACAATTAAAAAAAAAAGAGTCAACAAGATGTTCAATTCAATGAAGGATAAGAACAAAACAGGCAAAGATTCTAAACTTTAGGATTTAGAATTTCTCTTAGTAACAAATATGTAAACAATACAAATGCGGTTTACTAAATAAAAAAAAGATAAAACATTTTTATTTGACATATTTTGAGATGATACCTTTTATAGACATGTATGTTTAAATTTATTTGAACAAATATAGCATATTAATTTACAGATTTAGTAAAAAAAAAATTGTTTAGTAAAAATTATATTATTTTTAAATCATAAAAAGTATAATTTATGCAACATATATGTACCACTATTTTTTTTAATTAACAGGAAAACAAATGTGTTTAAACATAGGTAAAAAAAAAAAAAAAAGCTTATAGTTTATGGAAGGCTAAACATAGCACCAGGCAAGGCACAAAAGTACTTATTGTAGGGATGAGTTAGATTATAAAAAAGCATGTATTTTAAGAAGGCATTTGTTTTCAGCTAAGTGTCCTTAGGGGGTAGGCACTCACCAAATTTCCATTTTTCAATTGTTCATGTGGATTTTCCTTTCTATAGGACAGCTTATCTAGATCCTGGGTTACATTAGTAAGTCAGTTTTAGCCAGAAGTAGAAAAGGAAACAGTTGAGAAACAGAGAAACAGTTTAGAAACAAACACGAGAACATGGAGTAATAAAACAAATGAAACGGGACACACAGCATCACAGTTGTCAGAAGATGTGAAGCATTTGCTATATATCCTTCAGACCTCGGAATCCACGCCCTGAGATCTCAGCCGAGCCCAGAAACTTCAACATTAGGGCTTCGAAATCATAATTTAACAGCGCTCGTAAATTAAAACACTCAGTAAATTATACTGGATAAGAGGTTCTCAAGATAGACGTAAAAGTCTAAAGAGTGACATGAGTACTTATAAACTATACTATAATTAACAAGCGTTCCACAATTACAGTTTAATTTGAGAGATTTCCAAAATTGCAGTACAATTTACGAGCTTTCTAAAATTTACAGTAGCTGCCCTCCTATATCTCTGTCACCAGGGACACCCTTCATAGCTTTTTTTCTCAGTAACCAATAAGATGCTTCCCCTAATGACTGAGATTCTTTACAACCAGTAAAATGCACGCAAACTGCACGCAAGGCACGCAAACCGAGAACTTTCCTTAACCCACTGTTAAAAATACCTGGAATAATCTTATTGTTTTATTGTTATTATATCTTATTGAGTATGAACTATTTAGGTCTCTCTTTGCGTTATTGCTCGCACTATTGGGATTTGCCTGTGTTGGCCTGCCGGCATGAAGTGAATAAACTAAACTAAACTATTTCAATATGTAGTGAATGAAATCTACAATCACATTCAATTGAATGCCTTGTACTGAGCATGTGAAGTCATACTCTTTTATACAGTACAGTACCTGTGGAGCAAGTTTAGGAGATGGAGGTTTTACATGAGATTTAAGACTGGCAGCAGCAGAGGAGTCAAGGGAAGGGCAGGTGGAGACAGCTTTGGCTCCAGGGTAGAGGGAGCTAGGGGCAGACTGGGCAGTCTGTATGGAGCACATGTACATTGCCAACGAGTCAGGAATGTACCACCAACAGAGAGAATTGCGAAAGCAAACAGTTAGATTAAATTATGTATGGAAGAGGAAAGTAAAAAAATCATTGAAAATATAAACAAAAGTCCTATTCAAAACTGTAATGGCTGTCAGTCTGTTAAAGCCTAGACTATTCACACGTTAGTATCATAAACAACCCATCATGCCCGAAGAAGGTCTAAATGTTCTTCATATAGAGACTTGTTATGGTACTTGATTTGTTTTTTTGATGAGGTGTATGTTTTAAGCTGCGAGAACATACTTCTCAATATTGCCAGCCCTTGAAGAATTCTACATTGGAGATTCAATTTTGGTCAGCTGTACAGCAAGCCATATACTGTAATCATCTTCATATCTTGGATGACAGAAATGCTGTTTTTTTCCTGAGTAAACCAATGCTAATGTCACCATGGGCTGGATTTCCACTTCCCCTTATTAGGTTGTGTTAAAAATCCCATCATTTAAATGAAATATCACAGTTTATAAAAAGTCATGCCTTATTATGGCAGCACAGTGGAAAATGGTGCACTGCAGAGAAGAACTGTAGACAAATCATTTTTGAAGAGGAATAAATCATTTTAAAGCTACTAAAACTATCAAGAAATTGTGCAGGTCATTGCTCCATTTTGCAACTACCGATTCGTCGAATAAAAGTTGACCTTGTAAAAGTCGAGCCCCCCCATTGTGAGGGCAAGATTCGGGTGTAATTTTTTAATTTTTTCATTTGTTATTGAAACCGAGATTGTAAAACAAAAAGCAACTCCTGAAATCGAAACTGTTGTTAGAGTGCACTTCAGGTTAGTTTTCCTAAATATATGTATTAGATATCCTGACGGCGTTTGAGTGGCAGATTTGCAAAAATAACAATTTTATAGCACTTCTACCGAGAACCGCAGTACATGTTTTTTTTTTTTTTGTAGCCTACAATAGTACTATTTTAGTATACAAGCCCCACCCCCAGTTCCTTCTTAGCCCACATGTTAGTATGTATTTCAATGGAATTTGGGAGGTGGTGTGGTCTGCCTGTACAACTGCATCTGTGTTTTACGTGACAGCTCTGGATGTAAACAAAGGTGCAGGGGTGTGGCTTAGTACTGTACGTTAACTTGCCTCACTGAATGCATGCCTGCCACAGGGCTCCCCTGGGGCCTAAACCATGCTAAGTACCGACAGGGATTGCAGTAACCACACACTGGCCATGACTTTTACAGCCATTAAAGGTTTGCTGACATAAGGGTCTTTTTGCTTGTATTTTAGTCGACGCTCCAACTTCAGGATTGTGTTTTGGGGTTAAATTTCTTGGCTTATACTCGAGCAAATACGGTAAGTTGTTCTTGCTGGCTCTACACTGTAATGTATTCTTTACAGAAACAAATCACACATTTTGCATTTTATCATGCTACTATGATTAACTGTGCTTATATTCGCTATACCATGTTTTCACAAAGATTCACAACACTTCTGTATGTTTTTATAATGGTACAGTGTGGTAAACTTTCGTAAGGGAAGATAAATCACACAGGGAGGGACTCAAGCAGGAGGACACCAGATAGTCACCTGAGGTTGGAAAGCCATGTACCCAAATAATGAACAAAGATGGGCTGCCTTCTCCTTTATGTTCTTTTTGTGGAACTCCCTAGCTGACAGAGACTGAGATCTCCTCTGTAAGATTTGAACAGCAAAGAAGAAAGCAGGATTTACAAAGCAAGAAAATGACAAACAGGAAACCATTCCTCTGAGAATGAATGGACATACCTATTTTTTTTTTATTTTACTGTACGTACAGGCTGTAATTTTGAATCTGACAACAAAAACAAATTCCCATTTGACTCTACAGAAAAGAGTCATTATGGAACTACCACGCTGATAGACACAAATATACTGCAGGGATCAGGTCCTGTATACACATGTAGAAGTCAAGTCTTTTATACCATAATGAACTTGACGTGACTTTTAAGTGTAACTCAGTACTGACTCTTTTTTACTCCCAATTGAGGTTCTTTGCAGTGAGAGAGGTGGCTTAGTGCATTGACATCATATGCATTAATTTTAATTCCTGGCTGTCAAATTTGAATTGATTTGACCTGCTTCTTTATGCAATACCTGTGGAGCAGGTTCAGATGGAGCTGCTGAATGAGATGGAAAAGAGGAAGCAACACAAGAGTCAGGGGAGGGGCGGACCGAGGCAATTTTAGGCCTGGGACAAGGGGAGCTGGGGGTAGGCAGGGATGTCTGTTTTTTTAAAATTTTATTTCTCTAACCCAATACAGTAATTTGAATGAACCAGTTTTACATTCTTTTATTGCCAGGTTTGATGATATCAAGATGAGCTAAGTTTAGAAAGATAGTCAAACAATAAAGAAACAGAGGTATAAGTAAGAAAAAAGGAAAAAACGAGATAGAAAAGTGCAGCTGGTCACCTGATTGATCTGATCCTCAAGCCGCTGAAGGCGTTGTAGCATTCCTGACACTGCTAAGACAGTGGAGCGACGAGAAGCCGAGAGGCCTGTGCTCATTGCCTGCGCGTCTGTTTTATCAGCTTGTTTAGGTTTCCTGGGAATGTACTCAGCGCAGTGCAACGGCTGACTTGTTCTGTTTACCACATATTGAGCATTGGCTGGAGACTGAAACTAGAAATATACAGAAAATTTGACTTTCCATCAGTAAGAAATGTACTTTGATCGGATTATTTTGTATTGCATTTTTTATGCATCTGGTAATAACATTAGAATGTTAATAGATTTTAGAATCTAATTGCGCTTCTAATCTGTATTGATATTGGTTAATACTACACACCCATACCTGCCTTTTCGGTGGAATAGAAGGGATGGGGTTTTGGTCCTTAGGTTTGGCGAATCGGGGGCTCTCTGACATATTAAGAGAAGGAGGCCTTGGTGGTTTTGTATCATCTGAACCAGATTCAGTCTTTAAAAGTACAGCAGTTATAGCCAGAACACCACAGCGGTTGTTAGGAGAAAGTTCAAGGAAGTGTTGAAAGAGAGAAAGAGAAAAGGGGGGAGAAGAAAAGGCAGTAATAGAAATATGTACATGACAAGCAAAATCCACACATGCATAATTATTGTTTCTCTGTAGGACTGCAAAAACACTGGTTGCCAGTTTCAGAAAATATTTTTCTTATCATGCTACTTAGACACTACAAAATAATAACTACGAGAAAGCATCTAAACCTGTATGTTATCCTGCTGATGTAGAGATGGGCCATTATGCAATCAATGTATTCAACATTCTGAGTCAAGAGAGGTAACTAAACTGACTGTTTGTCATTTATTTTCCCAATCCCACAGAATCTCAATAAGCTCCTTATTTTAACCGTATTTCATAATATCTAGATACAAAATGTTATTATTTAGTGTTAGAAGGTTTCATTTAGTTAATGAACCAGACAAAACCTCTCATTCACATTGCCAGGCAGATAACTCAAACTTGCATCAGTAAAGTAGAGACATATGTTTGCTATATTAAACATTTAAGTATGATTATCCCACTGTGGCTTGTTCAAGTCAAATCCCATAATACTGACTATACTAGACAGCATTCCTTAATAACAAATGAGGGGCAGACAAAACCTTATCTGTCTTCTTTTGGAAATAAAGCAGCTCTGAGAATCTGGCATTCACTTCCAAGCATAAACAACAAGTAAGCATAATTGGAATGCCGGGCCAGCAATCCTTATCATGGTAACAACAAAGGCATTCAAAGCATTTCTGTTACACAGCATTGAAAACATAATATGGGAGTAAATTAAAGTCTTTTCTTGATGTCAGACATAAATGTTTGTTCCATTACTTTACAGACATGTTTAACTTTGATAAAAAAAAGCTAGAAAAACATAATATTTTTTTTAAAATGAACATTTTACCAAGGGCTCCTTAAAGATGACTGCTCGGTTACTGAATTGGATTAATATGAATGTATATGTTTGTACAACTGCTAAAAAAATACTGCAAACTCAAATGAAGACATTGAATACTTGTCTGAGTTTCTTAATGACTGTCTTTCTTTGTGTGCCTAAAAGGGCTAAACCCACTACTTAAATGATCATGTGAAATGCATAATTTAGAATACAATAACATGCACTTTTTGTACCACCTTTACATTTAAAAGAGCTTCTTGAACTCTGGACTATTGAAAGCATCTTTGGAAACTGGGTTCCAGCATCCTGTAGTCTAGTAGCCAAATAAGCTCCTTGGGTTTCTAAGCTGGACAACAGGAACAGTGAAAATAACTCTACTATATAAACCATATCCTGGAATTTTAAACACAAAGGGCAATATTCAGGGAATAGCATGCAACCAGTTGCATGGGACTGCTAGGTATTTAGTGGTGCTAATGCTTTATAAATACAGCCTTAATACTGAAGGGCCCAGGGCCTCAGCTGCAGATTCTAAGCCCCTTCAGTAACTGTTTTCCTATTCGTATTCCATGTTTACTCACTGAATTGTGTAGAAAAATGAAAGAACTGTTGCATATATTGTCGAGGCTTTAGTTCAATTTAAGATGCTTGGAATCTGACAATAGTGGTGTTTCTTACCTTTCTCTGTAGGGACGAGCTGGGCGCATTTTCTTCAAACTTGGCCAGCAGCTGAGAAGCCATTGATTTGACTTTGTTTTGATTCCCACCATCCTTTGTCTCTCCCCCTTCTCTCCCAGAACTTTGACTGGAGAATTTAGAAGCCTGCATCAATTCGAAAAAACACTTTTAGCAACTTGGGTATCTTATGCTACGAGAAAGATGCTTTGAAAATAATTTTAAAAAATAACTTTTTTATGCTTTATACTAACCTCCTCCAAATGATTGAATCCCTTTCTCCTTCTTTTGCTTGTAGTGTCGTTTTCTTCCACTTTTTTGTCATCCTGAAATAAAACAATTGATGCTGCAACCAACATTACTGAGACTAGCACATTGTCATTTTTAAAACGGGGGGTAGGATATTGGATTTCAATTTTGTACAAGCGTGTTATGACAGACTTCAATTTATGAGACAGTGAACAATTCTGTGAAAAATCTTTGCAATTACTGAAAAAAAAAGAGCTATTGAGATTCAGGTCTTTTCCATTATTCAGCTAGGGATTCAATTTGATAAAGCATTGTAAGATCAGACAGTGAGTCATACATGCTCTTTGGTTAAGATACAGATCTTACTGCCCTCATTGTGTGACAGTGATTAAAAGGACATAGATACAAGGCTGGAGATGTACTTTATTACCATTACTCTGATGAAGGCAGTAGCCGAAACGTATCAGCTTATGTTCAAAGGATTTGCTTGTGTATCTTGATACAGGCAGCTCTTATGTTCTCCTTATGTTAACGTTTACTTAAATAATCCCCACTGCTTTTTAAAAACATGTCTAGAGTATAGGTTTACCCAAAGAAGGTGATTACATTGCATACTGCAGGATCCTATATGAAAAACCCTGCCAATTCCCTAGAAAAACATTATTCTTTTTGAAAACTGCCTATAGCTTGAACTGACGCAACAAACCACTTCATTTCCTTGGGTAATGAATCTTGAAAGTGCAGTTTAACAGTGACCTTTTGGTTGGCTTTCTTTTGCATGAGCCAACATATAACTCTGTAATTATTCATACAGTACGTCTCAGGTTATTATATTTTAAAGTGCCGCGTGATAAGTTTTCGAGGATACAAAAGCAGCCATATGCAGTTGCGCAATAACCTTAAATATTTAGACAGCTATTAATGTTTTAGTATTGATCACAGTTATTGTCAGTCTGCACCCCTGATGCTTAAAATGGGTCTAAAATGATGTTCCTAGCATATAAATGCGACTTCTATTGTATATTGTGTGGATCAGGTGTTGCTGTACCTTTGGTGTTCGTTTTCTTGGCAGAGTTAAGTTAAGAAAGTTATAAAGAGGGTTTGCTGACTTTGCTGAAGAAACTTCATTACTATCGCCAATTTCTCTCCTTAAGTTTGCTGTAAAAAAAGACATAAACATATTTAAAACCAGAAGATTAGCAGACTATCACTGCATAGATAACACTTTGAATTATGAAGACAATTATTAGTGTCTTTTGCGACAATAATAAGTCATAAAACCTTTGTCTTGGTTATGCTATAAAGAATTACAGACAACAATGCTAAAATCAAACTAAAAATTGACATGCTTGTTGCTATGAAAGGTTAATAAATTAGAATGCGTTCTTTATGATACATTTACATTCTGGTCCACAATTGTGAAATGCAATTTATAACTGATATTGATTTCAAAGCAGATACAACAGTCATATAGAAGACGCCGTTCCGTTTTGACAACTGGTAATAAGAAGAACTGCTTACCAGCTGCAGGCAGTGGTGTCCCTCGGAAGAGCTCATAGAACTTGGAGAGGTACATGACCATGCTTAGCTTGTCAGGCTCGCTGTCAGCTGCCATCTCTTTTACAGTAGTGACTGGAGGAATACCAAACTCCCGCTCTACCATGTCGAATGCCAACTGGTTGTTTTTGACCACATCTTCTTCATTGAGACCATCAAAGTCACTGCAGAACAAAGAGCGGACAAAGCCATCAAAGGGACTGGGAATGCAAATTAGGCATACTGACTGACAGGAATGACGCCTGGGAAAATACAGCTCCGGAAGGCCATCACAGCTCTTTGCAGAATTCATTACTCTGGATGCTAAGTGTGAACTAGAGCATAGAAAAGCTATCCAAACTGCTTTCCCCCCTCAGTCACAGTGTAAATTTACACCCTTTCATTAGCAGAAAAAGTACTGCTGGAAGGGTAAAGACTAAACGCTTTCAGGCACATATTGTGTCTCATCTTCCTGTGGAATTATATGAATGAATACCCATGGTATGTTAAATATTTCAACAAAATCTTCTGTTCTCATCCTAGACAAGAAAAGCATGTGTAAGACAAACTTGTAGATCGACTGATATAGACAGATACACCGATTGACATGGGACTGATAAAAATAAAGGGATTGGTGGCCGACTGACTCACTGAATACAGTAACAAGTAAAGTAATTACATGAACATCTATAAGATGCATCTAAATAAACTTTACTGAATGAATAATCTGAAGTTACAGTAGTTGCACGTGAACTAAATGTAAGTTATACAGTCTTATTGGTAAAACATATTTAATGACTCGAAAATGTAATTTTTATACAAACAAGAATATACAAACTTTATAATAATAATAAGTGGCAGTTCAGATGGACGAGGCTGGAATGGATCATGAATACATCATTTCTTCATAGGAACATCTTTGAACTCCAATATAACTTAATTTAATTAGCAGGTGTGCCCTGAACAGCTACATATTACAAAGGCACATGTAACCCAAGCTGCAGCTTTGTATCTTACAGAAGGTCAGGTCGAAAGTGGTGTATAAGAGCACACAGTGCCAGGCCACTCCTCCATGAGGTGGTGAGGTTGGATACATGAACATTCTTGTAGCTCTCCGTCTGCTTCTGACACCAGGTCAAAAGCCTGTTGGGTCGAATTTCAGATTCTGCAGCAAACAAATAAAAATACATAAATGGCCAATATTGTTCACACCATTCCCAACATGTAAACATATGGATATGTAATTATGGAACTTATCAGCAGACTGCGGAGTTATCTGTTGTTTATTACATGATAATTCCCTAAAGCAGCATAGCCAAGTGTACGGTAGATTTTGATACTCCTCGTTACCAATGACAAGTACGCTCCCCAAAGAAATACGCTGTTCAGAATTGCTTTGTGATTCGGAGTGGTGTTGGGTTGCCATGGAAGATGGATTTATAATGACTTTTTACATGTGGAATGCTGATAATCCAATTGTAAAATCCCAGTTCTGAGAATGCCTTATTCCCTTTACTGGTGATGTAGCCCTTTCTAATGCTTTACAAAAACAAAAAATGCATGACAACAAATATTGGAAAGGTTTATTTTACTGCATTGGAAAGTGATTCCAGAGTTGGGTCAGTCACTCCTGTTCTTAATATTAATAAGATATCCAATTAGTATCAAACCAGCAACCCTGTGGTTGCTAAGCGACTATTGAGAGGTATTCGGTATATTACAGAGGCACATCAACATCATGATAAAAATAATCAGCTCCTCTTAAACTGAATTTGTAGACACCAGCAATGACTTCTTAAGCTTTCTGCATGTCTGTATTTATTCTGTATCTCCACCAGAGAACCACAATGCAGTGACGTGGGGGGGTGGGTGTGTTCTGTCCAGAAACTAAAGTCCATCAAATGAATTCTGCCTATTCAGTCTGACTTACCCCGTCGTGAGAGATTAACAGATCGTCTGACTGAAGATACTCTTTCAAGGGTACACAGTTGCAACTCACCGGTAATGTACAAGTGCCGTACCTAAGATACAGAGAATAATTAAGGCAGACAGATTTAGTTCCATGCATTGCTCACATTGCACAAAGAGGTTTGCCGAAAAAAGGTCTAGCTCAAATCAAGGTATAAAAACAGGTCCACACCTAATAATTGCTTTCATGTGGGATTACACCCATGAAATCAATAATTCTGCAGCAATTCTGTGCACTAGGATATGGAAATGAATCTCTTTAGGAAAAGTAATTTCTGTGTGGCTTTTCCACAATGAAACAATCTGATATGACTATCTTGCACCTACCATTAACAACTCTATCCTCCACTGTCTATATAACATTAGTCAATGTTTAACGTCTACAATAACTAACCTGGAGAGGTCGCACACAGTTGCAGTTGAGGTTTGGATATCGTGTCACTGGATCGATTGTGTACTGGTCAAAGTTCTTTGTGATGTTTTCGGGGGTTGTCTGAGGCAGCAGTCGGTAAATACTCTCTCTGAAAAGAATAGATGCTCCAAATATTCAAAATATGCCTCTCCCTTTTTGTTCTCCAAAAACAACTCAAAATATTTAAAATATGCATCTTCTGTTTTGATCAGACATTGTTTCCTTATTTTCTCAACTGGTGAAAGTACTGTGCCAGCTAACCTAAACAACATGGAAAAGAATAAACTCCATATGAGAGGTGTTATTTAGATTTGCATTTGTAATAATTAGTGATTATTGGATATTATAATGATCTTCATAACTGAAAACCGATGTAACCATGCAAGTATTCATCACAGACTTGAGTGTTGAAACTCTGTACCTCTCTGCCAGGATCTCCAGCGGGGCTCTACCCTGAGTCCAGCTCCTCACCATCCACACCGTGTCGAAGGCAGCCAGGAAACCTCGAGCACAACCGGTCCCCATGGGCCAGAAAGGCTACAAAGACATGGCAGTGATTGGTTTGTGAGGGAATGGAACTGGAACATTGCACGTTAATATCAAATTGAGAGACATTGCTTGTGTAGGAGCACTAAAAAAGGAAAGATCACAAAAACATCTCATTCCCTCTTGTCATCAAATTGCCTTTTGGTCAAAACTGGAGAGGGGGCTATGAGGAGAATGAAGATCAATACTTCTGATCAGAACTGGTGTGTTGCAAGAGTGTGTCTGGTATTTTCTAACTTAACTGGCAACGAGATTTTAAGTAAGAAGTCTGAGATTTTAATTATGGAAGGCCTGTTGAAGCAGGTAAGGCTGATTTTGCATACAGATTTCCTCCTGTCTGTTTATGATGTGCATCAGTGGGATTTAGTTATCATTTGCATTTGTGCCTCTATTCAAAATCTGTCAGACAAATGTAATGGTTTCAAAGCCACATCATGATGGCTAAACTCTACTTTGACAGTGACAGGTTCACAGAGACATTACTAGAACATTTCATATCTCTATAACATTTTGTACAGCCAGCTAATCGTTGTTTTAGTCAAAGAAGACTAACGTGACATTCTAAGGAACAATATCAAGATATGTTAAATGTACTGTAAAAGCAGTTTTTTGTGTGTGTGTGGAAAATGTAAAATATTAAACATCAAGAATTTATATAAATGCCAATAGAGATCCCACAAACCTCCAGTAAACTGTCTCCAACCAGAGCTACAAGCAGCTGATGCCCATGCCTCTCTCTGATCAGTGCTGCGTTCTCAGAGGCGTGCATGCTGGTGAAATCAAACATGGCCACGTCAGGCTGGCCGTAGTGGTTTATTGCGAAGTCCAGAGACGGAAGTTGATAGTTGGTACCAAAGTCAGCTGCTTCCCGTGCATATGAAAGCAGGGCTTCCTGATTCATGTTCTCGCTACTGAGCAGCATCTCGGTGTCAATGTAGTCCTAATAAACAGAAACAAATATTTTAAGATTACTCCAAAACAGTGATTAATACCTATGGAAAAACAACAACAAACAAACAAACAAACAAACAAAAACTTCAGCAGTACTGTGCGATGTAAACTGAAGATGACTGTCAAATTAACACTTGTCTGATGCAAAATACACACCCCATCCAGCACTGTTTTTGACACTGCAATTATCTCATTATTGGGACAGCTTCAGCAATTGCTTGTCAGACTGGAATGCTGTCAGCAATCTGTAATTCTTGACATTGATCGAGAAGACTTCTCAGTCTTTCAGTGACACCCAGCGAACTTTGCACATAAACCAAGTTTTATTTAGTTTGTATTAAAAAAATAACAATTAATTTACACTGTTGCCTACAGTGTTGCTCCAGCATTGAACCATTTTATATCTGCTCAGGACTGCCTGATGGGTGCTGTGAACATGTTTAAGTGGAGTCAGGTTTTTCAAACATACATGTGATATACAGTGGAGCATAATAAAATAATTCAATGAGAATCTAAACTTACATGAATAATGACCCCTTTGTCCAGCAGGCTTTGTTTCTTTGCTGTCATTACAAAGTAATGGGTGTTATCTCTATAATATACAATGTTCTCCAGATCAATTCCTAAAAACACAAACAACAAAGCACTTTAACAAAACAAAGAGCTTGTGTGAATTAATAATGAAACACATATTGATCTTTCAACATTTTACATCATTAAATCACAAACATCAAAGAAGCATGTCCAAATTGTTAAGGAATCCTTATGAGTATATGAACCAATTAGATGTAGACATGAATGGAAAGATGTCTTATTGAGTGGCTGGGAGCCAGTCCTAAACACCTTCAGTAACACAAACAGAACTGCAATAGAAAGCTATCTCAAAGCTGGCCTTTAATTGATCCACACACTGTACATTAATTGGAGCTTAGGTTTTCAGCTGGGAAAAAGCATTAGCAAAAATGTGTTTGATTTTGTGAATGCACTGTATAAGATAAAATACTGCTTTATTTGAAAATAACAGAAGTGGACAGTTTGTGTTACAACACCTAGAACACTGCATACAGTTCCAGACACTTGGGTTAACTGTTGCCTTGCTGATACTTGAAGCAATGAACCTCATTAATTCTGATAATCGCTGTTTAATTCACCTGGATTCCTTTGACTCTGGACTCCAGTGGAAGTAGGCAGTGGCTGGACATTCCATATCACACAGAAAAGACATTAATGAACCCTGTCAGCAGAGAGACTTTGTGCTGTGAAACATTCCTGAGTGCTCCCCTTCACGTGACTGTTATACTTGGGACTCACAGTCTAATTCCTGACTACCTGACATTTTCTATCTGGGTGAATTTAAGGAATCCTCTTCAACAAAGTTGGGATATACAGTATTGCATAACAGGTGGGATCTCTTCGCCATTCACGTTCATTGGTATTCCAAATCTTGGACTAACACAACACAGAGCAGTTTAGATAAACAAACGTATAAAGCCTGTTGCTGAGACACATGACAAAGTTAAACTGAGAACGGCACTGACTTTTTAAACTAAAAACAAGAACCTTAAAACAAGGAAAGACCAAAGAAGACATCACACTATAGCTATAACTGGAGGGCACATTGTACTTGGTAACATCAGCCCCCTTTGTAAGTATAAAATCCTCCTTCTAGGGTCTTTTACGTTCAGAACTTAACCCTCTTATACAATAGAGGAATTATCAGAAAGGAATTAGCAGCCCACCTGTTTCTTCTTTAAGATCCAAAAAGAATTTCTGGTTGAAGATGAAAGCAACACCACTAATTTCTTCTACCTTGGCTTCGGCCGTTGTGTTTCTATTAATAAAGTTGGCAGTGATCGCTATGGCCAACTTTCCACGGAACTCTTTTCTTCTGAAACCTGAACAAAGTGAACAAGATTACTACCTCCCTGCTGTGCTGTACGATACAGAACATTAATCCCACGACGGTCTGCCAGTCTATCTTAAAATAATTTGGGGTGATTTACACAGAGGGGATGTGAAGGTTAGCCATTAACAGACAAGGGTTGTGTAACCAACTGAGAAAAACCAACCACATCATGTCTAGCTGAAAGTTTCAAAAGGTTGTTAAATGCATGTGTTTCTAAATTAGGCGATCTGTAAAAAAATTATAAAAAATACGCTTCCTTGTACTTTTAATGAGGAATATTCACCCACCCTTTTTTAATATGCTATGGTTTAAAATGATATAAAGCAGATTTGATGTTCAGTAGGACCAATAAAAAAATAAAAAAATAAAAACACCTGAGTGCAATAAACAGGAGGAGAAAAACCCTTGCATGCTTTGTAATGTCCTGGAGTGCTTAAGTTATGAACAGGAAATTGGTTCTTGGATTTAGTCACGCAAAGTTTCTATCAAAACCAGGGCGCCCAAATTGGTTCATCTAGTAAAAGCATTAACGTTTGCAGGGTGATTAGCTCTTTCAAAGACACTCAGCGAGAGCTGCATTGGCTTTTGCACTACCATGGGGTTAGGAAGAAAATCTGATGGGGACTGGCCTAAGCTAGCCCTTATCCTCTAGGGTTCAGTAGCTTGTAAACGTCTGTTGTTCAGGTTCGGGGGGGGGGGGTAAAAAGTAACAATTGGCTAGACAGTGGGAACGAGGGTCACTGGTTGAATTTCATTAAATGGGTTGCAGCAGGTGACATTCGAATACGGAATTTCAAATTGGGTAGAAAAAGGGGTAACATTAATTAAAAAAAGAGTACCATATGTGATCCTGCAAATAATGAATCTGCGTTCTCAACATTTATGGAAAATAATGGATTTCTCAACACCCGATTTGAGATTAGAATGCTCTGATCAAAATGATACCTTTTGGCAATCCAAAGTTTTAGATTTAAGAGGAATGCAGTTTTCCTTTTTTATGATTAACATCTGTATTGTAAAAAAAGGATGGAGACATCAGACCCACCAAATGAAAACATGGACAACAGAGCGCCTGCAATGCTCAGCCAAATCATTATGTATGCTTTGTGGTTGGCTTTGTTTTACAGTTTGGCAACGCATTTAACACAAGACCTATCATTAGAAGCAAAGTCAATGACATCATACATGGTTTGCAGAAATTACACGTGAAATAGTTACAGAGCCAAACATGAATTTATAAATTCATATCCTTTTATGTGCATTGAAAGAAAGACAGTAATCTTTCCATAAATGATGAGGAGCAGCAAGGAGCCTATTGCTCCAGAGTAGAATATGTACCACTTTTTCTAAAAGGGAAAAAAAAACTAGTAGTGCTTAAAAACTGTTATAATACTGAATGAGGAAAACATTACCCTTAAAAAACACATTATGTATTAGAATGAGTTTTTCTTTAAGAAAATCTGTAGCTTACCAAAGCCGTACAATGGTTTAGCACTAGGCTTTGACTCCATCATTCCTTACCTTCCAGTGTGTTTCTCCGTCCATCTGCCCCCACAACCACATCAAACTCGAAATCTGAAACAGGGTGATCCATGGGACGTATTTCAGCTCTCCAGCCAATTCCTGCAATGCAGAAAGGCCTGCTCTTTGTATAAATGCTTCACTGTCCATTCACCTGTGATACTCATTAGATCTAATGGTGAAACAGTCAATATTTTGTGTGTCTGGTCCTCACAGAGAGTGGTGCTGTTCTCAACATAATTTGTTTGTTAATGCACTTCAAGTTGTATATTATTGTGTGTAATGTTCTTAAAATGGTGATTTAAACAGTCAACAGACCTGCGTGTTTAACACCTTTTAAAATACACAGATAAACTTTTAATACGCAGAGACATATCTTATTGAACCACAGTGATAAAAACAGTACAAGACCAACAATATGACTTTTTAATAAAGGGTATTCATGCATAATTGCTTTAAGCTTTATAATTTTTACACTTTGCTTCCTAATTAGGACGAGAGATAATAGAGTACAATATGAATCCATTGTAAAATCTTCTAAAATCTGACCGTATAAGGTCATAGACATGATCTACATGCAAAGAATGTAAAATTATTATTGAATAGCAATATGTGAAGGATATTTTATCCAGATTGACAAAACATGAGCTATTACTAACAGAAAGGACAAGTCAAATTCCTGTCACCTCATTTAGAAAGCACTCTTATTTATATCTGCCTGCTGACGTACAAGCAGTTTGTATGTTGATAAACAACCAAAGAAAGAGAACTATGTATTTGAAAATTGAAAGTTCCAAAACATAATGTTCCAAGCCAAAAAGGATCAAAATAAATGCACTGGGCTTTGTTATTCAGAATGTGTTTTGGTAATAATATGTAAAAATAGCCAAACCTCCAGATATGTGGTTACATGTGTTGAAAGATTTTTTATTGGCCCATGCTGTTGCTATCAACACTGTGGGGACTGGAGCACAGCAAAGAGAGATAGTGAGTTTCCATGTGGGGTCACAAAGTTTGTCCTTCTAGGTCCAGTAAGGGTCAATCTGTTAATAGACCAACTGCAGGTATTTTTTTTAAAAGGGCACTGTTTCCATGGCAACGTTTGGATGTTATTTTTCAACACAAAGCCAACCACTACAAAACAAAATATTTCACAGTATGAGAACAAGGAAATGACATAACACTTGGAACTATGATAATAGTTTTGGACTGGGACTAACAAGCGCTTCCATATAAAGATACCGTCTATTTTTTTCAAAGTTCCCAGTGTTTTGCCAGCATTAAACCAGCATATTGTTGTGCACTTTTCGGTGTTAAGGAAAAAGGTTATTTATATACTGCAACGTGTAAGATTAACTTGTGGAATTGAATGCTTCAGTGACACTGGGCAGCAGAGAAAATGAACAGCAGTGTTAACACTATCTTCACACTCTCTACTGCCTGACTTTATCGAATGTAATAAATGGAGCATACAGTTGAGTAAAGTATGGTAAAAGGAGACAAGCAAGGCTTCCGGGAATAAGAGGATAAAGAAAATAAAGAAAGGAAACTGGGGTGATAGGTATCCTGTTCTAGATTGGCACACCATTGTGAAAATTGAAATGACACTGGAACACTGACACAAGTTTTTTTTTTCCATAGGAGGTTCACCATGGTAGTTTGGAACAGAATCTTACCTTGATTCTCTTGATCTTCAGGAGGTTCCAGAAGCTTCACGAACTCCACGTTGACGTGAAATTCTACCCCGACAATAAGAGCTACTTTTACCAGCATCAGCTGCAGCTGTCGAATACCTGACAATGAGATTTAATATAGATGCTTAATTAACCCCCCATAAACTAAACGACTTCTCAAACAACATAGTACCATGGCGTTTATTTGAATACTCATCAATTTGCTCAAGAGGTTAAAAATTTGTGTTAGAAATATCGGCCTGTCTGCTTTGTGTCATGCTTATTTTCCATAAAAGACACAGACTATGTTATGTATATCCATGCAGACAGAAAGAAGAGTCTGCTGTAGAAACCACTGTTATCAGAGAGCACTTACTGATATGGTCTATTGCCCCAGCACAGAACTTTCCATAGAACTTTTTGGCTCCGAGTCCTCGGAGATCATGAATGGTGTAAGGCCACAGGTGCAGCACGTTGTTCCTGGAGAAGGTGTCCCTCTTTTCTATCACCACCACCTTGGCGCCAAGGAGAGCGAGTTCTATGGCAGTGCGCAGCCCACATGGTCCGCCTCCAATAATCAGACACTGTCCATAAAAAAGAAAACAAGACGGTTATCCTCATACAAACTCCTCAGTTTTCAATTAGTGCCTGGATTTTAAATGCCATTTCACATGAACTTCCAAGTGAACTCATTCTAAGTTCATAAGAGCTACAGCTAAGGGTAACCATTAACATCTATTAAAGGACTCAATCATTCAGGCAAGTGTGATGGTACTAGTAATACATGTTATTGCTGTAACTAGACACTTTACCATACTGTAATTACTGACTATATTATAATGTACAGAGTTTCTGAGCATCTCCGGTTCTTTTTGACACTGATCGGGAGTTAGACATGGGGTTTGCATGATCAAAGAATTCTAGATATCCTTTTATCTAGAAATGCATTTTTACCCATTCCCAGTTAACAGGCCAGTCTGAACATTTATGAGGTGGCGATGATCTTACCCTGAATGAGTGTGGCTAAGAGCTAGGTGGTGTTATTAGCATATGCTTCAAAAGCATTATCTCACTATATAACCATGCTTGAATCATAAGAAGACTATTGTGTTAAATAAGATGAATGGCTGTTTTGGTTAAACCACAAACCTTTTTGCATGCTAAGTATTTTTTCATTTGAAAAAAAAAATACTAATGACTGGCAATGGGTATAAATAGTTCTATGCAGCTGTGGTAAGCTATTTGTGGAATGAAACCAGATATTACATGTAAAGTAATACATATGTACAGTAGATGCCGCTTATTAACGACCTCTCGGTTCCCAGCAAAAAGTTGTCATTAACTGAAAGTTACCAATAATGGAAAAGCCCCCGCTTTCAAGTGTATTTATATAGAATGATACATACTGTAGTTGTACAAATATGGCACTGAAATGTGTTTTAAATGTTAGTGTTAAAAAACATGAGAAACACATAATGCCCAGACATAGAACTGTTTACTTCACGCTGCAGTGTAAAACAAAAAAAGGAGTAGGCTTAAATAGTACTTCACAATGATGTACTACAATTGTCCTTACAATGAGTAAAGCAAACATAAAAAAAAATATGTGTTGTACTTACTAATCAATTCTAAAGAACACACGTTTAAAATGAGAAATTGTCCAACATTGTCTGCTTTTTACAATTTACCAGCTCCTGCTGTAAATCCATCTCAATTTTGCGTGCAGCTTCGTAGCCAGTTTCTGCCTCAGTCTGCCAGAAATACGCAGTTGCGATGTCAGTGTGTTATAAAAGCTGCATGACGCATGCGCATACATCATGCAAGTGCGCTCTGTAGCACTGGCAACTAGTAATAAAGTTGTCAATAAGCGGTGTGCAGTTGCTGATATCAGAATTCCATTAACATTAAAGTCTATGGGATGGGATTGGTTCCTGGGAAAATGTTGTTAATAACCGAAAGTTGTCTTTATCAGGGTTGCTAATAACCGGCATCTAATGTATATGTGTAACTGATTTGATTTTGGATACTGGTACCAATTTACTGTAATAATCTTTTGGAAGGAGGCTGTGTGGTCCAGTGGTTAAAGAAAAGGGCTTGTAACCAGGAGGTCCCCAGATCAAATCCCACCTCAGCCCCTGACTCATTGTGTGGCCCTGAGCAAGTCACTTAACCTCCTTGTGCTCCGTCTTTCGGGTGAGACGTAATTGTAAGTGACTCTGCAGCTGATGCATAGTTCACACACCCTAGTCTCTGTAAGTCACCTTGGATAAAGGCGTCTGCTAAATAAACAAATAATAATAATAAATAATAACAATGTCTGGGTATGTAACTGAACCCTTACACCCTCTTTTGTACCCACAATGCCAAACAGTGTATCTAAATACATTACCTTTGGGTACCAGGCAGTGTATATTTTAAGTCTATTTTATATAAGTTATTCTTTAAGGCCTGACAGGCTCTTAGCAGGTTAGTTGTTGGTCATGACATCCATGTGGGATTGAAGGCAACTGTTCTCTGTAAACAGTGCTTTTTTACTTTAATTGTTACAGTATGTTTATTTCAAGCTGTTCTCTTTATTAATGTGATTGCAACAACTCTGTGATGTCCTGATTGTTCACCATGATTGTTTCATGGAACTCAAAGACCGATTGTGACGTACATTCATTGTTCTAAAACACTATGGTCTGAGAATGAAAATCTGTTGAACATGGTTTGAATGTAGAGTCATATGCCAACATACCAAGCATGGTCTAGTAATGGTTAACAATAGTAAATCATGACCAAATCCAGGCTGAACAGCTAATAGTTCTGATTTGAACCGTGAACCAAACATGGTGTAACATGATTAACATAACATCTGGGTAGCTCCCATGTTCCTATGGGAAAGGTCAATTATCAATGATATAGAGACAGTTAAAAGGAATAGAAAATTGGCTAGTCCCAATGTCCTATTCAAATATGTTTCAGAAAAATAAATGGGAACTCATGGGTGGTAGGGAAGTTTTAAGCTGTTGAAAATATTTTGACATGGTAGAGTTTCTGCAGAGGATTCCTTCGGTTCACCAAACACAGTTTCCAAGGCTCTGGTCCAGGATCTTATCCTGTTTGCATAGTCTGCTAAGTAAGCTCCACTCTCACTGGGCACAAGAAGGAGTATTCAGGGTTCTGCTTTCTCAGCACTACTCACAAAGCTGTGAGCAGTGGTTAGAGAAGTCAGACCATAAAAGGCCTGGGGCAGCTTTACTGGTAATAAAATAAAGTAATGCTTCAGTCATTTTTTTGTTGTTGATTAGTACACGTCACCCAAGTACAGGAGAAAACAACAACTGAAAAACCTTAATGCTTGATTTGGTTTCCAAAGGAGTGAATTAATTCCATTAAAATTTGTTGCATTCTGCCCATTTCAATGGTTGTCCGATCTTATTAATCAGGAGAACACTTTTATTAGTGTTATGAAAACTCTCCCTTTGGATGCTGTGGAAAGGGCTGATGAATATTACGCTCCCTGCATTGGGGACATTTTTAAGCTGATCAAGCTTAAGATCAAGGATCAAGGATCTTAGAAACACAACACAATCTTTTTAAATCATATCATGAAAAGTATTATCACTAGGATAGTGAACTTTGAGAATTTTTTGAGAACCTTGTAGGCTCAAGGCACTAGTTTACTTCACATCACATGTACACAAGCAGGTCTTTGTACGATATCAGTTATCTGCACTGTGTAATGATTCTCCTGTCTGAGATACTCACAGCTGGTAAAGCATGTGTAAAAGTCGCTCCATGTTAGAGTGGCAATCTCTACCCCTGCCATTGAGGAAACTGGCTATTTGCATCCTCAATTAAGGAATGGAAACCACCCACATCCTTAATCTGCCTTCAAGTCTCATCCTGTAAGGAAAGACTGGGATCTGAGCTTTTGACCTACAGCATGTGCATCAGCATGTACTGTATGCACAATGTTGTCAATATATTGTGTAGGATGGCTAAATCTGCCCCTTTTAAAAATCTTGTTGTTATTTCTTTTTCATCTGATTCTTTGCCCCAATGAAATGTTCTATGCATAAGGACTATAGCCTTGTTAGGGGCCATTACTGGCAAAGCATGATAAATATATGGTTTAATCATGGTAGAGAGCCATATCACATAACAAATGTTCCCTTTCTTCCCTCGGCAGGAAATATACCTATACTGTTAAACCAGCTATTCTCACCAAAGTATTGTCACGACACCATTAGATGATTTAAGAGTCAACTTTGATTAGTTATTGAAGAACGTTGAGCATTCAAACTATACAACAGATCCCTGGCAAACACGCACCACTCAACATGGGAAATTGGCCTGAAAGCAATACTGCTAAATATAACAGTACACGAAAAACAACCCTCAAATAGAGCCTGACAAAGTCTTCATCTTATCGCTTAGGAACCAATTGCTTGTTTACTCATAAATATTAATGAACAGACCATTGGTTTATAGAAGTATTTCAAGTTTATAACCCCCAACACCCCATCCCACTACATAGCATCTAAAAATGTAAGATCAGAAAAGGTTAAGGTTAAAAATATAAACTTGGCAACCAGGGCGTAGCTAGGAATGGAAATTTGGGTGGGCCCCAACTTCGGGTGGACGGGCAAGGACCAAAGGTCTGATGTCACTATGTTGCCATAGTAACCTGTCTATAGACGGAACACTCCCAACCACTATATCTCCCATGTAAACCATTTAAAATGTTTGAAGTAGACAGAAAATAAATGTACTTACATAGATTCGCAGTGAATGCACTTTAAAAAGTCAAACAGGCAGCGTCACCAAACCAGCGAGAATACAATACTACATTTTAAGCAATTATTAAATACAATGAAAGTCAGTCAATTACTTACCATTGTCTAGTTAGTATCTTCTCGTCTCCGCTCCACCTTACACAGGATAAAGCGTCGGGGCTATAGTCATGACATTCCAGAGCAATTTTAAGGTATTTGTCAGCATTCGGCCAGCTGTCTTAATCCTGTTCACTCAAGCCTTTCTACTAAACTACTACTACTAGTGTTTGCAGATTTGTTTTGCCATGTTGACCGCCGCACTACTACTAACTTACTTTCAAAATGGACATTAAAATAAATGTCTTGGACTTTTCAACAGACTTTCAACAGATCTGCGCCAACTGCCTCGCAAGCTGTCAATCAAACGTGGCTTGCACATGATTCGTTGTGTGAGTGGAAGACCCCACCCAAATATTGCATCAGAATGTATACTTTGCTTTGATTGGCTAAAGCCTGCGACATTTAAAAAAAATAGCCTATTTGACCTAAACTTAAACACCTGCCTTCGGGGCGCACAATTTAAAAAAAAAAAAGTAATTAAACTTGGCATTCAATGGCTGAACGTAACGCAAGTGTGTCTTTTTGCTGTGATAAGAAACAGATCATCAAGAAGCCATCCTTTTGCTTGTTCCTACTTCCTACCTGCTCTATCAATCAAAACCACCCCCCAGCAAAAATCAATCACATTGAAGAGACCTCTGTTACAATAAGGTCTATTTAATTTTCTAAAATAATGCAAATATAATTTCATATGAATGACTACTGTATTTACAAGCACCGCAGTATGAATGATAATTATTAAGTAATTGTAGCTAACAAATTTGTTCCATAAAGTTTCTCCGCCTTGCACATCCACTCATTAGATTAGAAAAGTGTGTTTTTTAAAGAAACACCTGTTATAGCAAACATACATTTTCATTTCAAAATGGGGTTAAAGAAAACAGTTTAAAAGCCATGCTTGTACTTCCTGGGTCATTTCACCGGGGGAATGAAATTGTCCACACCCCTTCACTGGCTTCCTTCCTGTCAATAATTAATCAGCAGCTTCCCCTATTGGCATTTAGCCAGTAACATGTTTTTACCCAGAATACACTGCTGAGCTGAAATGAGCCAGGAAGTTAAAGTGCGAACAGAATAAGGTGTAGAAAGTGAGGGCTTCCTTTAACCTAAACCAGTACCAAATATCATGCTTTAAAATGAAAATACAGTGCTATAACACGTGTTTCTTTTAAAACTGCACACTTGAGACCTCAAGTATGTAGCCAATGGAAGTGCAAAATGGCTAAGATTAATTATTAGCTACAATTACTTCAATACAGTAGTGTTGCTAGTAATTAGAAAGAGAAGTTCCTGAAAGTAGAAGTATAATATATTTTTATTGCTTTTACTATGCTTATTGTAGAAGAATTGACCAAGAAACAGTATCTTCTGCATACTGTACTTTTACATGATTATTAAACAAGTATTTATATACAACTTCAGGCTATTAAAAATGTTTCAAACGATTCAGAGACTATAGGACTGAAATCCTGGCGGTCAAATAAACCATGAAAGTCAGGAAATTGCATCATAATAGTGTGCTAATACCAGTCTGTACATATAGTTTCTGTCTATTTTAACACAAACAGTGCCTGTTTCATCATGTGGATCTATAAAAGCTAAAGGAACAAAAATATGAGAAGCACAATCTTGTATTGCTGCGTCCATGTAGGTCTGTGAAGTGCCACACTGTCTCCACAAGCACTGACAAAGCAAAGCTGACTTCTTTAGCAATATGGCAATTGTGTGCTTGCTGGTCTGGCAGTATTGTAAAAAATGTAGTATGAAATGTCATGTGGGATGATGAAACTGCTTGGCCCAGGATCTCCCCTTCTGGTCCAGTAGGAGCCGTCCTGAATTGTCCCGGGTCAGAGGTCAACCAAGGCCAAGTGATGGAGGACCACGACCCCCCAGAAAAGGGGTACAGTTGCAAAGGAGGCGGTGGGAAGGCAGGGGAGAAAGACTTGCAGAACATTTCATAAAAAGGTGGGCTTGGTCTATATAGTATTAGGTAGCCAATAGGTTTCGCATAGCAGGTTGAGCCTCGCCCCTAGAATTACGACAAGCCTCCAAAAAATGTTGCTGAAATAATATAGCAATGAAAAAAAAATGTACACGCCATCTTATGTTGAAAAAGTAATAAGAAACAATAGCCTCCAAATGGGATTGACTTTTTACAAATATAATTTTGAGAATCAGTTGAAGACACAACAACATTTTTTGTCTTTGTCTCTATTTATTTAAATAGAGCTTGACATTTCTGAAGCCCAGCTTATTCAATGTCAATGACTGTCTAGTTCAGCTTTAACCTGGTTTCAGTCAGACTGGTAGCTATCATAACTATCAAGCTGCCAGACTTCATAGCTATCCAGGCTGCCAAATGCTTTTTGCAGCTGTAATGTGTGGAAATAAAACCTAATTCCAATTTCCATGTCCAATTTCCATGTTTACACACAATTTTGAAAAACAACCCGTCTATAATTAGGGTTAGAACATTATAATGTCTAGCATTACAAGATATCTAGATATTCCCCACAGGTAATTTGTGACGGCACATATTTCTAGAGTAGTACTGCATATTGGTGATAGGCACAACAGTATAAAAAGTACAATAGTACCAACAATTTAAAAAGGATATTCCATTAGGATGTTAACATGGAAAAGGTATATATCTCTTTAAACTTAAAATCCATCCTTAACAAACGCATGGATGACTTAGTGTTGCATTACAGATGCTAGAAACTTGTGTGTTATACTTCTCTTGTAATTACATTGTAATGATCTTTTTTTAACCTTGCAATATGTGTAATTAAGGATATAATTAACAGTGTAAACTGGACTGTTGAAGTACAACTAAGCATCTAGAATAACTGAGAAGACTTGATGTCTGAATTTGAATTACATTTTTTAGTCATTGCTTCACCTTTGCAGGCACAGTGAGCGTTCATCCAGTGCTTGAGGACAAAGTGCAGCACATACCTGACTTGACTTAGTAGATACATACAGATACATGCCTTTAGAATGTAGTGTCGACACACTGGGAGGGTAAGTGAGCAGCATTACTTATTGAGGCAAACAGGGGTCATATTACAAAAGTGTATCACCAGTCTTGAACTTATCAGGAGTCCTGAAAAAATGTAAAAGTGTTTTTACTTACGGAATAGAACCCTGATTATGGTGAGCACACCATGTACCGAACAGAGTTTGTGGATTGGTGGTTGGAAAGTAAACTACAATTGATATTCTTCAAACAGTGATTTAAAAGATGGATGTGTAGCGGCACTGTAGCGTCTGCTGTCATCTTTAGAAGAACAGTTTCCTGGACTGACTAAACTGTGATTCACCAACAAGTCATGGCAGTGCGCCATGTTTTTGGAATTCTGTCTTACCTTGCGGGTCATAGGAAGCAGACTGACTGACTTAATGTTTTGAACCTAAAAAGTTATTTTGAGGACCATTTCAGAAAAAAATGACTTTTGAGCAATGTTACCATGCATTTTGCTACTGCCTAACATGTAAACTCTCAATGACTCATTTTATACTGAGAGAGAATGGCATATACGATGTTGCCTGAATTTACATTATAAGATGCATATCACAGTTACTATATCTATGAATGGAGAATCTTACTAGGGTTCTGTCTATGAATAACAGAATGAAACAGCACTTTACTATGTGAGTGTTGCTGTGGTAAGAGGTACAGGAGCAGACATAGGAACACGACTGGTTATAGCCATAAGAAATCATTACTTAACATTTGTAAATATGTGACTATATACAAGGGAAGAAATTAGAGGCTTGGCAGATTTCACATAATACCTCAGAAACTCTTCAGCTGTAAGCTCTGTTCCATTACTACACTGTGTAAAAATGACTTGCCACTTACTCAAAACTTTAAATAGTCCAAAAAACTATTACTAACACTCAACCTTTCCATCTCCTGTTTTACTATTCGCATTGAAGTAATTTGAAAATTCTAATGAGGTGAATGTTAAATTGAAGGTGGTGCATACAGGATGTATAGCAGATAGGAGCCAAGATTTTGTACCTTGATAATAAAGCCTAATTGCACTTGTTTTAACTTCTTTAAACTATTCCAGCTGAAAATAATGGATTACAACTGCAAATAAAACTAAAACACTTATTCAGTACACATAGAGTCATCCTAAAAAGTGTTTTCCTCTGTAAGGCGGCTGTGGTTCAGAAAATTAATGCTCACATGTTTTTAAAAATGTTTTTTGTCATGTGATTTTCTGCTTCTATTATATCACTATTTGTGTTGGTTTGTTGAGAGTGGGCCCCTTTTTAAACAAGGCTTCAGTCTCAATAGGTTCAATTCCTGGTAAACAAATCAATACAAAACGTTGACCTGTATGTTGACCTCATGAACAGCCCCCCTGTGCGCATTTTAAGACGCAATGGTTGAAGAATATCATTGAATTGAGTGCTTACCCTTGTACCCGGGCAGGCTTTCCCTTTCTGGTATTCTTTATGACTTGCCCGCTTGTCAAGTTTACTCCACAGCGCTTTGGCTTTCCAAAAGGTCACCTTGGACTTGAGCGCAGTGTAGAAGCTTTTATAATCCTGGGGGTCCAGTTCAAGCTGGCGACAGAGGATGTTGAAGGCCTGAAGGGTGCTCTTGCATGTTGAGGCCTGGACAAAGTTCTCAAAGAGCTGACACGCTTGGCTGTTCTTCTCATCGTTGTTGTTGCCCATGGTCTCTCCAGATTTCTCAGCAGGGACAGGCTTCTTACTCTTTCCAGCTGTACTGCAGCTAAACTGACTGATGACCGTCTTTCAGCATTTTCAACCTAAACTGATAAATGAAACCACATTCAGTCTGATGTCATCTCAGTGGAGAAATAAGCATGACATTCTTAACAGATGGGTAATAAAACTGCATAGATAAAATTGTTTTTGTACCAACTGGAGTTAAAAAAAAAGGAATTGTTACAAGTTGCTCTTTGTAAAATAACCACAGGAGAAGTGTTACTTTACTTTTATCTGGTGTAATTTATGCCATAAAAACATCTCCAGATAAAATAATGGGTTATGAACAACAGTTTGCTGAAACCTTGGCCAATACTCTTTGCTTTGAAGATGATGTGTGAATGAGTTCAGACAGTCTATGCCTATGCCATATGTACGTGATTGCACATTTCCATACCACCACTAACTGGCACACTTTCAGCAAGTGCTTAAAACAGGCTTCAGGCTATGTATGTTTAGAGAGTGAATCACATTCCCATTGTCTCAGAAGGCATGCTCTACATGAAGGGGCTGAGATAGTCCATGCCCTGAACAAACACGTAACCAGCCCAGGGCTGTCAGTTTTTAAGTCGCTGTGCTATATTTTCAAAGCGTTTACTCCAGTCTTTAATTAACTCCTATTTTTTTGGAGGAGAAAAAAAGCTGCTGGCTTTTATAAAACAAGAACCAAACAACTTCAGTTCTATTTTTCATGGACTTTTATACACCTTGTTTGCTTCTCAGTTTTACTGTATATCATTTACATGCTTTCTCCATTAGAAAAATAGGAGTTAATTAAAGACTGGAGTACACGCTTTGAAAATACGGCCTTCTGTAACTGACTGTACTGTTCTGAACTTCAAACATCATCTTACATTTTTTAATATAACACCCAAAGCATTTTAAGCTTGTTAATAAACATCATTTAAAAAATACTTTACATTTTTTTTTATTACTGGTAATAAATGTCCACTATGAAGCTACATCCCAACTGGATCACCTTCTCATATACAGTACATGCATACCATGGACGATTGCCTCCAGAAATATTTGTGGCACACTACGCTTTTAAGTGTTCTTAGATCACATTAGGACCCTTTAAACCACCCTTGAGAGTACCACTCCTCATAATCATGCCACCTTCATAATTAATCCAGCATTACAAACCTGCTTGTGCACATACCAAATTAGAATGTTTTTACACAGCAATTACACCAAAAACCTTTATGATTGTCGAGTAGAAGTTTTTGATGCAATGTGTTCTGTTCTTTTCTGTTTCTGTAATTGATCCAATCAAGAACTCCAAGCTAAGAAAAATGCCCTGAGCGCTACCTTGCTCTGTTCATTCTATTGGCTGTTTGCAACCCACAGCCAATCAGCTCCTATCACCTGATTGAGCGATCTGTCTAATAAAAGAAACCAGAGCAAAAAAAAAAAAAAAAAAAGTCTTGTGCTTTGGTCTTTGCTTCAAGGCTAATGCTGTCTAAAAGGTTTAAAAACTGAAAACCAAAAATCAACAGTGTTCAGAATCTCCCAGCAACTGCAAGAGCGTAACAGTTCCCAACACTGTGTTTGGAAAACATACAGTACAATGATGGTGACAAATATGCAAAATTTAATGAAAATTGCCAAATTGCATTTGAAAACTTCAATACTTCCTGTGGTTAGTGCATATCCATGTGCCGTGCTCAGAGGGCAATGTAATTATATTTGCTTTTGGTACTTAAACAGCATTTTAGATTATTCGTTTGCCTTGCTTTCTTAATAACCCTTCAGCCTTCTTTTCAGTGTCCTGGAAAATACAAATGATTCTTTCCTAAATGGCCACAGTTTACTCCAGCGGCAAGACTACTTGATGTTAAACTCAATTGCATACTTAATAAAAGAAGATAAGTGACCCATAAAAGTTGATCATGTTTAATTGCACAGTGGGTTTGGAGATTCCAGTAATTTTTTTTTTAATAGCTGTGCTTTACTGAGCTTGTTCTTCAGTTCAATAAAACAGAAACACAATATAAATGTACTGTCTTAGATGGTGTCATGGTATAGCTAGACTCTGGTTGTCCTGTGGGTTCTACTAAAAGGAATCTTTTTCCTGCACCCTCTAAATCAAGCTGCCCTTTGTGACACATTCCCCCACGTGAGCTCTGCCTTGCACTCTCATAACACTGACAGCTCAATTGTTTCAGCTGCTCACTTAAAGGTGCAGCGTCCCTTAATGTTTCTGCACAGTATTAATATTGTTGACATACTTGATAACCCCATATCGAAAAATAGAAGCTCTAATGTGTTCCATTAATTGTTATCAGTTGGCAAAGGTTTCACTCTGTTTTTGCTACATCAAAGCGTGAAGATGTACCACTAAGTCTGTATATTTATGTATACAATTTATACCAACTTATATACTGTTCTTATATTGTAACATGCTTTTCATAGGCTTTAACTGTGCATTTACCGTGTTTTACCATAGATGTTTTGTTTTATCATGCTTTACTTCTCTGTAATTTACCTTACTTGCCTCAGCTTTCCCATTATGATTTTTACTACATATAATAATAACACAATATGTTTTTCTAAGGGAATCTAATATCATTTTTGGTTTAGTTTAGTGCTAGACCTCCCATATGAATGTCCTGTTGGCACACAATACCATTCTGTAACGTTGGCTGGTTAAACTTTAATCTGTCTGGCAAAAATGTTTCCGAGTCGTACTAAAGCAGAGGTTTTCTTTCCATTGCATGTGAAACAAGAGCACTTTGATATTCAAATCACTTGTTACGTGTGTGCAATATGAACAAGTGTGAAGCCTGGTTAGAGTGCGGCTCATCTACTTCCCATGATGTACTTGTACACACAGTCGTCTTCCCATTATTATGCCTTATTATGCCTTTTGGGATCAGTCTCTTGTCCCTAATAAATTTTGGCAGTGCTTCCATCATACAGCAAGCATTGAAAGATCTCCATCTCTGCTCAAACGCTGCTACTATTTATAACTCATAAGGGGTTGTGCATGGAACACATACAGGAAGGAGCAGCAGCAGTATTTATGCAATGATCTGGTGCTATTTTCAGGCAAGGTTTTAATCACACTGCAATGCTTTCCCGATACGTTCAAATTGAGATTTTCTGTGCTGATATCAACCGCTCCCCATTTTATGCTGAATCCACTGCCCAGGGAAGCCTTTTAAAATGCTTTCTTCAGCAGAGCACTGACAGCAACAGTGTCCTTCGATAGTCCTTTTCAGTTAGACTCTGTATTCAGTGCTTGTTTGGTAACACATTTTTTTTGTTGTGCATCTTCTTCCTGTTTCTTTATCCTCCAACCTCTGATGCACCAATACAGCTGCCCCTTACTGATCTCAAACTAGGCTGTGAACTTCTACAGAAACATGATCAAAAGGAACTGGTATCAACAGAAGCTTTTATTTTACAGAAGAGAATCTATTTCTTTCACAGATAAAGGTTGCTAGCAAACAGGTTTGGTATTTCAAAGGCAGGATGTTACAAAAACAATTGTAAAATACCACTGGGATACCATAACACCTGTGCATTTGTACAGTGACTGAACCATTACAAAATCAATCCTAAATCTTGTTTACACAACCAAGGCCAAACCCAAGCCCACATATTATTAACAATGCATGCTGCAGTATAATTTATCATTTTAAAATAAATCCCATTTGCTGACCTAGATATTCCATTAAAACCATTATTAAATTATAAAAGCAATTGTTGATTATCTTAACCACAAATAATCACATTAGTTTTGTATAGAAATAAAAGCATGTGGTTCTCCATCAGTAGCTTGAATTATGACAAACAACTGTTCATATGACTTGAGGTTTCATTTCCCTAAGTTATTATAAACAGTCCTTTGTCTATAAGATTTGTTTAAAAATGCTAAATTACAAGGCCAAATAAATTGAACCTATAATTCGTATGTTTACATTCCAGCCTTAATCTCTAGTAGCAAGTTCCTATTAGAAGCATCGCTGGTTCGCAAGTAACACAAGTTTAAGTGACAACATTACACTGTTTTAAGAGAGGGCTGCAGACAGTAGTACATTTAAAGTGGAGCAATGTGGTCAGACATTTGTTGTAAGGCTTCTTGCAAAACTTACAGATCAATGCACTGCTATTATAACCTGGTGTTGAATAAATGTCTGGAGTACCTGACTGCGCAACTCTTATTTTTACCAGTATAACACAATCTTTTTTTCAAACGAAAGCCAATCTCCAGATGCTTGTAAAACATTTATTTGACCCTTATTGACAGAAGTTTTTGCTACATACTTAGTTTAATGCCTTTCAATTATAACATCGCTGAAGGCATTTGTCCAGATATTTGTAGCTTATTGTGTTGCCTCAACTGGTATATCAGTGGCTCAAAAAAATGACCACATTTTCAAGATGGCTGTAAACTACAACTCAAATCACCTTCATCTTTTGATTTCTGATTGTTATCAAGCAGAAGCCTCTGCTAGTGTTTACTATGCGCCAGACACAAATGAGAAAATTAAAACAGGAAATCAAATTAGAAACAAAACCCACACCCTTTATTTCCCGCCTTCCAAATTCCTTTTCATTCTCGACAGCCACATGTATTACTATTTTTCTTTTACTGCACAGACAGTTGACTCCAACTGAAATGGGATAGGCCTCCTTTGTGGTCACGGAGGGAATGCAAAACAGTTCCAACTGAACATATTGTGATTCTGGGTTTACAAGAGCACATGCTACCAGTTTGCTTGAGTGCAGGAAATCTTCAAGAATTTCAGATATGTTAAATATGTACCTGCTGGAACAAGTGGTGATATGTACTCTGGATTCCTGATATGACAGTTGATATCAATTACAGCTAAATATGAGTATTATTGACATATTCATACTGTTAGCAGCTGCTTTATGTAATGACTGTACTTAATGCAGTTTACTTCACAGTACAGCAGGGGGCGCTGGAACTAGGGGTGCTGGGGGTTACAGTTTTGCTCAATGGCTTTCAGCACCCCCACTTTAAAAATGGTTCCACCTCCTTTGCAGTACAGTATATGCTAACAGATTCTTAAACCTAATAGGGTTGGCACAGGCATTAAACAAGAGTTACACAAGTCTCTGGCTTATTTGATTTTTATCTGGAAGGCAATTTTCAGTGAGTTCACATCCGGCTACACCCGGTCTTAATGATTGTAGTTCTTTCCCCCTCCAAGACCACTGTATCTGCATTTTGACATATCTTGGCAAAGAGAAATTAAAGTAGAATAAGGCGTGACACAGTGGGCTGCAGAAACAACATCATCATCACCACCAGAAAGCTATCATAAACAACACAAGGAAACTGATGTCAGTGTAAGTAAGTGGTGAACAATGTGAGAACTGGGAATTAAGTGAAACACTCTAGTAATTACAGTACAGTGTCAATAGGCCCAGGAAGGAATTTGGCAATGCCTGATAAGGAAGCCTAAAGTATCATAGCTGGAAGCCAGTCAATGCAAACAATGTCAGAATTACCGAGAGGCCTACATTTTATTCCATAGGTTCAAAGCCCAAAGCTCTAGTTGTAATTTTAAACATTTAAAAAGCACATTCGCACTGTGATAACTCCCCTAATGATCATTACAAAATGTAAATGTTTATTCACACAGTCAAAAAATGACAACCGGTGGCTAGACATTAGTGCAGAGCTGCAGCCAAGCCTCACTGTTTGCTTTTCCACACTTGAGTCAATGCTGACTAAACATTTTCCTTTGATTTCTCTGTTTATGGTTTATGACTGGGATTTTAAAGTGTAGCACAGGTGCCTCTCTGCATTTGAAATTACTGAGACCATCCCAAAAAATAAACAGGACCTGATCAGTTTTCTAACAGGGCTTTTTCACGTGACGCAAGGCTTATTTAAAAGGGAATCATTATAAAAAGACACAGAGAATGAAAAGAGGCGGAGTGGGGTTACCTTAAGAATAAAATATGTATAATGTTCAGTAGACTAGATCAGCAAAGTTATAGACAGCAATCCAAATATGCCTTTTAGTTCAAAAGTTTAAATATGTAACAGTATTTTAAAACTGAAATGAATCTGCCACTCCCAGCTCTCTTCAAAGTTATACACTAATAGGTACACTAAGAAATAATCAGGTCTACAGAAACTGTGGTGGTTTTACCAACAGTAGACAGTGTATTCCACTGAACTGCACTCATGATAATTATCAGTTATTTGCATATTGTGAAGCACATTATTATCTTTAGACTATGCATTTAAAAGGAATCTACAGTATTCACTCAAATATCTGGTTGACAGCTTATATCTGACACACTGTTAAGGTAATTGAGCAAAATTGGAAAGACACACATGCTAAGATTGTGTTGTTCCATAAATAACGCAAGCCATTATTAAATCTTTATATTTCACAGATAAAGTGGGAGTCTCCCAAGCTGCTTCCAAACCCAAACATGCCCACCAGTCTTTACTCTCTAACCTGCCAGCAATTACAGTATATCTTTAAGTGCTCCTAATGACTTTAATAACTTTATAAGCCGATCACCTCCAAAAGATTCTCTGTAAAAAAGTTATCAGTATAACAAAAAAAGGTAAAGAAAATATTGGTGATAACAGCGTTTATATAGTGTGTAATGGAAAATCTCCTACTGCTCCAAGCAGTAGTAGAGGTTCCCCTATTTGGATGACAGATTTATTATTATTATTATTTATTTCTTAGCAGGCACCCTTATCCAGGGCGACTTACAAATGTTACAAGATGTCACATTATTTTTACATACAATTACCCATTTATACAGTTGGGTTTTTACTGGAGCAATCTAGGTAAAGTACCTTGCTCAAGGGTACAGCAGGAGTGTCCCCCCACAAGGGATTGAACCCACGACCCTCCGGGTCAGGAGTCCAGAGCCCTAACCATTACTCCACACTGCTGCCAACCAGTGGACACAAACTGGAGTTCAAACAAAGTCTGGTTTTGGATAGAGTACATAGAAAGCTGAACTATGGAAGACTAGTAAATAGATATCAAATAATTATATCTAAAAACAAAGGGGTGTTAGTACTGAAACGGCAGTGTACTTGACTGAGCTCCCTGCAGATGGCAAGCCTCACAGCCTTTCTAGGATGAACTGGAAATTAGTTTAAACACGTCCAGCTTGCCTATCATGTCTCCTTTCTGCTTGCTTTATGCTTGGCTAAAGCTGAACATACAAAAGCTTCTGGTGGCTAATTACTTTGGACAGGCTGGTTCAGCACATTGACGGCCATGCCCAGTCCTGCTGTTTGGTATACAGTTTCACTTTAAAAGATATTGCTGATGGGAGAATTTGAAGACGAAGGCTCAATTTCTTATCATGCTTGGCTGGTTGGTATCTCTCACCAGGCAGGTTGCACAGCCTTGTGAGTGAAGACGTCTGGAGTTCACTTGGTAACCCTTCACCTCTTTCTAGCCTTTTCTCACTTTCATTGGTATAAGATGGACACCTCTTGGCTACCTGGCTGGTGTAGTCTTTTACTCTCACCAGCAACAAAAAAATCAACTGAAAAAGATCATGTAGGTAACTCCTTGGAAAATAACTGGCACAGCCTGCAGTTCTTTTATAATATTTTCATACTTGCTTTTTATTAAATTATGTGAAGTACTGAGAGGGAATTAAAAGCCATTTGAGGTGAGCTCAGTAAATTATTGTTTGATTATTGCTGGCACATCAAGGACACCGTAACCTAATAAGAATGAGCTACTTTTTGTTTTGCTCATTACCTTTTCAACTGCAATAAGGCCCAGAAACGTGAGCTTCCCAATCGCCAGTTATATTTGGCTTGCCCTTCTATGGGTATTTACAAGCATCCTCTGTCAATGGCGAGGGAAGGCCTGCCAATACATCCCCAATAATCCAAAAGATGAAATGACACATGCTATCAATCTGCGAAAAGACAGGGTTGGGTTACATGTTCAATAGTATCTGCTGAATGCCTTTTACAGAGCATTATGAAACGAATACTGTACACAATGGGCAAAAACTGCCTTTATGTGGCCTTGCTTAAAGAATAGGTTGGGATTGAATATGAAAAGTTTCTTTAGAAAACGATCTGTGCCTACCCATAAAGGAAGCTCTACTTCTTTGAGACATTAAGAATTCAATTACCATAATTATTATTATGGAGTTATGGAGCCGCACCTCAGAATGATATATTTTTAAATCTTAATGAGTGAATGTCATATTGTGTGTGGAGTAATATAGCAAATACAGGTCAAATATTTAGCGTAAAAAGAGCACGGTAGAATAAAACACCACAAATAGACCTCCTTTCCAAATCTTGCAAAATGTACGCTGTTGCATCAATAAAAGCATTTTGGTGAATGTCACAAGAGGACAATACAAATATTAAGAAGAAACAGATACATCATAATTAGTACTCATGTCAAGACCACACATCTTTAAACAAATTAAAAACACGTTTCATTCAAAAGTGCACTTTATACAGTTCATTCAGTCATTTAGGACAACTTCAGTGAATAAGAAATGATTGAGGTTTCTGAGTTGATTGTGCATGCAGCAGGAAAACTTGGCCGGTAAACAAAGTAACTAAGACTCTCCTTTTGTTTTGGAAAATTAGGGAGGGAGGGAGCAAGCTGCACGGGCATAACACCAGCAACCAACTAAACACTCAGGCTTGCAAAATCATAGTAACCACATCTCCTCTTATTCAGCTTTTTGGATATTAACTTCATGGTAGTGGACTAATAACTAAATCATTATTTTCCTCTGAATTACAGTGATTCATTCTTAAATTGTACAACAGTACACAACGATTATTGTAGGTCGAAAGGTACAAAAAGTCCTTTATTCTTTCTGATTAAAATGCTAAGCTTATTCAGGGAGCACCCATGCATACCAAACAATATGCTGCACTACCACCACTCACTTGAACTATTATCGGTCTCTAAAGTGAATTAATATCAGCAGTAAGCATTCTTACTGTAATACGCAAGCCTGAGAAATAGGGATTGAGAGATGAAAAGAACAGATACAATTTTATTGCTGTCTTTCCTATTTAAGGCAAGCAGAACCAAAAACATATTCCTCTGCCCTTATAAAAAAAAGATCCCTGTGGTGTTACAAAGTATAGTAAAACTTGGTGAATTGTAGAATTTATAATTTTACATTGATTTTGATGTTCGCAAACAATTTTCACTTATGATGATTTCCAATGCATCAAGGATACTATAAAGCAGTGGTACACAACTCTGAGATCCAGTCCAGTCCAGGCTATTATTCCAAGCAGGTTCTAATGTAGTTAATTGAAGCTGCTCAGAGGCATTACCTGAGTTTGGAGCTATGTGTATACTGTGTTTGGATGTCTGTAGTGAAGGTGAATGCCCAGCCTACAGTTGCTCTTGGTGTTTTGTTTAACCCTTTTATTTTGGACACTGTGCCTGTTTTTGTTTAATTAAACGCCCGCAACAGCTCTTTGGACTGCAGCTTTCTGTCTCGGAGTCTCATTATTGACGCTATCCTGTTACAATCTGATTGGTTGTCGTTTGGGAATACCTGCCATATGACGAGCTTTCAAGAGGCTCTTCTCACATCTTTCTACCAGCTTTCTGACAAACATTCAAACTCTACACAGAGTGACAGAACTGAAGGCTAACCCATGGACAGGCTAGTCTGAAAATGACTTCCAAAGAGTAATTCAAGATATAAGCCACCAGCAATATGTTCTGCATTGATCTATTTTGTTCTGCATTGCAATTAAGTGTAAACACCATCAGGCATTTATGGAATGTATGCAGTGATGGGATTTGAAAGATTATAGCAACTGCTTCAGTATATGTCTTTAATTATTTCAGGTGTCTATTAATATGGAATGCCAGTATGAATACATAAGCACTGGTCGCTTTAGAATAAAGACATAATCCATCTCCTCAGGTCAACCTGAAGCCTTTATGCTTCAAGAACACACAAGTAGTGAACTACATTTGCCAGACGATGTTACCTAATAGTATTCATCTGACATGCTGTCGTACTGAAACTAACTTGCAACAGGGATATACAGTTTTTATATATTACAGAATATGTTTCTATTTTCTGTATATTATACATACTTTAAATGACGTTCCTATAACCTGTATTATTTCAAGCCTGATCTAATAATATCAGACCTGAACTTCAGTGTGTTTATTTGCTAATTTAATGGTGGGTCATTCTACCTCCTACAGTCATGAACCGATGCCAGACTATTTCGTTAAAGTGATCCTCATATCGCAGTTGAAGTGTGGGTTAAATCGCACGCCTAGAAGTCAGACAAATAAATAAATATAAAATCTGAAACTTCTATTTACCTTAGGATACAAAATAGTGCCCAAATCCCTGCAGGCTATGTTTTCTATCACAGCATTACAATCCACTTGTCAGAAATAATACAAAGCACTGTATCAGTACACCACTTTCAAAATGATGCCCTTCATTCTTGCCTTATAAGTCAGCAGTGCAATATGAACAATGCTGGAAGGTTGAAGTGCAACTTTTGTATTTTACATAAACAGAACCATTGATTTTGGAACTGCAGTCTACACTGCTATTCAGCAAACATAAATAAAGACATTGAGCAGAATGACTAATTGCATGACAAACAAAACTAAGCAAACTGAAATCATAACAAGGGATAGAGAAAATATGTTTAGTACTCTGTTCACACTGTCACGTTTTCAAAATGTAGAAGCAAAATATACAGCTATGTCCACAAGTTTTGCACTACCTTATGAATATAATTTAGATCTCTGATTTGACATCATGTAGTCAAAGAAACTACAAAATTCTACCGGAAGCCATAATAACATTATTCAGCAGGTTTCATTCCACTTTATGAAACTTAACTAGTTCATTCTGGCCATAGCTTAGACTTGTCAAAAAATGTGTATATGATTTTATTTTATAAATGAACTAAAACAACACTTCAGAGGCCTCTATTAAATGAGCAGTAAAGCCTTGAGGTAATGAGCAGAAACAGCTGTAATGACTAGAATTTGCTGCTATGAAAAGTTATTTTTTAGTCCATTACATAAAGATCCACATAGCATTCTATATTAGGATATTTGGTGTCAGCGTGTAAGTAGCTAAGAGGGAGCCAGAGTCTATGTAACCAGCTTGATAATGACACTGATACACCAGGTCAGGTAGTGCATTACACCGTTTCTCATTTGCTCTCAAGTAGAGAAATGCATTGCGGAGTTCTTAACCCCCTGTACACTGTTCACTCATTCAATCCCTATGCACATTGACATTTGTTGTGAAACCTGAATTGTGGAAGATGCATGTTGGCACATGAGATACCCCCACTTATGTATGAAGGTTACAAAAGCAGCCCCTGCAGTAGTGTTTACTATGATCATGAAGACACCAAACAGAAATTCAAACAAAACATTTACTATAGCTAGCTGCATTGCATTCAGTATCTTGCAGCTGTTTAGTAATATTTAAAAAAAGACAAAGACACCCCACCTAGTATTTGTTTGATACGCTTCCTTTCAACATTGCGCTTTTGTCCTGTGCAAACTCAAGATTCAAATTTAAGACAATTAATTAATTGCATTCTGTTTATGGACTGTAATAATCCAGTTCACCTACGAATCTGAGTTATTAGGAAACAAAAAGCCTTTTAGAACCTCATAAGCTGTTTACAGTTCCCAGCACAAAGCACCACAGTTGGATAATAAGGATTACAAACTAAATACTGTAATATGTTTTCTAATTCCTGTAGACGCGAATTGGTAAACATGAAACAATTGGATAACTGCATATTTCTCTTGTACATGTACAGTGTACACTCAGTTTGCAGATCTTCTATCACATTGTGTGTAACTTCTTTTATGACAGTAGCTGAAGAGTTTTGAGCAACTTCAACACCAAAGTACTTTCACAGTTTGCTGTCATCACAATTATGAAGTAAATGAATAGTTACTGAATCACTTGCAACACTTCTGGTTTGCGGGAGTGAGTTCATGAATGTTCAGGTGAGCGTTGCAACATGTTAAAAAAAAAACCCTGCAAATTTCCAATAGGTTTATAGATTAATAAAATCAAAATTGTTGAATACAATTATATATATATATATATATATATATATATATATATATATATATATATATATATATATATATATATATATACTGTAAAACAAAACAAAAGCAGTCAACACGTTGCATTTGTATTAACACTGTAGAAAAAGTTACGAAACAGCAGTACGCTGCACTATGATGTGGCTCATCCTAAATAGTTGTTCTTATCTTTTTACCAACACACTCCTACACACACACACGGTCAAAGAGCAGGCAATTCTGTAATGAAAACTGGAGGCTTCAGGTGGAAGTATTAAATAGGCAACAGGCTAAGACTACAACATTGGAGCCAGTATCTACGAACCTACTGAACGGTAAACAGCTTCAATCTGTCTTGCTTATAAGTAATAGAAAAAAATTAGCTGTAAAAAAATTAAATACTTTCCCAAACTACTAATAAGGTGTTGCATCTCAATGGACCTATTTATTTTCAAACAACAGTGACATAAAATAACAACAGTAAATACAACTAGGAAAATATAGTGAGCAGAGTTCTGTTCAATGTTTTTCAGTTTCAGTTGAGACTGTATTTTGCATTAAACTGTCTCCTAAACCCTACAGAGTAAAATTAAACAAGATGATAACATAGTAGGGTGCTTTACCTCTGCTTACACAAACATCTACACGGTGCACCACACCCCAAAGTCTAGACTGTCATTTTGTGCTTCAGTATAAAACTGGGCAAGCAGTTTGATGAGTGCATCCTTTTGACTTTCTGGGAAAGCCACATGTATTTATACTTCGCGAAATTTCCAAACCAATTTGGACTCACTGTACACAACATGCCATCAAGTCTTGCTTAGTCTTTGTGTGCGTTGCTACACTTAAATAGCAAACTTAACATTAAAGTAAGAACACAGTCTGTCAAGTTTGTACAAGACGGGGGCTCCCGAGTGACGCATCCGGTCAAGGCGCTTCGTGTGGAGTGCAGGATGTGCCCTGTAGCCCGGATGTTGCCGATTCAAGTCCAGGCTATTCCACTGCCGACCGTGGACGGGAGCTCCCAGGGCGCAGCGCACAATTGGCCGAGGCTACCCAAAATTGTAAAAAATACAATTGGCAACTACTACGTTTAAAATAAATTAAAAAGTTTGTACGAGACAATCAAAAAGGCACCTTTGAATGTGACGGGCCTGCAAACAGGGTCGTAATGGGCTATTTTTTTCTACACAGTACAGGAAACAGCTGTCCTAGTGGAAAGATAAGATACTATACATTACAAACATTACTTTGCGGTAAGCTACCTATTGTCAAATAGCTGACTGTGGTTCTATATTGCACTGGCTTGATGTTCTAGGCGGTCTAAAATACCAGTAACCCTAATAAATAAATCACGTTTCCCATTAACACCTGTATGTTTTCATTAGTGGTTTACATTAGGAATGTTTACAAAACCACCACATGCCTTTTGAGTACATTATTTGTGGGATGTAATGAAGCCTATTTAATATAAATCTTAAATTCTAACTTATCGGGTGTTACCGTTTCCTTAGAAATTGGGTTCTGCCTGTCCTGTTCTCATGGTTGCAGCCCGAGACGCTGTTGCACCGCACCTCTGAACTTGAGAAACTGCTGTATACAGAACATAAACATAATTCAGGACTGGAACCTCAAGTGAAAGCATATATCAGTACTTCAGTACTGTTTAGTATACTTGACAGTATGATGTAAGGGTTCACCACGACTTCCATTCACAAGTATTGCACAAAACATGCTTGACAAGTAACAGATAATTCATTCCCAACTACTAGCATGTGAAATAACTTCTTTGACCTTATTTAGAATATATTACCTGTATAAACCAACCCAAAAATGAAACACAATGTGTTCTTCATATATCTGAACCAAATGAACCCAAACATTGCAGGTTCATTAACTGACACACAATAGCAGCTACTTAATAAACAATTATACTATGTTCCTCTGCAGATACTTGACAAGTAGCTTATGTTATTCAGTTCTGCAGTGAACGGATTCAATAAACACTGCTGCATATACTGTATTGTATATTGGCACAAACGTATTGATTCATTATTTAACACTGTTCCTTTTTTAACCTTGAACAGTTTATAAGTAACTCTATACTGCAACAGTAACCTGAGAAGGAAACAAGAATAAAACAGTATTATTCCTTAACCCAAAGGAAATAATTAGTTCAACATAGTTATATAAAGCATATATACCAAGCCTAGCTTTTGTAAATCTTGAAAATGCTTTTAAAGAGCCTAGCTCGCGTTAGTCACTCTGTGACACTTACGTTCTGCACTTGTCAGATGATACTTTGAATTGGCATGTGCTGTATTTCCATGAAAGAATTGTGTAGCAGTCAAGTGGGTTAGAAACATTCCTATCATCTATACTTCTTTTACGGTCTCCAGCCACATTTGCAACAATGTGTAAACGTCTCTTGTCCTCTCAATAAGATCTAGTGCTGGTATGTTTCACATGTGTGCCAGGGAACTGCTCTCGCACTTCAGTTTTTTTTTTTTTTTTTTTTTTTGGGAGGGGCTCTCATAGAATGACGTCCAATAGGACGTTTGCCGACTCTGGAATGACACATCATTATTAAAGCGAGCCCTTGCCTGGTAGAGCGACTGTCAGCATTTTAACAAGTTGTATGGGAAAATTCTTGAGTGGCAGTTCTAAACTGGAGACACACGTCTCCTGTGCAGTATGCTGTATTTGGAAGCAGGTGAGCAACGTGCGTAGTTGCATTGAACATGAAAAGGGAAACAGCACCTGCGTAGTTACATTGAACACGAAAAGGGAAACAGCACCTTGTTCAGAACACGTAAACTGAAGTGGTCAACAAATACAGAAGTCAATTTCAGTCTCCGCTCTGTTACTGTTTAACAAAATAGACAGTAAATGTCTGCGCTTATAAGGTTTTGTTTTTTGTTTGTAAATATGGGCATTATGAAAACAAATACTTTTTTGTTTGTTTCTGTTAACTGTGTTTTGTTTGTATTGTTAGTTAATTTAATGTCGTTCAATACAACAGTAGTTTATAGTTTATAAATAGGTTATACAAGCTAATTATTACAAATAATGAACAACATATATTAGAATCTAGTTTCTAAGAAACTAAAAAGTGCCTGTTAAAATATAAAGTGTGCAACCCTTTTTTCTCCCATGGTTTTTTTACAGGTAAAATCTCAATAACAATACGCTTTGTTTTCATGAACATCCCAAGAGAACTAGACATGGTTACTGGGGCAAAATTCAAATTGTGAACACACATGCAAACACGTCTAAATGTATGCTACACAGACACACAAGCGCGCGCCCACACACACACAAATAAACACACACCTGTGCACATACCTACCATCGCCCAATATTATCAATATACTGTCCTATACTGTAATTGCTTTAACTGAGTATACTTAAGTAATGCTATTGTATATTCTAACTACATACAGTTGTCTTTGCCAGAATTGGTTTAAAAAAGGGACAATTTTCTACCGGGGACCTGACTGTCTTTAATATGTCTATAATATCCATGTAATGGTTAGATTTTGTGGAGGCCTGGGCTACAATGTAAATTACAAATGTAATTGCAAGCACTGTTTGGGAAACATTATGCAGCTCAGAGGTTATCTGCTATCATTACTGCTATGCTGAATCTCAGCATGTATTCTATAGCCCATCTCCCATTGTATATGTGTTCTCTGAATATCAATCACTTATCCATCTTGCAGACAGTGGTGACTAATGCAGCTGTTTAGGAGTCTGACACGATGCAACCTACTTCTGTATCTAAACTGAGCTGCACAATATTCTGACATCTTCAGCCCTCCAGGTTCATACTGCTGCACAAGCTGAATTTGAAATAAATCACACCAGCCTACTGTCTTATTTATTTGTTAAAGCACAGTGCAGCCTTATTAATACACAATAATATGCAAAAGTGATTGTAAAACAATGGTATAAAACAAATTGCAATCATGTTATTGGGCTTTGAAACGCATGCACAAGCAGCAGATTTGTATTATAAAGAACATATAAATAGTTTCTTCTTCTTCTTCTTCTTCTTCTTCTTCTTCTTCTTCTTCTTCTTCTTCTTCCGGCTCTAAAAGGAAGGTGGCCAAACAAACCTAAAAAGGAAGTTGCGGAATTCACAATAGGTCGGTAAGGTTTTTGTAAAGGGTATTGCTCTGCTTTTTTTTTTTTAATAACCTTGTAAAGCTAACATCATTGTTTTCCAAAACTGTTTGATATATATATATATCAAAAATCAAGATTTAGAATAAAGCAATAGAAAACAAAACTGTAGGGTCAAATCAGGCAGCAAATTGTTGGAATGACATCTCCCTCTGGTGGATATTTTGATTCATGCAATTTCCTGTTACTTAAACTCCAAACCACATTGTACAATATGTTTACTGAGACATTTTTGGAGCGGTGTAATGGATGCTATCTATTATTTCGGAGTCATTAACGGCAGTACATTGTGGTTTTCAATTCTATATAACTTTCCAATAGTGACTATAACTCTTCTTACAGACTTAATTTAACTTAGCAGACACCATCACCTGGTGGATATAATGTATTGTCACAATTCTGACTGGATTTTGTTAACCACCTGCACTACACATTTACATCAGGCAATCATTAAACGCTGTTTGAGACCTATTTTAACTAATTCTAACTCTTAATAAGACTGAACTGGAGCAAGTCACAACTTATACATATCTTGGTATATGTCTGGATAGTGCATTAACTTTTAACACACATATTGACAATCTACAAGTTAAAGTTAAGTCTAGACTTGAATTTTTTATATCGCAACAAATCTTGTTTAACTCATTCTACGAAGTACATTCTAGTTCAGAAGTCGGTTCTCCCGTTCTTGATTATGGTGATGTCATTTATAAAATGGCCTCCAGAATCACTCTTATGAGACTTGATGTCTTATACCATTCAGCGATAAGATTTGTGACTGGTGCCCCTTTTATCATACTCACCACTGCCATCTTTATTCTTTGATGAAATGGCCCTCTTTACATACAAGGCATCTGACCCATTGGTATTTATTAATTTACAGATCTCTGCTTGGTGGAACCCCTATTTTTAAGCATAATTTGTTACAATTTTCATCATCATCTTATAATTTGAGATCAGATGAATTTATTAAACTAGTCCTACCTAAGGTTTCTACAGTCTTTGGTCGTAGCTCATTTCAGTTTGCTGCAACTAATGATTGGAATGTGTTACAACTTAAAGTTAAACAGTTTTCTTACTGACATATCTGTGTCTGCTAATACTGATTTTTATTGTTTATATATATATATATATATATATATATATATATATATATATATATATATATATATATATATATACACTACCGTTCAAAAGTTTTAGAACACCTCCATTTTTCCAGTTTTTATTGAAATTTACGCAGTTCAATGCCTCAATGTACTCTGAAATTAAAGCATAGAACAAATAAACAATTGGAGATAAAAAAGAAATCATGGAATCGTTTTGTTTAACAAAATGTCATCTAAATTTTTGACTCATCAAAGTAGCCACCTTTTGCAGATATAACAGCCGAACACACTCGTGGCATTCTTTCTACAATGGAAATCAAATATTGTTCTGAAAGTTCTTCCCAACACTGTTGCAGAAGTTTCCACAAATGTGTTGCACTTGTAGGTTGCTTTGCTTTCACCCTTCTGTCCAGTTCATCCCAAACCAGCTCTTTTGGTTCAGGGTGCCACTCACTCTGTGCAAGTCGCCGACTCTGAATCCAGCAAAAGAGCCCCAGACCATCACGCTTCCTCCTCCATGTTTGACAGTTGGTGTCACACACCGAGGAACCATCCTTTCGCCTACTCGACGGCGTACAAAAACCCTGCGTGATGAACCGAAGATTTCAAATTTTGATTCATCGGTCCATAAGACCTTCTTCCAGTCTTCAGTAGTCCACTGGCGGTGCTTCATGGCCCAGGCAAGCCTCTTTTTCTTATTTTGCCATCTTAGCAATGGCTTTCTTACTGCCACTTGACCTGTCAAACCTGCAGCTCGAAGTCTTCTCTTCACAGTTGAAACTGAGGCTTACTTCGACCAGTGTTAAGCTGTGCTTGAAGCTGTTGTCCTGTGAGCCGCCTATCACGCAAGCTGTTGACTCTCAGAAACTTGTCTTCTGATTCTGTTGTGGCTTTGGGTCTGCCAGACCTCTTCCTGTCAGAGTTTCCTCCAGTTTCCAAGTGCCTTTTGATGGTGTAGGAAACTGTACTCACTGACACCTTGGCTTTCTTTGCAATTTCTCTAAAGGAAAGACCTACACTTTTAAGGTTTATAATGGTCTGTCTGTCTTCTTTTGTTAATTGCCTTTTTCTCGTCATTATGATAGCAATATACTACATCCTGCAGTACAATACTGTCCAAATAATGCTTAAGAGGGTGTAGTAACACAGTCTGTTCCAACACTGCTTTTATACAGACAGAGGGTTTGTAAGTAATCAACAAAAGTTGGGACACCTGTAGAAATTGTTAGCATCAACTTTCAAGGCTTAATTTACTTCCATTGCTGCAGAACAGCTGTAAGTTGTTAACCCATTACTTGTTCCCTGAAAAGGCCTTTTGTATAACTCTGAAATGTACATTATTTTCAGTTTTGGTAACCTAAACTTTTTAACCTCTGGCAGTTTACTGCTTACCTTTGTACCATTTCAGGTTATTCACTGGACTTGAACTGCTTAAATTTCAATAAAAACTGGAAAATGGGGTGTTCTAAAACTTTTGACCGGTAGTGTATATATATATATATATATATATATATATATATATATATATATATATATATATATATATATATATAGTAAGAATTGTATTGTGTTGTGTATTTTTGCAGCTATGGTGTGAGCCTCTTGGCCAGGTCGTTATTGAAAATGAGACTCATCTAAATGGACTCATCTGGTTAAATAAAGGTAATTAATTACATCCGGTTAATCTGATTAATTCACTGGTCTCTCACCTACTGCATTCCATTATTGGTGACCCTTGTGCTAGTTGTCACTACTGAATTACTACTTGATTATAAGTGACTAAACAGCATGTAACACAGGACTTGATATGTGACCGTGTGAAAGTAATTTATAGGTCAACAGTCATCAGCACTGGGTAAAGATACTGCTTATATTCACAAGGGCATGCACATTATGTGGTAGGCGGCTCATTCACAATTACTGGATGACATATTCTGCATTAATACTGGGAGAAGAAGGTGGCCGGGGACTGATAAACACATATTTAACTTCAAAGAGATTAATCTCTGCAAAGGAAGAACTAAGTGGAAGGAAAACAGGAAAAATAGGAAACTGCAGATGTAAAGCTGGCAAATCCTGGAAGGCGAAATCATGGAATGTGTAGCTTGCTTTGCTAAAATGGTTGATTTATTTAACGAATTCGAATTTGAGGTTTGTTGAACACATTGAACTGTAAAGTGAAGTACACTCCTTAAATGTAGATAACAGCTGTTGCCTACTCTCTATTAAATCTCCTCACGTTGCTGAGCTGTCTTGGCTGCCCGTTTCCACAGAAGCACTGCAAATCATTTGTCTTTCTACTTTCAAAAAGTAGTGATAGAAGTATGGCAAGATATCCGCTTCCCAACTTATTCAACTATACCCCACTTCTATAGACAAGCTGGCATCATTTCTGCCGCTAATGGACACTGAGAGATCTTCCAGAAAATGCAGATGCTTATATGACGGCAACATTTCATCTGGTGTTTATTTCAGCAGAACCAGCTCAATGTCAGTGTGCAGCAATGTTGAAAGTACCCTTAAAGATAATACTGTGAAGGTCAGAAGGAAAGCTTTGATGGTCTGTTATTTCAGAGGCTCAAAGGTTTATTTTGGTTTCTTTTTACTCACTGCAGTATTTTAATGCTGTGTTGACAGTCATCATATTCACACTCACTAAATTGCTAATGCTAATAGGAAAATGTGTTTTGAAACATTGGATACAACTGTTTTAACTAAGTAAATTACTTTTCCAGAGATTTTTTTTTTTTTTTTTTTTAATGGGTTAATATAATAACACAATTCCTAGTTTAGATTTTTGGGGCTTCTTTTTGTGAAAAAGGGGTTTAAGAATGGAAGTGGCTTTAAAAAAAAGAGGACTTGTGTTGATTATGTTTTAATGATTCAAAACAGAAACACGCAGCAACAAATTGTCACAAATCGTCTATAATTGCTTATAGAAAATCGTTTCTACCTTGTAAAAAACACTTTCAAGAAAATTCTATCATGACTCTTCTACTCTCCCAGCTGGAGAAAAAAGACAATTACAAAAAGACAAAAGAAATATTTTCCAGACCAGGCTTTATCTTTTAACCTTTTGGTGTTTAAACAAATTATTTATATTTTAAAAGCCATTACGTTATCTTAATTGGACATTTATTATTATTACATTTACTTCAGAGTATTTTAGGACATACGTTTTCAGGTTATATGTCCAGCCAGCAACTATTTCATTGCCAGACTAAAATGGGAAATACAGGAAGCCAAAAACCCGGGAGGTAGCAGAGTCATATCATAAAAACATCTGCTGTAAAATGTACTAATAAAATCCAGAGGTGGCTTATCCCGTTGGAGTGTAAGTTGAACAAATAACCCCAAGACACAGAAATGAACCATAGAAAAAGGGCCAGGTCAGTGGTAAGGGATCCTAATGGACAGGTGGCCTTGCAACAGATGAGAATGATGGGAAAGCTTCTGGAATGTTGTCGATTGCCTTTCTGCTTTGATGTGGTCAGAAGAAAGGAGTTTAGAATTTACGGTACCCTCTGGCCCTGAGAAAAGAGTCATGAGATGGCACTACCTCTCTTTGGTTCCTGAGATGAGCACATGACACTTCCAGGTGGCCCAACACTCTAATATCCTAGAACCAACCAACTGCCTCTTCACACCACTACATCAGCTAACTAATTTGCTGACCCCTTTCTTTAAGGAAACCACATATATTAAAATATATAAGTTTAATATAGTGGTGAATACTATAGTGCAATATATGGATTGCAAAATATATTGTACTGCATGTACAACAAACAACATGTACTGTAAATCTAATGGCATGTTTTGGACACTACCTCCCAATAAGGGCTTCCTAGACTTATCTCTAACTTTCTGGCTGTGCTTGCCTATCTGGTTGTCTTTATTTTATTAAACACTATAATACATAGTGACTAATATTGTGGTATGTTATTAAGCATAGAGAATGCAGTAGTTCCACGTGTGTACCTGGCGCGGAGCCATGCGTTCATCCTGTTTTCAAAACCCTACATGTGTGTCACAGTAAAGTGTATGGTGTAAACATTGAAGTGATTGCAAAGGGAAAATAATTATATATGAATACTTCTATATGAAATACATTTTGTCCGAAGCACGGGAACCTCTAAGGAAAAATCATCATTCTTCAACAGTGTTGCCATATATTAGTAATAGCAGGGTGTACATTGATAATAGCTTTGTCACCTCTACCCCATTATCTGCACATGCTCCAGGCTTACCTCACAATCAGGCAGCCGACATTGCAGTGTTGTAGCCAATCCGATTCTAGCATGGATAAAAAAAGTCGGAAACAGCAGACATCAACTTCTCTCTGCAGCAGCCAGGGGTCATTTGTACGTTGCTGTTTGAGTACGGGAGCAGGTGTTTTTGAAGGCCAGGTAACTCAGACCATCTGACTTCATCACAAGACAGGTCTGTAAGACGAGACATAGAAAGAATACAGTATATAATCTTTAAAAAAAAAAGCTAAACACTTTGATGAATAGAGGCTAGTGTGAAGAGAGCCTACCGTGGGTCTTGAAGGGTTAAAATAATTTCTGTTCCGGGTTTCTCTTTTTGCAGATCTTTGGTTTTGAATTGCACCGTCACAGCAAGACAGAACGAAAGCCTCAGATCAGAAGCTCGCACACGGAGGGATGTCGTCTGATCTAGTGTACAGGATGCTGCCGCTTGTGGCTATCCTACTCTGTCTTTCTGGCGAAGCCAAAGCTTTCCCAACTGACCCCGATGCCGGGTTCGACATCACCTCAGCAGAGAGTTTGACACACGGAGAATCGACTTTAAACGACATGTTCAGGGAAGTGGAAGAGCTGGTGGAGGACACGCAACACAAGCTGGAGGAGGCAGTGCACCAGGTAGCCTTGCGTACAAAAATATCGATATGAAAAATGTGTACCTTAGCATATGGCGTGAACTATAGGCATAGTAATTTGTAGTAGTTTGTGCATTATTTAATAAATACTGTAATACTTAAACAGTATCTTGTATTATGCATGTGATCAGAAAGTACATCAATCGATATTTATTTTCATTTCCGAAATTATTATAAACATGATCAATTAGTATTCTTGGATCATTACATTATTAGTTTTATGTTGTATGTTCTAAAGCAATTCATAATGTAGGCTGTATGCTGCAGTTGCACGGTTGGTTCCTGTAGTTTGGCAATTGGCTTATTATATTTGAGGGTGGTTACTGCTAGATGCTGATGGGAACATATCTCTATAATAAATCTCTAAAATAAACAACTTATTTGCCCCTGAGACTGTACACCAGAATAAAGGGATTCTTGTCTCAAACCTGTTTGTAGAACTGAAAAACCTAGCTTTAATTTAAGCTGCTTGTGCGGCATAGAGTTAAGAAGGATTCCTCAGGAGAAATGACCAAATTAAATAATGAATGGCATACCAGCTTGGTATAGGCTATTATTATGTGCAGACACAGGACTAAAGATATAAAGTGCTGTACAAAAAAGCATGACATGATAGTTATAATATTACTGGTATTAAAATTTGTCACTGTACTGTACCAATGTTATTTGTATGTACAAGATCAAAGTGGGTACTAGAATGTGCTCTACAAATAATGTTGCTGTTTACTGACAGTTTTTGTATCAGATAAATCTGAGTGTGGGCATATGGAATCGCCTAAATGTCTTTAATCAGAGGCTGGAAATTCTACCCTCTTAACCTGGGCTTCCTTATGCACCTTAAATGGCTCTGATCGCATGTCCTTATGTGCTCAGAATCTTTGCCTCTGCAACATAGAGTATTAACTACCAGCCAAGAGCAAGATAGGAATGTGAACACAGTCTTATGCAATATGATCAAAAATGTTAAATGTGGTCCTATCAAAGTACATTTATTTCATAAAGAATCACTAGTGAAACTGTGTGTGTGTGTGTGTCTTAGATGGTCAACGAGAGCGTTCACGAGTCAGAATTAAATGTGGATGACCTTCCACCAAATTACCACAATGAAAGCAGCACAGACGCTAAGGTTGGGAATACATCATACCACACTGTTGAGAAAATTGACAAGGTACTATATGTGAATGCTATCTTTTATATTTTGCATTTTGATTTAAAATTTCAAGGAATAATGTTATCGGAAACTTTGAATCCCGTTAATGTGTTTTTCATATCAGTATTAAAATGAGCAGTTGTATCACCTGTTCAGTTAAAACCTTTGCATTTGGATATAAAACAGTACGGTCAACGCCACCGATTTGAAAAAAAGAGAAGCTCCTGTAAATCAAGTGTGTCTTTCTAATTCTCATTTTCAACAGAATATTTTATTTTTTATTTTAGTAGTTTTTTTTTCTGGAATCTCACAGAAGGGGGATTTTTTCCTTCAATTGAAGGACAGTTTCCCTCCCTCCCTTTGTCAGGATAGATAGCAAGACTGCTGCACCATCATTTATTTACTTTTTCTCGTGACTTTCAAGCCCAAGCTTCCCTGTGTAAACCACAAGGCCTTTTTTTCGACAGACTGTGTTTTTTTGTGGTTTTCTAAAAGCCTCTAAACTCAATGTGGCTTGTCTTAGTTTTTAAACAAAAAGTTTTGCATCACCTAGACTTTTAGGATTGAGACTATATGAACATAATTTAGATATTTTATTTAACATCATGTAATCAAATAAACAACAAAATGATTTAGCAAAAGTCTACCGGAAGCCATAATAGTAGTACAGCATATCATGTTAGATTTTGAAATGTCACAACTTTCAATTTGTCCATTTTTTGTTAAGTATATGGAAAACTACGAAGCAGTATGTAATTCAATATGTTAATATAACATTATTCAGTAGGTTTCATTTGATTTTATGAAGCAAAATTGGTTAATTCTATAGGGTGGTGGTAGATTTTTAGCCATAGATGTACATGCTTGATTTAAAACTAAACTTAATTTCCTTTTTGCTGTAGGTAACAGATAATGAAACGGGTGCCACTTTCTTCTCAAAAACTGTGATCTCATCATCCAGCAGTGAAGGAGGAGAAATGAAGCATGTAAGTGGTCTAAACATGCCAGCTTTTGGGTGTTCCTGCTTGACTGCCTGTCATACCATAATTGTATTTTGAAATCAACCAAAGGCTCTTGTTCTTTTTCTTTCTGTGCTTTTTCTGTGATCTATCTTTCCATTCCAGGCTCTATTTATTCAGCGTACTCAAATATCACTCTGCTTCAAACTGATATAACACATTCTGTGGGCTGTATTTATACAGTGCTGAGTTTTACACCTCACTGGCATAGTGAACAATGGCTGATAATTACCCAGTGAGTGCATTCAAAAGAGGATATTATCCGATTTGAATTGACTCTAGATTAATGTGTGCTCAACCTTAGCCAGCACGAGCATTGTTTTAATCATGTCCTGCTCCACTGCTGTCTAGTCTACAAAGAACAACTTTCAGTCAGCTTTTTCTGGTATCTGTTGTAAGCAACACAAACTTGATACCAGCAACTTGGAAGAGGGTCTGTTGAGTTCATATTTGTTGGTATTGAATAGATCATAATATCCCTTAACCTTCATTTCGTGTGTGTGTGTGTGTGTGTGTGTGTATATATACTGCGGCGAATAAAAAACATACTCATCTCATGTAAAGGGGTCATTCAGTGCAGTCATTGAAGTCAGTTACTGGTGGATTTATTGGTGCAGAGTGCAGACAGTGTTTGATGCCACCCAAACTGAAAGCCACTAGGAAGGCAGGCGGTCAGTTGTCCTGCTTTTCAATTCCAGTTCAGCCACGGATGTGCCCTCAGACAAATCTCCTTGAAATGTGGTCCCAGCCAGCTGGAAAATTGGTTATAAGCAGACCACCTGGTAAATGATGTCAAAGCATATTGTGCCATAGTTAAGTTTTCATTGAACAGCTCTTTTTCTGAAAGCAGGCCTTGACAAGTTATAGGTCATCTTTTGTGGCACAATCACAATAAAAAATAAATCAATGAATGTCTTGTCTGACAGTACATGAACAGTAAAACATTGAAAAGCCTTTCATGATATGTAATATTTAAAAAGTGCATTTTATGGTCAACTTTAAGGCTTCACTTGCAAATGTGGCTGTTGAGTATCAGAGTTCTGGCAATAAATAACACTGTGACTAACCAGAACGCTGGTGCATGAACCTAACCTTTAGAAAGAGCGAGAGTGAAATATAGTTTAACTCCAGTTCCATTTCCAGCCACACCACCCTCTCAAAAAGCCCTTGATGGGAGTTTATTAAAATAAATACAGTTCAGGATATATTTCTCAACATCTTACTATTAGTATTTTAAAGTACAGTTATTTGTGGAAGATTTATGGACAAAAGTTATTTTTGTAAAGGTATTATTTATGTACAGTATTTATTTGTTGTTTGTTTGTTTAACATTCTTTGCATTGAAGATGGATGTACACGGAAGCCAGTTAGGTAAATTCATTTAACAAATCATTACGTTGAATTTTATGGGTAGCAAGCGTGTGTGCTGGTCATTACCAGGACCTAAAACACATCGTCTGGTATGTGCAGGGCAATGCTAGCAGGCCCTCAAGTACGCTTCCTAAAGGACACTCAGCATTTAGGGTTGCTTTTGGGTGATTAACCTGATTGGTTTCACAGCCAAGTGTAGCATTGTCTGTAGTATAATGTGTCGCTTTCATTGCTATTGCTGTTGGGCCAAAAACAAGTTTACATAGTGGGAAGCAGTTTCAATTAGATTCGACACAGAGACGTCTGCATTGAGCTTTCATTGGGTGCTCCTACAACATGTTGAACACATGGCACATTTCACAACTAGCCCTATTAAACAATTGCAGTAGCCAAACATGTTTCAAATGTGAATGTCTATAAGGGTAGTTTTGAATTTAACCCAAATTACATCACTGTATCTCAGGATCTTTAAACATGACACAGTTTTATATTATAGAGGTTTTTAAGCAGAACGTTTTCAATTATATTTTATTGCACAATTACCTTGAGGTTTATAAATGGCATGCTGCTTGTTGGAAATTCAAAGTACACTTAACTTTAAACGCTCCGGCACTAACAAGTTTTATCACTACATTTATATACACATATCATAGAAATGTATTATCATAAAAAATACCTTTCATTCTTGAGCCATATCTTTTAATATATTATATTTCGTGTTCAGATTATTATAAGCATAGTCGAGGTCCCTGTACAATTATCTTAGAATGCAATGTAAGTAATACTACTTGTAGTAGACTCTAAATCCTTCACATGGTATTGACACTTCCTCATTGGTTCATGAGACACAACTCTGATGTCTGCTACGCTGAATAAAGCACACACCAATTTGCTGTTACCATGACACCCTGTCCCCAGATAGTGGAGAGAGGCTTTTAGCTGTTCCCATTGAATTAATGCTTAATAAGCTCTAACATGGTGTAAGAGATTTCTCCAAATGCGGTGTGGTTTACTGACAGTGGAGATACAAGTATATATGAAACCTTAAAACTTCACGTAATACTGAAAAAAAATGCAAACCCATCTGATAAAAAACTGTATTTGTTTTTTATCTGCTGTGAAGTATGATTGGTGTCTTGAAAACAGAACATTTCAATATTGCACACTGATAAAGGCACTAACATTTGCCTACATGACTCATAGGTTTTTTTTTTCCAAAGGGCTCAACAGTTCTGATGCTTTCCATTCATTCAATGACCACTGCTCTGTTTTTTTTGTTCTTGGCCCGGCAGTTTACAGATATCTCTTTTTTTCCCCTAAAGTGATCCTGTCTGGATTTGAACCACAAGTCTGTTACTTAAAAGCACAGAACGGAAAGCTGGAGGCTAGTTTTCTCCTTGAAGTGTACATTCTTGTAGCTGAGTGAATCGAGAGGAAGAAACAGGCTGGCAGCCAATCAATCCATATATATCAACCAAATAATATGGTTAACTACCCTGTGTGGAAACACCCCTAATGAAAGATACATACAATCCATTAGATACATTTAACTTTTTAAAAGCTAAAAAGTTATTGTAGCATTCATTTTTTTTCATAGCATACTGTATTAGTCGAACATACTAGCCTCTGATTAGTTTTCCATCGTCAGAAGCTAGCTAAGCATGTCCTAGTCTAAACTCCAGCCAACTTGTTTATTTACAAGGAATGGAAAAATTGCGTTTTTGCTGTATGCTTGATGTGCGAGTTTCTTTCTGTGTCGGTGCTAACGAATGAACTGGGAGCTGCTAACAACCCAAGGACATGAGAGCCAATCAAACGAGTTAATAAAAAGAATTGGCACTGTGAACTTATGACATACATGTACAGCCCTTGAACGCTAATGGGTGTTAATTGAAAGGCCAATCACAAGTTTTACATTAGTTTCTTTATGTGACACACATGGCTGTACATATGTAACACTTTTTACATGTATGTACAGTACTGTAGATATTGATCATGGTGATATACTTTTTCATGGTACTGATAGCTAATGTATTTATAGTCTTGGCCGGGATATATGATGCTGAATAGAAACACAAGTGTCTAGTTTATTAGAATCACCAGAATTGCCTGGAAACCTTTCATGCCACCCAACAATACTTCAACCGTTTGGGCACAGAAATATATTGTAGTTGCATTAAAGAAGGAAAAAAACCCCGCAGAAGAGTCATATTACAAAAGCTCTAGCTCTATCCAAATGCTGATTAATCTGTTCTCCTCAATGGACTTAGAATTATGTTTCCTCTGCCCTTGCCAATGTCAGAAGCTGTTTTTCTTGCCTTCACAGTGTCTTATTAATGGAAGAACATAAAAGCTCAAGAAACAACCAAATTTCTTTTTTGGCCATTTTAATACTATGCCAGCTAAATGCAACCAGAGCCAATACTGTAATTATCTTATTTCATATAGATAAACATATTCCTGCTGTGGAAAAGTAAATAGCTTCAAATTTCCAATATAATATTTATATTCCTGTAGCTAAATTCACTTTATTTATTGGCACCGGCATTATGTCATGTCTTCATTCTTGAAAATCAATAGAATAGAGCAGGTGGAGCCCACAGTGTTGCAAAGTCACTGGAGCACATGACTTGAACAAATGTTAAATGATTAATAAAGACAAAAAATACACTATACACCTGTCACTGTGTGCATCCATTTTACAGTAAAGTATATACTGCATTTAAATACGTTCCAGAAAATATTCCTAGGACTCATCAACTGAGTTAATTATTAGAGATATCAGAAAATGTATATCCACTATCAAAATGTCTGTTGTAATGACCAGGAATATGCATCTCCACTATTATGGGGCACATTTGGGGCACTGGAGTGAAAGTATAATAAAGTTACTGGTACTTTGTTTATTCCAGAAAGTAAAGATTAATAAACTGCTGATGATGCTGTATTCAATTTCTTTCCTGGTGATGCGCCCTGAGCAAAAAGACCCATAAACTGATGATAGAGTTAAAGTACAGGATGTTTTTTTTTAATATTTTTTGATAGACAAACAAAGAAAGCAGTGAGAGAGGAAAGTGAGGCTGCTTTTACTGTATATTTGGTTCGGACAGCAAACATTCTTTGGCAGATGAACACGAACAGAGCCTTTATGTAACAGTGACAGATTGTATTCATGAGTTCACTCAATTGCAAAAGCAAATGTGTACAAAATATATGAGATCAAGCACTGTAACGTAGCAATACTCCATTAAAATCCTTGTGAGCTGTGCATTTGTTTGAACTAATTAAGGCAGTATTTTAGGAATTGTTTCTTTTACTTTGCATGTGCGTTTGTTTCAAAATGTCATGCAACACAATGTAAATACATGTCACACTTTTTTAAAATGTTTTTTTACCTAAATCCTAAGAACCACTCATGGAGTTGTGATTAACCTCATTATCAATTAAGTTTATAATCTTTTTATTTATACTCATTGAAGGTGATATTTATGTTGCATAGATTGTCAACACTTTTGAAGCATATCATGTGTGGAGTGCAGCTGATGTTTTTCATATCTCCAGGAGTGATGAGGGTGGTGGCTCAGTGGATTATAAATACTTTAATAAGCTCAAATGTCCACAGTGCCTTTTCTCTATGTATTCTGCTTGAGGAATAACGTGTGTGTTGTATATAGATAACGCAGGTGTATGATTCTGTATTTCTCAACAGCCCCAGGCAGCTTTATAGTCCGCTGTGGTGCTCTCTCCAGGCCCATTAGTGCCCAGTGACAGCTAACAGTTAACAATTTAAATATGCACTCTGACATTAGCATTGGCTTTCAAAGTTTTTCCCACAGCCATTTAAAGTTGTACATTTCTCTGCAAATCCCTCAAGTAGAATGATTTCCAGCAGCAAAAAGATCAGAATCAACCGGTGAGCCCAGAGAGCTGTCCCGACACTCTTTAATATTTCACAGTGAAAATGGTGCTGTGTAATTCAGCTCAGGTGTTGATTAATAGAAGCTGACTACTGTTTCTTCCCACAGGAATGCATCGTTAATGAGGACTGTGGAAATGGGAATTACTGCCAGTCTGGGCTGCTGCAGTCTAAGTGTCTGCCTTGCAAGATGCAGGATTCGGTAGGTTATCTTCAAAGTCTTCAAAACTCTTTTAACTTGAACTAGGCTTGAAAATGCCAAATGGCGCAGTGACGTTGTGTATACCATTGCAGAGCTAGTAAGTATCAAATAGACTCTTTTGTTGATCTAGCATGTGTTTCATATGTGATGTGTATGTGGTGAAAGAGATTCAAGAAACTAGAGATGAAGAGCTGTCCCTGATCTCAGGGTAAAACAAGACTATCAAAAAGGGTACCAGCAGCATTTCTGTAATTGTACAAAGGACCACTCTGAATGTTTGCAAGGACAACAGTAAATATGAAAATGTAATGTGAATCTGCTTATTCTTTAAACTGTAGTTGATAGCAGATGTATGTTGCAAAACCTGAACCTAACAGTTAGAGATGAGGAAAAACTATTCTAATTAAAACCACCTGTTTTATAGCCTGTTATAGTGAAAGGTTATTGACAGTTATCGGGAGATAGCACATACTGTAAGTGTTAATAATGTAGTAGTAGTTGAAAAAGATAAAAAGCCCCTGTTGATAAAAAACAAATGTACCAGGAACAAGCTTAATACAATAATGAATAAAGCATAAAGATTAATTGCACAGATAAACGCAGTAATGAGATTGTGCATATCATGTTACAGTATATTTTGAGCCTCTTAAACAGCTTCCTGGATATTTTATGTTGCCTAGGAAACAGAATGGCATATAAAAGCAATGCAGTCAGCACAGAGCAGGCTGTGGTTACGCAGTGTAGAAGTAATTAATTCATAGTAAGGAATCCAAATCCAAAGCTGTTCAGACATCAACAGTTAAGTGGCATCTTGTGGATTGTGAAACACATGTACTGTGAAACTATATTACTGACGGTAATATACTGGAGACACAGACTGTGACTGCTTTCACTCAATTTTCAATAAAGATGCTAATCACTAGTGAATTTGTTTAAACAGTTAAAAAGGTGTAATAGTTACTGTACCACAATAACTGTGGTCTCTTTAAGAATACATGACCTGGTCTTGCAATTTTATAGTGGATATAGCTGGGGGAGCCAAAAGGTTTTTACCAGGACTGGCAGGCTTCTTCCTTTTGTTTTTTTAGAATTGTACCAGAGATGAGGAATGCTGTGAGGGACACCTGTGTGTCTGGGGCCGGTGTGTGAAAAGCAGCATTAAAGGAGGGCCAGGTACCATTTGTGAATACCAGAGCGACTGCAACAGAGAGCTGTGCTGTGCTTTCTACAAAGGTAAAGAGATCTGTGTGTTCCAGGAGTTAAAACCAGTCAAAAAGTTAATCAGACCATTTGCTGTACAGTATATTGTAGTGGTGGTGATACTGTAAATATAATTCTCATTTCCATGTGGGTCCCAGGGAAGCTGTTAGATTATTGATCTATTTTAAATGTGTTCAATGTTTTATTTTACTTCCCCCCCTCCCCTCGGTTAAGCTTTGCTGTTCCCAGTCTGCACTGCATTGCCTAAAGAGGGGGAGCATTGCCATGACCCATCAAACCCACTGCTGGATCTCCTGTCCTGGGACCAGGAGCCTGAGGGGCCCCATGAGTACTGCTCATGTACTAATGGGCTCAGCTGCCAGTCCCATGGGTAAGGATTCTATTTCCACAGAAAGCATTGTCACCAATATTGGGTGAGCCACAATCTTTTTAAGATTAATGGTTGCTGATACCTTGGGCTTGAATTTTTCAGGGTAGCTGCATTAAAACTGACCTTGATATGTGGGATCCTAACTAACTTGCTTATGGTGAATCAGAAATTCCCCTTGTGATCAAGTCCTTTAAGTCTTTCTGATTCGCTGTTAAACATGAAACCTCCTAGATTATCCTTATTGGAGAATTGTGCAAGTAAGGTGGGTCGCAACACAGATAACGAATTGAAGGTTGTCCCGTTAAGTGACAAAGCCTCTGGAAATTACTGCACTTTATAGTTCCCAGACTTGCACGCATTTTAAATTGGCGTAAAAGAAATGTGAACTCTCAACAATTCTATCTCAACAATTTAACAGTTCTTATTCTTAATAAGAATTATTTCTACAACATAATGATTATACATACTTTTTTTCTCCCCCCAGACGCAGCTCAATCTGTGAAAAGAATGATTCTTCCAAAGAGGAAAATCTTCCATTTTTTGATCAGTTGACCAAAAGCCTTTCTTGGGGTGACCTCAGCTGAAGTATTGGACCATACCGAGTCAAGTTATCTCAGAGAGTAATCTTCTCTTCTGTATATTTAACAGAAACACACATAGGCAGTGTGACTTGACAGTAGAGTTTGTGAACCTCATTATTCTAAAAACTAAGAAACTTCTGTTCTGCACTTAGCATATTGCCAATATTAAAATACCTTTAATTCAGCAGGATGACTTCTATTGGTCTACTGTTCTGAAATTAATTAATTAGCAATATAAATCTACATATTTTCTGTGAAGTTAGGTTGTCTTGAAATGAACCACAAACCATAAATTCATCTTCCTATATGCAACTAGTAGACTTTGATGGATAAAAGTGCAATACATTGTATCTTTTTTAATAATAGATATTTGGGATTATTGGGTTTTACCTTTGCTGCTTTGGGTGGAAGGGGTTATTGTGTTAAGCAATTACTTTTTGTCAGCACTTTTGAGAGATTGCAATATAAACACAGACAATGCTTGTTCATTATTTGGTGTTAAGTGAATGTTACTAAATGTTCTGGTTAAGAAAACATAACTGGACACTGAAAAGGTGTGTTACATTGATGGTGTACTAATTTGACCTGCTTTCTTCTATGTTAAAATAATTGAATGTTGACTAATTGTGGGGAAGCGTTATTTTATTACAGCAGTCCACTGAGTATTTAGCTTTATATTGTACAGTAACACAATACATTCTGCTGTTGTGGTAATCTTGTGCTTTATGAGAAACTAAACGATATGTTCCCATTTGTTGTTGTTGAAACAAATAAAATTATTACTTTGAAAACCAAACTTCAGTTGTAGTAAGTTGGTTCTTCTAACAATATGTCTGTAACGGTCCACTTGCTGTGAAACAATTTCAGGTAACATAAAACATCTCTTGTGCAGCTTCAACTGTATTTGTAATGTGTTCAGCTTCACTATGCCTTTAGGCCCTGTCCTATTTTTAAAGTGCCCCCAAGAGACAGCAACAGTGCTGTCTCTGTAAATGGCAAATAAAAGCCCTGGTGTCAGCCATTTTACTATTCATACATTTTCTTTAAATCAATATATGTGCTATATAAATGTAGATGTGCTACAGCTATACAAAATATCTATATCCCTCAACATTTACATTTTATTTTGTAAATATTCATTATTACAGCAAATATTGAAGTTGTTGAAAACATGGGTTGCTAATTAATCCCCCCAAATCCTGGATATTTCAATACTACAGTATGTGCATCATCAGCTTACAATGCAGGCAAATGGAAGGTATGAAATCAGTCGTCACATAAGCCCAGACAGTAGTGAAACCTCATGATAAAATTCAGGATTACCAGTAACAGTTAAAATAAACATATAAAGTGTAAAATATATAGGTTACTTTTAGAAGAATTACGAGTCGCAGACAAAAATACTGGCACCTTACACTTATTATACCATTATTCAAGGCAACAGATTAAGGACAAGCATGAAGTAAACTTTAACCACTTTTTAATAAAAAAAAATATACAATTTCTAATAATTTAACAAACAATCTAATTTGATTTATTGGTTCATGACAAAAGTCTTGGCACCCAATAGTACAGCTTTCAGACATTTATGACAATTCTTAACCAGTATGTTACATCTTGTTGGGGAAATCTGGGACTATTCTGTCTTTTACATTTCCTTCAGCTCAGACAGATTGGATACGCAATGCTTGGCTACAGCTTTTTTCAGATCAGTCAAAATCATTTCTATAAGATTGAGCTCTGGTGAGTCCACTTCTTTCAAGAGTTTCAGCTGAATTTGTTCTGTGGTACTTTTTGATTATTGCTCATTGTGGATTTTGGTATTCAATATTTCTTTGATACTGTTCTATAGCCATTTCCCTTGTAGTTTGCAGAGTGCGTTTCCCCAAATGTGAATCTAACTGCTCTCTTGACCATCTGTTGTGTTTCTATTGACTTTAATGCCACTTAATTACTGTGTAACGGTTTTCAATTAATATATTTTCAAATGAGTTCTATTACATTTTTACAGACTTTCAATGGAAAGGTGCCAGTGTTTTTGTAATGAACAAATATTTGAAATTGCTTAAGTTCTTTTGTTTGTTAAAATACCAGAAATTGTGTATGTTGGTCTTTGTCATTAATTACTGGCTAATGTTCACAAAATGCTTGTCTTTAACATGCTTTCTGAATGATCTTATATTAAATGTATGGTGTCAATACTTTTGTCTGTGACTGTTTTTACACATTGGAAATGTGTTAAGGGTGAAAACATGAATGTTAAATTTATGAAGACAAAATACTTCAGTTACGAAAAAGCCTTTTAATTCCTTTCTAAAAATCATCTTAACTAGTTCACACAAGGTTTGAATCGCAAAACAATAAAATATAATTAACAATATTTTTTTATTATTATTGGCATGTCTACAGTAAACAGATTACTGCATGAATGTTTTCAAAGCCATTATTCTGACTGGTTGAATAAGTTATGCAGTGCTTTCATAGTCTATGCAGAACTGCTTTTTAAAAATCGGTGTACATTTGTGCAGCAAAGCCAAACTTGTTTTCAAAACACTCTTTGTGGAGCAAAATGGTTCTTCATCAAAACCATACCTACCAGCAAAGACATACCTTTAAGGGATTTATTAAACTTGCGCTGGGGGAAAAAAAAAAAAAAATTATCTACATAAAACAAAAGGTTAAACAGACCAAAAACAGGACATGTACCATATCAGTGACTTATCCCAAAATTCAGACAAATAATTTACATTAAGCCAAGCAGCAAGAGCTGATAAAACATAATATATCTTGAGTATGAGAAACAATATGTACCACTATTAGCCAACCAAAACTAAATACAATCTTACATGAACAGAAATACAGTATTCATTTCAGAAGAACTAATTTGAGTTCAATCCCAACCACACACACTGGCAACATGGGCTATGGTTGTTATAATCACTGGTCTTAAGTCTAAAAAAAATCAGTGTTTGATCAAAGTATGGAAGAATAGAAATGAACCTCAAAGCAAAAAACAAAACAAATGGAACCTAGGATTTGGGTGTCAAATTAAACAAATGGAAGATGAGCTTTATCAGTGATTTTTACCCTTGAATTTGTTGGGGCTGATTTCAGCCCTTGTATGATACATGTGTGTAATAATTTAATGAGGTAATGTGCACATAAGAAAAAATGACTACTTTGTAGGCCTGTGCCCAGCTTCCATCAAGCAGAGAAATGCCAGTTCATGCCTAGCTGTTATATGTGTACCCATCTAAGTTCAATTCATTAAATTGTTTATTTTATTGTATATTAAATAATACCTTTTGCACTTCCCTTTACAGTACAATACACTATAATGCACAACATTATTTGGAGTCACAGTAACCCTGCTGCTCTGACTGGTGGGCTGTCAGCCTTAGCTGTGGTGGAAATGGTTTACACCAAACAAGATTCCTGCCATGTTGGTAATGCTGCACAGCAGTGGTGAACCAGATTTTGATTAAGATTCCGGGTAATAAATGGCGGGAGGCGGGCATCAGTCCTGGCTTGAGTCTTTACTTGGTGCACCATCCAAATAGATCTTTAGTGCTTTCTCTTTACGGGGAGAGTAGTTCACTCTGTGTCCTGTCTTAAGGAGACGACTGCTTTCTTTTTTCATGAGTTCATTCCTGTCTTCATCTGACAGATCCATCAGCTCCTCTGTCTTGTCCCTAAATTTAAATAGAAGGGCTATCAGAAAACAAAACAAAAACAAAGAAACACCTTTGCCCAGAACATTACTTGAGTACTCAACCTACAAGGCTTTCAAAAAAGAAAATTGCAATTTAAAAAAAAAAAAAAAAAAGAGGTCTTTGCATGTATTTTACCTGTAAAAGACGACCGCTCCATCATCACAGATATAGAGAGGCCAAACATTGAGTGTCGATACTTTTGGATTCCAATCTAAATCCTGATGAATTTCCAATATTGAGATATCACAGGGAAATGTTCCCCTACCCTGCAGGCAATAAGTGAATTTTCATAAGATCTTCCAAAAATTGAAATATTTTTCTATTAATATACCACACCACATTCATATTTAAACAGCTGCAGAACCAGAAGAGAAAGAAGTTTACACATTTCTGTATTTACAAAGCCGCTCTTACCTTTGCAAATTCTGTATTTTCAACAGGAATCCCACTTATTTCACTCAGCTGAGAGAAAAGAAATTTGGCACAGTCAAGAGGAGTCCTTTTACATTTAGTTTTTGTTAGTTATGTTTTTATTTCTTGGCCAGAAATGTTTCAGGTTTCAAATTGAAGAGCATTTTGAACTTCTGCTCAAAGTACCATATTCTTCACATTCTACAGGAGCAACTCACCTTCTGCTTAAGTTCATCGACGCTGCTGCTTTCCAGGACCACTTCCTGGAAGGGTTCCAGCTTCATTTGTGATGGGCTCCATCGCCTTGTTAGCACAGCCAGTTGGGACATAGACTTCATTTTCTCAGGTTCTGTGGGTACAGATGTGAAAGTTTACATCAACCACTGAAATGCTAATTGACGGAAAACAATTAGAACCACATAGAAGCTGATCAATTGTAGCACAAACCCATTACCATCAAGCACTTCAAGGAAGACCTCCCAATTGCTGGAGATGTTGATATCTTCTTCATAGACATGATAGTCCAGAAATACTGTTCCAGGATTTTTCCAAGTCTTCTTTCGCAGTCGAAATCTGTAAACATAGTAGAAAAAAATGTATTTGCTCAACCCCAAACTGTCATGAGTTAATGTATCTCTAAGTTGCATGGTGTCAAATTGAATTACCAACAAATAGATCATACCAAGCAAAATAGTTTCAGGTTTTTAAAGGTCACACATATGACTCATACAAATTGTTAGTAGAAAGAAGCACCATTTACAAGAAGCAGATCAATTAGAAGTTCCAAATTTATTTGTGTCCTATTTTTCTCCATTGTGCTAGTTGTTCAGAACAAAGGTCTATTGATCCTTACCTGTCAATACTGAGGTTCAGGTTACACTGCTCCTTGAGAGGAAGCAAAAGCTCTTCTTTAGACTGCCGCACAGTCATTCCTTTTGCAAACACCGAATCTATCAAAAACCTGCAGGGCTGCAAACAAGCAGGGGAAAAGAAGAATAAAATGTTTGCTTTTACTCAAATCAAATCATGTTATTCAGGCATTTGATTTACATAGCAAATAGTACAGTGGAAGAGCAGATTAATATTCTTACCTCTGGATCATTTACTAGAAGCTGGTAAACTTTGACGCGATACTCCCCTTTTTTTAGTGCTCTTCCTAATCGTATTATCATCTGTCAAAAAACAAAAAGGCACGTATTTTCTTAGATCAAATTTAATGAGTACAAATTCTGAACCTGAATATTAAACTGGATTTATTCACCTGCATTCAAATTTTGAATAAATGTCAAGTACTATGTGAAGACAACTTAAAATTAAGAACCACCTAAAAGAAAAACCAACCAAAATAAAGAAGTCTGTTTAACAGTATATGTGCATATATTGTCGAGCTGAACTGAATCTGAAAACTGAAATGTAATAATGATGGAATCAAGTATTTAAAAACAACCAACCTTGTTATCATCTGAAAAGGAGGATAGAGTTTCATTTAGCCTAACACTTTCAAACTCCTGGTTGTTGGCGTAGACCCGGAAGACCTTAAACTGGGAGGATGGAACTCCAACAAAGGACTCCACATTTTGTTTGAAGGCAGCCAGCGTAATCCGTTTATCAAGATGGACCAATAAACCTGAAAAGCAAGCATTTCAATGTTAAAACACTGATAAATACCAAAATAAAATGTTGTATAATTCTATATGGCAACAAAGACAAAACATACATTTTTGCCCTTCTCCTGAACCGTCATCTGAAGTGTATGGCTCTGCCCTGAAATAAACGTACTGGGTCTCTCCTTTGCTCTTCCCATTCTCATCATATTCACTGTCTGTCCCAGAATCCTCCTCTGCAGTATCCCACGTTTCCTTTTTGCCCTCATTTGCTTTTGACCTCCGACTGCACGTGATGCTGTGAGAATCCAGCCCATTGGCTAACGGGATAGGGGCATTGTCAGCATTGCACAATGTGTCACTACTGTGACTGGAGCTGAGGATATCGCTATCCACTGAGCTAGTGCTGCGGTCATTGTTTAAGTCAGAGTCCGAGCGCTCCTCAGACTGCAAGTTGTTTTCAGGATCGGAGATCTGAATCCGGTTCTCCAGCTCTCTGTTGTCTAATGAGGTAGAGTCAGCCTCCTGGGAGGGGGACTCGATATTCTCAAAGTCACATGCCTCTGTGCTCTTGACGTTCTCGCTGTTTCCTCCCTGCTGTTGGAGTGACAAGTTCTTGAGTTTTTCAGTGCTTTCTTCCAAAATTGCTTCCACAGTCTTTCTGTTACCCTTCGCCCTTTCAAAGGTGTCCTCTAAACTGCCTGAATTGCCATCAACTTTTTGTGGAAGGGTCCTGTTAAGCTGGGATTGTACAGGTAACGACACATACAACTTAATAGTGTTTCCATGGCGATCAAGAAGCTTCCATAAATGAGAATCCGTAAATGTGACCTGGTGATCTGCTGAATTGGAGCTTTCAATGAACACCTAAAGACAAGGTACAAGTTATTAGTTTCCAATATTTGCACTTAAACATTTTTCTTTTAGATCGAGATAGAGAGATAGTAGGGCTGTCCAGCGATTTAAAAAAACAAAACAAAATCACGATTAACCCTTTGCGGTCCATTGTCGGACTGGGTCCGACATTGCAATTATTCCCACCAGGTCCTTTGTCGGACCCTGTCCGACATCATTTTAAAACGCAAAAAAAAAGTCGGTTTTTCAACGGAAAAAGCCGAGAAAACCATTCAATGGCCGAGTGGGAGCGAAAGGAGCGAGACAAGCTGATAAAAAAAAAAAAAAAGGCGTATCTCATGAATAGTCATAGTAGCCCCCTTCTTCAGATGGGGCGGTCGTATGGAAACAAGCTGGGAGTACAGTATCAGCGCACAGAGACTATCACGGACATTTGCAGAGCTTTTTGAGATGTTATAGCAAAAAATAATGACTTGGATTGCATTATTGAGGAGTTTGGTGATAAAGCGAGTCATCAGGAGGCGATTGATCGGTATGTACGACTATTATTATTATTTTTTATTTGGTAGCATATGTGAAAGCGATAGCAAAGCGAAAGGGTGGGCGGGGCTGGAGATGCCTAGTGAGTGCTTTGTTGATCTGCAGGGCCATTTAAACCCGTTTGACTGTGAAAAAAAATACTTTTAAACAGCGCGTCTAAAATTAAATGCGCGTGTAAAAATTAATTAGACCTGGCGAGCCTGACGCAGAATTAATAAATGGACCGCAAAGGGTTAATCTTGAGATTTAAAAAAATGTCTCAGTTAAATCTTTGTTTTAAATCGCGTATTTAATGAATACAATTACTGCATCCATCTCATTTGTTTGTTTTATTACTAATGCTATTATTATGATCATCAATTACAGTTATATTTGTTAAATTGTTTGAACCAACTGCAAAATCACAATGGAGTCAGTTTATTACTCACCTTACTGCATTATCGGTTTCCTTTACTCATACTGATGTTTTTCATTGCCGTTTAAAGAAGAATAATTTTATGTTCTCTTTTATTAATAACTTGAAATTGCCTAAATAAAACAAAACATTCACTGACTAACGGTTATATCCTCCATAATTTTAAATAATATCATTTACAAATAAATGTGGTTATTAAAATACAACAAAGCTACAATGTTAACTGGTCTGCAGTCGGTAGCTCTCCAACACCACTGGTTATAAATAAAAATCCAACACTCTTAAACTCTACTGACCTTGTTGCTTCTAAAAAATCCCTCTGCCTTCAGTGTCTTATTGGGCACATAGAGCAGTCTTAGATCATTATAGCAACGCTCCAGCACTATGCGCATTGTGTCAGCAGAAAGTCCTGTTGCCTGCCAAGGGATAATCATTCAAACAAAAGCAGTTTTAAGGTGAACTTAACACATCCGGAATAAACTCTAAAACAAAAGGTTTCAGGAAAAAAAAAAATTCTGGTATGAATACTATACTGTTCCTGGAGACCCAGTGTGAACCATTGAATGCTATACTGCTCCAATAAGCAGTATAGAGTAGTGGTTAGGGCTCTGGACTCTTGACCGGAGGGTCGTAGGTTCAATCCCAGGTGGGGGACACTGCAGCTGTACCCTTGAGCAAGGTACTTTACCTAGATTGCTCCAGTAAAAACCTAACTGTATAAACGGGTAATTGTATGTAAAAATAATGTGATGCCTTGTAACAATTGTAAGTCGCCCTGGATAAGGGCGTCTGCTAAGAAATAAATAATAATAAATAATAATAATAATAATCATCGTCATCATCTCTTTACCTGTGAAAGGAGCTGTGTGAACTCTGTGACAGTCTGGTTCAAGTAAGCTCGAACAGTGACAGGAAGGGCAATGGTCTCCGATTTCAGGTCAACAACATGCACTTTCACCATTACTTCTGAAAAGAAACAAGGAGTGGCACAAAATAAACATGTGCACACTGCAATACACCATCAATCGATTTTGCAGCTCTCAGAAAATAATATACAGTAATACTGACAACCTGTGGCCAAATTGAGTTTATAGGCTTGAACAGGTGCACCCGATTAACTAGCCTCTAATATGGCTGTCTGCTTGATTGAGGTTTCTCTGACCCATTCAGATCATATTGTGGACATGTTATTTGGTTCTGAACATACAATCGCATCAAAAATAGCTGTAATGGAAGGTATTGAACTGTTAATTAACAATTTCATACCTCCTGGTTTGTACAGTTGGAAGACCTGTTCTGGTCTTTTTGTTTCTAACAGCAGGTCAAACATATAGGATGACTTCACTCCACCTAGCAACAATCCCATTGGGGTCTCCTCCTCTCCTTCATAGGACCTTTCCAGGTACTCATGAAACTCATCATATTTAACAAGGCGACAGCAGTCCAGTGCAACAATCCCATCCAGATCCAGCAACTGAAAATGAACAAAGCAATCTAAAACCAACTGCATTTCTAAATGGTGGGGGTCATATTAGACGCATTGAAACACCCACAGAACTTATTTGATTTTTTGAATGGTGAAAAGAGTACCTTGAATAACCAGCCTCCTGTCTTTATCCTTTTAGTGAGAGGTTAATTCTGGCTTCACAGTAATGTGCCATCTCCTTAAAATACATACCTTATATGCCATTTCCACAGCTTCCTTCAGTGTTTTATCTCTATGGACTTCAAGTTTGTTTTCCATCATGATCATCTTCACAGGGTGCATGCAAAACAGCTTAATCTAAAAGAAAATATGTTTTTTTTTGTATTGACAATAGCCACCCAGGTTATTACAACATTAATTGTATTCAGTATTAAAACAATTACATTTAAATGTGTTCCTGTTTCCGTATCATACCTTGCAGGTGTTGCGTTCAATTTCGCGTTGCCTCTTTTCCTGCTCTTCCATCTCCTTCTCTTTTTGAACTAGGTACTTTATATGCTCTGGAAATTCTTGAACATCCAAATACTCTAGGAATAAAATGTAAAACCATACATATAAAAACTGTTGAATTTATTTTAGAAATACAGTAAACACATCACTTATTTATTAAAATCATTGGTAATAGACTTTAACATCCTTAACTGAATAGTTATATTTTTTATTTTCAGCACCATTTTTTTTTTTTTTGTAAACTTCAAAACGATCTCTGAAAGTATATTGTTGGTTCAGAAAAGCAGAAAATCGACCCTGTGAGTTGCAGGACCAGCAGATAGACACTTACTTGCATTCCTTGCAGGATCCTTAAGCCTATAAATCAGCATGTATGCATTTGTAGAGCTGTTGAAATTAAAAAGGAGTGGTTTGTCAATTAATGCTTACCCATTTATGAAGCTAAAAAACACACCACTAATGTTACAAAACCAGTATCATCATTTCTTTATCTTCCAAGTTGTTCCAAACTAGTTTGCTCCGTTGGTTTTCTTTCTCTAAAATAGTGCAAACAGCAATCTGGATTACAAAGGCTTTAATAATTATAGAATAGCTGATGACAGAGTTGGACTTTTACTTAGCATGAAACAGGGCGTTCTGCTGGAAAACTGGCCGTTAAGGTTATTGAGGCCTTTGGGGTGTGAATACAATATTAAAACAATTATGATTGTTTAAAATGAAAAGTACAACTATAGATTATAAAAAAATCTAATGGTTTTGGTTTTACATGCTACATGATGCAACCTTATTTGACCCCATTCAACGTTAGAGCAGCCAGACCAAAATAAGAAAAGCAATAACCCATAAACCTGGCAAAGGCACTGGAGTAATAGCCTCTGCTTCCTGAGGATCCACCGTAAGTTTTCCGAATGTCATCTTGGGTAATCTGTAGAACAGAGTTTTAGTGGTTACTAGAAATCAGCATGCACAAGGTCAGTTTTACCGTATGTGTGCAAAATCAAACTGTTAAAATATGATTCCTATTTTACTGTATCATAAAAAGGAAAATAAACCGTTTGTGTTACCTTGCTAACATGCTGATCATTAAAACTGTACCACTGGCCGTCACTGAACGATTTGATGCAAGCATAGTAGTGTCCCCCAGCAGCACTTCCAGAATGGACCATAACTGAGAAGAGCTCGTAAATTAAAGAACTCTGGGGAAAAAAAAAAAAAGTAATTACAAATTTGTGCTTGAAAATCAGCTCCAACACAGAGAGCAAAGTTCATAACTTAGCTGCATGCTTTAAAGTGGTTACAGATAATTCAATATTTTCATTTAACAATAAATCAAACAAATAAACTTTAGAAATCACATTAAGGAATATCTACAACAGTGCTTTTGTTTCTAAATGGATTTGCATAAATACAGTTGATCACTATAGCCAAAAAAAACATGTAAACATTAAAGTTGCAAAATATACTTATGAGAATCAGCCAGGGCAGAGGAATACCACCGGGCTAGTTTCATTGCCCTGTATACGGTTTGAGTCAGGATACCAGGGTTAACATTCCTGCCCTTCTGCTTGAAGTACCTTAGATTTTAAACCTGCACTGCTGCTGTTCTCCAGACAAATTCCCTCATCAACGCCATCATCAGTGGAGAAATCATTGCTCATCTGATCGCTGTGACAGCTCCCTTCGTTTTCAGCTCCACTGTCTGTGCAACTCTCGGTTTGAGGCGATTTCTACATAAAAAGACAACAGTTTCAACTTTCTGGCTTGGTACTGCAAAATGTGATAGCAACATATTAAGACATACATACATAGATAGATTAGACAGTTTAGTTTTTATAGCTAATTCACAAGCAGGTGTGTGTTATTTACTTTGGTAAGGTTAATGTAATGCAAATTCTAGCTAAATCTATTAAATAAATAGCAGATCAATAAAATGTTTCTAATAATGCAATGCACTTTGAGATTAGAAGTCAAATCTCAGGAAGTTTTTCCAGATGAAAAATAATATGTTTGTTTTACGAAATAAATGGAAGTATTAAACACAGATTTAGAGAACATTTATCAGAAAAAAAGCCCCTTAAAATTACCTCATCTTCTACATCAATAAAAGGACTCATATCCAGTTCTTCAGGGAAAGTCATACGATCGTTCAGCTTAATCCGATGCATGGTGGTGTAGTCAAAGTCAAATCGCTTTAACTGGAGCGTCAACAGGTATGGAACGTGTAGGAACCTCAAACCCTAAAATATGTATTTGATGGAAGATTTAAAATTAAGCATTTGACATACTCTGTCTGAAAGCATATATATATATTATATATATCTATATCTATCTTGTTGTGTGGCATGCTTTACCTTTCGTGCATCACATTTCTTTTTACAGCGCTCACAGAAGTATTGATTGGGGCCATCCAGAGTCTCTGGCTGGATGAATGCTTGAAGTGCTTCTTCCTGTTACATAAATGTCATTAATAACTAGTTATATTTTTGATGAATTGCTTTGAATTCTACTACAGAAAAACAATGCTTCTTTAATAAAGTACAATTATTTTAAATGGTCAAGTACATTCTCTGTAAACTATGAATTGCAGTCTCTTCTGAGTTGCCTAGCAACCACCACAATAGGTTTCAAGTTAACAGTACATTATAGTTGATTGCCTCCTCTAAAAGGTAGTACAACAAACATATTTAAAGAAAGTCAAAAATGCAAATCCTGCTACGAATATAAAAGGCACTGACAAAATTAGGGGATGCTCCCCTTGAATGTTGGAAATTAAGAGCGATAAAGTCATGCAATTCTGTGCACTTTGTTTTCTATATGGACCCACTCACTCAACAAACCCAGTTTTAAAAATATACAGTACTGTGCAAAAGTTTTAGGCAGGTGTGAAAAAATGCTGTAAAGTAAGAATGCTTTCAAAAATAGACATGTTAATAGATTATATTTGTCAATTAACTAAATGCAAAGTGAGTGAACAGAAGAAAAATCTAAATCAAATCCATATTTGGTGTGACAACCCTTTGCCTTCAAAACAGCATCAATTCTTCTAGGTACACTTGCACAAAGTCAGGGATTTTGTAAGCATATAGTCAGGTGTATGATTAAACAATTACACCAAACAGGTGCTAATGATCATCAATTCAATATGTAGGTTGAAACACAATCATTAACTGAAACAGAAACAGCTGTGTAGGAGGAATAAAACTGGGTGAGGAACAGCCAAACTCAGCTAACAAGGTGAGGTTGCTGAAGACAGTTTACTGTCAAAGTCATACACCATGGCAAGACTGAGCACAGCAACAAGACACAAGGTAGTTATACTGCATCAGCAAGGTCTCTCCCAGGCAGAAATTTCAAGGCAGACAGGGGTTTCCAGATGTGCTGTCCAAGCTCTTTTGAAGAAGCACAAAGAAACGGGCAATGTTGAGGACCGTAGACGCAGTGGTCGGCCAAGGAAACTTACTGCAGCAGATGAAAGACACATCATGCTTACTTCCCTTCGCAATCGGAAAATGTCCAGCAGTGCCATCAGCTCAGAACTGGCAGAAAACAGTGGGACCCTGGTAAACCCATCTACTGTCCGGAGAAGTCTGGTCAGAAGTGGCCTTCATGGAAGACTTACGGCCAAAAAGCCATACCTCCGACAGGGAAACAAGGCCAAGCGACTCAACTATGCACGAAAACACAGGAACTGGGGTGCAGAAAAATGGCAGCAGGTGCTCTGGACTGATGAGTCAAAATTTGAAATATCTGGCTGTAGCAGAAGGCAGTTTGTTCGCCGAAGGGCTGGAAAGCGGTACACGAATGAGTGTCTGCAGGCAACAGTGAAGCAAGGTGGAGGTTCCTTGCAAGTTTGGGGCTGCATTTCTGCAAATGGAGTTGGGGATTTGGTCAGAATTAATGGTCTCCTCAATGCTGAGAAATACAGGCAGATACTTATCCATCATGCAATACCATCAGGGAGGCATCTGATTGGCCCCAAATTTATTCTGCAGCATGACAACGACCCCAAACATACAGCGAAAGTCATTAAGAACTATCTTCAGCGTAAAGAAGAACAAGGAGTCCTGGAAGTGATGGTATGGCCCCCACAGAGCCCTGATCTCAACATCATCGAGTCTGTCTGGGATTACATGAAGAGAGAGAAGCAACTGAGGCTGCCTAAATCCACAGAAGAACTGTGGTTAGTTCTCCAAGATGTTTGGGCCAACCTACCTGCCGAGTTCCTTCAAAAACTGTGTGCAAGTGTACCTAGAAGAATTGATGCTGTTTTGAAGGCAAAGGGTGGTCACACCAAATATGGATTTGATTTAGATTTTTCCTCTGTTCACTCACTTTGCATTTAGTTAATTGATAAATATAATCTATTACCATGTCTATTTTTGAAAGCATTCTTACTTTACAGCATTTTTTCACACCTGCCTAAAACTTTTGCACAGTACTGTATATACATTTCAAAATCAGTGGTGGTTCCTTAGAAACAGTTAATCCAAGCAAAAATACCAATCACCGGGTAGAACTTCGGCATGCCAATATATAACATTTCACCCACCACACTGCCAAATGCCTGGCTGGAACCATAGGGTCGGATGACCAGCGGGATATCGAGATAAGTGTCGATCCTCCAGCTCTCGTAGCCACACTCCAGACACCGTACATAATCCTTCAACTTGCCCTGATATAGCTGATTGATAAGGTCAGCCTCGAGAAAAAACATACAAAAAAGATTTGACAAATACATATTCATCAGAGAACACAAAAAGCATTGGGTGTCTCACCCTGGAAATTGTCCAGCTGCTGACTCATGTGATTTCCAGCAACATGGAAAACAATTAGCAAAGCTTTATTTCTAATTAGGAACTCATTGGGTACCTGCTCAGTCTGTCTCCACTTTTGCTCCAGTGCATCAAACATGACTCTGCATAACTCCTGGACATCATGCTGTTGCCAAGCTATGTGAAACAGAAGAAATAAGATAGATGAGAGTTTTGGAACGACTGAATTATGAGTACTAGTCATTTACTGTACTGTAGTAAAGTATGACAAAAACATTCTACAATAAGGGACACAAAACAACACTGTTAAAATGTAAACTCAGCTTCAGTACCTTCACTGCTATCCCACCCAAAGCTGCGGGTCACATCTGTTGTTTCGATGGCTCTTTTCTTACTGGTTTGCAACAAAACAAAGAGCCGCTGGAGTTGGTATGGGATGCTGGTAACTTGGTCTTCTTCAGACTCCTCAAGCTCCCAGCTACAGATGGAGAGAAATAACAGAATAAAAGCATGTTATTTTAAGGAAGTTCCTTTTTACATCAAACATTTCTGCAAATTCAAAATACGTTGAGTAGTTCTCACTTGTACAGAGCATTTCTGAACTCAGGAGTCATATAGAGGGTCTGCAGCAAGCTGTTTAGGTAGCAGGTCATGGCTTGGTTTACCAACCCAACATATCCTACAGAAAAAATAAGATAATAGTCATTATTTAACACTTAAGATGTTTATGAGATACCGGTGCAATATTTACATTTAGCTTCTCGTAACTAAAGATTATGCAGTTTGTAAAAAGTTGGAAGAGCAGTTTCCAAGGTATTTATTTGGGGGGGTGTAACAGGGGAGACCTGGACTGGCCGTCTGACGTATGCGCGATGCTGCAGGAAGAGGGCGGCAGTTCCCGGGAACCCGCTTGTCAGTCATGGCAGTGACACAGAGAGGTGGGGAAGAGGGTGTGTGGGCTTTCCCTCTCTCTGAGTGGCTGGGGGGCGGGCTCATGGGGATTGTCCGGCCTATAAATGGATACTTTGTTGTTCCCTCAGGTCTGCCCTTTTTAGATGAGTAAGCCGGCGGAGATGTTACGGACGGAGCGGGGATGGAAGAGAGCCGCCAAACCAGCGCAAAGAAAACACAAAGGAAAGGATATTGTGTAGCGAGGAATGAATGGGCAGACCCCAGAGTTTGTATAGGGAAGTGAGGGAACACGGGTTAGTGTAGGACAGAGTCCCGGGCCGTACGGGTAGCGACGGTTGGGGAATCAGCTGCAAAGTGCAGCACCTTTATTTTGTAGAGTTTTGTTAAAAGTGTTTATTTTTGTTTTTCTTTGTGCCTTCTGTTTTTGCCTATGATTTAATGCACCTGCGTGTGCGCTATAAGTGAGCTGTCAACACCTTTACCATCGTTGGTAACAACGGTGTCGCAGTGCCACCTTGTGGCTGAGAATAAATAGTGCACCCGAGTGGTGTTTAGAAAACCAGTTTTCTGTCTCCTGTGTCAGTGATTCTCCCCCACCCTTCCACAGGGGGTCTTACCAATTCTGAAATGCAAATTCCTACTGAAATATTGCTTAACTTAAATGGAAATATAAAGTTTTCTAAAGTTTGATAACTTTCATAAAAGGTTGATGGATCTCTGAGTTATTTGTAGGTAAAAAAAAAAAAATGTATCAACGCTAGCTGTACAGTATACACTTTTAAACTGTGTATATTTGGAACAATTATATACTCATCTTTTTGGGTGTTTCACATGTTACCACTTCTCTGTCCAAAATAGCTTAGGTTGCTGATCTACAGTGGTCCCTGTCCCATCCCCGGCATATAATTCGTTACACTAAGCTTAACATAAACCATCCTACGCAAGGGCAGTAGTCAAAAGAAAAAGGGAGATGGAAGACGACCCAATTCTGTATTTACTGCATTGTTGGCAATGCCATAATTGAAGGCTCAACCAGATTAATAAAAAGCAATGTTTTTCTTGCCCGTTTCTGATTTGCTGAGGATAGAAGAGTACGAGTAGCTCTGGCTGCTGTAGTCACTGCTGCAGCCGACTGTGCCGTCTCTAGGAAGAGGACCAACGAATCTGTCCCGAGAGCTGTCATCAAGGCCACTGCTGTCTGCTGTACCCGATTCATCCTGAAACAAAACTTAATGTGACAAACTACTGGATACAGTATCACCAGTTCGACACTAAATTCAACCTACAAACCTCTCATGCACAGTCTAATACTTAATCATGCACAAACAAAGCTGATCATTGATACAAATAAACATGTAACGGTGGGTTAACTTTTTCACTTACAGTACTTGCGATTTCTTTAAGCATGTAGTCATTTTTTAGTTAGTTTCTACTTACTGATGTTATTTGAGGCTGTTCACCATCTTTATCGGTCAGATGTAGAAAATTTTTCTTCCCTGCTTCAAAGCCAGACTCTGACAGAGATTTGTCACTACTATGATCCAGGGGAGCCTGAATAAATAAATACAAAATAAAATAAAATAAAAACAGCAGTTGTAAAGTTGATTTCTCCCTAAATCTACTTTTTTTTTTAAGTTAATGTTTACAATGATTGATAGATACATAAATAGATAGATAGAGATATTATAATTAATTTATTTGGCAGACGCCTTTATCCAAGGCGACAAAGGTGTTACAAGGCCTTTCAGGTATACAATGCAAGATCAATATTTATATACAGTATAGTTTACAGTAAGTGCAAATTATACTAAAGTACAATATGAAATGATGCAATAAGTTAGGATTCCAAGAATTTATATCTACAATGACATAGTAGTAGCGCAATAGTGCAAGGATAGTGCATCAGCTGAGGATCCAGCAACGTGGTGCTTAGGTCAGATGTTACTACCAGTAGGATTTTTACTGGTACTGTCAGCCGATTCCGCTGCTTAGACAGAGATAATATAGATATACAGTACTGTGCAAAAGTTTTAGGCAGGTGTGAAAAAATGCTGTAAAGTAAGAATGCTTTCAAAAATAGACATGTTAATAGATTATATTGATCAATTAACTAAATGCAAAGTGAGTGAACAGAAGAAAAATCTAAATCAAATCCATATTTGGTGTAACCACCCTTTGCCTTCAAAACAGCATGAATTCTTCTAGGTACACTTGCACAAAGTCAGGGATTTTGCAGGCATATAGTCAGGTGTATGATTAAACAATTATACCAAACAGGTGCTAATGATCATCAATTCAATATGTAGGTTGAAACACAATCATTAACTGAAACAGAAACAGCTGTGTAGGAGGAATAAAACTGGGTGAGGAACAGCCAAACTCAGCTAACAAGGTGAGGTTGCTGAAGACAGTTTACTGTCAAAAGTCATACACCATGGCAAGACTGAGCACAGCAACAAGACACAAGGTAGTTATACTGCATCAGCAAGGTCTCTCCCAGGCAGAAATTTCAAGGCAGACAGGGGTTTCCAGATGTGCTGTCCAAGCTCTTTTGAAGAAGCACAAAGAAACGGGCAACGTTGAGGACCGTAGACGCAGTGGTCGGCCAAGGAAACTTACTGCAGCAGATGAAAGACACATCATGCTTACTTCCCTTCGCAATCGGAAGATGTCCAGCAGTGCCATCAGCTCAGAACTGGCAGAAAACAGTGGGACCCTGGTACACCCGTCTACTGTCCGGAGAAGTCTGGTCAGAAGTGGCCTTCATGGAAGACTTGCGGCCAAAAAGCCATACCTCGGCGTGGAAACAAGGCCAGCGACTCAACTATGCACGAAAACACAGGAACTGGGGTGCAGAAAAATGGCAGCAGGTGCTCTGGACTGAGGAGTCAAAATTTGAAATATTTGGCTGTAGCAGAAGGCAGTTTGTTCGCCGAAGGGCTGGAGAGCGTACGAATGAGTGTCTGCAGGCAACAGTGAAGCATGGTGGAGTTTCCTTGCAAGTTTGGGGCTGCATTTCTGCAAATGGAGTTGAGGATTTGGTCAGAATTAATGGTCTCCTCAATGCTGAGAAGTACAGGCAGATACTTATCCATCATGCAATACCATCAGGGAGGCATCTGATTGGCCCCAAATTTATTCTGCAGCATGACAACGACCCCAAACATACAGCAAAAGTCATTAAGAACTATCTTCAGCATAAAGAAGAACAAGGAGTCCTGGAAGTGATGGTATGGCCCCCACAGAGCCATGATCTCAACATCATCGAGTCTGTCTGGGATTACATGAAGAGAGAGAAGCAACTGAGGCTACCTAAATCCACAGAAGAACTGTGGTTAGTTCTCCAAGATGTTTGGGCCAACCTACCTGCTGAGTTCCTTCAAAAACTGTGTGCAAGTGTACCTAGAAGAATTGATGCTTGATGCTGTTTTGAAGGCAAAGGGTGGTCACACCAAATATGGATTTGATTTAGATTTTTCTTCTGTTCACTCACTTTGCATTTAGTTAATTGATAAATATAATCTATTAACATGTCTATTTTTGAAAGCATTCTTACTTTACAGCATTTTTTCACACCTGCCTAAAACTTTTGCACAGTACTGTACATTTAGATATATTAGCTGAAATGTATCTAAATCAGATGCTTACCAGGTCTGTAGGACTGCCCCACACCAAATCAAAAGTGTCATTTACATAGCCAGCCTTGGAGGCGACATCCTCAAAGAGCTTTCTGAGGGAGGTTGAAGCAGGGAGGTTTAAGGTAAGTCTCTCATTAACAGTCTTTGCATTCGTGGTGTCCTGAACGATACACAGCACGCGAGGTTCATCTGCAGCATTTTCAATCTAAACAAACAGAGAATGTGCCTCCTTAAATACCCTGGCGCTTATTCACCTTCATGAGTGAAGCCTTTGCTTGCAAACAAAATACACAAATGAAATATGCAATACATCTAGTTTTAGTAAGTTATTCACAAAAAAGAAAGGCACCCTGCCGTGGGCTCATAAACACTCTTCTGTATGATTATAAAAAAGTAATTTAGCAAATTGTATGCCATCATAATAAAAGAAAGAAAAAAAAAACACAACAATAGCTGCAAACTCTTTAACCAGCGTTAAGGATTTATCAACTATCTAGCATGCAGTATGGTGACAATTATCCAATTTATCATTTTTAGTAAATGAACTAAAATGTTTGCAGGTACTGTACTATAGCTGGGCAATTACTGGCAGAAACTACATAATACAGCCAAGACCTTGACATTAAAGTTAGTAGTAGGCTGAAGAGTTTAATCCCCGACCTGTATATTACGTCTACAGTACATCAGGTTCAGAATCTCCTGCTATCGCTGTCAAAACACCGCACACTACATTAGACCCAAGTTCTGCTTATTAGTATTGTGCTGCATAGTCAATATAGAATCAGGTAGACAAACCTAAAATGACCCCATGCTTATGTAAGGTTATTAACAAACATGCCCTTGCATTAAAGCATGCCATTATCTCACACGTTGCTCCAACAGCAGTCTGTTGGACTGCATTCAAAAGGACTACCTGAGAGAATTTCTTCTTCATTTCATCAAAAATACTTTGTCTGCAACTCCAAAACACATCCTATGAGATGTATATAAAAAAAAAAACCTGTTATAATAATGCTTTATCAGTTCTATTTAGATACAGTGACAGCTTTTAAAGCAATACTGTACACTACAACCACAGGTGTCAAAGAAAAAATATATATTTTAAACATATTTCTATAGTGGTGCAATCGGCACCCTAATTTCGTACTTGATTATTGTATAAACATTTCTCAACGATAATCGATGCATTGCCGTTTTATTTTTCAAAATAAAGAACAAGCATTAGTTTTTTTTTAACAGAACAGCACAAAAAGACTGCGTACAGGCGGAATGAAACATGAGTTGTGAAAACTATTACTACAGGATATATATAACAGTTGCTACTTGTTACTATTTGTGTTGCGTGTTTGTTAATTTGGCCCACGTGCCGTTTATTTTGTGTTAAGTCTTTATTATTTTGTTAAATAAAAGCTGAGCGCCATTGCGTCAGTTTCGCCTGCAATTGCTTGTGCACAACTTATATTCAAATTGAAATAATCTTGCTTGTTTCTCATTCCTGTAAGTACTTCCTAGATTTAGCCCATTCTGTTCATCAACCCTATAGTATTAAAAATAATTTTAAAAAAAAAATACTATTTTCTATTGTCTCACTTTCTGACTGAGGGTCTGCTAAGCATTAACTTACTATGTTTTTTCAAGCTTTAAACAAGTCAGTTCATGATAAAATTGATTCCAGTAAATAGTAAATTCACCAAAATTCATCGTTAAGGATACACTTTTGTCACTGTGATTTTTAATACACTTCACGTGCAAGTTGCTTGGAAAAAACAAGAATTCACGAAAATGTCACGGAAAGGTCACCAAATAATGTAGGTTTAGCTACATCAACATACACAAGAGCTTTTAAATAGTACACAAAAACCAATAACATAAAGACTATTACTTTTTACTGCTGGCAAGTTTAAATGTTACTTTAGAATACAAAACTTAAAAGGTCCTTTCATACCTATGTGACTTTTTTTTTTATATAAAGATACTGTAAGATGCAGGCTTTCACACTGCGTAGCAAAACAGACTGAAATAAACTATGTTCCTATTTCTCTGTGTGCCTCCGGTGTAAATGTACATATACATATGAAATCAGCATGTGAAATTGCTTTTATTACCGTGTTCAAAATGAAACGGTATATATTTTTCTTCAATAATAAGAACGAGACATTTAAATTGGTTGTTTCTGAGTAGTCTACAGAGCACTGCCCCTTTAAAGGGATCTTTATAATCAGCTCTATTGATTGCATATACACAGGGATAAACACTGAGCAGCTTCTCGCCAAACAACCGGTCATCTATTTTAGCACTGTATTAACCATAATACAGCGGTGTTAATTTTGAACCCTGCCTAAAGTGTGTATCCGACCAACGCACTAATCTACCGTACAAGCACTAAAAGAAGCGCACTCACACACTCAAGGTTTTAATGCAAACAGGCAACAGGAAACTTCAAACTAGGTTCTAATTTGATGCATCGATTCACCAATATGTAATCGAAGCGCTGGAAATTTAAGGACAGATTATCAATAATCGATGCATCGATTAATTGTTGCACCCCTAATGTACTATAATCTATGGTTACAGGTTAAGCAACTCAGAGCTGTCAACACACCAGTGTTATCAGATTAGGTCTATTCAAAATACAGCATCATCCAACCTGTTTCTGGTGAAGGATACCTCCTCTGTGACTTAGTATCCAAATCACCTTTACTCAGACCCGTAATCATGAAACCACTGATAATGTACCTATAGCACTATTCTCCTACTCAGCTGAAACCGATGAACACATTGATTAGCAAACTGCATTTAATTTGGGATACAATAGGTGTCCTGGCTATGGCTGAAACAGGTAAAGGCACTACAATGGAAAACTATAATAGTGCACAATACTCGCAATACTAAAACTATCTAGTCGGAACATGTCAAATGCTAGAAAATACATTTTTCACATTCAAATGATCTATTTTCATTATAAAACTTACTGCATACTGATATACAGCCAGAAAGTAGCACAGCAGAAAACAACACATACCTGGTCAGAAGGCACCAGTTCACAATTTTTCTTGCTTCTGAAACTTGATATCAAATTGATGAAGAATTTGAACATTAGCAATACCGGTAGTCTTCTCATACACACCCCACAGTTGATTGCAAAACGTTTGGGTGAAAACTAGGCCTGGCTTGCTTTTGAAGGTACATCTGCTATTTACAAAATCTACTGAGATATACACACACACACACACACATAGCCTACATAAATATATATATAATCCTTGTAAACAAAATTCAGGATTTCCTTTCTGCTGTGCAATTCTTTTTACCATAAGAAACCAAAAGTAAACACACACATTTTCTACTTCCTTGTTTTACACCACCAGCATTATTGTAGGTCATTTCCTATTTGAAAAGCCAATCAGAATGCATTTGCTTGGTATCCTGCCAAAAGAAAACACACACACTTACAACATGTGATTTTCAGCAATGACCTCGAAAGTGAACTGCACCATTTCTAAACAGTCAAGCCGGGATTCATATTACAATGATGAAGCACAAAAAAAACATGATCCTTCACACTCAAAATGACTAAATGAAGCAATGCTTTAAACTTGTTTTAGCAAAACAATGATGCAACAGCCAGCTGGAATGGACATGTTATGTGCCAGTGTTTATGTTACAACAAACCCGTGATCTGCCATTTCACTATTTTGGTACATGCTGTGGAGACTTACTAGACACAGTGTGTTCCTTTCAGCCAACAAAAGACACACACACACCACAGTTTACATTTATTTTTGGTTTAATTACAACGATTCAATTTTCTATATCATGATACTGAACTAACTATGTAACATGTTAACTGTAGATACGTGCTTTCTAGGACTGATTACAGAGTTCATGAACATATCGATACTGCAGGCGAGCTCACCCTGGAGAATTGCAGGCTGTCAAATGTTTTAATTTGTGCTAGCAGGTGTCCTTTTTTCACTCACCAACTAGCCATACGAATTAAAAAAAGACTGTCTTACTGCTGCCTGAATATAGCATACTGTCAGCTGAAACAGCTACAGATACTGTAAGCAGGCAAGAGTAAAAACACTTAATTTAGCTATATGTACTTTTAATGCAGAAACGTAGAGCCACAATGGAAGCCCATGGCATGAGGACACACATTCTCTATTGCATAACAGCCATAAACAAAGGATCCAAATGAGAACAAAGGACAAACTACATAACTTCAATAAAGGTGATTTACTTAATGGGCGCACACTATGTGATCTCATCCCAAGCAACAGAGGTTACTGCCTGAAAGCAGTTTTATGGCACCTATGAGGAATGACTTGAAATATGCAAAGTCAAGCGCAGAACAAAAGATATAGTAGACTCTTATAGTACCACCTATGTTGTGGTGATATCATCATCACCTAGCAAGGCAGTAATTTACATTAAAGGAAATACTGTACTTCAAAGTGAAATAGTCCAGACTTTATAATAACAATGTGGTAATTCATTTTGATTAAGCAAATGTCCTTAAATTGTCCATCTGCATTTCTACAGGGACACACTGAACTAGAAAGAAAACTGTCATACTGCAAAGTGGTTGGCAAGATTTACAAGTGGCGGTCAAGCATGTGCTGCAGTTTCAAAGCAGCTACAAGACAGCTCAAAATCATTCCACCTAGGCTGCAAACCTGTATGACAAATTAATAGATGAGTAATGCATTAGCCAAGTAGTGTGATCTTGAAGACAATACTTTCAGAACTATAGCCCAGATACTGTCAAGAAGTAATTTAATTACTGGATGGATCTATGCGCGTTTCAGTGTAGGTCAAGTTGTTCAGACTGGCTACTCCTTTTACTCGCTGCAAGAGCTGAAAAGAATAATTTACCAATAGCAGCTGAACATAAATCTTTTGGATAAGCCAGGGCCTGTTTCCAGTCTGGTACAGTGCACATTACATAATGGCAAAGATTAGTGCTAACTGGGATCTGTGAAACCACCCAATGACGTACAATGTTCAATACCAATAAGCTGCAACATGAAAATAATTAACAAAATTTTGGGTTGGTTTACTACAGTAAAACCTCTATTTATTCAAACTAATTGGGACCAGGGGTGTTGTATTCGGATCATCATATGCTTTTACTGTAACACTAATACAATTACAAGACAACAGAAGCGTGTTGCACATGACGTGTTACAGCAATAGGTGGATGGCTGAATAACAAAGGAGTTTGTAAAATCGAATGTAACGTATATTTAAAATATGCCACAATTTGCATATAAAGCATTCTTATTATATGACAACTACAGAACTACACTTAATTGTTGTACATCTGGGAACTACTGATCAATTTAGAATAAACTGCAAGTATCCTAGCAAAAAAACAACTTATACATCATATTAAAAGGAGGCTGTGTGGTCCAGTGGTTAAAGAAAAGGGCTTGTAACCAGGAGGTCCCCGGTTCAAATCCCACCTCAGCCACTGGCTCATTGTGTGACCCTGAGCAAGTCACTTAACCTCCTTGTGCTCTGTCTTTCGGGTGAGACGTAATTGTAAGTGACTCTGCAGCTGATGCATAGTTCACACACCCTAGTCTCTGTAAGTCGCCTTGGATAAAGGCATCTGCTAAATAAATAAATAATAAATAAATTAACTAAATCTTCAAAGATGGACTGGGCAGCCTAAATTGCATTGAGACCTTTCATACCCAGGAGAAGAATTACAGGTATATTTTCTTTATTTTGTCAGACATAAGCCATTCTGAAAGGAGAAAAATTGTTTAATAGTTATTTAAGTAAACAAAGACTCAACAACCCAGATTACAGTATTCCATGAACAGCAGACCTAAGCTTTATTATACTGTAATCAAACTTCACTTACCATCACACACCAATAAGGCAGAAAGGAGACCCAAGTAGTTTCATTAGTACCTAGTCCTAAATAAGCAAGAAATCAATAACATCCCCGAAACCCAGAATATTAATTACATGTCCTATAGGTTTTGGCAGCATAACTTTAGTATGCTACACCTAATCAGATGACTAATCTGCGATTTAAAAATGCAGCACTTTAGCGATACAAAGTGCTACAGAAAATAAGAAGGGCTGGTCACTGCACTGCAATACAAAACACACACACACACACATCATATATATATATATATATATATATATATATATATATATATATATATATATATATATATATATATCCCACTTTTTCACACATGAAATTGTTCATAAACTCCCAGTTCCGTACAGACTATACATATTGCTAAACAAATAGTAAATACGATTTTCATTTAAACTGCAATACAAAAATAGTACAATTACTCCATTGTTTGTTTTTTTCAATGTTTCACCAATTCCATATCTACTTCCAAACGATCAATTATCGTTAACAATGATCGCAAAGCACCACAGAATTTACTGCATGTTTTTTTTTTTTTAGCTATCAAATCAAGCCTTCGCGTCACCGTGCACGGGTTCATTAGTACGATCCGAATTGTTACCCAATCAATCACAATGCAAACGGCTTTCATGTATTCTTAAATTTCCTTTGGCAACATAACAGAAACACTGGGGAAATTTATCTGACACATTTGTTTACTGAATAAAACACAAAACAAACATGTACTTCTTGTACAGCACTGACCGATGGCATAAGGCTGCGTATATATAGAATCATCCTAGCGTTCTGTACTATTGTATTCAAATCCGACACCTTTTTATTTTATTTTAATGTACTTTTAAAAGAAAAATACTCCCCTCATTCTCTCATACAGTCGTTGCTTGTTATGTTCTGTGTAGTATTTGTTTTAGTTTTGTTTGTTTTTTTAACTGTAGAAAACACCACGTTCAATAGGTTGTGTGTGTGTTTTTTTAAATTAATTTATTGTCAGGCCCTTCCCGAACTTTAAGGTTGGAAGCCTTGTTTGTTTACCGTATAAACGCCCCACCGTAAAGAAGTAACCACGGCCTACCTCTGTCAATTTCAGTTTATATCTTACCTCTTTCGGTACGATCTGATTTTCTTCGATGGGAATCATTTCCATTTACACTGTGACTGTTTAAACGGGCAGTTACAGTCAGCAAGACCGCTTATGGCCGGCGTACCGGGTCATTGTCTATACATTTAAAAAGAAAACAAATAATCAAAACAAATTCGTCTGTACTCTACCAACAGCACACAAACAGCAATCAATGGATAAAATATGTCTGTCCTTCAAATGTCGCGAGATTTGGCATGCGCTCTATGTCCATTTCCGCAGCACTCTACACCCAGTAGGGATCATTCAGATTGAATTTCCTCCTCGGTGCTGGTTAAACATGCTTCTGTGGCGAATGTCTGTCAATCTAGAAGTGTATTTAATTATTAAAAAAAAAAAGGAGAAGACATCGTTTGTTGTAGAGCTGGAATATTTTACTAGCAGGTGCCGGTGTCGTAACCAATAGTGCCTCCCATCTGATACTGTCTCTCACAGTATTGATAGTGCCGCCATAAGTCGAGCTTGTTGGACATGTAACTGTCTTTCATCAAGAGATTGTAGAAACTGATATGGGTGTATTAATATAATTCAATCGTCATGTTTTATTTTCAATACTATATTTAGTGTATTGTGACTAGTTTTTAAAAGAGACTCCTCAAAACCTTCATTTATTAAAGCAACACGCAAAGCCATGGATGACTAGCACTGCCTAATATATTGAGGGTTTTTGGTTTTCTGTGTTTTTCTCGTGTTTAACTACTTTCTTTTTTTAAATGACCCTGAGCGCTGTTTAATGTGTTTTGGTTTCTGAATTAAAACTGAGAAATGTGTTAATTGTAACATTAATTTGTAAAGGAGAGGGGAAAAACACCGAAAACCAGAAGCCCAAATGTAATGTGTGTGTTCCTCCAGACACGGAGGAGAGAGACTCGCGGAGAATATTAAGATTGGTTACGACACCGGCATATAGGTTTACAAATAGATTACTTTAGGAGAGTAAAGCCAACAAACTATTTTTTAGTTTGTCTTCCAATTCGCAGTTCTTGCACGTCACAAGTTCAACAGCAGAGCTGTTTCCTGCTCTTTCCTGAGTTTTTTTTTTTTTAAAGTCCAAGCTTCTGACCTGAATTTTGATATTTATGTTAAAATGTCCCTTATAATGAGGCATTGTTGGAGTAGATAACGCCCTAATTAGAATTATAATAATCATGTACACACAATCTATGCAACCTTTGGTCTTGTTTTTACTCTTTCTTTCTTTATTTGGAACTCCCCTTTTGTTAAATAGTTTTGAAAGGTTTAAAAACTTATGAATTGGTTATTAAATTAAATAAGCCTTACTTGTTTTATTGTTTACCTTAAATCTACTTTTAAAACGTAAATAAGTACATAAATAAATAAATGAACACTAGAGATGAAAGGTTTAAACTAGTTATTACCTAATGCACAATAGGTTCCTCTTATTCCAATGGTCTGACTGAAATCATATTATGGGGTTTCTTTTAATGATCTAGACAGTGTCAGATGTAAATACTGCCTCTAAATGCTGTATTCCTGATTTTTTTATGGACACCATTTCACTGTCTTTTTCTGTATTGTAATAATATGAATTCCATTACACTATCTTGTCACAGTAATTGTATGCCAATAAAGATTGGAACACACATCATGAATCAAATTGCAAATCAGTGGTGGTGTTGTCAGTTAAACTCAGCTTATCATTTCGAAACAAAGAGACATTTACTGTAGATATGTGTGTTCTTTCATTGAATCCTGGTTGTGTATTGACCACACTTTCAGTTTGTGAAACACACAGCTACTAATGAGAACTGGGTTGCTGTCCTAAATCAAATCTTCTTACTACTTCTTCCTAGAATCCTGCTAAACTAGGTGCTAAACTAGTACAATACAGGCTTCTGACTCCATTATTTATCAGCTCCATAGTTAATAGTGAAACTGTGACATACTCTACCTGCGAAGTAGGAGGCGCTAGACAACACAGCGTTTCTCAAACTGGGGGTCGGGGTCACAAAACAGCCACATCGCAAGCAGTCCGACTCTGTTCTTTCTTTCTTTGTACGTGCTCAGTTGCAGTGTTGTGCTATGAAATCCTATCTGATTAAGAATAATACATTGTTTCTTTAATTTAGATGTAATCCTGTAATATACTCTATCCATAGGGTGCATATTAGGAGAGTCGCAGTAGACCCATATCATTTGAGAAGAAGTCCCAGTTAGAAAAGGTTTGAAAAGTTTGAGAACTGCTGCACTATATGTATTTGTAAGACTGGCATACAGGACACAATGAAACATGATTTATTTATGGATGCATTTATTAAAATATTTACCATGAAAACCCATGAGACAAGATGCAACACACAATGGAAATGAAAAACTCACAGCAGTTAAACACTCAACATTGAATGAATTAAACATAGCATTAACCAGTAAAAGACCAACTACAAAAGAAGCCCCTTTGTACAATACCAGCCAAACACGAAGAGGAAGCATGCATAGAAATGAGGTGTGAATCTTACAAGCAGAGGTATTCAAATGCAGTTAACAATGTATTAATAGATACATGTACAGGATAATATTGTTGTGAATGAAAATGCACTCCGCAATGTAGAAAAAACAGACATTACTTAGTCTTAATCACAACTTGTTTTATACACTATTTGAAAGCAGGTTTGTTGTATCCAATTGCTTCTTTTTTATCTTTAATGGTTCAACTATTATATTTGCGTCAAATTCTTAAAAAGTGCCACCAGTTCATCAGCTAAATTTATTATTACCCTAAACAATTACTTTAACAGATATAAAGCAAGAACTTTTAATATAGCAGAAAAAACCTAAACATATGATCAAACTGTAATAGATTTAGATGCATATATTTGTGGTTGAGGTACCCTATTAGCTATTAGGCTGTTTCAAATGTAAAATCTCCCATGGTAATTCAAGGGATCACTAAAATATCTGTTTAGTCTCTTTCTGATTTTAGAAGTCAGCAGAAGGAACGGTTTCATATTTGACAATCTTGGCCATTTTCGCTTTGTAGATCAGAACTCCACAAACCAGGGCAACGGCAGCAAAGAAAGCAACAGCGACAACCAGGATGTTCAAGTTCAAATTTAGATTGGAGCCTGGAAGACAAAAACAATCCAACAATGTCAGGGAAAAATACTATGGTTCTACATAGTTAAAAAAACAAAACAATACAAAACAAGCTATTGTACAAATGCCTCTACACTGTACATTTCTTCTCAGATTTATAAACACTGAAAAGGTTACAAGAGTAAGAATTGTCTGTTTTTTTCTGTCCAGTTTAGCATGATAAAACAGGTTTAAAATGCAGGAAAGACTTTGAAGTAGAGCCTGGTTACAGTGTCAAACCAAGCTGTATCCCTCTAATCTAAAAGCTGTGTATTATATATTATACATTTTCAAACCTTTTCTAAAATGTCAGCTTTATTCCATGCAGGTCAACTTTGCTATAATAATACAAACTCCTCTCCTGCATTACCTGGGCTGCCTGAAGAGCTCCTTGCAAAGCGCAGAGGCCCCTGGGATATGAAGTGTCTCTGGCTCTGTGAAGCCAGTGATCTCTTGTGATGGTGATGTCCAAAGGAGGTAACATTGGTGCAGCCCTGAGCACACCTATTGCTGGGATCCCCAGCTACACACAGGATGACTGTGCAGCTGATGAACACCTTGTGTGATAAAGATAAACAGCAAAGAACATCTTAGTCTTAACAAACAACCAACAGCATTGAATTATTTATGTATGTATTAGTAATAATAATAATAATTTCAAGACCCCATTTACAGTATATACATGGCTATAAATCAAGTACATTTGCTGGTTCTAATATTTTGTCCTCATACAGTCAATGATATTAATCTACAGTGGACCTTTCATTTACCTGTTCATAGTTCCCGATGAAATTAAAGGCCTCCAGTCCAAATCTGAAATCTGTCTGGTTGTTTAAATAAACAACCGTGGTTTCATCTTCAATGCACCTAGACAATACAAAAGTTTTGAATAAGAATCAATTTGAAAACTTGTTAGCTTTGGAAAATCAGACAGAGAGATATAGAAATAAATATAGATATAGATTATATTTACAGAGAAATGTCCAGACAAATTGTGCAGTGTTATTCTAAATACTAAATGAGGTCCAAATCTGCTGCCCAGTCACTGAAATATGCCCATCCCTGGCATTTTACACTATTATACAGACAGATTGAATTTACCCTGCTTTAGTTTCATGATGACACGTGTTGAAAGAACATTACCCATTGCTAATGATATCATAGTAGAGGGGATCATTGGGGTTATCATTTGGCGTTGCTCTGCAGGACTCCACAAACAGCTGGGTGGTTGAAAGGGATGACTGTACTTGGATGCCCATGTATATCATGTCCTGTAGCTCCACCTCTACAGGGTAAGTGTTTGGGTTGATCATTCTGCTGAAAGCACTGCTGTCATAGAACTCAAACAAATAGGTGAAACTGCCAAAACCGGCTTCTGTGAACAAGTAGGCACTCTTGTGTGCTTTGAAGGAGGCCGAGAGTCGACTCTTTTTGGGGAATTTGCAAATGAACGGTATCTCGATCTGATGCTTTCTGGTTATGATGTCATGAGGATGATCAAACGATGTAATTTCATTTCTGAAAATGAGATCATTTTCAGTTTCCTGCAATAATGAGAATGGAGATAAGTTCTGATGCAGTTCTGATAAGATGATAGGTTATTTTGAAATATATATTTTAGCGGTTCATGATGCAACAACAAAACAAAACATTTTGTTGAATATAAATCTGCAGCCTAATTAATTGCATTAATAGTTGAGCAGTAAGTCACAAATGAAATACTAAAATGAGTGACACTATTATATTAACCGCCTAAGGTAATCACATAACTGCAGGTAAGCAAAAATCATTTTCTATAATTACCTCCAGCTTTGTTCCACAGGAGTTTAGAGACACACTTGCAATAATATGAGAGCCATTAGATGTCACTGAACACGTCGGATCATTTAAACGTAAATGATTTTCATGAAGTCCTCTTACCGAAGACTTGGAAATGTACAGAGTCATTGTCGTGTCAGTGCATTCAATATCAGCTTCACCTACTGTTGGACAAAACATTTCGTTTTTTTTAGATATTAAATTGAGCCACTTTATTTGTTCAGTTTAAAGGCAATTTGTAAATGTCAAGATAAACACCCAGTACTGTTGTTACAATAGATCAATAATCTATTGTATATTCAATGTGAATTGAAAACAATGTTATGGCTTCTTTAGAAAATAAAGGAGTTCCACACAAATACATATCATACAGACTTTACATTTTGTAGTTATTTCATGGTTTATTTTTCAGCTGGTTGTTTTAAGTTAAGGTAAAGCAGTTCAAGATTAGTGTATTTGGGCTCTTCGAAACAAGTCAAATTACTGTAAGCTTTTCCTTTTTTATTTACTTACTTTCATTTACAACAACTACTATAATGCATCTCATTTCAGACTGGTACCTGGAGAATACAAAAAAATAAAGTTATGAAAAAAACACTTTAAATAAAGGTTTGAAAGAAACAACTACAGTAAGCTATACTCACCCACTTGCTGTTTCTGCAATAAAACATATGGGAATGTGTTCACCAAAGTCATTTTCAGTTGGGGTCCACGTAATCATTACATCGATGACTCCACTGTTGCTATTGTAGTTTTTTAATGATTTTGTTATGTTAAGGGGTCCACTCATCTTGATATCATATATTCTAAATCAGAAAAAAAAGGTTTTACAATCTGTATAAATATTCACAGGAAAGCAAACAATAGCCAAGCAAGGGTAGGCTTTCCCAGGTACCCAGAAAAATACTGTGTCTGCGAATTTGTGGCTCTCGTTATTTTTTTTCACGTGCAGTTGCATGCATAATGTTTGTACTATAGAGTACTGTTATATGTTCATCATGCTTTTGTATTTATATACTGATAACATTGCCTAAAATGGTTCTTAATCACATGTAATAACCTGCATGAAACCCAAATCGACAAAAGCTGAAAGCAATCAATCTACACATTGATGAATAAAGAAAGAATGTGAACCACACTCCGGGGACCACCACTGTAACTGATGTGCTTTCTTTATTATTAATTGTCATATAATAGCAGACACGTGTGATTAGCGTGAATTCTTTAAATTGGGTATTATTTCGTTCTATATATGAAATACAGTACCAGTGCATAACATGTATTCTTTTAAAACGGGCAATCATTGGTTAAACAGCAGCTTCACCTGTCCCTTGTTGCTGCTGCTCTGAGAGGGATTTGGAATTCCTGTCCAACTGATGCATTTACATAGATACCATGGGGAGGAGTTGGATCTAGAAACTCTGGTCTGTATTCCCCAAAATTACAGGAGGGCACAGCAGAGTCAACTGAAATACATTTTAAGAAAATAGATATTCATGGAACAAAATACATTCAGAAAACAATAGTAACAATAAAATAAATAATACAGCTGACCAATGTTAAGGGCTTGGCTCTGAACTGATTAAATGACTAGGCAGTACTTTTGTTACAGCAACCATTGCTTGTAATTAACAAACAGTTTTTATGATGGCAATGTAAAGCAAACTTTATATTAATTATGCCAGGTCTCTGTAAACCAAAAAAGTAACAAAATGTAATGCTATACAATATGTTCTTATCTCCTTAGTACCCCTTTGAAAATCACTGCTATGATATTGATACTATAATACAATTTCAAGTCAGCCTAAACAAAGGTGATTTAAACTCTTTCTGAATAGTACTGGTCAACTTGCATTATAAATACTGACCTTGGACAACAAATTGCAAGGGTATTTTGCTCAGTGGATCATAATAGTTTGAGCTTGTTGTAAATGGTGTAGTGGTTAATGGTGTAGTGGTTAGAGCTGCAGTGGTTGGAGCTGCTGTTGTAGTAGTGGTTTGAGCTGGGGTGGCTGGAGAAGTGGTTGGAGCAGTTGTGGTTGTTGATGTATAATACCACCACCAGTTTTGTTGGGGTGAAGTGGTTGGAGCAGTTGTGGTTGTTGATGTATAATACCACCACCAGTTTTGTTGGGGTGAAGTGGTTGGAGCAGTTGTGGTTGTTGATGGATAATACCACCACCAGTTTTGTTGGGGTGAAGTGGTTGGAGCAGTTGTGGTTGTTGATGTATAATACCACCACCAGTTTTGTTGGGTTGAAGTGATTGGACCAGTTGTGGTTGTTGATGGATAATACCACCACCAGTTTTGTTGGGGTGAAGTGGTTGGAGCAGTTGTGGTTGTTGATGGATAATACCACCACCAGTTTTGTTGGGTTGAAGTGATTGGCCCAGTTGTGGTTGTTGGTGGATAATACCACCACCAGTTATAGGGTGGAGTAGTGGTTGGACCCGATGGAGTTGTAGTTGTTCCCCACCAGGGTGTAGTGCTAACTTGACGTTTCTTGCGGAAATTGAACGGGATTCGGGTAGATGTTGTACCATCTCCATATCTTAATGTTATGTACTGCCTCGGAAAATCTTCCAGTACAAGTTCAAACACATGTGTAGTGCCGAATCCTGCACTATTAAAAGATAAAGTGCAGGTCCTCTGGGAAAATGTAAGCAGACAATAATTAAAAATGAAAACTGAATGAAAATAAAAGCATATGTTCACAATTAGAAATGACTGTAGTTTTGTTTTATAAATGATTTTGATTAGTGGAATTGTAATTAATCTGTTTCTGATAATTAAGGACAGTATTTATATATTTCAGATGATCATTTTATAGAATTGTATATCATTTACATGATTTTTTTTCTATGGAATGGTATGCTTTCATCTTACAGTATTTTATTTACCTACATAGTTCTCATACTGTAGTTTTTTCAAGCTGAAAGAGTTTTGTATCTTACCTCGTCTAGATGGAAATTTGGATGTCGGTAACAGCTGTAACACTCAGAGGAGCTTGCAACTCCATATCGGCATCTTACACGATCCCCATCTGGGTCATGTGCCATTAATGTGTATGTTGTTGGACAGTTTTGGGGGACCCTTGAATACAAGCAAAACAAAGAGTACAGAATAAACTGCCTGTTTGTACTTGAGGTTTGTGGTTTTGCTAATTATATCACCCAACCTCAAGATTTACCAGCATATCAATGGAAACTGTTAGGATAAAAATATGAAGAAAAAAAAACAGCCACACTTTTTTTTAAGTGCGATTTGTTTTGTTTATTAACTGTTAACAAACAGCTAATAAACATGTTAATGTACATTATTTATTTTCTGTTAACTGTTAGTTAATAATATAAAATAAGCCAGCTAAAACTGCAAACACCAGAGCCCTATGGATGATCAATCAAACACCAGAGCCCTATGAATGATCAATCAAACACCAGAGCCTTATGGATGATCAATCAAACACCAGAGCCCTATGGATGATTAATACCCAGTCGATCATATGCTGAAATTGGTTCAAATTGTTACTGTAGTAATGTTTAGCAAATTAAATCAGGTTTTTATTAACCCTAACCCTAAACCTAAATCTAAACCTAACCCTAACCCTAACCCTAACCCTAACCCTTAGCTAAAATGTAACAATGATAATTAACCAAAACCAAAAAAGATTATCAAACCTGATTATTGGAGGGATTGTCGTTACTGGGGATCTGTTGGGGAATCCAGTATCTGATCTTGTGCCCAGATCTACATGAGTCAACAGCAGCCATGAGGAAGCAGAGTATGAGTTGAAGATCCAACAGCAGCTTGCCTCCCTATATAGGTAATTTACAAAACATTATACATTATATATGAGAAAGTATTGTATAAGGGTGGGCTACAGGTTTAAAGATCTGGGTTTAATTTAGTTTAATACATTAGATACAGCAGCTTGGAAAAATATGATTAATATTAAATTAACTAGCTAAACTTGGTTTTAATCATTACTCTTGTGCTCATTTATATCATTTTAAAATAAACTTACTGCAAGTCAAAAGGTTTATCACTCGATATGCTTCTTGACATGTAGCCCTCTGCCTGACACCAGCTGACTCCCAAAAGGTCACTATCAATTGTCCCATATTCAAAGTGTTCTGTAGAACCACAGTTTCCCTGAAGGCAGTTCCAGTAAAACTCGCGATGACATCCATTTCTGAATGACTCTTTGTAACGAAAGTCCACCTGCAATCAACTGGATTTAATTAATCAAAATGTTCTTTAAAAAAAAAAAAAGTCTGTAAAAAATTTTTTAACATGAACATTTTAGTAATTATATATAAATATCATTAATCAGACATTTCTATCTTTTTCTAGTATCAATGGGTAACATGTAAGGGGAAAAAAGCAATTCAAATGAACATTTGATTTGTATATTATGAAATAACTTTAACATATAACACAAAGTTGAAAAGATGAGAATTACCCTGATTGTCCCATCTGGATTTCTTCCCTTGGGTGTGAAAGTCATGATCCCACCTTGCAGATGAGAAGCAAAGATTCTGGAGACCAGGCTACAGCAAAGCAGCAAAACAAGCACGCCCATTGTTACTTGCCTGTTTCAGTGACCTGATTGAGAAGCTGCTCGAGCACCCACTTTTATACATTTGTGACAACCAGAATCACAATCAGCTGGGATAATGAAAGACAGCTATAGGCTGGCTGGCTCTTTTGTTTTTAACAAGGAAATTTAAGGTTAAAAAATAAACTGAATATCCAGAAAATATTCATTTCAGTTTCTAATTTGGGTAGTATAATAACATATCTATAAACTTCCTTGTTCTGACATTATTTAGACATTCACAACATTTTTCAGGTATCCTTTTCATTACAATGCACCTCAGTTCACATGTTTCTTTAGTATATTTGGACCTTTACACTTCAAAGTGAATTCAAATAAATAAAAACAATAAAAATATAAAAAAATAGGTAGTGTGGCAGTGTGGCAGAGCGAAAGCCACAGGTGTATAAATAGGGTGATCACGAGTGTTAGTGAGTAATGGTTTAGAGTTAATGTTGGTGTTGGAGAGAGGGTATGTGTTTCATGTTCCGTGTTCCATACTGTGCTGTTTGTTTTTGAATTACCTTTTGTTTTGGCATTTGTGCCTTTTAGTTTATCAAGGGTGTTTTTCTTAGTTTGTACCGTGTTTTTGTGCTTATTACCAGTTTAGACCAAACAGGTCTGAATGTAATTAAAGACAGGTTCAACCAATTGAACACACTATAAAATGGAAACTGGTAGGGGATACAGAGACAAAAGAAAAAACTAACTAACAAGAAACATAAAAACAATGTCCTTAATGTCTTGAAGTTGTACAAACCACAAATGTGATAACTGCCCACAAATGTAAAATCTCCCACAAATGTAATAACCACCTGCCCACAAATTTAATAACTACCCACAAATGTAATAATCTCTCCCAAAAATGTTATTTGTGGGAGATATTACATTTGTGGGCAGGTGTTTATTACATTTGTGGGAGATATTACATTTGTGTGCAGTTATTACATTTGTGGTTTGTACAAAGTTTTTGGCTAAGATATGGTGTTTGAGCATCCTTCAATGAAAAAAACTTAGTGACACGATGGCCTCAAAAGAAAAAATAACTCAGTTATCGAACGCCATTCCACACATTTTCAAAGACTTGGGCATGACAAAATGTCATGGAAAACTACATTTCCCATCATTGTGTACAGTTTGACGTTCCAGTTGAATGAATGCTTTCTTTGTGTTTGTTAATCATAGATATGTTTGATTGATGTGCATGCAAGATCCTGTGGATAGCTTGATGTTAGTTGTAAGTTTATATCAGGCTTAATTCATTATTGTGTTAAATAGAGAGCAGGTGTTTTTTTTTTTTAAACCTGTCAATGGAATGTGTTGTTTAACCTGATTCCTGTTCAGCATCCTGTTATCTGTGTCCAAATCCACAGTTTGTTCAGCACTGATTAGCGATCTGTGCAGAAACCATGAACAGGGCAATAGAGATTCAGGACCCTGGTCAGTGATCACTCTTCAACTAGTTTGGGCCAGAAACAGGACTAGAAACATACAGATCCGTGGTAAGCGTGAAATGGAAAGAGGAACCAGAACCAGGACAGCACAGGGTCAGAACCTTGGTCTCAGAACCACTGCTGTGCTGATCATTAACAAGGAAGAACAGTTTATTAAAATAACATTAACAGCACAATACTAGTGTAGAGCTTCATAGCACGTTATAACGTTGTTATAACGTTTTATAGAGGTGTAGAGCTGCACATGATTTTTTTTCTGTTCGACCTGAAAACATGCTGAAGTCTTACTCTCAAAAGCGCATTACCATTTACAAACAGGCTTTTTTTTAACTCAATGATGGACATTCAAGCTTGAGTTTAAAAAAATAAAAATAAAAACAGGCACATCACACTGAACGGTGCATCCCTGTTTTTCACTGCATTGTTTTAAACTATAAGGAGTTGGATCATAGGAATTGATTCCAGCACCTCTCTCCAGAAAAGTCTGATTATGCAATATTCTACTGTTTTTTATCACCCTGTTGGATCTGTACTAGGGTTAAAGGAAACACTGCTGTATTTCCATTAATTGCAAGCAGGAATTGTTTAATAGAGAACAGATACTAGACTGACATTCCAGTTGATTGTATGATTCATTGCTTTTGTTAACCATTCCATTTAATCGGTGTGCATGCAATATAGCTTGTTTAGGTGGATTCCTCTTGATACTAAATTTACTGTGGCGTAGCATCCCAGGTAAGGCTGGTCTGCACCCTTTGAAATATTAGAGCCAGACATGGAAATTGCAAGTTTAGCACTGTCGCGCACTTTTAATCACACAAAACAAAATAAAACACAGTAACAAATCAAAGATTTGAACAAAACACTACCCACACTAGAAAACAAAAACTCCTCAAAATAAACAAACCCAAAACATCCAAGCTCTCTTTCTCTTTTGCTTTCTTTCCTCATTTACTTTTTCTCTCTTCTTCATTCTCTTCTCTCTATCCTACACACTCATTCACAATCGAACAATTAAAGGTGGAATTTCGTGAGATGAACAGACTCAGACACATTCAGCTTGTTCGATGTGGAACAGGAACAGGTTTTAGCCTTTTCACCAAATCATTTTGTTCTATTTTTCTCGTCTAGCATCATGGCTGAGAGAGATTTGGGGATGCTGTTGTTTGTGCTTTGTGATGATTTTTTTCAGTCAGAAAGTTCCAGGCAGTATTTATATCTTATGTAATAAACTATAACATTAATAATATTTTTATGGGTCAAGCATACAAAAAATCTCGCTTTACAGTACAGACCATCGTAAATCGTGGCTACGTTCATTGTACAGTGGAACCCCGTGAGCCTGGGATGTGTGAAATCCATGGATAAATGAGGTGTCATTGCGTGTGACTAGAATGCATGAATAAAATACAGAAGCTAGTACTGCAAACCAAATTAGCGTCTACTGAAGATGTATGCAATACAATATATTACAAAATTAGTTTTAAAATTAGTTTACTTTGATAGTGTTACTCCTAGCAAAATCTTTTCAAAATGCGATACTCCTCTAACCCTGTTCCCCAGTTTTTTTCTGACAGCAACACTACTACTATGACTACTACTACTACTACTACTACTACTACTACTACTACTAATAATAATAATAATAATAATAATAATAATAATAATAATAATAATAATAATACAAAGCTGCAAGCCAGTAAGACATTTTATGATGGGAAAATAACATTTGGTTACAGTGGAGCTATACCTTGTAAAGATAAAGATCCAACACAAATTTAAAAATGTTCTCAAATAAACCGAAGAAAATGCAGCATACACAGACATTTATAGCATAAATTTAAGAGTAAAACCATGCACAGAACAAAACATTAGATAGTTGAAAAGAACTAACTTGCAATTATTATTCAGAGTCTGAGCTCCCCTCTCTCCTGCTTCAGCACAGCTGGACTCAGAGTCACTGGAAGGCAAGGCAGACGGGCCTGCTTCGTCCTGTTGCGGAGACTTCAGCTGTCAGTCAGGGTATTGTGCACAATATTCATGAAGTGTTTTCTTCTTGCATACCATTTTCAAATCAAACTAGTAACTGTCACCGTATACCTATAGCAAAAGCTTACCTACACCTTAATTTCAAAGTAGGCACTGTAGCTGGCAAATGAAAGTGCACAGTCAGTGCAGGTCTTGATGATTGACAGTCATTTAAACGAATGAGAGCATTCTAGCGCTGCTTCAGTCAACGATGTCAGAACAGGGTGAAAGTGACAGTAACAGTGAAACTACAGTATTAACAGACCCATTGAGATGACTGATAGCGACCCCTAGTCATTGAAAGGCACCTTCATCAATTAAATTAAGAATGTTCTTCACTTCAGAAGGGCAGGGTCCGTTGGCAGAGACAACAAACGGATCACAAACAAATAAAAACACATCCTTTGGAATTTTAAAGTTCTCAAATCACATTGGAAAGTTTTTGATGAGATTGTTCATGAATTCTTGCATCATTTTCATCGAGGTGTCATCTGTAGCAACAACACGTAATTTGGGAAAGTGCAATATTTTTCCTATTAAGTCAGTGTTAAAGATTTCAAGGTTCCTCTGAAATGCACACACCTTCTCAAACAGATCCCCGACACTGCTTGCATGGCCTTGCAGCTGCAGGTTGAGGGAATATTTTTATAATATAAAAAGACAATCTGCCGTCCAGTTTGGATTAAATGCACGGTTTTCGCTGTCCACTTTGCAATGTTTACTCCTGCTCGCTCTCGTTTTTGGCTCCATTTTCATCACACTAATAATGAAAAGAAATGGGCGGTGTCCTAGCTGAACGTACTTCCTGATGCAACCACGAGAGCATAAGATCCAATAGTCAAGTGATAGAGCAAACTGATAGGTAGCGCATTATACTGCTGGTAAATTGTGTATGCTTACTCTTGCTGCTTAGACGAGACCTGAATAATTTATTATCATAGCATTTTTTTTTAATTTTTAAGGTGAGCTGGTGCACAGGAAGCCTTGGCAGGCTGTATTTGGCATGCGGGCCGCTTATTGAGTACCGCTGTTGTACAGGATGGGATTCATGCATTTGCCACTGGAGAGGCAGTTAATGTGAATGTCCATATAAATTAATATGAAGGTTTTTTTATGTCATGAATGCCAATGTAGACTAAAACTGAGCATTGAATCAATGTATTTCAGTGGTCTAGCATATTGAAATAATTTGATCCACCGTGAATTGTGTTTGCTTCGGGCCCTGAGGGTGTCTGCACTGCTTTTTGGCTGCCTGTGACATTTGATTAGTCATGTTGTCCTGTCATTGCTGTACTCGCTAGTCTGCTGTAGGGGGTAAAGAAGAGATGTACTTTTATCCCGGGTTTCATTTCTACATTAGTATATACTGCATTTGAAATACGCATCACCCCATTTGTCAATGATACGTCTGGTTTGACTTTTTGATTGTCTGTAAATTCATCGGGATCTATTCCTAGTTCTGCACGGGGGCCAGTCGCGTTCTTTGGTCGAGTTGGTAGGTGATCACGAGGCCAGGTCAAAATAGGAAGACCGAAATTCCGATTTATAGTCAATGAAAACGTCAACTGTGATTAATTTATGACAGGTGTTCCCAGTATTTAACCACAATAATGGCAGCTATAAACGCAAACAGCACCGTTTCATCGTACCATGATGTTCATTCCGTTCCATGTGCCAGATTTCTCTAAATGTCAGACAGTAAATTCTTCAGATCAAGAACAATTCAATCAGTAACTTGCCCGGGACATTCAATTTTGTTATTCGCATTAATTCTCTAGCCAGAAGGGAAATACAAATAAATATATATTTCAATTATGAGACTGGGTTCAAAATGTTCCGATCATGATCTTCTACTCGCGGTACTGCAGTTAAGTTACAAAGAGAACATTTCTACACGTATTTAGAAAGCGCTCATCGCCTTAGAATCTATTATACTTGCTTCTCCAATGTATTGCTTCCAACCCCTGATAAACTGGATGTTCTATCACTCACTCGCACACCAGTCCTCCAGATCAACAAACCATCTCAACGGACCCAATAGAAATCTATTCCAATTCGTAAATGTCACTGCGGGACATTCAAGGATCTGCTCCAACATTCAGGATACCAACGTCGCTGCAGGACATCTAAATATCTACAATAACCTTCATCTTCTGCTCCACCCTCGCAAATTCTGCGCTACGGATAATTCTGTCTATTCAAGGATGTCCTTCTAAAAACAACGTTGTCTTTGCTACTGTGGGTGGTTCCACCACCGAAACCATGATCCATTACTCGACCGCTGCATCGGAGACTTAAAACTTCAATCTCAGGTCATGTATTCCGTACGTTTTAAAGCTGCAGTTTGCATGGACCTTGAACTTTGGTCTCAATCATGCATTTCGCGCATTTGGAGTCATGCTGGTTGCGCTTGCCTTTTTGTGCTCTCTGGCTGCCTGTCTGGGCTTGATGCAGTTAAGGGGTGTCTTCTATCTTTCATAAACAAAGTAAATCTGATCAATTAAGGGAAGGAGAAACTGTTAACATTGCTTGCACAAATTCCTATTTGTCCCCACACTTCCATACTGAGATATCTGGCCTTCAGACCGTAACCCTAATTGTATTATTACTTGTACTGTGATTCTTGAAATGTATTTGTTTACGACTGTAAGTCACCCTGAATAAGGCTGTCTTCTAAGAAATAAGAAATCCTGAAACTATTTGTGCCATTCCTCCAGGATTGGAGCTGCAACCATAGCTGCACAGCAAAACATTCCTGCGCATGTCATAAAAAGCTCGGTCAGTGGTCTTTAGATGCTTATGAGATTTACATAATGAACAATATTAAACACATGTTTTAGCAGGTGGCACTGGGATGCTCCGAAGGATGAGGCTGTGCTCCAACTATATTTACTCGTATCTTCACCCATTGTAGGGTCAATGTTTTTGATACATATAAGACTTTGTATTCTAATAAAGGTGGTTATTTTACACATGACTGTCCTGACTGAAATATTGAAATGATGATTTTTCATGGACACCATTTCACTTTCTCTTTCTATATTGTGCTATTAATAATATGCATTCCATTACACTATTTATCTTGTCACAGTAACTGCATGCCAATAAAGATTGGAACATCATGTTTTAACATCAGCACACAGTGTTTTTCGATTGAATCCAGGTTGTTAAGGATAAAATCAAACAAAACAACAATACTATTGAGCTCTTAATATTGTTAGTAACATTCCACTCTTTATCTTGTCAGAGTAAGTGCATGGAAGATTTCATGTGAATCTGGTTTAAGTTTCATTATTACTGCTTCTAATAGAGCCATCTCTGTAGCAAACATGTCTGAGGTTTGGGGAGTTTTAACAGGACTGGTTGGGCAAGTAATCAAAGGGAAAGCATGTCACCTGACGCCAGTCGTTGCCCCCAGTGCTGCGGCCTGTATGGAGATGTGTATTGAGTGCACTTTCAGTTTGTGAAACACACAGCTACTAATGAGAACTGGGTTGCTGTCCTAAATCAAATCTTCTTACTACTTCTTCCAAGAATCCTGTAGGGAAAGAGGTGCTAAACTACATCAATACAGGCTTCTGACTCCATTGTTTATCAGCTCCATAGTTAATATGGAAACTGTGACATATTGTACCTGCGCAGTAGGAGGCGCTACACAACACAGCGGTTCTCAAACTGGGGGTCGGGGTCACAAAACAGCCACACCGCAAGCAGTCCGACTCTGTTCTTTCTTTCTTTGTACATGCTCAGTTGCAGTGTTGTGCTATGAAAGTCTATCTGATTAAGAATAATACATTGTTTCTTTAATTTAGATGTAATCCTGTAATATACTCTATCCATAGGGTGCATATTAGGAGAGTCGCAGTAGACCCATATCATTTGAGAGGAAGTCCCAGTTAGAAAAGGTTTGAAAAGTTTGAGAACTGCTGCACTGTATGTATTTTTAAGACTGGCATACAGTACAAAATGAAACAGGATTTATTTATTTATGTATTTATTGAAAGATTTACCATGAAAACCCACTGCTGCAACACACGATAGAAATGAAAAACTCACAATAGTTAAACACTCAACATTGAATGAATTAAACATAGCATTAACCAGTAAAAGACCATGTGGCAGGATGGCTTGCAGTGGTGGGGTGTGGTGACGTCACGGACCAGGAAGTAACTGAACCAAAACAATGGATGGGCGGGTGAAAACTGAACGCAACTGCGGTCAGCGCATTTATTAATAAACAAAAGAAAAGAAAAGATTTAAACAAACAACAAAACAGAAACCAAAGGGCACAAGGGCCAAACGAATAAACAGAAACAAGTATATCTTCTTATAGCAATTGTTTGTTATTCTCTCTCTCTCTCTCTCTCTCTCTCTCTCTCTCTCTCTCTCTCTCTCTCTCTCTCTCTCTCTCTCTCTCAATTCAATTTTCAATTTCAATTTCAAGTGCTTTATTGGCATGACTGATTTTTCACAAGTATTGCCAAAGCAATGATGGGTAAATTCCATCTTTACAATGATCATTTAAAACTTTTAAACTTTTAAAAATAAAACAAAAACAACACAGTACATCAAGCACATCACAACAACAATAATAATAACAATAATGATATACATTTATATATGTATTCCATAACATGTATTTATTTATTTATTTATTTATTTTTCTTTTCCTCCCTGTGTGAGGAGCCTCAGTGTCACTCCCTGTCCCTCAGGCTGTGGCAGGCGCTTGTGTACTGGGCTGCCATGTCCATACAGCTTGTGTGCTCACCGAGGAGGATGGGGAGTTTTTCTGGGTCTGGCAAGTCTGAGAAGTCTATGCAGAGATTTTGTATTTTTGGGAAGAAGGCTGTCCTTATATTCTTATATTTTGTGCACTGCAGTAAAAAGTGTATCTCTGTCTCGACCTGATTGAGCTGACAGTGATCACACAGCCTGTCCTCTTTGGGCAGCCATGTCTGCCTGTGTCGGCCCTTCTCGATGGCCAGGCTGTGCTCACTGAGCCTGTACTTTGTTAAGGTCTGTCTCTGTTTACTGTTTTTCACCCTGGTCAGGTATTGAGCCAGGGTGTAGTGTCTTTTTAGGGCCCGATAGCATTCCAGTTTGCTTTGTGTTTTAGTGTGTTTGTCCCAATGAATAAGATATTCTTGTTTGTTTTGTGCTATAATTTGGTTCGCCCACAGTCTGCACGTGTTTGATAAGGATGCGTGACTGTCAGCTAGTTAAATAATCAGTAGCTAATCAGCCACGCATCCTCACAGGGTTTTTAAATATACAAACAATAAGAAATACGCTGCGCTGTTATCCGCGCCGCAAACAATAATATAAATAATAATAAATAGGGGCGGGACACTCCGCCACAGACCAACTACAAAAGAAGCCCCTTTGTACAATACCAGCCAAATACGAAGAGTAAGTATGCATAGAAATGAGGCGTGAATCTTATAAACAGAGGTATTCAAATGCAGTTAACAATGTATTAATAGATACACGTACAGGATACTATTGTTGTGAATGAAAATGCACTCTGCAATGTAGAAAAAACAGACATTACTTAGTGTTAATCACAACTTGTTTTATACAGTTATTGAAAGCATTTTTTGTATCAAATTGCTTCTTTTTCTTTAATGTTTTAATTATTATAGTTTGTATCAAATTCTTAAAAAGTACCACTAGTTCATCAGCTAAATGTAAAAACGTTTACATTACTGTATTATTACCCTAAACAATTACTTTAACAGATACAAAGCAATAACTTTTAATATTGCAGAAAGCAAAACCTAAACATATTATCAAACTGTAATAGATTTAGATGCCTGTATTTGTGGTTGAGTAACCCTATTAGCTATAAGGCTGTTTCAAATTGAAAATCTCCCATGGTAATTCAAGGGTATCACTAAAATATCTGTTTTGTCTCTTTCTGATTTTAGAAGTCAGCAGAAGGAACGGTTTCATATTTGACAATCTTGGCCATTTTCGCTTTGTAGATCAGAACTCCACAAACCAGGGCAACGGCAGCAAAGAAAGCAACAGCGACAACCAGGATGTTCAAGTTCAAATTCAGATTGGAGCCTGGAAGACAAAAACAATCCAACAATGTCACGGAAAAATACTATGGTTCTACATAGTTAAAAAAAAAAAAAAATCCAAAACAAGCTATTGTACAAATGCTTCTACACTGTACACGTCCTTCTCAGGTTTATACACTGAAAAGGTTACAAGAATAAGAATTGTCCGTTTTTTTCTGTCCAGTTTAGCATGATAAAACAGGTTTAAAATTCAGGAAAGACTTTGAAGTAGAGCCTGGTTACAGTGTCAAACCAAGCTGTATCCCTCTAATCTAAAAGCTGTGTATTATATATTATACATTTTCAAACCTCTTCTAAAATGTCAACTTTATTCCATGCAGGTCAACTTTGCTATAATAATACAAACTCCTCTCCTGCATTACCTGGGCTGCCTGAAGAGCTCCTTGCAAACCGCAGAGGCCCCTGGGATATGAAGTGTCTCTGGCTCTGTGAAGCCAGTGATCTCTTGCGATGGTGATGTCCAAAGGAGGTAACATTGGTGCAGCCCTGAGCACACCTATTGCTGGGATTCCCAGCTACACACAGGATGACTGTGCAGCTGATGTATACCTTGTGTGATAAAGATAAGCAGCAAAGAATATATTTGATTTTAACCCTTTGAGTCCTGGCAAGACTGCAGTATGTTAACTCATTTCATCAGAAATGACATGTGTCACGTTCTCGTGTTTACGCAATGAAGGACTGAAAGGGTTAAATGTCTTGTACAAGGGGAAGAATCATTTCCAATTTTAATAAACAACCAGAAGTATTTGTATTGGATTATTTATATATTTATTAGTAAAAATAATAATACAGACAACAGCTGGGGGCAGATCAGGCATCTGTCTTCTATGTCAAAGATACTGACTGATGTCACTGATGCAATTTTCCGTAGGGCAAGGGTATATACTACTTCCAGTTAGGGATGTGGAACAAAATAAAACCAAACACAAATATTATCAGTTGTCTGGCTTCCCAAACATGCTAAGTGTAATAGATTGCACACATGTTGCAATATACCCAGCTTCAAGGAATGAAAACATCATCATTCTTTAACTGTGCAAGTTTTATATGATGCTCAATGTATTATCATGGATGTAGGTGCTAAGTACCCTGGCTCAGAAATTTCGACCAAGGGTTTAAGTGGAGGCTGGCTAATTTTAGAATATATTAAATACATACTGTAATTAACATGTGACATTTCAAAAACATACGTAACAAACGCATAGTAAAGTTGAACATTTTTATTATGATTTTTCAAAAACATACATAAACATTCACATATTGCATGTAAAGTATATTAATATTAATATTTCATAAGAGACTATAGGCACGCTGTATTATTATTATTATTATTATTATTATTATTATTATTATTATTATTATTATTTAGTCATTTAGCAGACGCTTTTCTCCAAAGCGACTTACAGAGACTAGGGGGTACATCATAACTGCTGTCCTGTGCTTTAGGTCCCAGAATCTTTTTTGGACTTCTTCATTTTACCTTTTTATCGAAGGGGTTGTGTTTATTTTTTTGGTTATATCCTTCTGTATTTAATATTTAGCAGTGGCTTCAGACCTTTTGCCAAAAAGAACAGTTTTATGTGCTAAAATCTCATCGAGCAAAAGCCCAACTTGGGTGGCTAAGAATGTATTTTTCCTTTCTTTATTTTCCCATTGTTGCGATGAAATGTGCACTGCCTCGTTGTTTTCCAGTTAAATGGAAGTCCAGACTACTGAAATGTGACTGTGATAGCGAGAGAAAGGATCGATGCTGTAAATCTCCCTCCCGATTAGAAAGGGCGCTGTGTAAGGGGGAAGGTAAGCTGCCTCCTAGATCTACTACCTCGGTGGTAGCTGGAAACCGGAAGGTAACCATATTAGGAGGGGCGCGTAGCTGCAAGTACTCAGGACGATTCCATTGCAGTCAGCTGCGGGGCAGCCCTCTATTGGAGAAACCAGGCGACGCGTTGACTGCAGGGAGGAGTTTGCTGGGTACAAAGGGGAAGCAGCTACGTCAAAACCTCCCCTTGCGCTGAGTTAAAAAGCGATCGGCCGGAGCCGATGTTTTTGTGATTACGTGTTTTGTTTTTGTGTGTTAGCAGAGGAGCAGGAGGACGGGAGGCTGTAGCCAGCGAGCCAGCACACCCCAGAGCACGCCCCTCATCGCACAGCACTTCACAGCACAGCGCACACACCACAAACCCTGAAAGAAAAGAGCACATTTTCGTGCACGGAGGACTGTGGTTATTGGAGTGTGTTTTGTTTACTTTTCTTTTAGCAGGACGCTGAGTTTTGCCCCACTAGCATCGCTGGTACTGGGGCTTATTATTATTTATTATTATTATTATTATTATTATTATTATTATTATTATTATTAATTATTAAAACCTTTTTGTTATTGGGAGAATTCAGTCTGGACATTCACTTTCTACTGCACCACACCATTCAGCGTGTCACAGTGACTAATTGGCTTGTTAATGAACATGAAAATCAATTGTAGTTTCAATTAAATCAGTCATAAGCACGAGTGGCAAAGGGCGTTGCGAGTAGGAGAAATGAACCTGCCTGAAAATCTGTTGAGACGTATAATTAGATGGCAAAAAAACTTGCAGTGAAAATGCATTGCGACCTCTATTTTCTCTCTACAAATGTGCCTTCTGAAAATCAGGCTGTATATATCCATAAACCTCATCTTTAAAGTTATAAGGATTGTTACTAATCAATATGTCTGAGTTTAAATATATCTGATTTGTTTTTAACCACAGAATAAGCTCAGTAGATCTAGCTGGGTATGAAAGGGTTAATTAAGTTTAACAGTGGCATGCTTGATATCAGGACCATATGGCTATAAATCAAGTCGATTTGCTGGTTCTAATATGCTGTCCTCATACAGTCAATGATATTAATCTATAGTGGTCCTTTCATTTACCTGTTCATAGTTCCCGATGAAATTAAAGGCCTCCAGTCCAAATCTGAAATCTGTCTGGTTGTTTAAATAGACAACCGTGGTTTCATCTTCAATGCACCTAGACAATACAAAAGTTTAAAATAAGAATCCATTTGAAAACTTGTTAGCTTTGGAAAATCAGACAGACAGTTACAGATAAATATATATAGATTATATTTACAGAAAAATGTCCAGACACATTGTGCAGTGTTATTCTAAATACAACTAAATGAGGTCCAAATCTGCTGCCCAGTCACTGAAATATGCCCATCCCTGGCATTTTACACTATTATACAGACAGATTGAATTTACCCTGCTTTAGTTTCATGATGACACGTGTTGAAAGAACATTACCCATTGCTAATGATATCATAGTAGAGGGGATCATTGGGGTTATCATTTGGCGTTGCTCTGCAGGACTCCACAAACAGCTGGGTGGTTGAAAGGGATGACTGTACTTGGATGCCCATGTATATCATGTCCTGTAGCTCCACCTCTATGGGGTAAGTGTTTGGGTTGATCATTCTTCTGAAAGCACTGCTGTCATAGAACTCAAACAAATAGGTGAAACTGCCAAAACCGGCTTCTGTGAACAAGTAGGCACTCTTGTGTGCTTTGAAGGAGGCCGAGAGTCGACTCTTTTTGGGGAATTTGCAAATGAACGGTATCTCGATCTGATGCTTTCTGGTTATGATGTCATGAGGATGATCAAACGATGTAATTTCATTTCTGAAAATGAGATCATTTTCAGTTTCCTGCAATAATGAGAATGGAGACAAGTTCTGATAAGATGTTTTTAAATACATATTTTAGTGGTTCATGATGCAACAAGAAAATCACATTTTGCTAAATATAAATCTGTAGCCTAATTAATTGCATTAATGGTTGAGCAGTGAGTCACAAATGAAATACTAAAATGAGTAACAATATTATATTGACCGCGGTAAGCACATAACTGCAGGTAAGCAAAAATCAGTTTTTATAATTACCTCCAGCTTTGTTCCACAGGAGTTTAGAGACACACTTGCAATAATATGAGAGCCATTAGATGTCACTGAACACGTCGGATCATTTAAACGTAAATGATTTTCATGAAGTCCTCTTACTGAAGACTTGGAAATGTACAGAGTCATTGTTGTGTCAGTGCATTCAATATCAGCTTCACCTACTGTTGGACAAAACATTTTCTTCATTTAAAAATTAAATTGAGCCACTTTATTTGTTCAGTTTAAAGGCAATTTGTAAATGTCAAGATAAACACCCAGTACTGTTGTTACAATAGATCAATAATCTATTGTATATTCAATGTGAATTGAAAATAATGTTATGACTTCCTTAGAAAATAATGGAGTTCCTCACAAATCCATATCATACAGACTTTACATTTTGTAGTTATTTTGTGGTTTATTTTTCAGCTGGTTGTTTTAAGTTAAGGTAAAGCAGTTCAAGATTAGTGTATTTGGGCTCTTCGAAACAAGTCAAATTACCGTAAGCTTTTCCTTTTTTATTTACTTACTTTCATTTACAACAACTACTATAATGCATCTCATTTCAGACTGGTACCTGGAGAATACAAAAAAATAAAGTTATGAAAAAAACACTTTAAATAAAGGTTTGAAAGAAACAACTACAGGAAGCTATACTCACCCACTTGCTGTTTCTGCAATAAAACATATGGGAATGTGTTCACCAAAGTCTTTCTCAGTTGGGGTCCACGTAATCATTACATCGATGACTCCACTGTTGCTATCGTAGTTTTTTAATGATTTTGTTATGTTAAGGGGTCCACTCATCTTGATATCATATATTCTAAATCAGAAAAAAAGGTTTTACAATCTTTATAAATATTCACAGGAAAGCAAACAATAGCCAAGCAAGGGTAGGCTTTCCCAGGTACCCAGAAAAATACTGCGTCTGCGAATTTGTGGCTCTCGTTATTTTTTTTTCACATGCGGTTGCATGCATAATGTTTGTACTATAGAGTACTGTTATATGTTCATGTTTTTATATTTATATACTGATAACATTGCCTAAAATGGTTCTTAATCACATGTAATAACCTGCATGAAACCCAAATCGACAAAAGCTGAAAGCAATCAATCTACATATCACAAGGCGGAAAAAAAAAAAATTTGAACCACACTCTGGGGAAAAACTACTCCCACCACTGTAACTGATGTGCTTTCTTTATTATTAATTGTCATATAATAGCAGGCACGTGTGTTTAACATGAATTGGGTATTATTTCGTTCTATATATGAAATACAGTACCAGTGCATAACATGTATTCTTTTAAAACGGGCAATCATTGGTTAAACAGCAGCTTCACCTGTCCCTTGTTGCTGCTGCTCTGAGAGGGATTTGGAATTCATGTCCAACGGATGCATTTGCATAGATACCATGGGGAGGAGTTGGATCTAGAAACTCTGGTCTGTATTCCCCAAAATTACAGGAGGGCACAGCAGAGTCAACTGAAATACATTTTAAGAAAATAGATATTCATGGAACGAAATGCATTCAGAAAACAATAGTAACAATGAAATAAATAATACATCTGAACAATGGTGAGGGCCATTGGCTCTGAACTGATTAAATGACTATGCAGTAATTTTGTTACAGAAGACAAACATTGCTTGCAATTAATAACAAAAGGTTTTTTTGTTTTTTTTATGATAGCAATATAAAGCAAACTTTGTATTAATTATGCTGGATCTCTGTAAACCAAAAGAGGAACAAAATGCAATGGTATACAGTATGTTCATATCTCCTTAGTACCCATTGATGATCACTACTATGATATTGGATACTATAATTAAATTTCAATTCAGTGAATTGATCATCAACATGTCTAATTACATAACAGCCTGAACTAATGTGATTTAAACTCTTTCTGAATGGTACTGGTCAACTTGCATTATAAATACTGACCTTGGACAACAAATTGCAAGGGTATTTTGCTCAGTGGATCGTAATAGTTTGAGCTTGTTGTAAATGGTGTAGTGGTTAATGGTGTAGTGGTTAGAGCTGCAGTGGTTGGAGCTGCTGTTGTAGTAGTGGTTTGAGCGGGGGTGGCTGGTGAAGTGGTTGGAGCAGTTGTGGTTGTTGATGGATAATACCACCACCAGTTTTCTTGGGGTGAAGTGGTTGGAGCAGTTGTGGTTGTTGATGGATAATACCACCACCAGTTTTCTTGGGGTGAAGTGGTTGGAGCAGTTGTGGTTGTTGATGGATAATACCACCACCAGTTTTCTTGGGGTGAAGTGGTTGGAGCAGTTGTGGTTGTTGATGGATAATACCACCACCAGTTTTCTTGGGGTGAAGTGGTTGGAGCAGTTGTGGTTGTTGATGGATAATACCACCACCAGTTTTCTTGGGGTGAAGTGTTTGGAGCAGTTGTAGTTGGAGCTGTGGATGAAGTTGGTTGCCTCCACCACCAGGTATAAGGTGGAGTAGTGGATGGACCCGATGCGGTTGTAGTTGTTCTCCTCCAGGGTGTAGTGTTAAAGTTACTTTGATGTTTCTTGTGGAAATTGAATGGGATTCGGGTAGATATTGTACCATCTCCATATCTTAATGTTATGTACTGCCTCGGAAAATCTTCCAGTACAAGTTCAAACACATGTGTAGTGCCGAATCCTGCACCATTAAAAGATAAACTACAGGTCCTCTGGGAAAATGTAACAGACAATAATTAAAAAGGACAACTGAATGAACATAAAAGAGTATGTTCACAATTAGAAATTACTTTTACAGTAGTTTTGTTTTATAAATTATTTTGGCCAGTAGAATTGTAATTGACCTGTTTCTGACAATTCATGGAACAGGTGCAAGGGCTGCAAGGAGTAAGCCCTGGGACTTAGAAATAGGAACTATGTGCCTGGGCTTTAGGGAGATAACATGTTATTTTCCCCTTGACTCGCGGAGAGCCGTCCTCGCTGAGGTGAGACTGGAATCGATCGGCCTCCAAGGCTGGGAAGCAAGCTTTACTTTCCCCCAAGGGGATAAAAGAAGAAACGGACAAAACATACATTTGAGAAGACTGGCATTAAATGAACATGCAAAGAGGCCAGAGAGGAACACTGGCATAGGAGAAGCAAGCGTTTAGTAAAGGATACAGGGTTTCCACTTGGTTCAGGGATCACACATGCTAACCCCCAGGGGGAAATAATTGAGTATGTGCACAATTAGAAATTATTTTTACAGTAGTTTTGTTTTATACATTATTTTGGTCAGTAGAATTGTAATTGATCTGTTCTGACAATTAAGTATTTATATATATCCGATGATCAATTTTACACTATTGTATATCATTTACATGATTTTTTTTTCTATGGAAGGGTATGCTTTCATCTTACAGTATTTTATTTACCTACATAGTTCTCATACTGTAGTTTTTTCAAGCTGAAAGCGTTTTGTATCTTACCTCGTCTAGATGGAAATTTGGATGTTGGTAACAGCTGTAACACTCAGAGGAGCTTGCAACTCCATATCGGCATCTTACACGATCCCCATCTGGGTCATGTGCCATTAATGTGTATGTTGCTGGACAGTTTTGGGGGACCCTTGAATACAAGCAAAGCAAAGAGTACAGAATAAACTGCCTGTTTGTACTTGAGGTTTGTAGTTTTGCTAATTATATAACACAACCTCAAGATTTACCAGCATCAATGGAAACTGTTAGGATAAAAACATTAAGAAGAAAACCAAAGAAGATTATCAAACCTGATTATTGGAGGGATTGTCGTTACTGGGGATCTGTTGGGGAATCCATTATCTGATCTTGTGCCCAGATCTACATGAGTCAACAGCAGCCATGAGGAAGCAGAGTATGAGTTGTAGATCCAACAGCAGCTTGTCTCCCTATATAGGTAATTTACAAAACATTATACATTATATATGAGAAAGTATTGTATAAGGGTGGGCTACAGGTTTAAAGGTCTGGGTTTAATTTAGTTTAATACATTAGATACAGCAGCTTGGAAAAATATGATTAATATTAAATTAACTAGATAAACTTGGTTTTAATCATTACTCTTGTGCTCATTTATATCATTTTAAAATAAACTTACTGCAAGTCAAAAGGTTTATCACTCGATATGCTTCTTGACATGTAGCCCTCTGCCTGACACCAGCTGACTCCCAAAGGGTCACTATCAATTGTCCCATATTCAAAGTGTTCTGTAGAACCACAGTTTCCCTGAAGGCAGTTCCAGTAAAACTCGCGATGACATCCATTTCTGAATGACTCTTTGTAACGAAAGTCCACCTGCAATCAACTGGATTTAATTAATCAAAATGTTCTTTAAAAAAAAAAAAAAAAAGTCTGTAAAAATTTTTTTAACATGAACATTTTAGTAATTATATATAAATATCATTAATCAGACATTTCTATCTTTTTCTAGTATCAATGGGTAACATGTAAGGGGAAAAAAGCAATTCAAATGAACATTTGATTTGTATATTATGAAATAACTTTAACATATAACACAAAGTTGAAAAGATGAGAATTACCCTGATTGTCCCATCTGGATTTCTTCCCTTGGGTGTGAAAGTCATGATCCCACCTTGCAGATGAGAAGCAAAGACTCTGGAGACCAGGCTACAGCAAAGCAGCAAAACAAGCACGCCCATTGTTCCTTGCCTGTTTCAGTGACCTGATTGAGAAGCTGCTCGAGCACCCACTTTTATACATTTGTGACAACCAGAATCACAATCAGCTGGGATAATGAAAGACAGCTATAGGCTGGCTGGCTCTTTTGTTTTTAACAAGGAAGTTTAAGGTTCAAAAATAAACGGATTATCCTTTTGCAATGCGCCTCAGTTCAAAAGTTTATTTTGTATATTTGGACCTTTACACTTGGAAGTGAATTCAAATGCTGTGCATTTAAAAAACTATTATTTTATTTTTTTAAAAATTAAAAAAAACAACATTTTAGATAGGTACACAAGGTAAATCTAATCTCAGGTCAATGGAATTCTTCCAGAAGTAGCATTGTCAGCACTAGATTTGGAATTAAGGGAAAGTATACACAGTATGCCACTTTTTGGTTTGATTGACAAGATTTGTGACTAATCTTATGGGCTCAAATCTGATGACAGAGCACACAATCAAAATGCTTGGGCAAAGTTTGTTAGCGTCAGTTTAGTGAGACTATAAGCGGGCCTGTGAAGTGATTCTGGTTCCTTGCTTTTCTTTTTTACACTAGACTTTGTTCCAGGGGTCTGTGTACAATTGTGCATGTTCATTAACTTGTTGACTCAAATGATTTTTGGCAGAGTATCAAAATGGCCAGTTTAGACCAAACAGGTCTGAATGTAATTGAAGATGAATTCAATGGAAACTGGCTGAGGATAAAGAGACTTTCTTTTTTTTTGTCCTTAATGTCCTGAAGTTGGTGGCTAAGAGCATCCATGATGGCCTGAAACAGAAAATAAAATTCAGTTATCGAAAGCCGTACCACATCTTATCAAAGAATTGGGCATGGAAAACTTTACATTTCCCATCACTGTGTTCAGTTTGACGTTCCAGCTGAATTTATGAGTTCTTTGCATTGTTAACCACAGATGTGTTTGATTGATGTGCGTGAAAGATACTTTGTTTAGCCAGATTCCTGTCAATGTTTTGATGTTATTTGTAAGCTTATATCATGCCAAAGGCTTAACACTTTATTTATTACCCTGGGGTTTGTAAACTTGTTGGTGGTGTCCAGGGGTCAGGGGTTAGGGTTAGGGTTAGGGTTCAGACACACCACAAGGAAAATCCTCCATACGTAAAAACATTTCTTTATTTAAAATAATATTTTATAATAATGAATGTCAAATCGAGGCTGTTTGAATTCTAGATGTATGTGTCAGTTGAAACAAACTACTGGACACCAGTAATGGTTTGACATTCCAGTTGAATTAATGGTTCTTTGCTAACCACAGATGTGTTTGATCGATGTGCGTACAAGATACTTTGTTTAGCCAGTCAGATTCATGCCAAAGGCAACCACTTACCCTTTTCTCTCAATATTATATTATTGAATAGAGAGCAAGTGTTTTTTAACCTTCCAATGGAATGTGTTGTTTAGCCTGATTCCTGTTCAACATCCTGTCGTTCTGTGTCCAAATCCACAATTTGTTCAGCACTCTGATTAGCGATCTGTGCAGAAACCATGAACAGGACAATAGAGATTCAGGACCCTGGTCAGTGATCACTCTTCAACTAGTTTGGGCCAGAAACAGGACTAGAAACATACAGATCCGTGGTAAGCGTGCAATGGAAAGAGGAACCAGAACCAGGACAGCACAGGGTCAGAACCTTGGTCTCAGAACCACTGCTCTGCTGATCATTAACAAAGAAGAACAGTTTATTAAAATAACATTAACAGCATAATACTAGTGTAGAGCTTCATAGCATGCTATAATGTTGTTTTAAAGTTTCTTAAAGTGGTGTTATCATTAGAGATGCACAGGCTTTTTAGGGTTCGACCTGCAAACATGTTCAAGTCTTAAAGATCTCCACACACCGGATGTGATGTGATTTGCCCGGCATAAATAGTAAACACACACACGCATATCTATGGTTTAATTATGATATATATATATATATATATATATATATATATATATATATATATAGTAATTAAACCATATTTAGTTTTATTTGTTTTACTGTTAAGGTTATGTATTTAATCACACGCAGATCAAGGTAATGTAAAGCATCCATAGATGATAACAAAAGCAAGAATACTATCAACATTACGATTAAATACTAATAAAAAATGCACAAATATATTTTAGTTTTTACTGTTTGACAGGCGCGCACGATGTGATAGGAGACTCTCCTTTGATTGTATCATAAGCTGGAAAGGCTGGTTTGCGTCCTTTGAAACAAAACAAAACAAAACAAAGGTTTGAAGAAGGTTTGGTCCATCAGTGCTCAGGGCACAGTAAACATAAACCCTGTACTTCACATTTTTCTGTTAAGAAAACCTCACTCTTTAAACTTGTTACCCTGGTCTTCATACATAACTATTAAAAAGCCTTGTTCTTCACACTTTAATATGTGTCCTTTTGTGTCCTTTGGTGTACTTCAGTTTCATAGCACCCATTGTTTTTCGCTAGATAACAGCCAGCCATAAAAATATATACTTTAATAATAATAATAATAATAATAATAATAATAATAATAATAATAATAATAATAAACAATTGATAATGTATTGTGTAGTCTTCCAGTAAATTGAACTTGATTTTGTAATTATTTTACCAGGAAGTTGTAATTCTAGCTCACCTGGCCAGTTCTTTTGTATTCATTCAATTGATATTCTAGATTTTGCAAGCTTTCAACAGACTTTCAGAACAGAACAGCTTTCAAAAAAAGAACTCTTAGAACAAGGATTGCCATTGGGCTAATGTGATTGAACCAGACGCCAATTTAATACCCTAATAATGTGTCGTACTTGAAAGGCTTTAATTATCTCTCCTTGTGGTCACTGGTTCTGAGAAGGCTTACATTACAAGTAAGGTTCTCATTTTACTGCACTCTTTAGTAATGTAAAGTAAAAAAATAATAATAATAATAATTATCCTCTTTCTGAGTCCTTACTATAGTGTTAAGAACAATGATTCTATGACTTTCCTTCACTTCAGCATTCCTTTCTTCATGTTTTGAATCATTTTATCTTGGACACTGTTGGCAGGCTTATATTTTTTTTACTGCAATTTTACAGATGTGCACACAGGTGCTTTCAATCTATGTCGAAATACAGTATTTCTCTTTGAATCACTTATCGATTAACAAGCCAATAACAGTTTAATAAAATAGCATTAACAATGCCATACTAGTGCAGAGCATCATGGCATGTTCTAAAGAAATTATGAGGGGGGTTGTATTTTTTATAAATGCTTTAATTACATGTCCTTATTACACTAAATCACTACACTATCATTATTAGTAGTAGTAGTATTAGGGTTAGTATTATACTGGAAAGACACAAAAAGACTCTTGTCAAAACTTACAAAATAGCAATTTTATTTATTTATATATTTATATCTCATTTTGCTTTAAAAATACACAACAGGAGCTGTGTGTATTATGACATGCAGAGAAAGAGAGAGAGAGAGAGAGAGAGAGAGAGAGAGAGAGAGAGAGAGAGAGAGAGAGAGAGAGAGAGCAACTTGAAACTACAGTCCATAATCAAAAAGGTTATACCAGTTTTACAGCATTCTGGGTGTGATGATCCTGGGTGCAGCAGGAAGGCTTTAAATATCAAGGTTTACTTTAAACACACTTTGTTTTGTACACTTGCTCAGAATCTACACTCACAATGGCTTTCCTTACTAGAATCCTGGCTCTCGTTTGCTTGACAAGTAAGTACACTCATTTTTATCAACATAAGGTAATTATAAATATAGGTTTCAACTGTAATCTGTTATTTTGGCATTTCCAAGTTTTAGCACGCGAGAATTTCGTCTAAGTCTACCAACACTGTATGCTATCAATGTATTTAGGAGGCTGTGTGTTCCAGTGGTTAACGAAAAGGGCTTGTAACCAGGAGGTCCCCGGTTCAAATCCCACCTCAGCCACTGACTCATTGTGTGACCCTGAGAAAGTCACTTAACCTCCTTGTGCTCCGTCTTTCGGGTGAGATGTAGTTGTAAGTGACTCTGCAGCTGATGCATAGTTCACACACCCTAGTCTCTGTAAGTCGCCTTGGATAAAGGCGTCTGCTAAATAAACAAATAATAATAATAATAATTTACTCAGTAGCCTGTTCCATACACTCACTACTCACTGTGTGAAGTAGTACCTCTGTCCATCTATCTCCACTTAATTTCCAATTGTTTCCTCTCGTCCTAGTTTCTGTACTGCGCTTAAAGGGGGGTTAACTATGTCAAGTCCTTTTAAGATTTTCTAATTGTCCGAAGTGGAAAGAAAACTGGAAAGTTGACTTTTTGAAGCTTATTGCTCTTGAGTGAAATCTACAGTATCTGCAATTCCATATTTTGAAGATGAAACCTTTAATTACATACTTTTTTAAACAAAAAAAATCAGAAACATAAATTTAATTTTGTGTGTAACATTACTTTTGTTTTTAAAACAGGTGTGGTTATTGTGATGGTTTCAGGACGAGACGTAAGTATTGGATTGTAAGGTGTTTACTTAGTCGATTTTATTGATTAAAACTCATTTTTTTTTATTTATAACTGTGCATAACACATAAATGAAACCTTGAAAAAAATCTAGAAATGATTCTTTGTCATTAAACAACATGGAAATGCAGTTATAATTATTTTTTTTAGACTTGTATTAAACACATATAATTAATATACGAATGTTTATTTTGCTTTATCTTGCAGCCTGTTTGTGACGATTACAAGCAGTCAGTCGACTGCCCTGTGACATTCGTGCCAGTGTGTGGATCAAATGGCAATGTTTATGCCAACGAATGTCGCCTTTGCATTGAAAACCAGTAAGCAAGCCATTTCAAAAACAATGTAACTGATTTCACAATCATGATGTCACTTATTAATTATTTTTTCTTTATTTGCAGAGACAGGAGTCCATCAGAGCAAGTCACAATTAAAAATGAAGGACTCTGCATTCCAAAAACTCACTAAATTGTCTACAAT